>CM016620.1:75975547-77217960 GCA_005393395.2 Gossypium australe | reverse complement strand
GTTTACTAAAAATAGCCTAAACTGATTTAATATAAAATCTAAAATAAAATAAAAATAAATAAAATAGAATAAGATTTTCCTATTTTTGGCTTTTACAAAGTCAAAAAATTTGATGTGTCCTTGGCTCCTCCATCTTTTTTTATTTGGCCCCATTTCAATGATTGTCTTTCAATTTGGCCCTTTTTAGCTTGTTTTTGACCAATTGCATCCCTGACAAGATTTAAATCATAAAAATACTAATTTAGCAGGGATTGATTCAAAAATAAACTGAATTAAACACAAGAAATCATGAAAATTAACATGTTATCAGTCCTAGAAGAATTGTATGTATACTAGGTTTCAGTATGAGAGACTAATTATTTTATGTTTCTTGTGTGGGCGATTGGGGCATACAGAGGGTTTATATATTGTTAAGATTTTACATGGGAAAAGGAGTTACTGTTTGAATGAGACCTTTCGATTAAGGCATTGCCTAGAAGGGCGATGGTGGCCAAAAGTTGTTGGTTACACAAGAAGGGGGATGCTCCCTGGGCAGTCAAGATGAGAAGTTTTTCTAGTAAGGATTATTCAGTTGGACAAGATGACATCTAGGGCCTTTTTCAAAATTTGATTTTTGTTATTCATGTAAGTGCAAATTTGTTGATTAATTTGGGCGAAAAGGAGGGGGATAGGGGGTAGTGAGAATATGGACCCAAATTTAAGTATTGGGGTGGAGGAGTGCCCGATGGAGATTGAGTAGGGCAAAAATAAATGTGCACTTCATTGTTTTCTTCAATTTTTGCTGGTTCAGATTTCGAGGAAGACCCTTGTTGAACATAATAATGTTCAAGTCTTTGAGATATCGGTTGGCTCTGCACGGTAAGACAGACGGATGCAATGAAAATCCTAAGTTGAAATGTCCGAGGGTTAGGGAACCCCCGAGCTATACATCGCCTTTAACACGTGCTGAGGGAGACCAACCCCTTGTAGCTTTTTTTATGGAGACAAAGGTGGAAAGTATGAGGATGGAGAAGGTATAGAAGAGTTGGGGTTACGTAAATGGAATAGATATGAGTAGCGATGGCACTAGAGGTGGATTGTCATTATGTTGGAAACATGGTTGTATTATTTCACTTCGCACTTTTTTGAGGAACCATATTGATGTTATGGTGGAGGATGATTTAGATGGTAACACCTAGAGTTTTGTAAGGTTTTATGGGCACTTGGAGGAGAATCACTAGTATCAATCATGAGAGCTACCTCAAAGTCTATTGAAGGGTGATAATTTTTCATGGCTTGTGATGAGGGACTTTAATGAAATAACTTATTCCCATGAGATGTCAGGAGGTCGACTAAGGGACGAAATAGGAATGGAGGCATTCCGATTAGCTCTTGATATTGTGAGCTTTCAGATTTGGGTTATGTGGGTCAGCGGTTTACATGGGAGCATGGAAGACTTCCTTACAATAATATTCAAAAAAGGTTGGATCGACAGGTGGCGAAAATAGAGTGGTGAGATTTGTTTTTGAATTTTAAGGTGCACTATTACGTGCATACAATATCTAACCATTGTTCGTTGTTACTCAATACGAGGTATAATAATAGTGAATATATAATCGACAATCGTGTTTTAAATTTGAGGTAGCTTGGGTGCTTGATGAGTCATGTGAAGAAGAAGTTAGGCGGCTTTGGTTGCTACCGATAGGTGTTATCCCTGATTGGATCAGGTTTGTTGGACAACGGTTGATGAGATAGGCAAGGAGTAAGCGAAGCTCCTTACGGATGACTCTGATTAATTTGTAGAATCAGCTAGAAAAGTTAAGTAAAGTCTTTCACATGATGTTTTATTAGAGGAGTTAGTCATTACAAGGATGCAATTAAATATGGATATTGATAAGGGAGAACGATATTGGGAGCAACAAGCGCGGGTTAACTAGTTATGCAATACAGACCAAAATAAGGCATTTTTTCACAGATTTGCTTCCCATCAAAACCATCTTAAATTAATAGCTCAACTCGAGGAGCAGAATGGGGGGACTGTTGTAGGTGATGAGGGGATCGATCTGGTCGCTTTCCAATAGAATGGGTGGCATTAGTGATGAGATGTGTTCGTTCAATTAGTTATTCGATAGTGTTGAATGGAAATAAGAGAGGACACATCTTCTCATCAAGAGGGCTTCGATAGAGGGACCCATTGATTCATTTCCTTTTTCTTTTCTATAATGAGGGTCTATCATTATTACCGAGGTTGGCGAGTCGAGAAGGTTTGGTGAAAGCAGCTCAGGCATCTTGACTGGGGTCGTTGGTGTCCTATATGTTTTTTTACTAATGATAGCTTGACTTTTGGAAAGGCAATGTAACATCCCGCCCGATGCAACCCTAGTGTTTAATACTTTTTATAGAAGTAAGACATATAGAGTAAGCTCTGAGTAGGTAGGTATTAAGTTTGACTAAGTATATGAGTCTATGGTTGCACCTTCAGGCAAAGTTTGCATTAGTCAAGCTAGGTGGTTTGGCAGACTCTTCTAAAGAGTATATGCCACCCCATTTGTTAGATGAAACGTCAAACTCTTAGTGTTAAAACCTTAATTTGAAAAGGACTAAATGCTTTATTTTTATTTTTATTATCGTGGTTGAACAATCTGATTAGACAAATGAGAATTTGTTAGTATAGGACTAAGTTTCTGTAAACTATCAGACCCGAATTTATGAAGAGAGAGAAGTGCTTAGTCACAAGGAATGAGGGGTTTGGAGGGAAATCAGACTTATCCAGTAAGTTTTTCCTTCTGTGTATATTTGTACAAAGTAAGCTTTGGCTTCCTGAGCAAGTTTTATGCTTTCTTTGGCAACCATATTTTCTTCCCAAACTTTCTTTGAAATTTTCTATGGGAAAATTCTAGACCTAAGACTCGCTTAAATATTTTGGGTTCGTTGTACTCAGCCAACTCCATCGACACTTAGTACCTGGTAAATATCAATGAAACTCAGGTTATTTCATAGTTATTTACAGGGCCTTAGGGTTTCATGCTTAAGGGTCAAATTAAGTGGGTACATGAGGAAACTTTATGATTCTGGGTTTTCTGATTCATGTTCTTGTGAAGTTGTTTAGTTTTCTGGTGCAAAGATGTGATAAGTTTAACTCTTTATACTATAGCTCAAGATATTGTTGAGGGCTCCCATGAAAATGGCAAAGGTCCTACTATTTTAAATTCCTGCATTTTCTGGTGAGTTTCTTTTTGCTTTCATATGTGTGTATAATGTTCTCGTTTATGTTTGGTTGAGATAAGCACTCTTATCCTATAAGTTGATATGTTTGTGTATGGGTAATAAAGGTTTGTGGTTATAAGTTTGAGTTAGGTTTCTGTGTAAATGGAGTAATGACCTTTTTTTTGTGTTTAAGCCACCACCCATTATTTCTGGAATGAACAATATGAACTGAGTTATGAAAATGAAATCATGGATATGCCTTTAATGATATGAAAATTGAACTGATAGATCACGATACATAGAAAAATATCATGTAGCCTCTAGCACGGCAAGAGTTATTGCAAACCAGATTGGCAAATCATGATGGAACGAATGAAATGAGTTCTAAAGCTCAATCATGGACTTGGATGTGGTTAATACGAAGAAGGTTTCCGCATGGTTGCATGGGCATAGTGTATGCGCCAAAAGAATATCGTCTTGGTAAAGTCTATTTGTGTATGGTATTCAACAATGGGCGAACTGTATGACTTGCTAAGTTGGAAAGGTTTATTTGTATTATATATAGCTAGAGGACATTTATTCCATAAGGACATTTAGTTATCTTTCCTTCTCAAGAATGCTAACAAAGTAAAGGACTTTTCAAAGACAACGCTAGAGGACATTTATTCCATGAGATTTCTAAGTATTTGGTATTATGAATGGCATAGGGGTGGTGTCAAGATGGTGTCATTCTGAAGAATGCATTTTGTATTTTTATGAAACCTCAGTGAAGTGATTATGTTATTTCAAAGTATTGAATTATTTACCTTGAATGATTAATGTTTGCCTAATTATATGTATATGTATACGGCATTGTAGTTAAATATAGGTTTAGGCCAAATATGGTTTTTAAGAGCTTTTATGTTTTTCATTTTCGTTGGAAATGTATAACCTTATTTATCTTTAATTTTGCAAAGGATTTACAGTTCATATTTATTTGAACTGTGTTTTTATGAATACCATGTTTGTACAAGTTTAAAGGAAAAGATTTTAAGGTAGTGATGCACCAATACTGGGTCCACCCTAAGGATCGGGTTTGGGGCATTACAAGTTTTGTATCAGAGCCTAGGTTAAGTCGAATTCTTGGAGAGATAGAATGTAGTGTCACACCCTTATCATGCATAGTAAAGCTATGATATAGTCTTAATCTTTCTTACTAAGATAATATCTCTTTTGTAGTGAGAAAAGAAACATGTCTAATAGTTCAAGGGAAGAAACAAATGAGAAGATGGAAAGCCATGTTCCCACCCAAGAACAGGCTACAACTGCCAACAATAATAATGTTGGGAATGCATGAAATGTATTTAGAAACATATTTTTCACTATAATGACCCAACTATTTGACCAGTTTATAGGAAATGAACAAGAACCCAGCCACAACAGCCTCAGCACCTTCCTTAACCACATCCAGAAGTGGTTCGCCTAGCTCAGCCTGTGCCACATGCACTTGTGATAGCTCCTCCTAAAGTCGATCATGTTCGAGAGATTAGGAAAAGAGGCGCCAAGAAATTCCTTGGTGATAAGGGAGATGACCCGACAGTGGTTGAACAGTTGGTGTCTCGTCTGTGTAGAGTCATTAAGGAATTAAAGTGTAATCAAGAAGATAGTCTTAGATGCATTGTGTCCTTACTTGAATTAGAAGCATACCAATGGTGGAAAACCTTGGTTAGTGTCACCCCTGAGCACATGGTAGACTAGGAATTCTTCTTGGAAAAGTTCAGAGAGTGGTATATCGATCAGATGTTTATCGAACAAATGAAGAAAGACTTTGTATTTAAAACAAGGTAGGATGTGTATTTTAGAGTACGAGTGTGAATTCCTCCGACTTAGTAGATATGCCAAGAAAATGTTTCCAACAGAGAAGGAGATGTGTAACAGGTTCGAATAGGGGCTTAGAGTTGAAATTTGTGCTCTTGTAGCTGCCTTTGAATGGAAGACTTTGGTAGAGATAACGACTAAAGCTCACAAGATGGAATCCATTATTAAGGATAGGAGTAAAAACTTCGAAAAAGGATGAATGAAAAGAGGCAAATCAAGTCCTCCACCTCCATCTAGTTTCAAGAAACTAAAGGACTAGAAATTTTTAGCTTCAAGGAAAGACTCACAGTTCACTAGCTACAAACATGACGTATTCAACAAGCCAGTAATGTCCATGGCAAGTTTTGGAGATCCTAGAATGCAAAAAAGGGAATGTAACTACTATGGAAGGAATCACGATGCTGAATGTAGAAAGAAATTTGGGGCTTGCTTTGGTTGTGGATCTAGAGACCACTTGGTTAAAACTACCCGTGTAAGCTTGAGTTTAGTATGAAGCAATCTGTTAGAAGCCCACAGAAGTTCCAAAATGAAAGCAGAATAGAGATGGCAACCAAGTCTAGCTCAGTGCAAGGAACACAAAGAAAGAACTATAGCAAGACAAGTTCTAGCGCCTCGACTCGTGCCTATGTAATGAAGGCCAAGGAGGATGCAGACCTACCTGAGGTCATAACTAGTAATTTTTCTTTCCTTGGCAATAATATTTATGCTTTGATTGATCTTGGATCTACTCATTCTTACATCTATACTAAGGATATAGAGGGTCTTAGTCTTGAGATAAAGAGTATTCTAAGACAGACGTACTGGTAAAAAATCCTTTGGGTAAATAAAGTATTCTGAGACGAACGTACTGGTAAAAAATCCTTTGGGTAAAAGTACATTAGTGAATAAGTTAATCAGAAATTGCCCTTTGGCTATTGGCGAGCATGTATTTTTGATAGACTTGTTATTGCTAAGCTTACATAAGTTTGATGTCATCTTGGGATTAGATTGATTAACTAGGCATAATGCTATGGTTAACTTTCGATCTAGAAGTGTTCGCCTTACAAGCACTGAGGGCAAAGAAATATTATTTTCTGGTAAACAGTCAGATTTGGTGAATAGGATTATTTCTATGGTATCCACCAGAAATGTAATAACCCGTTTTTAGTCAAATCAGAATAGTGGTTTCAGAACCACAAATCCAAAGTCAAAATAATTATTTTATTATTATTTTAATATTTACAGTATGATAGAATAATTGTGTGAAAATTTTGTTAAGAAATTTTATCATTTGAATGTTTAATTTGATAAAAAGGACTGAATAGTGATTTTCTAATAGTTAAAGGTATTAAATGGCCATGAAATTAAATAGTGGTGAAACACCCCAAACCCGGCCCACAAGCCCCGACCGAATCTGGTATGCTTCTTGAGAAAAACTCGTTTTGTCGTTTTGGAAAACATGTGATTTTGTGGTAAGAGAAAAGATTTGAAATACAATCTTGTTGAAAACCGGGTTGTGAATAAAGTTTGTATCTTATAAAATCGTTAACTCTATGTTTTTAGAAAATTTATATATCAAAAGAAGAACTGAATTTAAAACTTATTATTAAGTTGAAAACTATAGGTATTTAGGTGTCAAAACAATTTAAGGTGTTCGTCAAAAATATATAATTAATTAGTTGAAGTTGATCATAGCAGAATAAAAATTTAAAACGTATAAGTAACATAGCTAATGGCAGCCTTATTACAAAAACATAACCCAAAATAAATCCCGAAATAATAAAAGAAAACGTAATAAGTTTAATTAAAAGGAAAACCGAAATACTGAGTTGAGCAATGGCCACCACGTAGTCCTCACTGACCCGGTCCATCACGCTAAGTATCACCTGAAAAAGATATCCCACGAGGGGTGAGTCAACAGACTCAATGTGTAACAATACACTAAAAGCCTAATCGATCATAGCAATAAATCCCATTTAAATCACATTTAGCCATAAGCCCATAATATAGCAAATCAAATAATCACATGTACATATAAAATGAAATGCAATCCCGAGCCCAACCTAGATATCCATCCGCTACACACCACCCGTACCTGCCAATCACACCGTGGGGATTACTAAATTGACCCTCCATCCGCTACACACCATCGAAGGCAGTTGCTGCAGTCAACTTGCACATCGCCCTTATAAATTGTGGCATGGCCACCAGATAATTGTGACAGAGTCACCGGATTCATAATATGTGACCGAAGTCACCGGATTCATAATATGTGACCGAAGTCACCGGATTCATCATATGTGACCGAAGTCACCAGATTCATAATATGTGACCGAAGTCACCGGATAATGTGGTAAAAACCACCGGAACACTTCCCCTTTATCAATATCACCCATATGCCCATGCAGTAAACATATTATTTCGATATCATGCCATATACCCCCAAAATCATAACGGAATCATACACATTTCATAATCATGCTTATAGCATTATTAACGAAGTATTAGTGGTTTAACGTACCTGAATATCATATACCACTGAATGGTACCCGCAATCATTATCAAACATATTTCTTAATAACACATGCAAATATTAATACTATCGATTTATTGGAAGTTTAGTGTAGGGCTACACACCTTGTAAACACGAAGAACGACAGAAAACTCAAGATTTTCGGTTTTCGCTTATAACACCGACAGCACCTACATAACACTATATGAGAAATTGATTATCACTAAAAAGATATGGCCTTTGGTCGAATATCATTATCTCCTTACCTTACTCGATTAATGTAATATCCCGGGTTAGGGGCTATTTTGTTTTGGCATAGTTTGCATGTTATTGGCCTGCTATGTTGTTGTTCTTGATGTTTTGGGGCTTAGTTATAAGCTAGGTGTAAGCCTGAGTGGTAGGAAAAATTTTAGTTTTTAGGCTTAGGTGAGAGGAGCTGAGGAAGCTGGGGTTTAAAGATATTATTTGGTGAATGTTAGCACAAGAAAGGAGCTGGTGGAGTGGCAAGCCAGGCGCCACTTGAAGCTTGTGTGTGGGACGTCACTTGCAGGGGGAAGAGGTCCTGTGTTCAAGCTGCAGGATGCTCACTTTTTGATTCCATTTTGACGCCAAGGTGGTTGGGGTTGGACCAAGTCAAATGTTTGAATGGTGGGAGGAGAGTGAATCAAGGAAATTGACTAGTTCAAACTAGTTTGAATGAGTGGCCATGAGCAATTGTGGGTAGTGGCCGAATGTGGAATGCTTCATGGGGGGTAGTGGCCAGTTTTGGTTGGTGAGTCGAGGAGTGTGCCGAAATACACTTTGCATTTTGGTACATTTTCGGTCAAGTTGTTGTTAGCCAAAATTCTCTTTTTGTCAAAAGTAAGCCGAAATTTCAAGAGAGAATTCCTTCATTTTTCCTTCTTGAACTGAAAGTCCAAGCCACCTTTGCCGAATTTTGCTTTGTCTTTCTCTCAATTTTCTTGGTAGCCGAATGTTCCCTTCTCTCGTTCTTTCTTTTGTTCAGTGGTGTTGAGCCGAAACTAAATTCTCTCTTCTTCTCATACTCTCTTTTTCCTCTTGAAACCTTGATAGCTGAAACTCCATTCTCCAAAACACTTCCTCTATTTCTGTTTCTTTTAAAACAAAAAAGCATCTTTCTTCTCCTTTTTTCCTATTTCTGTTGTGGCCGAATAGCAACCCCTTTTTCTTTACAACCTTCTCTTGTGTTTTCTTCCTTTGTGTAAGGTCGAATCTTGGTGGTTGCTATTAGCAATCATAGCCGAAACTTCCCTCTCCTAGTAGTTGTCTTGTGTCCAATTTTTGTGTGTGGTGATAATATCGTTTGGTGGTTCAATCGTTAGAGAAGGTAAGTACATGGCCGAAGGGTTATTTCTTTTTCTTTTTGTTCTTTGTCGACTCTGGTTTGGTTAAAGCCGATGTTGGTTTTGTTGAAAGGAGTTAACCCTTTGTGTTAAATCGATTTCGTTATAGGACATCCGGATTTTGGAAGCAATCGGGAGGAGCCTTCTTTCCCTGGTAATCGATTGGTAAGTGGTGGTAAGGGTTGGTTTTGTTAGTACTCTTCTAGTTTTCATTAAGCCAAGTCTTCAAAGGATTAATCTTTCTTCTTAATAGGGTGTGTCGTTTGCTTAAGGAAGAACCACCGTTTGGTTCGGGGTTTGGTAGGAAACCAAATCAAGTGTAAGGTAAGGGTTCAAACGTTAACCCTTTTGGTTTAGTTGTTTTGGCCGAATGGTCTAGGTGCTAATCTATGTTTGGCAGATGTTAGGAGCAAGGTAATCGAGGGAGTTAGATCGGTCCGTTTGGATCAAAGCTTGTGTTTTAACAGGTGTGTAAACTAACACACTTTTTACTTAGTAATATGTTTAATAAATCTGATTGCCTATTAAGACCAAAACAGTATGATGATTGATATGATACCCGATGGGGTATGTGCACGGATTCGGGTAAGTCCGTTTCATTACGAGTTCTGTTATTGATATGATGTATGTGTTACGAGATGCAACATTAAGCATGATAGCATGATTTGCATGATTTGCATACTTTACATAAGTCGGTATGAGATTGGGTGATATGAGAGGAGGGGGAAAATGATATCCATGTCTTTGGGACACCAGAGGTTTGGCACCTCAGCGTCTCGTCCCAGTGGCTTAGCACCACAGTGGGTTGGCCCCACGGTTGATATTACGGGATTGACGCCAGTGATTTGGTATCACACGATGGGTTGGCCCCATCATTTGATTCGTGACTGCGGTCACCAGTGATTTGGTATCACACTTGTGTCTTTGGGACACCAGAGGTTTGGCACCTCCAGTGGTTTGGTACCACAGATGATATTTTGTGTCTTTGGGACACCAGAGGTTTGGCACCTCAGAGTCTCGTCCCAGTGGCTTAGCACCACAGTGGGTTGGCCCCACGGTTGATATTACGGGATTGACGCCAATGATTTGGTATCACACGATGGGTTGGCCCCATCATTTGATTCGTGACTGCGGTCACCAGTGATTTGGTATCACACTTGTGTCTTTGGGACACCAGAGGTTTGGCACCTCTTTGCGACTCGTCCCTGTGGTTTAACACCACCGTGGGTTGGCCCCACTTTTGGAGATACGGGATCGTCGCCAGTGATTTAGTATCACACGTGGGTTGGCCCCACAGATGGATTATTCGTGACTTTGGGTCACCAGTGGTTTGGCACCACATTGATGGATATCGTGACTTTGGGTCACCAGTGGTTTGGCACCACCAGTGGTTTGGTACCACACGAGGTATAAAAGGTGTTATGGATGGTTAGGATCGGGTGCATTAATTGTATTGCTTTGTTATGATGTGTGTTAGTATGTTGCATATACCGGGAGGGGGATTTATGCACTGAGTCTAGTGACTCACCTTCTCCTTTGACATTTTAGGTGACACTTAGTTGCGGACATGGAGCCGAGGTGGACTCGAGGTGCTCATGCCATGAATAAAAATCGGGGTTGCATTGATTTCTAAAAACTTGGTACTTTATTTCGTTTACTTTCATTTGGTTTTGTTGGGATTGTAAAAGTCCTTTTAAACTTATGTTTTGTTATTTATATGCTTAGATTGGATTTCATATATGCCTTAACAAATTATCGGGTTAAAATTTGCTAAAACATGGAAAGATAAGGTTTTCAAACTACAAAGAGAAATGTTTTAAACTTTACCATCGGGTATCACGCGGTAAATCAACATGAACACAACTCAAATATTTTCCAAAACTTGAGATTTTTCCACACTAAGTAAAAATGTCTTAAGCAAACAGAAAGAAATCACTCAGATTTCTAAACGCGGTATATTTGTGTTACTAGTAGAGTCTATTAGGTTTCAAAATGTCCGGGTTTTCAAATGCACCATCGCTTTTTAAAACAATCATGCCTAAGTTTTCTGCAAGTTCAAAATTTAGCTAAGAGTTTTTATCAAGCTTTAAACCGGAAACCTAAACCTCTCAAATACATTTTTCCCCGTAACATACCAGATTCGGTTGTGAGGTATTGACCGGGTTTGGGGTGTTACAAATGTGGTATCAGAGCCAAGTTCAAAGGCTAGGCTGTGGGCCTGAGGCCCAAAATGTTTTAAAAGATTGTTCTAAGTGTTTTGTTTCAAAATGTATGGTTTGAAAGGCATGGCACCGAGTCTCCGGCACCAATCCGCCCAGGTAAGTGCCCCTTACTATTGCTTGTGATTTTGATGTTGATGGGATTGGATGATTAGCAATAGTGGATTACTTTAGAAACTGAAACTGATAGGACTCTATGGACTTGCGAAAACAAAACTTCTTTAATAAGCAGTGTCCATAAGACTTTACTTTTAAAGACAGTGGAATAATTACTGATGCATAAAACTCCTAAATCAGATACGTAGAGATTTTAGTCATGAGCGCTAGAGGTGGACGTGGTCGTGGACGTGGTCGAGGTAGGATGACAGTTTCTGAACCTGTAGGATCTGGTCAGAGGTCAGAGAATGAGATACCGGTACCGCCACCAGCTGGAGGTTGTGAGTTTCAAGATCAGACTGGGGATGACGCAGTGTCACAGGCGATGCTGTGAGTTTTGGAAAGGGTAGCTGGAGTAGATGGAGGCGCAGGAGCTAGGAAATCTGTGCCTGAGCGACTTCGGGCAAACGGGGCTGAGGTATTTCGAGGTGTTTCTGGTGTTGCTCCCAGCACAGCTGAGTATTGGTTGGAGGCGACAGAGCGAGTTATGGATGATTTAGACCTGACTGCTGAGGAGAAGCTGAAGGGCATAGTATCGCTTCTTCGGGATGAGTCATACCAGTGGTGGCTCACGGTTCGGGACAGTGCTGCAGCAGAGGATCTTACTTGGGATTATTTCAAGGCTGCTTATCAGAAAAAGTACATTGGAGCTAGCTACATCGACGCGCAATGGAAAGCATTTCTGAGGTTGGTCCAGGGGAGTAAGTCTGTGTCGGAGTACGAGGCAGAGTTCTTGAGGCTGAGTCGGTATGCTAGAGGAATTGTGGCTACTGAACACGAGAGGTGTGTTCGTTTCGAGGATAGGCTGAGAGACGAATTAAGATTGCTGATTGCTCCACAGCAGGAGCGTGAGTTTGCTGTCCTGGTAGAGAAGGCTAAGGTAGCCGAGGGAGTTAAAGAATCTGTGAGGCAAGGCATGGATAGGACCAGGCATAAGAGAAGTTTTGGATCTTCTGGGTCGTCAGGTAATCCTCAGAAAAGAGCTAGACAGAGTGGGCCAAATCAGTCTGGTAGGTTTGTTGCTGCTAGTCAGGGACCGCCACAGTGTAACCGTTGTGGGAAATCTCATTGGGAAGGATGCTGGACCGGTGGAAAAGGGTGTTTTGAGTGTGGCTCATTGGATCACCGTGTGAGGGACTGTCCGCGTAAGTTGGCTAGGATTCAGTCCGAGGGTCAGGGCCGTACTCAGTTCAGGATTAATGGACCGCCACCGCAGAGGGGCCGTGGTAATGGCAGAGGAGGTAATGGTTCTGGTCGGGGCCGTGGAGCACCGGGCAGGGGTGCGGGTAGTTCTGAGGCAAGACAGCCTGGGTTAGTGCATGCAGCGAGGCGCCGAGAGGAGGGCGACGCACCGGACGTCATAACCGGTACGTTCTTGATCTTTGGTTCTCCATTTACTGCTTTGATAGATGTGGGTTCGACGCATTCTTACGTTGCTAGTAGTATAGTAGAGACCATGGATTTAGACTCTGAAACTACTCCTAGGCAGATAACAGTAATTAGCCCTCTAGGTCACTCTGTAGTTGTAGATAAGCTGTTTAAGGATGTACCCCTATAACTCCAAGGGGTAGTGTTTGTGGCTGATCTGATGGAACTGCCGTTCGGGGAGTTCGATCTGATTCTTGGGATGGACTGGTTGGCTAAGTACCAGGCGAAGTTAGATTGCACGGCTAAGCGCATGGTTCTAAAGACGTCTGAGGGTGATGAAGTGGTTATGATAGGTAATAGGAGAAATTACTTATCCAATGTGGTATCTGCTCTGAAGGCTGAGAAGATGGTCAGAAAGGGTTGTGAAGCGTATGTGGTTCATGTTTATGCCTTGGAGGCTAAAGAGTCTGCTGTAGAGAAGGTTCGGACAGTTAAGGAATTTGCTGATGTGTTTTCGGAGGAGCTTCCGGGGTTGCCGCCGGATCGTGAGGTAGAGTTCGGGATAGATTTGTTACCCGGAACTGTGCCAGTGTCTATTGCTCCGTATAGGATGGCGCCAAAAGAGTTAGTGGAGCTTAAGGCTTAGATCTAGGAGTTGTTGGATCGAGGTTTTATCAGGCCAAGTGTTTCACCTTGGGGTGCGCCGGTACTCTTTGTTAAGAAGAAAGATGGTACGATGCAGATGTGTATAGATTACCGCCAGTTGAATAAGCTGACGATTAAAAACAAGTATCTGTTGCCACGGATAGATGACTTGTTTGATCAGCTGAAGGGTGCAGCGGTATTCTCGAAGATCGATTTAAGGTCTGGGTAAAGCGGATATTCACAAGACGGTGTTTCAGACTCGGTACGAGCATTATGAATTTCTGGTAATGCCGTTTGGGTTGACTAACGCGCCGGCAGCATTCATGGATATGATGAATAGGGTGTTTCAGCAGTTTTTGGATCAGTTCGTTGTGGTTTTCATAGACGACATTTTGGTTACTCAAGGGCAGAAGATGAGCATGATGCGCATTTGCGAGTGGTACTACAGATTTTGAGAGAGAAGCAGCTTTATGCTAAGTTTAGTAAGTGCGAGTTCTGGCTTAGAGAAGTGACTTTCTTGGGTCATGTAGTGTCAGCTGAGGGGATTAGAGTGGATCCTCGGAAGATTGAGGTGGTTTTGGATTGGAAGCCGCCTAAGTCAGTGGCTGAGATTCGGAGTTTTCTGGGTTTGGCAGGATACTATCGAAGGTTTGTAGAGGGTTTCTCGTTGATCGCTGCGCCGATGACCAAGTTGTTAAGAAAAGGGATTCCATTTGTTTGGAATGAGAAACAGCAGGAGAGTTTCGATAAGCTTAAGAAGATTTTGACTGAGGCTCCGGTTCTAATTCAACCTGAGGCTGGTAAGGAATTCACAGTATATTGCGATGCATCACATACGGGCTTGGGTTGTGTGCTGATGCAGGAAGGAAAAGTTGTGGCTTACGCATCTCGGCAGCTGAGGCCACATGAGGTCAACTATCCGACGCACGACTTGGAGTTAGCGGCTGTAGTCTTCGCTTTGAAGATTTGGAGGCACTACTTGTATGGAGAGAGATCGATAGTCTACACAGATCATAAGAGTCTGAAGTACCTTTTGACTCAGAAGGATTTGAATTTGAGGTAGCGTAGATGGATTGAGTTGCTAAAGGACTACGACTGTTCGATTGAGTATCATCCGGGCAAGGCTAACGTGGTGGCAGACGCGTTGAGCCGTAAGGTTGTTTCGGACTTAAGAGCGATGTTTGCCCATTTGAGTTTGTTTGATGACGGAAGTATTCTGGCAGAGCTGCAGGTTAAGCCTACTTGGGTTGAGCAGATCAGGGAGAAACAGTTAGAGGATGAGGCTTTGAGTGCGCAGAGGTTGTAGGTGCAGGGTGGTGATTTGGAAGGTTACAGTTTGTCTAGTGATGGAGTGCTGTGTTTTCAAGGAAGAGCTTGTATGCCAAAGGATGTTGAGCTGAGGCGGATGATTCTTCAGGACGCAAATAGCAGCCCATATGCTATGCATCCTGGAGGTAGCAAGATGTATAGGGATCTTAGAGAGCAGTTTTGGTGGCCAGGTCTGAAGAGAGAAGTGACAGAGTTTGTAGGGAAGTGTCTGACATGTCAGCAGGTCAAGGCTGAACACCAGTTGCCGTCAGGGTTGCTTCAGCCAGTGAAGATTCCTCAGTGGAAGTGGGAAAGGATAACCATGGATTTCGTCAGTGGATTACCACTTACGCCAAGCAAGAAAGATTCAGTTTGGGTAATTGTGGATCGACTGACTAAATCAGCTCACTTCATTCCGGTGAGGGTTGACTACTCACTTCAAAAGTTAGCGAAGCTGTACGTGTCAGAGATAGTGAGGTTGCACGGTGTGCCAGTATCGATCATCTCGAATAAGGATCCCAGGTTTACGTCGAGGTTCTGGAAAGCATTGCATCAGGCTCTGGGTACGCGTTTGGATTTCAGCACGGCTTTTCACCCGCAGTCTGACGGGCAGTCGGAAAGGGTTATTCAGATCTTAGAGGACATGCTGAGAGGATGTGTTCTGGACTTCAGAGGTAGTTGGGAAGAGTTTCTGCCATTAGCTGAGTTCGCCTACAACAATAGTTACCAAGCGAGCATCAAGATGGCACCATATGAGGCGTTGTATGGTAGGAAATGTTGCTCACCTACTTGTTGGACGGAGTTAGGTGAACGTCAGTTGTTAGGACCCGAGTTGGTTGCAGAGACCGAAGACAAGGTTAAGTTGATTCAGGCTCGATTGAAGGAAGCTTCGGACCGGCAGAAGTCTTTTGCCGATCTTAAGCGGAGAGATATAGAGTTTGCTGTGGGGGATCAAGTGTTTCTGAAGGTCTCGCCATGGAAGAAAGTGTTGAGGTTCGGAAGGAAAGGCAAGCTAAGTCCGAGGTTTATTGGGCCGTATAAGGTTCTGAGACGAGTGGGACCGGTAGCTTACCAGCTTGAGTTGCCAGCAGAGCTAAGTCAGATTCACGACGTATTTCACGTTTCGATGCTTAGGCGTTATCATTCAGACCCATCGCACGTGGTAGCAGTGGAAGAGATCGAGGTAAATCCAGATTTGACCATGGAGGAAGAACCAGTGCAGATTCTAGATCGGGATGTGAAGGTTCTGCGTAGGAAGTCTGTGCCTTTGGTAAAGGTACTATGATGGAATCATGGCGTGGAAGAAGCTATGTGGGAACCTGAGGATGTGATGAGACAGCAATACCCTCAACTCTTCTGATCAGGTAATTTCGAGGTCGAAATTATTTTTAAGGGGGGTAGAACTGTAATATCCCGGGTTAGGGACTATTTTGTTTTGGCATAGTTTGCATGTTATTGGCCTGCTATGTTGTTGTTCTTGATGTTTTGGGGCATAGTTGTAAGCTAGGTGTAAGCCTGAGTGGTAGGAAAAATTTTAGTTTTTAGGCTTAGGTGAGAGGAGCTGAGGAAGCTGGGGTTTAAAGATATTATTTGGTGAATGTTAGCACAAGAAAGGAGTTGGTGGAGTGGCAAGCCAGGCGCCACTTGAAGCTTGTGTGTGGGACGTCACTTGCAGGGGGAAGAGGTCCTGTGTTCAAGCTGCAGGATGCTCACTTTTTGATTCCATTTTGACGCCGAGGTGGTTGGGGTTGGACCAAGTCAAATGTTTGAATGGTGGGAGGAGAGTGAATCAAGGAAATTGACTAGTTCAAACTAGTTTGAATGAGTGGCCATGAGCAATTGTGGGTAGTGGCCGAATGTGGGATGCTTCATGGGGGGGAGTGGCCGGTTTTGGTTGGTGAGTCGAGGAGTGTGCCGAAATACACTTTGCATTTTGGTACATTTTCGGTCAAGTTGTTGTTAGCCAAAATTCTCTTTTTGTCAAAAGTAAGCCGAAATTTCAAGAGAGAATTCCTTCATTTTTCCTTCTTGAACCGAAAGTCCAAGCCACCTTTGCCGAATTTTGCTTTGTCTTTCTCTCAATTATCTTGGTAGCCGAATGTTCCCCTCTCTCGTTCTTTCTTTTGTTCAGTGGTGTTGAGCCGAAACTAAATTCTCTCTTCTTCTCATACTCTCTTTTTCCTCTTGAAACCTTAATAGCCGAAACTCCATTCTCCAAAACACTTCCTCCATTTCTGTTTCTTTTAAAACCAAAAAGCATCTTTCTTCTCCTTTTTTCCTATTTCTGTTGTGGCCGAATAGCAACCCCTTTTTCTTTACAACCTTCTCTTGTGTTTTCTTCCTTTGTGTAAGGCCGAATCTTGGTGGTTGCTATTAGCAATCATAGCCGAAACTTCCCTCTCCTAGTAGTTGTCTTGTGGCTGATTTTTGTGTGTGGTGATAATATCGTTTGGTGGTTCAATCATTAGAGAAGGTAAGTACATGCCCGAAGGGTTATTTCTTTTTCTTTTTGTTCTTTGTCGACTCTGGTTTGGTTAAAGCCGATGTTGGTTTTGTTGAAAGGAGTTAACCCTTTGTGTTAAACCGATTTCGTTATAGGACATCCGGATTTTGGAAGCAATCGGGAGGAGCCTTCTTTCCCTGGTAATCGATTGGTAAGTGGTGGTAAGGGTTGGTTTTGTTAGTACTGTTCTAGTTTTCTTCAGCCAAGTCTTCAAAGGATTAATCTTTCTTCTTAATAGGGTGTGTCGTTTGCTTAAGGAAGAACCACCGTTTGGTTCGGGGTTTGGTAGGAAACCAAATCAAGTGTAAGGTAAGGGTTCAAACGTTAACCCCTTTGGTTTAGTTGTTTTGGCCGAATGGTCTAGGTGCTAATCTATGTTTGGCCGATGTTAGGAGCAAGGTAATCGAGGGAGTTAGATCGGTCCATTTGGATCAAAGCTTGTGTTTTAACAGGTGTGTAAACTAACACACTTTTTACTTAGTAATATGTTTAATAAACCTGATTGCCTATTAAGACCAAAACAGTATGATGATTGATATGATACCCGATGGGGTATGTGCACGGATTCGGGTAAGTCCGTTTCATTACGAGTTCTGTTATTGATATGATGTATGTGTTACGAGATGCAACATTAAGCATGATAGCATGATTTGCATGATTTGCATACTTTACATAAGTCGGTATGAGATTGGGTGATATGAGAGGAGGGGGAAAATGATATCCGTGTCTTTGGGACACCAGAGGTTTGGCACCTCTAGTGGTTTGGTACCACAGATGATATTTTGTGTCTTTGGGACACCAGAGGTTTGGCACCTCAGCGTCTCGTCCCAGTGGCTTAGCACCACAGTGGGTTGGCCCCACGGTTGATATTACGGGATTGACGCCAGTGGTTTGGTATCACACGATGGGTTGGCCCCATCATTTGATTCGTGACTGCGGTCACCAGTGATTTGGTATCACACTTGTGTCTTTGGGACACCAGAGGTTTGGCACCTCAGCGTCTCGTCCCAGTGGCTTAGCACCACAGTGGGTTGGCCCCACGGTTGATATTACAGGATTGACGCCAGTGATTTGGTATCACACGATGGGTTGGCCCCATCATTTGATTCGTGACTGCGGTCACCAGTGATTTGGTATCACACTTGTGTCTTTGGGACACCAGAGGTTTGGCACCTCATTGCGACTCGTCCCTGTGGTTTAACACCACCGTGGGTTGGCCCCACAGATGGATTATGCGTGACTTTGGGTCACCAGTGGTTTGGCACCACATTGATGGATATCGTGACTTTGGGTTACCAGTGGTTTGGCACCACCAGTGGTTTGGTACCACACGGGGTAGAAAAGGTGTTATGGATGGTTAGGATCGGGTGCATTAATTGTATTGCTTTGTTATGATGTGTGTTAGTATGTTGCATATACCGGGAGGGGGATTTATGCACTGAGTCTAGTGACTCACCTTCTCCTTTGACATTTCAGGTGACACTTAGTTGCGGACATGGAGCCGGGGTGGACTCGAGGTGCTCATGCCATGAATAAAAATCGGGGTTGCATTGATTTCTAAAAACTTGGTACTTTATTTCGTTTACTTTCATTTGGTTTTGTTGGGATTGTAAAAGGCCTTTTAAACTTATGTTTTGTTATTTATATGCTTAGATTGGATTTCAAATATGCCTTAACAAATTATCGGGTTAAAATTTGCTAAAACATGGAAAGATAAGGTTTTCAAACTACAAAGCAAAATGTTTTAAACTTTACCATCGGGTATCACGCGGTAAATCAACATGAACACAACTCAAATATTTTCCAAAACTTGAGATTTTTCCACACTAAGTAAAAATGTCTTAAGCAAACAGAAAGAAATCACTCAGATTTCTAAACGCGGTATATTTGTGTTACTAGTAGAGTCTATTAGGTTTCAAAATGTCCAGGTTTTCAAATGCACCATCGCTTTTTAAAACAATCATGCCTAAGTTTTCTGCAAGTTCAAAATTTAGCTAAGAGTTTTTATCAAGCTTTAAACCGAAAACCTAAACCTCTCAAATACATTTTTCCCCGTAACATACCAGATTCAGTTGTGGGGTATTGACCGGGTTTGGGGTGTTACAATTAAATCCCGAAAACTATCACTTGCCTATGGAGTTTGGCGAAATCCTATATGATATATGTTAGATTCAATTCTAACATAATTAACAAAAGTAAGTGGCCTTCGGCCTAAAAATCACACTTGCATTACCTTGAGTATTCAAATCCCGAAAGGTTTCCTTCCAACCGTCGGCTACAACTAAATCCCGAAATCCTCCTTCAAGGTTTCGTCCAAAGAGAATTAAAGGGATTAGATTCCTAAATTCGGCTAGATGATGATTGATATGTTTCGGCTTATGATGGATTGTGAAAAGAAGAAGATGAGGGAAAGAGAGTTACGGCTATGGTGTTTTGGTTTGAAGAGGTTGCGGCAACGGTGAACTTTGGAAGAAGGAGATTTCGGCCTAGACAAGGTAAATGAGAAGAGAAAAGAAGAAAAGAAAGGGATGAAAAATGGCCTTAGTGCTATGGTGATTTCGGCACTAGAGAGGAAGAAAAGAAAAGAGAAAATGGTCTTCAAGGTTTTTGGTGTTTTCGGCAATAGGGGAAAAGAAACTTGAAAGAATAGGCAAATTAAACCAAAATGGTCAAAATGGAATGGCCAATAGAAAAGAGAAAAGAAAATAAAAGATGCTTACCTAATGCTAAAAATGCATTCGGCTAGGAGAGGAAAGGTGGAGAGAAAAGAAAATTTGCTTTAGAGAAAACACAAAATAACCCAATTGTCAAAATGACCAACTAGCTACCAACCTACCAAAACCTTCAACAAAATTCGGTCACCCCCCTAGGCCCCCAAACCGTCCAAATACATGGACTCCAAAGTCAAAGTTTTCCACACAAAACTTTCCATAGCAATCACCTTACATTATGCCTTGTGTTCCCTCATCATTCCTTAATCAAAATGATTCCTTTCCCTAAGTTCAAGCTTACCTAAACTATTAATCATCTTGCCATAAAAATTTAAAGTCCAACTTACCAAATATAAAGCTTGGCCGACACTTGATGTAAAGATGCAGAAAAAAATAAAGTCTCCAAAATGCACTCCATGTTATTCGAACCACTCCCCTCAAGCAACCATTCATGCGCCATTTCCACCATGCTACTAACTCCTCTTGTGCTAATTTTAGACACTTAAATCAACTTAAGTATCAGGGTCACTTGAGCCACTTCACTAAATTCTCCATACTAAAAAAATTATTCTAGATCCGAATAATTCCAAGCCTTCACAAGACTGTATTAGGCACACAAAAAAATCATACCCGAGCTAACACAAGCAACAGGATGATACTCAAATTTTAGGATGTTACAACTCTACCCTCCTAAAAGAAAATTTCGTCCTCGAAATTACCTGGCTAGAACAAGTGAGGGTATTGCTGTCGCATTGCCTCTTCCGGCTCCCACGAAGTCTCTTCCGATCCATGGTTACGCCATAACACTTTGACGAGAGGAACTGACTTCCTCCGTAACACCTTCACATCCCGTTCCAGAATCTGAATCGGCTCCTCCTTGTAGGACAGATCTGGTCTTAGTTCCACCTCCTCAACTGGCACTACATGATATGGATCCGATCGGTAACGACGTAGCATCGAAACATGGAACACATCGTGCATTTGCTTCAATTCCGAAGGCAACTCTAACTGATATGCCATTGGTCCAACCCGCTTCAAAACCCTATAATGTCCTATAAACCTGGGACTTAACTTTCCTTTGCGACCAAATCTCATTACCTTCTTCCAAGGCGACACTTTAAGAAATACTTGATCTCCCACAACAAACTCTATTTCCTTCCGCTTAAGATCTGCGTACGACTTTTGCCTGTCAGATGCCTCCTTTAACCGAGCCCGAATTACCTTAACCTTTTCTTCGGATTCAACCACCATCTCTGGACTCAAAACTTGACGTTCCCCTAATTCTGTCCAACACGTAGGAGTGCGACATTTTCGTCCATATAGCGCTTCGTACGGTGCCATCCGAATACTTGCTTGGTAGCTGTTATTGTATGCAAACTCTGCTAAAGGCAAAAATTCTTCCCAGCTTCCTCTGAAGTCTATCACACAACCCCTTAACATATCCTCTAACACTTGGATTACTCGCTCAGACTGGCCGTTAGACTGTGGATGAAATGCCGTACTGAAGTCTAATCTGGTGCCCAAAGCCTGATGTAATGCTTTCCAAAACCGAGACGTAAACCTCGGATCCCTATCCGAAATAATCGACACCGGCACTCCAAGTAACCTCACAATCTCTGCCACATACAACTTCGCCAATTTCTGCAAAGAGTAATCAACTCGCACAGGTATGAAATGTGCAGACTTCGTCAATCGATCCACTATCACCCATACTGAATCTTTCTTAGTAGGCGTAAGGGGAAGCCCACTAACAAAGTCCATGGTGATACGCTCCCACTTCCATTGCGGAATCTTTATCGGCTGAAGCAATCCTGACGGAACTTGGTGTTCAGCCTTAACTTGCTGACACGTTAAACACTTCCCTACAAATTCTGTAACTTCCCGTTTAAGACCAGGCCACCAAAACTGATCCCGCAAATCTCTGTATAACTTACTTCCTCCAGGATGCATAGCAAAAGGGCTACTATGTGATTCCTGAAGAATTCTCCGTCTAAGTTCTTCATCCTTCGGCATACAGACCTTACCCTTGAAACACAACACTCCATCACTATTAACACCATAATCTTCCAACTTCCCACTCTGCACATGCCGTAACTTAGCACTTAGATCATCGTCTACCAACTGTCTTTCTTTCACCTGACTCAACCATGTCGGCTTTACCTGCAACTCTGCTAACAAACTTTCGTCGTCATAAAGACTAAGATGTGCAAGCATCGCCCTCAAATCCGACACTACTTTCCGACTTAAGGCATCTGCCACTACATTTGCCTTGCCCGGGTGATAATCTATAGAACAATCGTAGTCTTTCAACAACTCCACCCACCTTCGCTGTCTCAGATTCAGCTCCTTCTGAGTCAACAGATACTTCAGACTCTTGTGGTCCGTATATATCACCGACTTTTCTCCATACAGATAATGCCTCCAAACCTTAAGAGCAAAGACTACCGCTGCCAACTCTAAATCATGCGTCGGATAATTAACCTCATGTGGCCTTAATTGCCGAGACCCATAAGCGACTACCTTCCCGTCTTGCAACAGAACACATCCTAATCCTGTGTGAGAAGCATCACAATATACCACAAAATCCTTCCCTGCCTCAGGTTGAATCAAAATCGGAGCTTCAGTCAAAACCCTCTTAAGCTTCTCAAAGCTCTCTTGCTGCTTATCTGCCCATACGAAAGGTACCTCCTTTCTCAACAACTTCGTCAAAGGTGCAACTATTGATGAAAACCCCTCTACAAACCTTCTGTAATAGCCTGCTAATCCTAAGAAACTGCGAACCTCAGCTACAGACTTAGGTGGTTTCCAATCCAACACTGCCTCAATCTTCCGAGAATCCACCCTTATCCCTTTCGCAGACACCACATGCCCTAAAAACGCAACTTCCTTCAGCCAAAATTCACACTTGCTGAATTTGGCATAAAGCTTCTTCTCCCTTAACACTTGCAACACTATCCAAAGGTGCTCATCATGTTCCTCCTCAGACTTGGAATACACTAGGATGTCGTCTATAAACACAATGACAAACTGATCCAAGTAGGGTTGGAAAACCCGATTCATCATATCCATGAACACAGCTGGGGCATTCGTCAATCCGAACGGCATTACTAAGAACTCATAAAGCCCATATCTTGTTCGGAAAGCTGTCTTATGGATATCCACTTCTTTCACCTTAAGCTGATGATATCCCGACCGTAGATCTATCTTTGAGAATACCGTAGCTCCCTTAAGCTGATCGAACAAGTCGTCTATCCTTAGTAAAGGGTACTTGTTCTTGATGGTCAGCTTATTCAACTGCCGATAGTCTATGCACATACGTATAGTCCCGTCCTTCTTCTTCACGAACAAGACCGGTGCTCCCAATGGAGACACACTGGGTCAGATAAACCCACGATCAAGCAACTCTTGGATCTGAGCCTTGAGCTCACCCAACTCCTTTGGTGCCATTCTATACGGAGCGATAGATACTGGCGCCATTCCAGGCAACAAGTTAATCCCAAATTCCACCTCACGATCCGGAGGCAATCCAGGAAGTTCTTCCGGAAAGACATCCACGAATTCTCTTACAGTTCTGACTCCCTCAACAGCTGCCTCCTTAGCCTCCAAAGCACTGACCAACATCAGAAAAGCCAAACAACCCTTCCTTACCATCTTTTCTGCCTTAAGGGCAGATACCACATTTGACAAGTAATTCTGTCTCTCGCCCATCACCACAACTTCCTTATCGTCAAAGGTTCTTAATGACAGACGCTTAGCAGCACAATCTACATTAGCACGATACTTCACTAACCAGTCCATGCCTAAGATTAGATCAAATTCCCCGAATGGCAACTCCATTAAATCAGCCGGAAACTGTGTCCCTTACACTTCTAAAGGCACTTCCTTAAAGAGCTTATCTACTACTACAGTCTGCCCTAAAGGACTAAGCACAGTCATCTTCCTAGGTACAGTCTCAGAGTTCACATGCAGAGTGTAAGAGTATGCCCAAAGATCAATCATGAGATGGTTGTAATAACATACTTAATTTACCATGTTTATTAATATAAAGCGTTGCCATTATTATTTCAGTTTTTCTTTCTGTGTGTATAGATAAACTGTTTTATAATAATGTCCTGAGAATAATATGATTATTCTTAAAAGATCCTTAGTCGAGTATTATTGTTGACTAGGAAAATAATAATGCATTAAGACTAACATGTAGTTGATTGATGATAAAGAGTTGTCATTGATATGGAGTGTCAAAATCAATGCATGAATGTGTGTGTTAGAGAACAACATATTGGATTGACCCGCTATGAGTATGTTTCTTGGATTATTATGTAATTGTCACAACATTACTCATAGTGATTAATATGTATATGATCCTCAGACTTGAGATCATTATTATCCCAGCATCGTGAGTTGTATATTTTGATACAGTCAAACGTAAACCGTAACAGGTTGTTCTATAAAGGCTGATGTTGGATATACCACAATCTATGTAGAGGGATATGGTTGATCAATAAAGGATAAGTCCCTCCTACATAATAGGAGTAATATCTTAGGCCACTTGATTGAGTGAGACTAGAAATGCATGGCCATGCTCAAATAAGTTGATATGAGATGTCATACTAATTTGTATATCATAGTCTACTCAAGATATCAAGAAACATGGGATGGATTATGCAAGTGTGACTATCCCATGACTTGTATCCGTTCCAGAGATAAAGGACTTAAGTATTAATGCATGAAAGGTTAATCACGAAAGGTTATGTCGAATCATGACTTCTTGTAACTTAGGTAGCAATGATGCATTGCTAGATGCCACTCATTGTCCGTGACAATAGAATCGTTCTAGTATTACTGCTAACGTTGCAAGAACCTACAGGGTCACACCCTATGGTTGAAATGAACGGAATAAAATATAGTTGGTATTGTGCTTGGTTGTCACATAAATTAAATTAATTAAAGAATTAATTTAATTGGGCAATCAAATATTGAACATATTATATGTACAAGGATGTTGTACACATAATGATAACATAATTTTATTAATATATGAATTTGATTCATATATAAATTTAAATAAATATAGTTTACCGGAATCCTTATTATAATTAATGTAATTATAATTTTCAGATATAATTAATGTAATTATAATTTTCGGTTAAAAACTTTATTGTATTTATTTAATCTTGTAATACATTCAAGAGATACCAATTATAAAAGGCCCAATTAAAAGGATACCTATTATAAAAGGCCCAATGAGAAAGGCACCCATTATAAAAGGTATTAAAAGGAGACAAAACCAAATATGAAAACCCTAAGTGATTGCTTGTTAGGTCTAGCAGCCGTCAAGCAAATAAGCCTCCAAAACAGTTTTGGAGATTTCTTTCGTTCATAGTCAAACTGGGTGGATTACGTAGAGGCCGACATCGGAAAAGGTTGAGGCTTGATTCGACAGTAGATCAAAACTCTTGTTGCCAAGGCGTCGCTGTCTACTCAGATTGAAGTTTTGGTAATTTCGAAACCTTTATTTCACCCCGATTCGTTCCTCACACATGGATCCATGATTTGGATCGCCGGATCTAATTTTATTCTGCTGCGCCATGGGGTACCGGCATTCCAACAGTGGTATCAGAGCCACTTGTGTGATACGAACTCGGGTTTAAATACTTGGGTGATGCAATTGTATGAGATACATGTTTTGATCTTATTATATTTTCGATTGTTTAAATCGTTTAAGCATAATCTGATAATTGTTCCTTTCGGTAATTGATTAAATGTTAATCATGGTGTTGTGGCCTATTTGATTTTACGTTATTACTGTTAACTATTAACAAATCTGTAGCGGCGGTGGTATTTATAGTTTCCAGTAAGTGTTAACTGGCTAGTGGAACAAGGGTTGTTCCGATATGAAACCTCAAGGATTAAAATCCTAAAAACACGATTCTGTTGATAAAAATTTATCAAATCGTGAGGCTTCATTTGACTGGGGTATGCGATTCGCGCCGCGGGGGCTCCGCCCCCACATCCTTGGTCCATACCGCCGGGGCTCCGCCCCCGCACCCCCCCGGGATAGGGATTTGAGGATGGCTCCGGTCGCGGGCCTTCGGCCCGCTTCCTCCGACATCCTCAGACCCCCGCAAAAAATTTGTTAATAAAAGAAATTTATAAACTTGATGGGCCACAAAAGGTTGAAAAGGATATTTTATAATTTACCTTAGCAAAAAAAAAAAAAGCATTGAATTATGTATGTTATTTTTGACATGCACGGTGTTTGAAATGCATAGTTATAGCCCAATGACCCATTCGATAAAAGGTTGTATTTTTTTTTAAAATACGGCCTGCGTGTCGTGCCTTGCTACTATTCTCTTGTATTTCTCTTCTCATCTTATTCCCTCGTATGTAAAACGAGTTTCTGCATATTGTAATTTGCAAGAGTTGCTGTGGGCCAAACAAGAAGGAAGGTGGGACAATGATTGTGAATGATAGCTTGTGAAAGGGCTTACACCTTTAGGTTTCCTTTTGGTTTTCCCATTGGCTTGGGTTGAACCACTTTAGTTTATGGGCTATAACTATTGCATTTATTTATTGCTTTATTTATTCATGTATGAGATGCTATGGATGATAATAAACCTTGTTGATAATAAACCCTATTAATTGATGAGATCGATTAGAAGACTAAATGGGCTAAAGTAGACCATAATTGGTGAGATGCAACAACCTTAATAAAATCCCTCTATTAAAATATTAAGTCAACATGGCCTTCCAATTTTGCCCTTGTTAAGGCCTCGATCAATACTATGTAGGTTCTGCCAAAGCGAAGTACTAGTGTTTATCTTGGTTGAACGCGAAGAATAAACAAGTGATATTCGCTGGTTAAAAATTGGTTAATGACTTAACTAGGTTACTCTAATAGGATTAGAAACCTAGAGGCAAGTAAATTGGATAAATCATAAGATGATTAGAACAAGAGTTGTTCACCAAATATTATGAGTTACATATGATGTAATTAGCAAATGTTGCTTACCTAAATAACCATAATCTTAAGAGTAAAGCCAAAGCTGACTTAAGAGGTGGTGAAATATGGATCCTTAACCTACTAGAAATACTTTTGAGAAAGTTTTTCCGAAATTAATATACGAGGGTTATTAATTTTGAAATAAAATAGTGGGAATATCATTTAATAAAGTCTTTTTAATGATTGATATAAAATTGGTAAATTTACTCACATGCATATTTAATTGTTGTAGATATATTATGGCTGCAAACACTAGCACACTCTCATTGCGATCGGTCCTTGAGAAGGACAAATTGAATGGTTTGAATTTTCTTGATTGGTTCCGTAACTTGAGGATTGTCCTTAAACAAGAACGGAAATTATATGTCATTGAACAACCACTTCCTAATGAACCACCCGCTAATGCCTCGAGGACTGATAGAGATGCTTACAAGAAGTATCTCGATGACATGATAGATGTTGGATGTCTTATGCTTGCCACTATAAATCCTGAACTTCAGAAGCAACATGAGGACATGGTTGCTTATGATATGATCGAGCACCTGAAAGAACTTTATCAGGGACAAGCACGGCAAGAGAGGTTTGATATCTCTAAGGCCTTATTCCAATGTAAGTTGGCTGAAGGAAGCCCAGTAGGACCTCATGTCCTTAAGATGATTGGCTATATTGAAAGCCTGTCTAAGCTTGGGTTTCCATTGAGCCAAGAGTTGGCCACTGATGTTATTTTACAATCGTTGCCGGATAGCTATAGCCAGTTTGTCCTCAATTTCAATATGAATGAAATTGACAAGACTCTACCACAATTGCTCAGCATGTTACGAACTGCTGAAGGCAACTTGAAAAAGGTTGGACCCAAGCCCATACTGATGGTCCGTAATAACAAGGGCAAGGGAAAGGCCAAAGTTCAAACAAAGCCCAAGGGCAAAGGTAAGCCCAAATTTGGAAAAGGAAAGGCTGCACTGAAACCTAAAGGTGGGGTGTCTAAGGAAGGAAACTGTTTTCATTGTGGTGTGACTGGACATTGGAAACGGAACTGCCCTGCCTATCTTGAAGAAGTCAAGAAGGCTAAAGCAAGCGGAATGTTTGTTTCAGGTATTTATGTTATTGATATTAATTTATCAACTACTACTTCTTGGGTATTAGATACTGGTTGTGGTTCTCATATTTGTACTTCTGTACAGGGACTACAAAGGAGTAGGACTTTGGCTAGAGGAGATGTGGACCTACGAGATGGAAATGGAGCAAAAGTTGCTGCATTAGCTGTGGGAACATATTCTTTATCTTTGCCTAGTGGACTTGATTTATGTTTAGAGGATTGTTATTTTGTGCCCAGTTTGACTAAAAACATTATTTCAATTTCTTGTTTAGACAAAATTGGTTTTGAGATAATTATTAAGAATAATTGTTGTTCATTTTATCTCAATAATGTTTTCTATGGTTCGGCGCAATTGATTAATGGCCTCTATATTTTAGATCAAACGAATCCCATTTACAACATAAATACTAAAAGATCTAAAATAAATGACTCAAATCAAACTTATCTTTGGCATTGTCGTTTGGGCCACATAAGTGAGAAACGCATATCCAAACTCCATAGAGATGGTCTGTTGAATTCATTTGTTTTTGAACAATTTGAAGTATGTGAATCTTGCTTATTGGGAAAAATGACTAAATCTCCTTTTTCTGGAAAAGGTGAACGAGCAAGTGATTTATTGGGCCTAATACATTCTGATGTATGTGGACCAATAAATACACAGGCCAGAGGTGGATTTCACTACTTCATTACTTTCACTGATGATTTCAGTAGATATGGGTATGTTTATCTCATGCGCCATAAGTCTAAGTCCCTTGAAAAGTTCAAGGAATTTAAAAATGAAGTACAAAATCAACTAGGCAAAACTATCAAGTCACTTCGATCTGATCGAGGTGGAGAGTATTTGAGCCTAGAGTTTGATGATCTTTTGAAAGAATGTGGGATTGTCTCACAACTTACTCCTCCTGGGACTCCTCAATGGAATGGAGTATCTGAGAGAAGAAATCGAACTTTGTTAGACATGATTCGATCCATGATGAGTCATGCTGATCTACCGACATCCTTTTGGGGACATGCACTTGAGACTGCTACCTTCACACTAAATCGTGTTCCATCTAAATCAGTTCAAAAGACGCCATATGAGATGTGGACTGGGAAACGTCCTAGTATGTCCTTTATGAAAATTTGGGGTTGTGAAGCTTATGTTAAACGTCAGACGTCTACTAAGCTTGAACCCAAATCTGAAAGGTGTATTTTTGTGGGGTATCCAAAAGAAACCAAAGGATATTATTTTTTTAATCCCACTGAGAACAAAATTTTTGTTGCTCGGACTGGTGTCTTCCTAGAGAAAGAATTTACTTCTAAAAAAGGAAGTGGGAGAAAGATTGAACTTGAAGAAATTCAAGAATCACAAGATGCCACTGAACCAGAGATTGAACAAAACCAAATTCCACAAGAAATTGAGGAACAAACAACTGCTATAGAAACACAACTACCGCGCAGATCTTTAAGAGAACGCCGTGCACTTGAGAGATATGGATTTCTCATTACAACGCATGGTGACGTTCTTCTTATAGATCAAGATGAGCCTAGGACTTATCAAGAAGCGGTGACGAGCCCAGACTCTGAGAAATGGCTTGAGGCCATGAGATCTGAGATGGATTCCATGTATGAAAACCAAGTATGGACTTTGATTGACCCACCCGAAGGGTTAAACCTATAGGGTGCAAATGGGTTTTCAAAAAGAAAATAGACATGGATGGTAATGTACAAACATACAAAGGGCGATTAGTCGCTAAAGGTTTTCGCCAAATTCATGGTGTTGACTATGATGAAACCTTTTCTCCTGTAGCTATGTTTAAATCCATCAGGATCTTGCTCGCCATAGCTGCATTTCATGATTATGAAATCTGGCAGATGGACGTCAAAACAGCTTTCCTTAACGGGAAACTTGAAGAGGATGTGTATATGACACAACCTGAAGGTTTTGTAAATCCAAAGGATGCTAGAAAGATATGTAAGCTACAAAGATCCATTTATGGACTAAAGCAAGCTTCTCGAAGTTGGAATATTCGTTTTAACGATGCAATCAAAGAGTTTGGTTTTATCAAAAATGAAGATGAACCATGTGTTTACAAGAAAGTTAGTGGGAGCACTATCACATTCTTGGTACTATATGTGGATGACATACTTATCATGGGAAATGACATACCTACCTTGCAGTCTATTAAGACTTGGTTAAGAAGTTGTTTTTCTATGAAGGACTTGGGCGAAGCCACTTATATCTTAGGAGTCAAGATCTATAGAGATAGATCAAGACGACTACTAGGTCTAAGCCAAAGTACATACATAGATAAAGTACTGAAAAGGTTCAGTATGGAAGAATCTAAAAGAGGATTCCTACCTATGAGACATGGTATTTCACTCTCGAAGGAAATGTGTCCTTCAACTCCACAAGAGAGAGAACGTATGAGTAAAATTCCATATGCTTCCGCTATTGGATCTATCATGTATGCTATGTTATGTACCCGTCCAGATGTCTCGTATGCCTTAAGTATGACGAGCAGGTATCAAGTAGATCCCGGTGAAGGTCACTGGACCACAGTCAAGAGTATCCTTAAGTACTTAAGAAGAACTAAGGATACGTTCCTATTATATGGAGGTGAGGAAGAGTTAAGTGTAAAAGGTTACACTGATGCCAGCTTCCAAACCGACAAGGATGATTCTCGATCGCAATCAGGTTTTGTGTTTTGCCTTAATGGTGGTGCTGTGAGCTGGAAGAGTTCAAAGCAAAGTACAGTAGCCGATTCTACAACAGAGGCCGAGTATATTGCAGCCAGTGAGGCAGCAAAAGAAGCAGTTTGGATCAAGAAATTCATTACTGGACTAGGGGTTGTGCCTAGCATATCAGATGCTATAGAACTCCGATGTGATAACAATGGAGCTATTGCACAAGCTAAAGAACCTAGATCTCACCAGCGATCCAAACATATACTTAGACGCTACCATCTTATTCGAGAGATTATCGATCGAGGGGATGTAGAGATATGCAGAGTACCTTCAGATGATAACATCGCTGATCCCCTGACCAAGCCTCTGACACAGCAGAAGCATGATCGTCACACTAAGTCACTTGGTATTAGATATATGAGTGATTGGTCTTAGTGTTAGTGGGAGATTGTAAGAGTATGCCCAAAGATCAATCATGAGATGGTTGTAATAACATACTTAATTTACCATGTTTATTAATATAAAGCGTTGTCATTATTATTTCAGTTTTTCTTTCTGTGTGTATAGATAAACTGTTTTATAATAATGTCCTAAGAATAATATGATTATTCTTAAAAGATCCTTAGTCGAGTATTATTGTTGACTAGGACAATAATAATGCATTAAGACTAACATGTAGTTGATTGATGATAAAGAGTTGTCATTGATATGGAGTGTCAAAATCAATGCATGAATATGTGTGTTAGAGAACAACATATTGGATTGACCCGCTATGAGTATGTTTCTTGGATTATTATGTAATTGTCACAACATTACTCATAGTGATTAATATGTATATGATCCTCAGACTTGAGATCATTATTATCCCAGCATCGTGAGTTGTATATTTTGATACAGTCAAACGTACACCGTAACAGGTTGTTCTATAAAGGCTGATGTTGGATATACCACAATCTATGTAGAGGGATATGGTTGATCAATAAAGGATAAGTCCCTCCTACATAATAGGAGTAATATCTTAGGCCACTTGATTGAGTGAGACTAGAAATGCATGGCCATGCTCAAATAAGTTGATATGAGATGTCATACTAATTTGTATATCATAGTCTTCTCAAGATATCAAGAAACATGGGATGGATTATGCAAGTGTGACTATCCCATGACTTGTATCCGTTCCAGAGATAAAGGACTTAAGGATTAATGCATGAAAGGTTAATCACGAAAGGTTATGTCGAATCATGACTTCTTGTAACTTAGGTAGCAATGATGCATTGCTAGATGCCACTCATTGTCTGTGACAATAGAATCGTTCTAGTATTACTGCTAACGTTGCAAGAACCTACAGGGTCACACCCTATGGTTGAAATGAACGGAATAAAATATAGTTGGTATTGTGCTTGGTTGTCACATAAATTAAATTAATTAAAGAATTAATTTAATTGGGCAATCAAATATTGAACATATTATACGTACAAGGATGTTGTGCACATAATGATAACATAATTTTATTAATATATGAATTTGATTCATATATAAATTTAAATAAATATAGTTTACCGGAATCCTTATTATAATTAATGTAATTATAATTTTCAGATATAATTAATGTAATTATAATTTTCGGTTAAAAACTTTATTGTATTTATTTAATCTTGTAATACATTCAAGAGATACCAATTATAAAAGGCCCAATTAAGAGGATACCTATTATAAAAGGCCCAATGAGAAAGGCACCCATTATAAAAGGTATTAAAAGGAGATAAAACCAAATATGAAAACCCTAAGTGATTGCTTGTTAGGTCTAGCAGCCGTCAAGCAAATAAGCCTCCAAAACAGTTTTGGAGATTTCTTCCGTTCATAGTCAAACCGGGTGGATTACGTAGAGGCCGACATCGGAAAAGGTTGAGGCTTGATTCGACAGTAGATCAAAACTCTTGTTGCCAAGGCGTCGCTGTCTACTCAGATTGAAGTTTTGGTAATTTCGAAACCTTTATTTCACCCCGATTCGTTCCTCACACATGGATCCATGATTTGGATCGCCGGATCTAATTTTATTCTGCTGCGCCATGGGGTACCGGCGTTCTAACACAGAGTTCTAGATACTTCACTAGCGATGTATGAATGAGTTGACCCTATATCTATCAAAGCAATAAAGGGTATTCCAGAGATCAGAAACGTACCCGTGACAACATCAGGTGCATCACTATCTTCTCTCCGACGAACCGCATATATCAGACCTGGCTGTCTAGCCTCAGAGTTACCACCACCTCTACCCGAAGTTCCGCGACCTCTACCAAAACCATTACCTCTACCATTTGGACCACGACCCCTTGACAGCTGCTGTCCACCTCTGCCAGCCTGATTAAAACCCTGACCTACTGGACGGTTCCTATCCGTATCCATCGGACAATCCTTCATCATATGATCCTTGAACCCGCACTTAAAACATCCCCCTGTCTTTTTCCAACATTCACCCGAGTGCATCTTTCCACACTGAGCACAAGTACGGTACTGTCCTCCCGTAGCAACCTGCTGACCTCGCGGCCCATCAACTCTAGGTCTCTTTTGAAGATTCCCGGATGACCCTGAAGTCCCATAGTTCCTTTTATTCTTATTCTGACCTCGATCCCGGTTCTGTCTCTCGGTCCGCTTAACTTCTTCAGCTATCCGCGCCCTATCCACTAAGACTGCAAAGTCCCTCTCTCGATGCGGAGCAATCAACACTCACAGCTCATCTCGCAACCCATCCTCAAATCTGACACACCGCTCATAATCAGTAGCTACAATCCCTCTAGCATACCGACTTTACCGCAGAAACTCCGCTTCATACTCAGCTACCGACTTATTTCCTTGCACTAAATTCAGAAACGCCTTTCTCTAAGAGTCAATGTAGCTAGCTCCAACGTATTTCCCCTCGAACTTAACCTTAAAATACCTCCAATTCACTCGATCCGCAGGAATACTCTCTTTGACAGTGAGCCACCACTGGTAGGCCTCATCTCGAAGCAGCGAAACAGCACCTTTCAGCTTTTCCTCAGCAGTGCAGTCCAAATCGTCCATGATCCTCTCGACTACTTCTAACCAGTACTCCGCTACATTTGGAGCTACCCCAGATGCTCCCCTAAAAACCTCGGCTCCGTTTGATCTAAGTCTCTCAACTACTGACTTTCGAGCCCCATTAACCATACTAGCTCCCACTACTCGCTCTAGAACTCGCAGCATAGCTTGCGATACTGCGTCATCTCCTCCAGTTTCCTCTTGAAATTCTGCCCCTACAGCCGGTGGTGGTGCCTCAATTTCAGAACCCTGACCAGACCTAACTGGTTCCGACACAGCCATTCTGCCTCTACCGCGTCCACGACGACCACGTCCCCTAGAACTCATGTCTACTTCGCGTCTTATCTGATTTACGAAAAGTTTATGCATTAGAGTCTTTTCACTTTCTTGTTTAAAGAAAATTTTATGCAACAGAGTTTTAATCAGTGGTTTTTCCGTAGAAGTACACATATACCTAGGGTCCATGTCTCTAAAGTATAGTTTCCTTAGGCTTATCAACTAAAGTATCATACATTAACATACTCACATCAATTTATCAACAAAAGTACTTACCTGGCAAACCTGGGCCGAGAACTAGGGTGCCATGCTTCCATAAAAACCAGTTTAACCAAAACCTTTCACAAAAACTCATTTGGGCTTAATTTTGAAAACGTTGTGGACTTTAAAACCCAAGGCCGAGTGTTTAAAACCTGGCTCTGATACCAAGTTGAAACACCCCAAACCCGGCCCACAAGCCCCGACCGGATCTGGTATGCTTCTTGAGAAAAACTCGTTTTGTCGTTTTGGAAAACATGTGATTTTGTGGTAAGAGAAAAGATTTGAAATACAATCTTGTTGAAAACCGGGTTGTGAATAAAGTTTGTATCTTATAAAATCGTTAACTCTATGTTTTTAGAAAATTTAATATATCAAAAGAAGAACTGAATTTAAAACTTATTATTAAGTTGAAAACTATAGGTATTTAGGTGTCAAAACAATTTAAGGTTGTAACATCCGGGTTCTAGAGGTTATGCATTTAGTGCATAACACAAGTGATGGTAGGCTTATTGTGTGTTTGGACGAGTTTTAAGGGGTTTGGAGAACCCTAGAAGGTAGGAGAAGGCTTAAGGAATTATTGAATTTTTTAGTGTTAAGAAGGGGAGCTTGGCTATAGAGGTCTTAAGAGAAATATTGGGGAGGTTAAGACACAAGTACTGAGCTAGTAGAGTGGCAAGGGAGGCGCCACTTAGAGCATGGGGAAGTGACGCCTCAAGGAGCAAGGGAGGACAGGGTTCGAGCTGCGAAGGCAGCATTTTGGCTTTTGTTTTTGCGTCAGGAGAGGGGGAGGTGTTGGATTCGGCTATGGCATTAAAAAGGAGGACTTTGAATGGGTCAAATTGGTTTAAATGTGTGGCTAAGAGAAGGGATGAGTTGGTTTTAGTTTGAATCTTTTTGAAAGGAGGGTGTAGAGTGAAATGAGGAGGAAATCAAGGGATTGGGTGAGAGGAGAAGAGTTGGACGGCTAGGGGGTGTTCTCTTGAGGTCATTTTCGGCCATGAGGTTAAGGGGGAGTAGCCGATCCTATTTAAGGGGGGTGTGCTCTTCCTTTAGCCAAATTTTAGCCCTTTACTTCTAAGCCTTCACTTTTTTTTGTCTTCTCATACTCTACCAACACCAAAAACACCTCTTTTTTCTTCACTTGTTCACCTTGGCCGAAACTTCAAGAGACCATTGAGGTCACTTTTCCTTCCATTTTTCTTCTTCCCTTCACCGAAATATCTCTCAATTCCCTGTTGCCGTAGCACCTCTTTAAGCCCCATCAACATTTCATTTTCTTCTCTTGTTTCTTCAAAGCCGAAAGTACTCTTAGCCGAAACCTTTCTCTTCTCATTGCCGTTTTGCTAAAGCCAATTCTTGAGGCCATCAAGTACTCTCTCTCAGTCTCTGCAAGTGTGTGGTGGTAAGTAAGCTCTTCCCTAGTGATTAGTTTTGTTTCTTTCTCTTGTGGGGTGCCGAAACCAAAGGGTGGTCTTGGTTTGGAGTTGGCCGAATATTCTTAGGGTCTTAATATTGTGTTTCTTTCATGTGTAGCCAAAGAAAGGAAGCGCTAAGGATCTTTTAAGGTTCGGTTTGCTTAAGGTAAGGGTAGTATTCGGCCAAAGGCACTTTCTAATGCTTGTTGGTATAGGGGCCGAAACTAATGTGGTATTATTTGAGGATTTCGACAGGTTTGTAGGAGCAACCGGGATTCGATCAGTTGAGGAGTTTCAACAACCCATATTCAATAAGTGGCTTCCGTGACTTAGTTTATCAGGGGCAAATCGGTAGAAGCATATAGTAGCCTCCGGGATTCAAGTGTGTTTTGGTAAGAAATATTTTGTAAGATTCGGTGCTTAGATTTATGACTTGGGTGATTAACCGTTTAATCTGATTAAGTGTATTGATGGAGGCGAATACCAGTCAAGGAGGGCAAGGGAAGGTTCCTATCTCGAAGTTTAAGAGAAGAGCTGTCTCGGCGGTTCGGGATTGGCCACCGGGGTGTGGGCCAGTAGCAGGAGAAAACTATAGGCAGATAGCCGTAGTCTCACTTAGCGATAGCGTAGGGATCGAGAGTTTAGAACTTCAAGTGATAAGGTGCATAATTATCGCACTGTTTCTCCTGATAATTGTGTATTGATGTATATACTTGTGTATGATGTGTGGTAGCCGTCAATAATGGCTTAAGTGGTGGATACCCATGTTGGGGTAATCGGTTAACAGGTTAGTAGTATGTGTTATTAAATTATTTATGGTGTATGTGTGATATGATAATAAGCATGTGATGTATATTCACTCTATATGTGGATTTGACATGGTACATTTACATATATGCATGGGGATTGGATTCGATCGAGGAAGGACAGAGTGTACATATTTATGTACGTGGTCTAATGTGAGCCTCATGCTACATTAGCGCTTGATGATTAGCTGTGTGCTCATCAAGGGAAATGTTGGTTAGGTGCCCATTTCGGCGGTTGATAGCTATGTGCGTCATCGTAGATGGATTAATATTGGGATCACTCATGTGATCGGTGGCTCAGCCACGGCCTGGAGCAGCACATCTGCCAAGGTAAGATATGTGGATCACGATGTGATCAGTGGTGGATTAGCCATGGCCTTGGGCAGGGAGTCTGCTAAGGTTGGTGTAACGGATGGACTCTAGATTGGGTTGGGCTTCGTAACTGCATATTTAATGAATGGACTGTGTGGATATGGGCTAAGCCCTATGTGGAGACATGCGTGATGATTATGCACTGAGTCTGTGGACTCACCCAATGTTTCTAAACCATTTCAGGTGATGCGTAAAGTTTGGACCGGGTTGGAGTGGACACGAGGTGGCCATGCAGAAGAAGACGTCTTAATTATTTTATGAATTTTATATTAAGTACTTTGTTTAAGTATTGGTTGTAATAAGGGCCTTATTATTATATTTGGTATTATTTTATTATGGCTGGATTAAATTAATTTACTATGTGCAAATGATTTTATTTTTAGCAACTTATTTCTTCAAATTATATATATATATATATATATATATATCAAAGGTTTAATTCGGATATGTTGTAACATCAAAGTTTCACAGTTTTTTTTGGACATGGTTTCCAAAAGATGACAAATTTGAATGCTTTATCTTAAGTCCCAAAATACTCTCAACCGTCTTTCCACAGTGGCATTTCAAATTCGGTCGTAGTGAATGGGCCGGGTTTGGGGTGTTACAAAGGTGTTCGTCAAAAATATATAATTAATTAGTTGAAGTTGATCGTAGCAGAATAAAAATTTAAAACGTATAAGTAACATAGCTAATGGCGGCCTTATTACAAAAACATAACCCAAAATAAATCCCAAAATAATAAAAGAAAGCGTAATAAGTTTAATTAAAAGGAAAACCGAAATACTGAGTTGAGCAATGGCCACCACGTAGTCCTTATTGACCTGGTCCATCACGCTAAGTATCACCTGAAAAAGATATCCCACGAGGGGTGAGTCAACAGACTCAATGTGTAACAATACACTAAAAGCCCAATCGATCATAGCAATAAAGCCCATTTAATTCACATTTAGCCATAAGCCCATAATATAGCAAATCAAATAATCACATGTACATATAAAATGAAATGCAATCCCGAGCCCAACCTAGATATCCATCCGCTACACACCACCCGTACCTGCCAATCACACCGTGGGGATTACTAAATCGACCCTCCATCCACTACACACCATCGAAGGCAGTTGCTGCAGTCAACTTGCACATCGCCCTTATAAATTGTGGCATGCCACCAGATAATTGTGACAGAGTCACCAGATTCATAATATGTGACCGAAGTCACCGGATTCATAATATGTGACCGTAGTCACCGGATTCATCATATGTGACCGAAGTCACCAGATTCATAATATGTGACCGAAGTCACCGGATAATGTGGTAAAAACCACCGGAACACTTCCCCTTTATCAATATCACCCATATGCCCATGCAATAAACATATTATTTCGATATCATGCCATATACCCCCAAAATCATAACTGAATCATACACATTTCATAATCATGCTTATAGCATTATCATGCTTATAGCATTATTAACGAAGTATTAGTGGTTTAACGTACTTGAATATCATATACCACTGAATGGTACCCGCAATCATTATGAAACATATTTCTTAATAACACATGCAAATATTAATACTATCGATTTATTGGAAGTTTAGTGTAGGGCTACACACCTTGTAAACACGAAGAACGACAGAAAACTCAAGATTTTCGGCTTTCGCTTATAACACCGATAGCACCTACATAACACTATATGAGAAATCGATTATCAGTAAAGAGATATGGCCTTTGGTCGAATATCATTATCTCCTTACCTTACTCGATTAAATCCCGAAAACTGTCACTTGCCTATGGAGTTTGTCGAAATCCTATATGATATATGTTAGATTCAATTCTAACATAATGAACAAAAGTAAGTGGCCTTCGGCCTAAAAATCACACTTGCATTACCTTGAGTATTCAAATCCAAAAAGGTTTCCTTCCAACCGTCGGGTACAACTAAATCCCGAAATCTTCCTTCAAGGTTTCGGCCAAAGAGAATTAAAGGGATTAGATTCCTAAATTCGGCTAGATGATGATTGATATGTTTCGGCTTATGATGGATTGTGAAAAGAAGAAGATGAGGGAAAGAGAGTTACGGCTATGGTGTTTTGGTTTGAAGAGGTTGCGGCAATGGTGAACTTTGGAAGAAGGAGATTTCGGCCTAGACAAGGTAAATGAGAAGAGAAAAGAAGAAAAGAAAGGGATGAAAAATGGCCTTAGTGCTATGGTGATTTCGGCACTAGAGAGAAAGAAAAGAAAAGAGAAAATGGTCTTCAAGGTTTTTGGTGTTTTCAGCAATAGGGGAAAAGAAACTTGAGAGAATAGGCAAATTAAACCAAAATGGTCAAAATGGAATGACCAATAGAAAAGAGAAAAGAAAATAAAAGATGCTTACCTAATGCTAAAAATGCATTCGGCTAGGAGAGGAAAGGTGGAGAGAAAAGAAAATTTGCTTTAGAGAAAACACAAAATAACCCAATTGTCAAAATGACCAACTAGCTACCAACCTACCAAAACCTTCAACAAAATTCGGTCACCCCCTAGGCCCCCAAACCGTCCAAATACATGGACTCCAAAGTCAAAGTTTTCCACACAAAACTTTCCATAGCAATCACCTTACATTATGCCTTGTGTTCCCTCATCATTCCGTAATCAAAATGATTCCTTTCCCTAAATTCAAGCTTACCTAAACTATTAATCATCTTGCCATAAAAATTTAAAGTCCAACTTACCAAATATAAAGCTTGGCCGACACTTGATGTAAAGATGCAGAAAAAAATAAAGTCTCCAAAATGCACTCCATGTTATTCGAACCACTCCCCTCAAGCAACCATTCATGCGCCATTTCCACCATGCTACTAACTCCTCTTTTTCTAATTTTAGACACTTAAATTAACTTAAGTATCAGGGTCACTTGATCCACTTCACTAAATTCTCCATACTAAAAAAAAATTTATTCTAGATCCGAATAATTCCAAGCCTTCACAAGACTATATTAGGCACACAAAAAAAATCATACCCGAGCTAACACAAGCAACAAGATGATACTCAAATTTTAGGATGTTAGAAGTGGAGGTCCTTATTTGGTAGATATACCATTGTTAATATGAGTGCACATTTATGGACTTATATTAAGTGATTTTAGTGAATATTAATAAAGGTTAAAATAGTAAGTTATAAAATAACTTCAACAAAATAATAAAAAAAGGCCATTTGATGCATTCATATTCTCCTAGTTGAATATTAGGGTGGAAAAAATCCATTAAAATATATTGAAGCATTCGGTCACTTGCAAACTCAATTGTATGTTTGTTTTTGTCCCGTTTTTAATGATTTCTATGTTTTTGAGATCGTTGTAACTAGGTCTAGCTAGCCCAAAGACTAATTTGCAAAACTGTTAAAGGTTTAGGGTTTTTCCATTGATGAATTTATGATTATTTTGATATTTGATGATAGTTTATGAATGTTTGATAATAGTTATACAAGTTTCGTTAAGTGATTTTTAGTGAAAATGCAAATTATGGATTAAATTGTGAAATGTGGAAACTTTGTGGTTAAAATGTGAAATAAATGGAAAATAAGGGTTGCTAGGGACCTAATTGTAATTCAACTAGCATGGGTTGTGGTTAAATTACATGAATTTGTGATTTTATGAAATAAAGACTAAATTGTAAAAATGTTTAAACATTAGGGGCAAATGTGTAAAAGTGCCTTAATATGAATTATTGGACTAAATTGAATAGAGATATAATTAAATAAGTTAATTTTGATTATATTTAGATCAAGAAAGGCAAAATACGGAGTTAGATCGGGGAAAGAACAAGGTTTCAGAATAGTTGACTTGTGTCATCGTTTTTACATCCGAAGTAAGTTCGTATGTAATAAGTTTCATTATAAATGTATTTTAAATGCTTTGATATTGCATAAACTATGAATACGAGACTACGGACATGTTCGACAATAATTTGACGACGGTTCAACATTGAAATTCTTGTTGAACCTTAGGAATAGATTAGGATACGAATGACATGTTATTAGGGGTTATTGTGATTATGTGATGCAGGTGCTGGTCCTGTACGTCCTACCAGTGGCTGAGTATAACGGCATGTGTTACGGTTACTTGACAGCTTGTGTGAGTAGCACCATGTAGCTACTTCTTGACTGACAGCTTGCATGAGCAGGCCCGTTATTAGCTCTAGAGTGGGCATATATGTGATATGAGATTGAGATAGCTTCGGCTATGTATGTGTCACATCGGTGTGAGATTCCCGAGTATCCTGTATTCCAAGTGGTTCAATGGGTAAATGAAAGATGTGGTTGAGTATGAGATTGATACGAGATGGTACATGTATGTACGTGAACCGTATAAGCTTTAAATCGAAGAAATTGTGAAGTGCACATATAAGCATATGATTAAATATGTGAAAGGTTTGTTAGTTAATATGAACTACATGTTGATATGTTCAATTTGTTGAATTGTATATTTATAATTAGATTGAGTTTATTTCATACGAGCTTACTAAGTTATAAAGCTTACTTTGTTTATTTTACTATGTTTTATAGTGATTTCAAAGCTAGCTTGGATTCGGGGATCGTCGGAGACTTCATCACACTATCCTACTATCACTTGGTACTTTTGAACTTTGGTATTTTGGTATATGGCATGTATAGGAGTTTGGTCATATTGATATATGTGTTGTTAATGACTTTGGTCATTTGGGAAATGGCTTGTAAATGTTAAGTGTTTGGTTTGTATTTATAGCCATGTGAGTTGGCTTGTTTTGGTTGATTTGGTTGTGTATGTACTTGTGTAAATGGCTCTTGTTATGTGCTTGATTATTGAATATGTGATGTTAGTTGGTATTTGGAAATTAGGGGTACTAATTAGTTGCAAATTAAGTTTGGTATGTTTGTGAGATTAGGCTAAATGAAGCATGATCGAAAATGGTCATATTGATATTTAAAATTATAAGTTTTAGGTGTAAATTGAATGGCACATTGTGATATTGATATCTTTGATATTGGTTGGTATTGAAATGGTATAAATGAAACCTGTTTAAAGTTGATTTTAATGCCTATAAGTGTTATGTTTTGGTACCAGTTGGTTTGATGTAGGTGTATACAAATTTAGGTGGCAAAATGGCTTGGTAAATAGCCTATTTTTGTCCACACAGGTGGAGACACGGGTGTGTGTCTCAGCCGTGTGTGATACATGGTCATATTACACGGCTGTGCGTCCCTTGGTATTGAATTAATACCCAAGTCAGTATGCTCCACACGACCTAGCACACAGGCGTGTGATTCGCCATGTGGCATAAGTCAGTGTACCCTACAAGTTTGGTGCGACCTAGCACACAGTCTGGAACACGGGCGTGTGAGGACATTTTGAATAGGCACACGGGCTGGACACACAGGCATGTTGTTGGCCATGTGACCCAAGTTAATAAGTGGCATGTTTTGAACATGGCTTGTGACACGAGCGTGTCTTTGGCCATGTGTGACACACAGCCTAGCCACACGGGCATGTGACCCTTGTATTTTGGAAAATTTTTCTAAGTGTTTCAAAAGTTTCTTAAGTTATTGGTTTAGTCCCAAACCACTCCTAAAGCATGAATTGGGCCTCGTAGGCTCGTTTTAGGGACAATGTGAATTTTGTCTGATCGCTGAAATCAGCGCTTTAAAATTTATAAAACGAATGATCAAACCTGGAAACTAACTCTGACAACGATTAAAGGCAAGTGTACCTATCGAACAGTAGTATAGCTTAGGCAAGACCGGATTATCGAACCCAAAGGAACTAAAAGTACTAATACTAACTTTCTTTCTATTATTTAGCCTTAAATATATAGTGACGTTGCTTTAATCTAAATTAACGACTATTAAGCTAAAGACACAAGACAAAAAGAACGAATTGGGAAATAACTTGGCGAGAAACTCAGTTGATTACGACGATACCCTAAGGAAGAATCCACCTAGATTTCACTTGTCATTTAACACTGAACCATATGATTTCTTTTACTTAGCTTGATCCGTAGGACTCCCTAACCTATATTAAACCCTCTCTCGAGGCGAATAACGTCTAACCCTAGGTTAATTAGTGGAACTCTCGTTCTCTTATAATAACCCCCTAGAATAGAAGTAAATCAATCAATGGATTCCCATATTAGGTTTCACCCTAATCCGGTAAAATCTCGTAACCCTATCTCTAGGCGTTTGATTAACTCTGCTTAATTATGTTAGATCTACTCTTAGGCAAGGTCTATTCCTCCTCCACCTAAGCAGGTCAGATTTGGATAAGCAACATAATTAAGAACAAACTAAGTAATTATCATATAATTCAGAAATCAAATAACAAAATTCATCTAGGTTTCATCCCCTTCAGGTATCTGAGGGATTTAGTTCATGACAAATAAAGAAAACATCTCAAGAGAAAAGATAAAACAAAACATAAGAAATCCCTAAAACTCCCTGAAGGAATTGAAGGAGAAATCTGTCGTCTTGAGTATAACTCCGGCTTCTTGGGATGGATCAACTAGCTATATTCGAGTGATTCCCTCAACTCTGACCTTTCTGGCTTGGCTCTTTGGCCTAGCTTCAATGCCTTTCAACGGTGGTACGTAGGGGATATTTATAGGCTCTTGGAATGTGTTTCTTTGTCCCAAAGTATCCAAATCCGAATGAAATTATTCATTGCCACGACAGGGACACGGCCATGTCACACGCCCGTGTGGCTTCGTCTTTAGGCTGTGTTCGGATTTCTAAATTGATACACGACCGTGTAAATCAGGGTTGAGGCCGTGTTCTGGAGGCTTTGTAACACCCCAAACCCGGCCCATTCACTACGACCGAATTTGAAATGCCACTGCGGAAAACGTTTGAAAAGATTTTAACTTAAAAGTAAAAACATAAAAATTTATTGTCTTTAATGAAACGTTGTATATTTAAAATCCCAAATAAAATCAAATTGTTACAAATTCTTCGATTTAAAACTTTAACATATATCTTTAAGATATGAGTTGCTAAAATTAAAACATCTCCAAATAATAATAATTGTCAATCCACTTTAAAAACATAATAATAAGCTTCAAATCCCTTAAATGGCCCTTATTACAATAACAAATAATTAATCAAAGTTCTTAATAATAAACTGCATGGAATAACAATGTCTTCTGCATGGGCCACCTCGTATCCACTCCAACCCGGTCCAAGCTTATGCATCACCTGCAATGTTGGTAAATATTGGGTGAGTCAAACAGACTCAGTGCATAGTTATTTCACATGTCTCCACATATGGGCTTGGCCCATGTCCACACAGTCCATACATATAAAATTATGCAATTATGAAGCCCATCCCAACCTAATGTCCATCCGTACACCTACCTTGGCAGACCTGCTGCCCAAGGCCGTGGCTAATCCACCGATCAACCAAGTGATCCCACATATCCTACCTTGACAGACCTGCTGCTCAAGGTCGTGGTGAAGCCACCTATCATATAAGTGATCCCACATATCAATCAATCCACGGTGATGCACACAGCTATCAACCGCCGAGATGGGCACCTAGCCAACACCTCCCTTGATGAAGCACATAGCTACCATCAAGCGCTAATGTAGCACAAGGCTGACATTAGACCACGTACATAATGTACACCCTTTTCCTTCGATAGTCACATCCCAAGCCCCATGTATCATGCCACAATGTCATTAAAATAAGCATACATCACATGCCATCTCAATTTCATACACATACCATAGGTAAATTAATGTCATAAAGCACTGACCTGATAAATCGATTACCCATTATGGGTATCCACCATCCTAGCCCTTATTTTGGCTATCATTCACATTATACACATATTCAAAATAATACATTTAAACATTCATTTAAGCCTTCAAGAGACAGTGCGATAACTACGCACCTGTTTAGCACAGTTTACTCAATCCCGAACTACTTGTATCTAACACGATGAACGGGATTTTTCCTCCTCCCTTAATGCCGATTTGGTCTCCTACCAAATCCTGAAGGCTTTGCTTATTCCTTATGGATCTAAATCCCGAAAGCTTTCCTTAATCTAGCCGACTTGCCCCTAAAAGCCATATTCGAAAACAGTCAACATTTAAATACCCAAATTATGGCCCTTGGCCGAATGTTATCAATCACTTACCTTGATGTTCCAAAACCCGATAGATTTCTTTTAAGGCTCCTTAGAGTCGGCTACACACAAAAGAACACATAATCATGGCTTAAAGAATATTCGGCCATCCCTAGACCTATCCTCATGATTTCGGCACACTAACAAAAAGAGCACAAAACCGAATGATAATGAAAGAACTTACCACTACACGTTAAAGAGAATAGAAGATCACAAGCACGTAGTCGACAGCCCCTCCAATAAAGATTCGACTATGGTGTTTCGGCACTTTTAATAATAGAGAAATAGAGTAGAAAATGAGGCTTTATGGTTCGGCTATGGCCCTTAAAAGAGGGTTGCAATATTCGGCTATCAAAATAAAAGAAGAGAGTTTTCGAAAGAGGGATAGGTTCGGCCAAAACACCAAATAGAAGAGAAGAAGAAAACGCCAATGGCTTTAAGGGTCTTTGAAGTTTCGGTCACAAAACAAAAGCCGAAACTAGGTGGCTGTTTTACAAAAAGAAATCGGCACAATGGAGGATTTCAATTTCGACACAAAGGAAATAAAGAAACAAAAAAAATGTCAAAGAAGATCACCCTCCTATTTATACTATACATTTTCGGCACTTAACTCCCCCTCTTTCATAGCCGAATTTTGCCAACCAAAGAGACCCATAATTGGCCACTAAAACAGTTCCTATCATGTCCCAAAATTTTCTCCTTTATCCCCTTAATCAAATAATCAAAAATCACAATTATCCTTCACCTAATTTCCTATGTTATCTCTTATCCTATCATATTCCCTTAATCAACTCCTCATTTATCACCTTAATAAAAAAAATAACAATAATCCTACATTAATCCCTTATCACTCTCCTAAATTATCTCTTAATCACCTATTTAATCTAAATAAAATAAAGCAACAATTATCCTACCTTACTGCAGCCGAATTTTAAAAAGGAAAAATCCAAAGCTTATCCCATCCTTGCAAAACCCATGTGCCGTCTAACACTCCCCCCCACCTTGACGTCACATGCCAAAAACAAAAGCACTCCTTGCTGCCCAAGTGATTCGAACCTGAGCCTTCCTCCACCTGCTTGAGGCGTCACTTGCCCAAGCCTTAAGTAGCGCCTTGCAGCCACTTTACCACATGATTTCTTATGGCATAAATCCCCTAAAAATTCCTTTAAAACCTCCTTAGCCCAGTTCCCCTTTTGATGCAAAATAAAAGTCTCTAATGCTTCCCATGTTGCTTGAACCTCTTCCCTCCTGCACTCCCCTTGACGCAAGCCTCCAAGCCCCTAAGGTAGCGTCCCAAGCCACTTTACCAAGGCACTCTTTGTGCCATAAACTCCACACAAATTCTCTTAAAGACCTCTTTCACCTAGCTCCCCTTTTTGACTTAAAATCCAACATTTTCCCAAAGCTTCCACCTTCATCCTAGAGTTCTAAAAACCCTTAAAACACCTCCAAACATACTTAAAGCCTACTAACACTTGAGTTATGCTCCAAACGCATAATCCCTAATCTAGGATATTACAGGCTTGACAAGGCACGACCGTGTGGACTTTGGGCCAGGCCGTATCAATTTCTTGATATGGCCCATTTATTCTGTTTTGGGCCCGTTTTATGTCATTTTCATCCTCGAGTGCTTTCCTAAGTATAGGACATGAAAAGAAATGATTAAGAGCACCTTTTTACATAAATTGAAGGATAAATCATCCAAAAGTAAGCTAAATGTGGGATTAAAATATGTTACAATTACGGTTTGTTAAATACCCCCACACTTAAGCTTTTGCTTGCCCTTAAGCAAAATTCTCAACTTACAATTAAAACGAACTTTCCATAATCCATAATTCCTATCAACAATGTCTTATCATAATTCATAGATAATTTATACATGGATGATTCAATTCAACGAGTCCTAAAGATTCAAACAATGATAAGTCATTCGTTTGTGATTGAAAAAGCAGGTGTTTCCCTTTATCTAAAATATTACCCTTGATTCAAAATTGACAAGAGTTGACATCCTCACTATAGATTCACTCAAATCACTCAAAGTGTTTAAGGGGTAGGAAAAGAGGCACTCATACGTCAAACTTGAAAAGTTAATCCCATAGGCTTTCCTAAAAATCAAATCTCCACCACTGTAAAATGTGACGATAAATAGATCAAAAGGTCTTTGTTAGGGTTGTAACGGGGCTAGGGTTAAGGTGTGGATAAAGGCTGAAATTAGAAGGTTAAATCGAGATTGAATTGTCAAGTACCTACTTAATGAATACTGAAATAATATTTACATCAACTGATAATAATAATAATCCTAATAATACGAGCTTTTCTTCCGGAATATAAACTTTAACTGTATAAGCTCACCACTAATATTGGATAAACTTCAAAATTTTTTTTAAGAACAAACTAAGTAATAAATGATGAATTCAACTTATAGCATAATATAATTTGGTAGCTAATCAAATCATATCTCGGTCAAAGGGTAGTTAGAAAGGAATGGTTATAACAAATACAAAGGGGTTTTTGGGTTATTAATGGGTGAATCAATAAAAAGGGGTGTTAGGATCAACGGGGTTTACTAGGGGTTAATTTATGAAGGTAGGCTTTTTAGTGGAGTGAGTGGGTTAAGTCGTAGGTGTCTTTATCATCTCAGTATATCACATCATAAATATGGTCTCAACATGTATAAACGAGGCAAATTCTAGAATAACAGTTCAAAGTTGACACACATATAATCAAAAAGTGAGCATGGAAAAAAATATATATATGCTCTATAAGGTTCAAAATCTCACAAAAATTATGGGTGTTTTGACATCAATCTCATAAATTTCAAACTTCAGTGCAATATTCAAATTTTGGTTAACAACCTAGTAGAAAAATTTTATTTAGAAAAATAGACTTATCATGCTTGATTCTTTAGTATCTTAAAATTTAATCATCAATGCCTAATTATCCATGACTTAATCTAAAACATGTCAATAAGAATTATAAATCATCAGAAATTTCATCCTAATTAGTAATATTAAAAATTTACTTAAAAACAAGACTAAATTCAGGGATTTGAGAATAAGAAAAAAGTTTGGCCGGATTTAAGAATAATGCAAAAAGTTAGGCCCTTTTATTAGATAATTATTCACCCCCCACACTTAAGATGTGCATTGCCCTCAATGTACAAAGATAAATATAACATTTATGGGATAAATCAAAAGAGAAGGGGGACGTGTACTCCCTGGATTATGGATGAGTTCCTGGAAGAGGTCCGATCTGGGTGACGAACCTGTGCTAGATGAAGAAATTGCAGAGCTCGTAGAGGATTAGCCAGGGACTATTGAGACACATTTAAAATATCCTACATATATAATTAAAAACAAGAAAGAAAAAGGGAGGGAGGCTAAGAAGGAAAATGAAGATAAAAGAATGGACCAAAGAGTCCTTATTGAAGGATGGTTCGCAAGGTGGGTGTGACCTCTAGGGCTGTGGAGGTGATGGCGGTGGCAGAAGTGGTGTGGTTATTGTGGTGGTTGGTGTGATTCCCTAGCAGCCTGGCGAACCTGTCACTAATAAACTAAAATAAGTTAAACTAAACTGAGCATAAGATTGTCAAAGAGAAGGAAATTGAAGCAAAAGAGAAAAGAAAAAGAAAAACTAATTGGTCTCAAAGATCCTTGGCTTGGTGTTGAGACGAAGCTGCTGGCATGAGCTCATGTGTAAGGTGTCCTTTGGGGAGACTGTGGTTGGCCTTCTTCCGTTTCTTCGGCATGGTTTCTTGTTCGGCTCAAGGGTTTAAGAGACGTTGTTAGATAGAGAAATCTGAGATGAAAATGGAGAGGGGAGGTGGGGAGTGAAGGAGAAGAATAGGGAGAGGGTGGGGTGGTATTTAAATAGAGGCTCCAAATCTAGTACGTGCCCACGCTCGTGTACGAAGGGCGTGTCGAGTTACAGGGCCTCCTCGCACGGCTGTGTGTGGGGGTGTGTTGTTACTCCATGTCTGTGTTTCATCAACCCACGCCCGTGTTTGCGAAGTTTGTATGTTGGCACGGTCGGGCTGTACGGGCATGTTTTGCACGTGCTAGACAAGTCAGTAGCTTCACGCGGTTGTGGGACACGGGCGTGTTCTGCCTGCGGTGTGCAAGTCAGTAGCTTCACACGGTTGTGGGGCACGGTCGTGCCATTCTGTCGGTTCTCGTGGGGAGGGTGGTTGGATCCGTGACGTTGGGGTTAGGTAGGATCTGATTCGCACGGCCTCTATTTTGTTAGTGCGGTGGTGTCGGTGGTCCACACGGCCCCGGACACGGCTGTGTGTAAGGCCGTGTGTCCTGGAAACTTGTACTTTTGGTTAGTTTAAAAAGAGAAAAAATAAAGAAAAATAAAATGGAATAAAAACAACTTTCAAAAAAAGAAATAGGGTTAGTACTCGGGTTGCCTCCCGAGAAGCACTTGTTTATAGTCTCAAGCTAGACTTTTCCTCGTGTTTGAAAAATTTAGGGAGGTTTAAAGGTTTGAATATCTTCCTTCATTCTTATAGTTCTATTTTCTTAACAAAGTTTAAGTCGAGAAGCGTTTACCTTGAAAGTGCCGAATATTGGATTGCTTACCTCGACTGTTCCGTGTGGGAAGATATCGTGTACCTTAAGAAGGATTTCTCCCTTTGCTCTTAGGTCTGTGGTAGTGACGTGAGGATCGGTTTTGTCTAACAGTACCTGGTCTCCTATTTTGAAGTGATTTGATGTCCCTACGAGCTCTTCTGGCTTTACTTCGTGTGGTTCCAGCTCTTCTTTGACCTGTGTCTTCTGCTCCTCTAAATTGTCGACCCTAATGCTTTGTTCCTTGTGTGATTCTTCTTTGTCGACTTGGGGTCTATGAGTTAGCTCAGGTTTTAGGCCTTGTGATGTTTCCTGCAATGAAGGTTGAACAATTTGATTATCAATTGAAGTGACTTTCTTACCTTCATCGAGAGCTTGAAGATTGATCGATTCATCTCCGACACAAAGTATGAGTTCTCCTGTGGCAACATCAATTTTAGTCTTGGCAGTTGCTAGAAAAGGTCTTCCTAAAATTAAGGGGATTGAATTATCTTCATCCATGTCTAAGACAACAAAGTCTACTGGGAAAACAAATTTATCAATTTTTACGAGCACATCTTCAATAATGCCCCTAGGAATTCTTACAGTTTTATCAGCTAATTGAATACTCATCCTAGTTTGTTTGGGTTTACCTAGACCTAGTCATTTAAACAATGTATAAGGCATGACATTTATGCTTGCCCCTAAATTAGCTAACACATTATCAATATTTAAACTACCAAATAAATATGGAATTGTAAAACTCCCTGGATCTTTTAGTTTCTGTGGTAGTCTATTTTGTAACATTGCCGAGCATGTTGCGTTTAGTTCCACGTGGTGCTCTTCATCTATTTTGCGTTTGTTGGTCAAGAGTTGCCTTAAAAATTTCCTCGAGTCTAGCATCTGAAAAAGAGCTTCGAGAAGAGGTAAGTTAATATGTAATTTCTTTAAGAGTTTAAGAAACTTACCGAACTGTTCCTCTGAATCGTCTCTTTTTATTGCTTCAGGATAAGGTATGCGAGGTTGGTACTCTTTGATTACTGGTTTTGGCTTTTCTTGTGTTACCTCTGTTCTATCTTCGTCTACTTTGTTTTCTGGAATTGGATTGGGTTCATCTAACCCTTTACTATCTTGAGCTGTGATGGCTTGAATTTGCTCCTTAGGGTTAATCTCCGTGTTACTAGGTAGACGCCCTTGCGGTTGTTCTGACATCAGCTTTGCAAGTTGTTCGACTGCATTAGTGACTTCCTTGACTGACTTAGTAATTTCCATGATTTGGCTCTCGTTTCTTTTGATTGTTCTTTCAGTTTCTTGGAAACGTTTTTCGGTGTCTGCCGAAAATTTTGTCAGCATCTCTTTGAGGGTTGGTTTCTTCTCTTGTGGATAGGGTTGACTTTGGAAGTTTTGAGGAGGTTGTTGTCTTTGATTTCCTTGGTTTCCTTGACCTCCCCATGAAAAATTTTGGTGGTTCCTCCAACCTAGATTGTAAGTCTTACTATAAGGATTATTATTGGATCTGAAATTGTTACCTATATAGTTCATCTGTTCGTTCTCTGCTTCCGGTTGGTAAGGTGGGTACTCAGGATTTGCCACAGTTCCACTTGCGTTGCACTGCATGACTGGATGTGCCTACGAAGAACACAAACTATCAATCTTTTTATTCATCATCTCTATCTGTGTTGATAGCATGGTCAATGCATCGATGTTGAAAACTCCGGCTAATTTTATCGGGTTCGTCCTGTTAACTTGCCACTGATAATTATTCAGTGACATTTCCTCAATGAACTCGTAGGCCGCTTCTGGAGTTTATACCATTGTTGAGGGGTTGGACTTGTAGCCATAAGGGTAGACCATGGTGTGGACATCTCCTCAAGAGATCCTTGTATCTCTCCCATGCGTCGTATAATGTTTCTAGATCCATCTGCACAAAAGAAGAGATATTATTTTATAATTTAGCTGTTTTGGCCAGTGGGAAATATTTCAATAAAAAATTTTCGGTCATTTGTTCCCATGTAGTGATTGACCCTCGTGGTAACAAGTTTAACCACTGTTTGGCTTTATTCCTTAATGAAAAAGGGAATAACCGAAGACGTATGGCATCATCAGAAACACCATTTATTTTGAAGGTATCACAGAACTCTAAAAAGTTAACTATATGAGCGTTGGGATCTTCGTCCTGCAAACCATCAAATTGAACAAACTGTTGAATCATTTGTATTGTGTTAGGCTTTAATTCAAAATTATTAGCAGCTATCGCAGGCCTAACAATACTTGATTCTGCTCCTGTTAAGTGCAGTTTTGCATAATCAAACATTGTGCGTGGAGCATTGTTTTCCCCCACATCCCGTGGTGGTGGGTTATTCTCATCCATCCCTTTAGTAGGATTGGATCTGCCTTCTTCCTCTACGTTTGTGTAATCTAAGGATCGTCTGGTTTCTCGACGATTCCTGCGAGCGGTAGCTTCGATTTCGCTGTCGTATACCAAAAGTCCTCTTGGGTTCCTTCTAGTCATAAACTAGAGGTATCTGCTAGGGAAAGAAAGAAAGTAAGAAAAGTTAGCAAAAACTAAAATTTGACCTAAAAAATAAAATAAATAAATAAAGTAATGGCTAAAGTAATAAAAATAGAGCGTTCTTAATATTTTAGTTCCCCGACAACGACGCCAAAAACTTGATCGCTGAAATCAGAGCTTTAAAATTTATAAAACGAATGATCAAACCTGGAAACTAACTCTGACAACGATTAAAGGCAAGTGTACCTATCGAACAGTAGTATAGCTTAGGCAAGACCGTATTGTCAATCCCAAAGGAACTAAAAGTACTAATACTAACTTTTTTTCTATTATTTAGCCTTAAAAATATAGTGACGTTGCTTTAATCTAAATTAACGACTACTAAGCTAAAGACACAAGAAAAAAAGAACAAATTGGGAAATAACTTGATGTGAAACTCAGTTGATTACGACGATACCCTCAGGAAGAATCCACCTAGACTTCACTTGTCATTTAACACTGAACCATATGATTTCTTTTACTTAGCTTGATCCGTAGGACTCCCTAACCTATATTAAACCCTCTCTCGAGGCGAATAACGTCTAACCCTAGGTTAATTAGTGGAACTCTCGTTCTCTTATAATAACACCCTAGAATAGCAGTAAATCGATCAATGGATTCCCATATTAGGTTTCACCCTAATCCGGTAAAATCTCGTAACCCTATCTCTAGGCGTTCGATCAACTCTACTTAATTATGTTAGATCTACTCTTAGGCAAGGTCTATTCCTCCTCCACCTAAGCATATCAGATTTGGATAAGCAACATAATTAAGAACAAACTAAGTAATTATCATATAATTCAAAAATCAAATAACAAAATTCATCTAGGTTTTATCCCCTTCAGGTATCTGAGGGATTTAGTTCATGACAAATAAAGAAAACATCTCAAGAGAAAAGACAAAACAAAACATAAGAAATCCCTAAAACTCCCTGAAGGAATTGAAGGAGAAATCCGTCATCTTGAGTATAACTCCGGCTTCTTGGGATGGATCAACTGGCTATCTTCGAGTGATTCCCTCAACGGTGGTTCTTTGGCCTTTCCGGCTTGGCTCTTTGGCCTAGCTTCGATGCCTTTCAACGGTGGTACTTAGGGGATATTTATAGGCTCTTGGAATGTGTTTCTTTGCCCCAAATTATCCAAATCCGAATGAAATTGTTCATTGCCACGACAGGGACACGGCCATGTCACACGCCCATGTGGCTTCGTCTTCAGGCCGTGTTCAGATTTCTAAATTGATACACGGCCATGTAAATCGGGGTTGAGGCCGTGTTCTGGAGGCTTGACAAGGCACGGCCGTGTGGACTTTGGGCCAGGTCATGTCGATTTCTTGATATGGCCTATTTACTCCGTTTTAGGCCCGTTTTATGTCATTTTCATCCTCGGGTGCTTTCCTAGGTATAGGACATGAAAAGAAAGGATTAAGAGCACCTTTTTACATAAATTGAAGGATAAATCATCCAAAAGTAAGCTAAATGTGGGATTAAAATATGTTACAATTACGGTTTATCATTGTTGAACGATGATTATATGAATTTAAAAATGTATGTGAAATGTTAGTATAATTATGTTATAAGTTCAGTAATACTCTGCAACCTTATTTCGGTCTTGAATACGGGTGAGGGGTGTTACAAGAAAGATGATTGTTCAGGGCGCAGATGCATATTTATCGTATATCATGGATACACCTGAATCCTAAAATGAGATCAGTAAAGTACCTGTAGTAAGAGAATTCTTGGATGTGTTTCCTGAGGAACATCTTGAAATGTCTCTTGAAAGGGAGATAGAATTTTTTATAGTTTTTGGAACCAGGGACAACCCCTATATCGTGCACGTCTTACAGGATGGCGTCGTTAGAGCTTAAGGAAGTAAAGGAAAAATTGCTAGACTTATTGAGTAAGGTTTGTGTCACCTTGGGGTGTGCCAATTTTCTTTTTTGTTGTTAAGAAGAAGGATGGATTTATGCGTCTTTGTATAGATTACTAGCAGTTGAACAAGGTCACGATAAAGAACAAGTACCCTATACCTAGGATTGAAGACTTGTTTGATCAATTAAGTGGGGCTTCATTTTCTCCATGATCAGTTTAAGGTCAGGATATTACTAAATAAAAAAAATCAAGGATGATGATGTGCCAAAGACAGCCTTCCGGTCAAGATATGGTCACTATGACTTTTTGGTCATGTCATTTGAGTTGACGAATGCGCCGGTAGTATTCGTAGACTTAATGAAAAGGGTGTTCCAGACTTACTTGGATCAATTTTTTGAAGTCTTTATAAATGATATACTGGTTTATTCAAGGAATGAAAGGGATCATGAGAAGCATTTAAGAATTGTGTTGCAGACCTTGTGTGAACATTAATTATATGCAAAGTTCAACAAATGTAAGCTCTAACTAAAAGAGCTGCACTTCCTGGGACATGTGTAAACTGAAAAATATATAGGATTTTTCCTATGCAATTTATCACCTTTTTTACTTAAATTCGTTGTTATAACTAAGTAATTGTTTAATAAATTAATGAAATATGTGAAAATATGAAATTAGGACATAGAAATTATTAAAATGTGATTTTATGCTTTATTATATAGTTTTTATGCATAAAATGGCTTATTTTAGATTTGTTTGAACATATTATATTTTTAAGACATAAAATGGGCCATGCATGATTAAATTAAATAATAAAACATAAAATTATATTTAATAAATAGTTTTAAAATATTTCATTAATAATTTGGGTTTTAATAATTATTTAAATTGGGTAAATTTTATTCTTTGGCCCTTTAATTTATTGATTTATTTTGGACAGGTCTGATAGCTTTGCTCGATTACAAAAAAAACGTCCAAATTGAAGACCAAGTCAACCCAAATTCGGCTACACATGGCTGTCTACATAAACCATTTTTTGGTTTAATTACACAAGGTCCTTGCAATGGTGAAGAAATTAGAGATTTGGCCAAAGATTTACATTTGACCGAGTCTCAGTCCAGAGTTGTTATGGCAATTAAATTGCTTAAAAATCAAGCAAAATCAACTTAAAATCTACTAAGCATGGCCGGCCACTCATTGGAAAAGCTTGAAGAGACTAAACCTCTCTATTTTTAGGAAACTACCCTCCTCTCTTCACCGATAAATAGACCTCATTTGATCCCTCATCCCTCATCCCTCATCATTCTCTCTTTTATATCAATTCTCTTTAGCATTTTCCATTCCCCACGCCTAGCATCATCTCTTCATAGAGATTTTAGCAATTATGCCTCTTAAAGAGCCCTTGGTCGACCACCTTGGAGAGCCATTAGCAAAGGACCAAAGCAAAGGAGCGAAGGAACCTCATCGATCAGAGTCTTGGGTGATAGCCACTTTGATTTGGGTTTAATCTTTCCTTTCTTTAATTTAATCTAAAAATGTTTGCTATGTGTTCTTTGTTCTTGTTTACAACAATGTTTGCTTAATTTTATTTAAGCTAGGATGAATGCTTTGATTAAATAATATTTATTTAATTCATGCTTATAATGTGTGTGCCTCAATCAATCATATTTTCAATTAAAATCAGGTCTGATTTTGTTCATACGTGATTGAAATGCACCTGAATTAGCTGAGCGGTCCTAACCAAACGACGGCTAGTGGATACATAATTGAAATGTGCATGCTCAATTTATATCCTAACCCGATTAAATTGCAGGTTGCATAACAACTCTAACCAAGCTCTGTTATTTGCATAGTTTTCAGATTTGTGTGATTAAATTGTTTCAAACCTAACACGTCCCTGTTACCTCACACAAATGCTAAGAAACCCTTAGTAAATAAGGATCAGTAAAATGCATATTTACTAAGTAAAGGATTCCGAAAGGGCCTAATGTGGTTTCCAAACTCATGAAAGACCGAGTTGCCATGGAATGTTTTTCCGAATGTTATTAAGCATGTTGATAATAAATTGAGTTTAATTAAAGTAATTGTCCTAGTTTATTTATGTTATAATTGTTGCAAATTGTGTTTAATTTTGCTAAAATCTGTTTCATTCATATAGTTTGCATACTTAGGGTAATTTGCATTAGGGAACATTGCATTTAGTTTAATATATTTAATTTTTATCATCACTTCTCAATCATATTGTGTTTTTATTTACCAAGTTGTTAATATAATTTTACAATTAAGTGATTTGACATAAATACAATCCCTGTTGAGAAAATAACTTGATACTTACTTAATACTTGATAACAACTGTGTACACTTGCACAAACCTACGCGTTACAAGTTTTTGGCATCATTGCCGGGGATTGTTTACTGTTGCCATAGTTTTTTTTTTTTGTGGAATTATTTACTTCCAATTTGGTTTATTTCTAACATTACTAACTTATTCTTTTTTAATTTTGTGATTTTCTTTTCAGGTTTTTATGAGCATAGATCAGATTATCGATTTACCCCCTATAGACCCTAAAATTGAGTGAACTTTCAAAGAAAGAAGACAAGTCGAGGTGGACCTTGGAAATCAGAATCAATAGCAAGTTAATAAAGCCGATCGTGTACAAAATCCCATCCTCATTGCTGATGATAGGGATCGATGCAACAGACAATATGCTGTACCACTTTTCAGTGAGTTAAATCCAGGAATTAGAAGGCCAGATATTGAGGCAACCCAATTTGAATTGAAACCAGTGATGTTTCAAATGCTCCGAATGGTGGGCCAATTCAATGGTATGCCTATGGAAGATCTACATCTCCACCTTCGATTGTTTATGGAGGTGAGTGACTCATTCAAGATAGCCAGTTTGACTGAAGATGCATTGAGGTTGAAGTCGTTTCCGTACTCATTGCGAGATCGAGCATGAGCATGGCTCAATTCGTTGCCACCAAGTTCCATATCTACATGGCAAGAATTAGCAGAGAGATTTTTGGTTAAGTATTTCCCGCCTAGCAAAAATGCTAAGTTGGGGAACGAGATCACAACTTTCCAACAATTGTATGACGAGCCTTTGTATGAGGCTTGGGAGCGATTCAAGGAGTTACTTCGTAAGTGTCCTCATCATGGGATTCCTCATTGTATCTAGTTGGAGACATTCTATAATGATCTTAATGCACATAAAAGATTGATGGTAGATGCTTCTACGAATGGTGCAATTTTGTCTAAGTCTTATAATGAGGCTTATGAGATCATCGAGGGGATCGTGAGTAATAACGATCAATGGCCAACAAGTCGAACAGCTTCAGGAAAACGTGTAGCCGGAGTTCATGAAGTTGACGCCCTCACTACATTGTTAGCTTAGGTATCGTCTATTTCCTCTATGTTAAAACCGTTTACTGCTAATAGTGCTAATAATTTTGCAGCTTAGCCACCAAGTCCGTTTGAAGTAGTTTCCTGTGTGTACTGTGGGGAAGGCCATTCTTTTGAGAATTGTCCATCAAATCCCAAGTCAGTGTACTATGTGGGGAACGAATATCAAAATAGGAATGGACAAGGACCTCAGTCCAACTTCTACAATCCTTCATGGCGTAATCATCCTAACTTTTCTTGGAGCAACCAAGGAAATGGATCGAACAACAACTTATTACAGCATAGACCCAACCAATTTTAAGGATTTAATCAGCAAGCTCCAAAACCACCTCAAGCTAAGGCATCAAACAATTTGGAGAACTTGTTGAAAGTGTACATGGCAAAGAATGACGCTTTGATCCAAAGCTAAGAAGCAACATTGAAAAATTTGGAAAACCAAATGGGTCAGTTAGCTACAGAGCTTCGTAATAAACTGCAAGGAACCTTGTCGAGCGATACTGAGAATCCAAGAAATTTGGGTAAAGAACATATCAAGGCAGTGGCATTACGAAGTGGTAAAATTCTGGAACCTCGATTGATTAATGTCAAAGATAAGCCCACTGAGAGGAATCAACTAGCTGTTGAAATTCCTACACCAAAGTAATCAAAATCTGCAAAGACTGATAAAGTAAATCCTAACATAGTGAATTTAGATACTTTAACAGCTTCTTTGGACGCAGATTTACCTACTCAGAAGAGTTATCCGGTTCAACCAAAAGTTCCATCACCTTTATATCCTCAAAGATTGCAGCAACACAAGCAAAAACAGGAGGTGCAATTCAAGAAATTTTTGGATGTTCTGAAGCAGTTACACATCAATATTCTATTGGTGGAGGCTTTAGAACAAATGCCGAATTATGTGAAGTTTATGAAGAATATACTGTCCAAGAAGAAATGACTGAGTGAGTGTGAGACTGTTGCCTTGAGAAAGGAGTGCAGTGCGTTCCTGCAGAACAAACTACCAACAAAATTGAAGGACCCAGGAAGCTTTACTATACCCTGTAACATTGGTGAATCTTACTGTGGTAAAGCTTTGTGTGATTTAGGAGCAAGTATCAACTTGGTGCCTAAGTCTATTTTCAAGATACCAGGGATAGGTGAAGTAAGACCTACAACTATGACGCTTAAGTTAGTGGATCGATCTTTAGCATATCCCGAAGGAAAGATCGATGATGTTTTGGTAAGAGTCGATAAATTTATTTTTCCTGTTGATTTCATTGTCTTAGATTTGAAGTAGATAAGGAAGTGTTGATCATCCTTGGGAGACCTTTCTTAGCTACGGGAAGAACATTAATTGATGTGCAAAAAGGTGAACTTACCATGCGAGTTCAAGACGATGAGGTAACCTTTAACATTGTTAAAACGATGAAATTTCCTGATCCAACAGAACAGTGTTCAGTTATGGAAGAGATAGAAACCTTGGTTTCTATGGAAAGCAATTTTGAAGAAGATCTATTGGAGAAAGCCTTAGATCTTAATCCTTTGGAGGATGAAGAAGGTGAAAAAAACATGGTTTTGATGGAAGCCAATTTAAGAAATTCTATTCAATCCACACGGTTTGAACAGTTGGAGTTAGAAGTCAGAGAATTTGTGCAACACAAGTTTTCAATTGAAGAACCACCTAAACTGAAACTAAAGGTACTTCCTTCCCATTTGAAGTACGTTTATTTAGGTGACCATTCCACTTTGCCTGTGATTATTTCAGCAAAATTGACGAAAGATCAAGAGGAGTAACTAATTGTTGTTCTAAAGAAATTTAAGAAAGCAATTGGTTGGACCATAGTTGATATTCGAGGTATAAGCCCTTCTTTTTGCATTCATAAATTTATTTTAGAAGAATGTGAAATAGCTCGAATTGATGGGCAAATGAGGCTCAATCCTATTATGAAAGAAGTTTTGAGAAAGGGAGTGGTCAAATGGTTAGATGCAGGAATCATCTATCCTACTTCAGATAGTTCGTGGGTAGGTCCAGTGCAGTATGTGCCGAAGAAAGGTGGAATCATGATTGTTGAAAATGAGCGTAATGAGTTTATTCCAACGAGAACTATTACTGGTTGGAGAATCTGTATTGATTACAGAATGTCAGATAAAGCCACTCGGAAGGACCATTTTTCGTTGCCTTTTATGGATCAGATGTTAGATCGACTGGCAGGTAATAAATTCTATTGTTTTTTAGATGGCTATTTGGGATATAACCAAATAGTTGTAACTCCGGAGGACCAACATAAAACAACCTTTACTGGTCCATATGGTACTGATACGGTTGAAAATTTTGTTGAGGTTTTCATGGATGATTTTTCTAGTTTTGGTAACACTTATGATATTTGTTTGAGTAATTTGGCTAAGGTACTGAAGAGATGCGAAGAGATGAATCTTGTCCTTAACTGGGAAAAATGCCATTTTATGGTTAATGAAGGGATTGTCTTAGGGCATAAAATCTCAAAGAGAGGAATTGAAGTCGATAAAGCAAAGGTGGACGTAATTGAAAGATTACCGACCCCAATTTATGTGAAAAGAGTCAGAAGTTTTGTAGGCCATGCCAGTTTTTACCGAAGGTTTATCAAAGATTTCTCGAAAATTTCTAAACTGTTGTGTTTGCTGTTAGAGAAAGATACAATGTTTGATTTCAACAAAGCATGTTTGGAAGCTTTTGAAGATCTAAAGAAACGGTTAACCTCAGCCCCAATAATCGTTACACCTGATTGGAGCTCACCTTTTGAGTTGATGTACGATGCAAGTGATTATGCCGTTGGAGCTGTGATGGGTCAAAAAAGAAACAAAGTGTTTCACCCTATTTACTATGCAAGTAGAACTTTGACGGGAGACCAACTCAATTATACGGTAACTGAAAAGGAACTCTTTGCTATAGTATTTGTTTTTGACAAATTCTGCCCATATCTTATAGGTACCAAAGTTACAGTATTTACAGACCATGCGGCCATTAAATACTTGCTCACGAAGAAAGATGCGAAATCGAGGCTAATTATAGGATACTTTTACTCCAAGAATTTGACCTTGAGATCCAAGACAGAAAAGGTATCGAAAATCAAATAGCTGATCATCTATCGAGGTTGGAACAAGATGAGGTAACTCGATCATGTGTGCCTATCAACGACAATTTCCCAGATGAACACTTATTTGAGGTAAGTCGAATTCATGAAACACCTTGGTTTACTGATTTTGCCAATTATCTTGCATGTGGAATAATTCCTCGAGAAATGACATACCAACAAAGGAACAAATTCTTTCATGATAGTCGGTATTATTTTTGGGAGGATCCATTTTTGTTTAAATAATGTGCAGATAATATAATCTGAAAGTGTGTAGCTGAAAGTGGGATTGCTGAGATCTTGTATCATTGTCATTCATCTCCAAGTGGGGGACACTTTGGTGGTTCACGTTCTGCAGCAAAGATTTTGCAAGCAGGTTTCTTTTCGCCTACATTATTTAAAGATGCTTATGCCTATGTGAAGAACTGTGATAAATGTCAAAGGATCGAAAATATATCAAGGAGGAATGAGATGCCCTTGACAAAAATTTTGGAAATTGAATTATTCGACGTATGGGGCATTGACTTCTTAGGCCCGTTTCCTTCTTTGTATGGGAAAAAATACATCTTAGTTGCTATGGACTATGTATCCAAGTGGGTTGAAGCCGAAGCATGTCTTACAAATGATGCTAAGGAAGCCATGTGATTCCTACATAAGCATGTGTTTACATGATTTGGGGCACCAATAGCTATTATTAGTGAAGAAGGTTCTCACTTTGTGAACAAATGGCTTAAGTGGTTGCTTGACAAATATGATGTGAAGCACAAGATTGCTACTGCCTATCACCCCCAGTCTAATGGGCAAGTTGAAACAGTGAATCGTGAAATCAAAGGTATCCTTGAAAAGGTAGTACGCCCTAGCAGAAAAGATTGGTCTTGAAGGCTTGATGATGAATTATGGGCCTATTGAACAGCATTTAAGACTCCGTTAGGAATGACTCATTAACAGTTAGTTTTTGGAAAGGCATGTCATTTGCCATTAGAGTTGGAGAATAGAGCTCACTGGGCTTTGAAGTAGTTGAACTTTGATCTTAAGCAAGACGGTGAGAGAAGAATGTTACAACTTGATGAGTTGGAAGAGCTGAGGTTGTTTTCCTATGAGAATGCCAAAATGTGTAAAGAAAGATGAAATAGATGGCATGATAGTCATATACAACCTCGTGAGTTTAAAAAAGGTCAGAAGGTTTTGTTGTTTAATTCAAGGTTGAAGTTATTTCCTGGGAAGCTTAAATCCCAATTGAAAGGACCCTATGCCATCTACCGAGTTTCTCCTTATGGAGCTATTGAATTATACGACAATTACGGAGGTACGTTTAAAGTTAATGGTCAACGTCTCAAACACTACTGGGATGGTGAAGTTGAGCGAGTTGAATCCTCGTTCAAATTAACAGACCCTTGATTTTTCATGAACTCGTTTTGTAAATAAATAAATAATTAGAACTTATTTTCTTAACTTATTACATTTAATTAATTCTGTCTAAGGAGATTGGAACTTAAGCGGGACCGCTGTGACCCCTCCAACCTTTCCCGTGAATTAATTTAATGTAATTTGCTAAGAAGAAATTTTCTAATTAAGATTTAAAATTTTTAAGTTTCATTTGTTTTGTTTAAATTTTAAATTTTTATGTTAATAAAGGGGGTCGAATTTAGCCCAAGTACTAATCAGTTTTTTTTTTTCTTGAGTAAATTTGTAAGTACAGTTTGAGTTTAAGGCCCAAGACAGAAAAAAGGAGGGAAAATCCATACTTTGCCGCCACTCCCATTACTTGCCACCCAAGTAACCCTAATGTAGCTAAATTTTTGCTACATGTTGTCCAAATTCTTCCCTATATAAACTCCTCTTCACTCTACTATTTTTCATATCCCTCAAAGCAATTTGCTTTGTAACTCCCCAAACCCGGCCCACGAGCCACGGCCAAATTTAGAAAGCCACTGCGGAAAACATTTGAAAAATATTTTGACTTAGAGTGAAAACATAAAAATTTATTGTCTTTAATAAAACATTGGGTATTTAAAATTTCGAAATAAAATACGTTGTTACAAATTCTTCGGTTAAAACTTTATCATATATTTTAAAATATAAGTTGCTAAAAATTAAAACATTTTCAGATAATATTATAATCGACAATCCAACTTAAAACATAATAATAAACCTCAAATACTTAAAGTGGCCTTATTACAATAAACAAATACTTGAAATACTAAAAATATAAATTTTATTAAAATAAGTAGAAACTCCTTCTACATGGGCCACCTCGTATCCACTTCAACCCGGTCCAAGCTTTATGCATTACCTGCGATGTTGGTAAAAATTTGGGTGAGTCATACAGACTCAGTGTGTAATTAGTCCACTGAATCCCACCCACATGTGGGCTTAGCCCACAACCACATATCATATCACAATTCAGATAGTAAAACAACTTAATCACATCATTTCCACAATTGGGCCTTGGCCCATATAATCACTTAATTTCACATATTGGGCTTGGCCCATTTCCACATCATTCCACATTTCACACATGATTATGCAAAGCAAATGCACCGAGCCCAGCCTTGAGTCCATCCGTTACACCTACCTCGGCAGACCTGCTGCCCAAGGCCGTGGCTAATCCACCGATCAACTAAGTGATCCCACATATCTTACCTTGGCAGACCTGCTGCCCAAGGCCGTGGCTAAGCCACTGATCACCTAAGTGACCCCACATGTCCATATCCATGAGGTGACTCGAGGTCATCCTCAATCCACGGTGATGCACACAGCTATCATCCACCGAGATGTGGCACCTAGCCAACACCTCCCTTGATGAAGCACACAGCTAACATCAAGCGCCAATGTAGCACAAGGCTAACATCAGACCACGTACATAAATGTACTCCCTGTCCTTCGATAGTCACATTCACATCCCATCCCATGCACATGCATCATACGATAATGTCATAACATAATATAATAATGCATGCTCATGCTATTCGACACACAATCATATTCTCATTAACATATTCACATTCTTAATAATTAATCACTGACCTGATTCCCGATATACCCCTTAAGGGTATCCATTCATAATCGCCACTGCACATATTAGCATTTACACAACACATACAATATAACATAAACCCAGAAAACAGTGGGTTAATCACACACCTGACTATTAGCGAAATCCCTAACTACTTGAATTTAACACGATCTCGGAACGTTGTTTTTCCTCCTCCCTTAATGCCGATTTGGTCTTCTACCAAATCCCGAAACCACTCCTTGCTCTTGTAACTTGAAGAATCGAATCCAGAAGAACCCTTAGTGTTCCCCTCCTTTGGCTACACACAAAAGAACACACATATCATGGCACAAGCACATTCGGCCATGCTATAAAAACAAAGACCAAACACTTGGTTTTGGCACCAAAAGAAAAGAACTCATATATGCTTGCTTAAGAAGAAAATACTTACCACTATCACATGCTAAAACGAAACCAAGAGTAAGAGATCGACGGCACTACCCTTGTAGATGCGGCTTCTAGACCCCAAAGAGAAAGGTTTCGACACTTTAATGAAGAAAAGGAAAACGTGAAAGTAGAGAGGGTTTACTGATTAGAGAATTCGGCCATGAATCAAAGTTCCAGCTTCTAAGACTTGTGGCAAAGAAAAGAGAATAAGAGCATCTGAGATTCGGTTATGGCTCTTAATAAAAATACAAATGGAAGAAAGCACCTACAAGGTTCGGCTAAGCCCTTCAAATGATGATGGAGAAGTCAGCCACAAGAGAAGAGTGTATTCAGCTAAATTGTACAAATGAAAAATAAATGGTAAATTTTGATGTGGTTCAACTTATGAAAGAAAAGGTTGAGGTTTAAGAGAGAATGGAACAAATTTTTGTCAAAAGAAAATGGCCAAAATGGCACTTTGATGGCATTAGGATTTTGACACCACACTAGAGAAGGAAAAAGAAAACCCGAAAATAAACACCTAAACTCCTTAAGAGAAATTCGGCTACTCCCCTCTACCCACAAAAACCGAAATGATCTACAAAGATATTTCCTTGGCCGGCCAACTCACATACTCATTACAAATCCCTTATTTTCCTCTTTAATTCCTCCTAATCACTTTCAAAATTAAGCCAACCCCCTTAGTCCATGAAACCGTCCATGTTCATGGACAAAATGCCATTAAAAAGTTTCCAAACCTCATCCCTTAATCCATGCCTTTTGTCCCCTTATCATACCATATTTTCTTGATTCCATACTTTAAGTTAATCACTGGCATTTTTCCCTTAGTCTACTATCCATAAAAGAAAATAGTCCAACCTTACCTTAATTAGAGTTTGACCAACACATGCCATATAAAAACAAAAATAAAAGTCACCTTATTGTCATCCATGGGATTCGAACCTAAGACCATTAATACACTCCACACTCCACTTGCCACTTTACCAATTGACTCCTTGTGATAAAAACCTCAAACTAATTTTCTTAAGGCCAATTTTGCTTAGCTCCCCTTCTAAGACTAAAAATCTAATATTTTTCTAAGGCATTCCCTTACATTCTAAAATTCTAAAAACCCTTAAAACTCATCCAAACACACACTAAGCCCACTTACACTTGAATTATGCACTACACGCATAACCCCTAAATCTAGGATATTACATGCTTAACCCTAAAAATCCCTAAATCTCCTTCTTATGCCGCTAGCCTCAAATCCCAGAAGAAACCCTAGTTTCTCTTCCTTTTTGTCGAAATCACCTATTGCCACCACAAGAAGATTGTTGAAGCACCAACGTTGCTGCCGCACATTGTCATTGTCACTGCTGCACACCATCGTTGCTGTCACACGCTTTCGTTGCCATTGTACCATCCTTGCCGTCACAACATTTTCGTCGTAGCAAGTCCTTACCCACCTTGTCGATTTCTCTTTGTGCAGAAAATTTGCCAAATTCTCCAGAAAAGATACCATGTCTCGCAAAAGAACTAGATCTTCAAAGACTACTCCTGAAAACCCGATTTTGATCGATGAAGAAGTGAAAGAGAGATTTGATTCAATCTTCAAGCATCAACCTATGATGCCAAAAAAAGTTTTTAACTTGAAAAGTAATGATTTGATGGTTGTTCCTATACTGATTAGAAAGAAAACCAATACTCTCAAGTGGGAACAATTTTGTGATGCTCGTTCACTTCCCGATGATGAACTAGTTCGAGAATTCTATGCTAGTTTGACTATGCAAGATGCTACTGAGGTCATCATTCGAAAGAAAAAGGTACCTCTTACTTCTAAGTCCATCAATGATTTGTTTAACTTATATGATGTTGAAGAAGATGAGCACTACCATATGATGAACAATATCAATTGGGATTTTTTTTCAACAAGTGCTTGATGTTGTGACAAATCCAGGATCCCAATGGATTATAAGAATGTATGGGAGCCATTCCTGCCGAGGGAATACCTAAAACCAGTAGAAAAGGTATGGTTTTATTTCGTTCGCTACAATTTTATGCCTATCTCACATAGTTCCACAATCTCGATGGAATGGATGCTCTTGTTATATGCAATTTTGACAAAAAAGTCCATTAATGTTGGGAAAATTATTCTCAAGGAGATTTATGATTGTGCTAAAAATAAGACAGGAAGTGCTTATTTCCCATCATTAATCACTTCACTTTGCTTAAGGGCCCATGTTAAAACACAAGCAAATCTGAAAGGGCAATATGTTCAAGGGTGCATTACAAATCATGACCTTGAAAGGTTAGTAGAGAAGGTGCATGAGCTGAATCAAGGCAAGCAGGAAGAGTCAACTAAGCCAGATACCAAGGAGTCAACAAATGAAACTGAAACTGAAGCTAATTCAGTTACAGACATTGAAAAAGAATAATCTAATAAGGAACCGAACAGTTCTAAACCAATTGAAGGATCTGCAACCCCTAAACCAAAGGTTGAGCCAGAAGAAGATTAGTCAAGGTAAGTGTTGAACTTGAATCTACAACTCCTATGCTGACTTCTGCAAGTACTTCAAAGAAATCGGAGTTGTCAATTATGATGGATATGTGCAAGTTCATGCACAATCAACAACAAACTTATTGGAAATATGCAAAAATTAGAGATGATTCAATTAAAAATTACTTTTAAGAATATCTATAATACTTTTGTTCCTAGATGCTATCTTTGAGACAGACAGAAGTTACTAACTATGCAAGCGGAGATGGAGCTGAAGAAGACAAGGGGAATGAGTCAAAAAAATAAAAAATGAGGGTCTCTTGTCTTGTTATTTACTTTATTATTTTTAGGTCTTTAGGAATTTATTTCTTTCGTAATTACGATTTAATTTCTGCAGAATAAAACATAACAAGCATGAATAAACTTAACACTTATTTAGAAAGAAAAAGACTAAGTGATGTGATAACAGGAATAAACATGTCTAGGATTGGGTTATTAAGAAAGACTTGGTATTTAAGCTGCCTTAATGACTCACCTCTCTTTCTTTACAACCCTACTTGGTGTTTAGTTTTCATTCATTACTTTGTTCTTACAATGAGGACATTGCTTCTTTATAAAGGGGGGTAAGGCAAATAAATTGCTCAAATTTTTAAAATTTTTCCAGTAAATTTCAATCATTTGTTTCATAAATATGTTTTAATAAATGAATGTTTAGGAGACATTTTTTGTTAATGAGATAGTTTGTATGCAAGTATGAATGATGATTTTATCTGAGTGAAAGTATGTTATCATGAAGAATGGAATGCTTGCATGATCTTCACCTTAGTAATGTTTGCCATGAAAACTTAGTTTCTATTGAGATTAGACATGCATGAAGGTTTATATCTTTAGAATTCACTAAGTAACTTTCCTATGGCGAAATCCTAGGAGACATAAAAATCTAAATTGATATAGGCACTATTTCTTTGGATTGTTTGAGCCTTTTCAAGCCAACCCTATGATATTCGACCCTTGAAACTATAATTTTGAGCTTAATGGCTTGTTTATTGCAATGAACCTACACTATAATCCACATTACTATCTTTTTAAGTTATCCTAATTTTGTGCACCGATCTAAACTAAAGTTGTCTTCGTAATAAACATTTGAGGAAATTTTCAAAAAGACATATGTGCTCATGCTTAAAAAAAGAGATGAAAAAAGAGCGAAGAAAAGTTTGCTCAGTCTCCAAAAAGAAAAATGTATGAGCTTGAGTTCAAGATAAGTTTGGGGGTGTTCCAAAGGTTCACTTAAAGAAAAAGGCTGTATTTCTAGAAATCCAAGACAAAGTTAAAGGTTAAGATTTTAAAACCAAAATGTCTCATCTCTTAAAATCTTACCTTTAACCGAGCCCCATTACAACCTTATAAAAGACCTATTGATTTGATGATTATGACACCTACATTAGTGGAGAGGAAGTACTAAGTTCAACATATGAAGAGCATAAATAAGCCTTATGATTGTTTGCTTGATTGATAAGAAATTATGTTGAATGAAGAATGTTATCTATGACTGTGACATACATACAAACTATGATACATGTTGGCATATTTTGAAACTTAGTATAAACCTTTAAAAATATTTGCATATGAATTACTTGTTAATAAAGAATATCTATGAACATGAAGTTATTAATGCATGATTATGGGATGAAGATCGATGCTGCTTACACAATTAGCAATTTTGCTTTAGCAAGACCTTTTCCTGTGCATAAACATTACTCGAGACGAGCAATGATTTAAGTTTAGGGGTGTGCAAACTGAAAAATATATAGAATTTTTCCTATGCAATTTATCACCTTTTTACTTAAATTCATTATTAAAACTAAGTAATTTTTTAATAAATTAATGAAATATGTGAAAATATGAAATTAGGACATAGAAATTATTAAAATGTGATTTTATGCTTTATTATATAGTTTTTGTGCATAAAATGGCTTATTTTATATTTTTCAGACATAAAATGGGCCATGCATGATTAAATTAAATAATAAAATATAAAATTAAATTTAATAATTCATTTTGAAATATTTCATTAATAAATTGGGTTTTAATTAATTATTTAAATTGGATAAATTTTATTCTTTGATCATTTAATTTATTGATTTATTTTGGACAGGTCTGATAGCTTTGCTGGATTACAAAAAAATCATCCAAATTGAAGACCAAGTCAACCCAAATTCGGCTACACATGGCTGTCCACATAAACCACTTTTTGGTTTGATTACACAAGGTCCTTGCAATGTTGAAGAAATTAGAGATTTGTCCGAAGATTTACATTTGACCAAGTCTCAGTCCAGAGTTGTTACGACATTTAAATTGCTTAAAAATCAAGCAAAAATCAACTTAAAATCCACTAAGCATAGCCGGCCACTTATTGGAAAAGCTTGAAGAGACTAAAGCTCTTTATTTTTAGCAAACTACCCTCCTCTCTTCACCTATAAATAAGACCTCATTTGATCCCTCATCCCTCATCCCTCATTATTCTCTCTTTTCTCTCAATTCTCTTTAGCATTTTCCATTCCCCAGGCCTAGCATCATCTCTTCATAGAGATTTTAGCAATTAAGCCTCTTAAAGAGCCCTTGGTCGGCCACCTTGGAGAGCCATCAACAAAGGAGCAAAGCAAAGGAGCGAAGGAACCTCGTCGATCAGAGTCTTCGGTGACAGCCACTTTGATTTGGGTTTAATCTTTCCTTTCTTTAATTTAATCTGAAAATGTTTGCTATGTGTTCTTTGTTCTTGTTTACAACAATGTTTGCTTAATTTTATTTAAGCTAGGATGATTGCTTTGATTAAATAATATTTATTTGATTCATGCTTATATTGTTTGTTCCTCAATCGATCATGTTTTCACTTAAAATCAAGTCTGTATTTCGTTCATACGTGATTGAAATGCACCTAAATTAGCTGAGCAATCCTAACCAGACGACAGCTAGTGGGAACATAATTGAAATGTGCATGCTCAATTTAGATCCTAACCGAATTAAATTGCCGGATTAAATTGCAGGTTGCATAACAACTCTAACCAAGCTCTGTTTTCTGCATAGTTTTTAGATTTGTGTGATTAAACTGTTTCATACCTAACACATCCCTGTTACCTCACACGAATGCTAAGAAACCCTTAGTAAATAATGATAAATAAAATGCATATTTACTAAGTAAAGGATTCCGAAATGATCTAATGTGGTTTCCAAACTCATGAAAGATCGAGTTGCCATGGAATGTTTTTCCGAATTATTAAGCATGTTGATAATTGATTGAGTTTAATTAAAGTAATTGTCCTAGTTTATTTATGTTATAATTGTTGCAAATTATGTTTAATTTTGCTAAAATCTATTTCATTCATATGGTTTGCATACTTAGGGTAATTTGCGTTAGGGAACATTGCATTTAGTTTAATATATTTAATTTTAATCATCACTTCTCAATCATATTGTGTTTTTATTTACCAAGTTGTTAATATAATTTTACAATTAAGTGATTTGACACAAATACAATCCCTGTGGAGACGATAACTCGATACCTACTTATTACTTGATAACGACTGTGCACACTTGCACAAACCTACGTGCTACAACATGTTATCTCGGCTGATGGTATTATGGTAGACCTTTCTAAAGTAAAGGCAGTCCTCGAAGGGAACTCATCCAAGAATGTTTTTCAAGTCCACAGCTTCCTAGGGTTTGCTAGATACTGCAAGAGGTTTGTGAAGGGTTTCTCGATAATAGCATCGTCTCTCACGAAGTTGTTGAGAAAGAAGCAAAAAATGGTATGGCGATAAAAGCTTAAAGGAATTGAAAACATTCCTAACTGATGCTCTGGTGTTAGCACACTCAAAGCCTGGTGTTGAGTACACAATTTATACCGATGCCTCTCTAAATGGGTTAGGATGTGTCCTTATGCAGAAAGGAAAGTTCATAGCTTTTGCATCACACCAACTGAAACCTTACGAAAAGAATTACCCATACGCATGATCTAGAGTTAGTAGCACTAGCCTTGGCATTGAAACTCTGTACACATTATTTATATGGGGAAAGATGCCACATATTTTCTGATCACAAAAGTCTAAATTACTTGATGACCCAGAAGGATTTGATTCTATGCCAAAGAAGATGGCTGGAACTATTGAAGGACTATGATATGATCATTAAGTATCACCTAGGGAAAGCAAATGTTGTGGCAGATGCTTTAAGCAGAAATGCTAGTGGCCTTGATGTCCTTTCAAGCTAAGGTGACCATGTCTAAGAGTGGAGCCCTGTTGGGTGAGCTAGTTGTAAAACCAACCATCTCTCTCTAATATTAGAAGAACAAATGAAGGATGTTATATGGCAAAGTAATGAACTTCATTATAGGTAGGGATGGCGAGCTCGGGTTCAAGAACAGGGTCTTTGTACCAGCGAGAAATGGGCTGAGAAGAGAGTTGTTGATGAAATCTCATCGGGGACCTTTTTCACTCCATCCTGGTAGTATCAACATGTACAGAGATTTGAGGGACTCCTATTGGTGGCCAAATATGAAGAAGGAAGTTTCAGAGTATGTCTCAACTTGTCTGACGTGTCAGAAGGTTAAGGTAGAACATCAAGTTCCTTCTAGAAAGCTATATCTTTTGAAAATTCCCAAATGGAAATGGGATAGGATCACCATGGATTTTGTTTCGGGGTTACCCCCCATCCATCCAAGAAAAATGTTGTAAGGGTGGTAGTTGATCGGCTTACCAAGTCAGCTCATTTTCTTCCAATGAATACCACTTATTCCTTTGAAAAGTTAGCTGAATTATATAATACTGAGATAGTACCCTTGCACGAGGTACATCCGCCATAATGCCAAATAGAGATATGAGGTTTACATCAAGGTTCTGGCATCAGTTACAACAATCGTTGGGAACCAAGCAGAAATTTAGCATTGCGTTTCACCCTCAGACTGATGGCCAACCAGAAAGAGTTATTCAGGACTTAAAAGATATAATGTGTTGCTATGTGATTGATTTTGGAATAAACTAGGAGAAGTATGTCCCTCTGTTTGAATTCACATATAATAATAGTTACCACGTCAACCTGAAGATGTATCCATTAAGCCTTGTATGGTAGAAGGTGTAAGACACCTACCTATTGGATGAAATTGAGCGAAAGAAAGATAATGGGCCTAGACTTGGTACGTGAAATAGAAGAGAAAGTTATCATTATTTGTAGTCACTTAAAAGCTGCACAGGACTGATAGAAATCAGATGCAGATTTGAAAAGGAAAGAAATCTCTTTCGAGGTAGGGGATAAAATATTTTTGAAGGTCTCTACATGGAAAAAGATTATCTGGTTTAGCCAGAAAGAAAATTTGAGTCTGCAGTTTGTAGGGTTGTATAAGGTTTTGGAGAAGGTTGGACCAATAGCATACAAATTAGCCTTGCCTCTTGAGTTGTCAAAGATCCACAATGTATTCCATGTATCAATGTTAAGAAGATATAGTCCAACCTTGATCATATGATACAGATTGAAGAACTTAAGGTTGAACCGAACTTGTCTTAGAAGGAAGAACCCATCTGCATTCTAGCCAGATAAGTTAAGGAGTTGAGAATAAAAGGATTCCCTTGGTTAAGGTGTTGTGGAGGAATTTATAGCACTGAAGAAGCTACTTGGGAAAGAGAGAGCTTAATGAAATATCAGTACCCTCAATTGTTTTCATGTATGATTTAGAGAACAAAATTTTCTAAGTGGGAGAGAGTTATAACATCCCATCTGACGAAGCCCTAGTGTTCAAATATTGTTTATAGAAGTAAGACATATAAAGCAAGTTATGAGTATGTAGGTATTAAGCTTGACTAAGTATATGAGTCTATGGTTACACCTTCAGGTGAAGTCTACATTAGGCAGGCTTGGTGGTTCGACAAACTCTTTTGAAGAGTATACGCCACCCCAACTGTTAGACAAAACGTTAAGCTATTATTGTTAATAACTTAATTTGAAAAGTACTGTATGCTTTATTATTATATTATCCTGGTTGATCAATCTCGTTAGACAAAAAAGAATTTGGTTAGTATAGGACTAAGTTTGTGTTACTTGTCAGACCCGCATTTATGAAGAGAGAGAAGTGCTTAGTCACAAGGGACGAGGGGTTTGGAGGGAAATTAGACTTATCCACTAAGTTTTTCCTTCTGTGTATATTTGTATAATGCAAGTTTTGGCAATCATATTTTCTTCCCAAAATTTTTCTGAAATTTTCTCTCGGAAAATCCTAGACCTCAGACTTGCTTGAAGATTTTGGGCTTGTTGTACTCAGCCAACTCCATCATCACTTAGTACCTGGTAAATATTGATGAAACTTAGGTTATTTTCATATTTACTTACAGGGCCTTAGGGTTTCACACTTAAGGGTCAGTTTAAGGGGTAAGGGAGGAAACTTTCATATTCTGGGTTTTTTAGTTCATGTTCTTGTGAACTTGTTTAGTTTTCTGGTGCAATGAACTGATAAGTTTAACTATTTATACTACAGCTCATGATAATCTTGAGGGCTCCCATGAAAAGGTCAAAGGTCTTTTTGGTGAGTTTCTTCTTGCTTCAATGTATGTGTATAATGTTCTCGTTTATGTTTATTTGAGGTAAACACTTTTATCCTATAAGACGATATGTTTGTGTATGGGTAATAAAGGTTCATGGTTATAAGTCGGAGTTAGTTGTATGTGTAAATGGAGTAAGGGTCTTTCTTCGTGTTTAAGCCACCACCCATTATTTCTAGAATGAACATAATGAACTGAGTTATGAAAATGAAATCATGACGATGCCTTCAGTGAAATGAGCATTGAATGGGCATATAACGATACATGAAAAGGGATCATGTAGCCTCTGGTAGTGCAAAAGTTATTGCGAACCAGATTTGAAAATCATGATGAAACGAATGAAATGAATTCTAATGGTCGATCATGGACTTGGGTATGGCTAGCATGAAGAAGGTTGTCCGCGTGGTTGTATGGGCATAGTGCATACATCAAAGGATTAGTGTTTGTAGTAAAGTCTATTTATGTATGGTATTCTCCAACGGGTGACCTATATGACTTGCTAAGTTGGAAAGGTTTATTTGTATTATATATAGCTATTCTGATGTTTGTTCTTGAACTCACTAAGTTCTTTGAACTTATTTAGTTACCTTTCCTTCTCAGGTACGCTGACAAAGTAATGGACTTTTTAAAGACTACGTCAGAGGACATCTATTTTGTGAGATTTCTAAGTATTTTGTATTATGCATAGCATGGGGGTGGTGTCAAGATGGTTTCATTTCAAAGAATGAATTTTTTATTTTAAAGATATTCTTTTGAAATCGTTAATTCAATGAAACCTCTGTGAATTGATTACGTTTTTGCAAAGTATCGAATTATTTACCTTGAATGATTAATGTTTATTTAATTAATACGATGCTTTAGTTAAATATAGGTTTACGCCAAATATGGTTTTTAAGAGCTTCGATGTTTTTCATTTTCCATGGAAATGGATAACATTATTTATCTTTAATTTTGCAAAGGATTTACAACTCATATATATATTTGAATTGTATTTTTATGAAGACCATGCTTGTACAAGTTTAAAAGAAAAGATTTAAGGTAGTGATGCACCAATACTAGGTCCTCCCTAAGGATCGAGTTTGGGGCGTTACAATCAATGTCATTCGGGGTGAAGTATGTGAAGAATATTTTGAAGGAGTATGAGGAATGTTCGGGGCAGATGGTGAATTTAACAAATCCCATATTTGCTTTAGCTCGAACGTGGTGGAGGAAACTAGAGAGATGATGGTAAGGACATTAGGGGTTTAAAGCTCGATGAATCTAGAGAAATATTTGAGGATGCCGATTGGGGTAGGAAGAAACAAGAATATAGCCTTTCAAAGTACAAAGGATCGGGTTTGGGAAAGGATTAATGTTTGGTGTAATCGATGTTTGTCACAAGGAGGGAAAGCGGTTTTTATTAAGTTAATTTTGCAGGCTATTCCTAAATATATAATGTAATATTTTTTATTACCGAGATTGTAACATCCCAATTTTGGGGCTAGTTGAAACAGTGATCTCGGGATCACTAATCTGGGGTTTAAGAAAATTATTTTGATGTTATTTTATGTGTTGTAGCATAATTATATGGGTGCATGGAAATTTTGGTGCTTTAATTTGAGTGATAGCATGCTTAATTGTGAGAAAGGACTAAATCGCATAAAGTGCGAAAGTTCTATTTTTCAAGGTAGAGGTACCTAATAGCTATAGAATGTAATTTTGAGGCCTTTAAAGTGCAATTAGGCCATTTTGGAGTGTGATGGCCGGCCATGTAGACAAGGGGGACAAAAGCATTTAATTTTTAGTCAAATTTAGTAGAAATTAGGTGATAAAATGAATAAAATAAGATGAGTAAAAGATGTTATCATCTTTCACTATTCACCCTCCTTCTTTCCAATGAAAATTGAAGAGAAAATAGAGCTCTTGGGGGTTCAAATTTTAGCCAAGCTATCTCCCTTGCTAGTAAGTGATTTATATGGTTTTAATTGATGATTTTTGTGTTTTTGGAGTCCCCAAAGCTTGAGCTAGCTAATGAGGGGACCAATTTGCAATATGGTTGAAAGTATAGGGACTTGCCATGAGAGAGTTTATGTTGTTAGCTGAGTTTTTTATGGAATAAAATGAATGTTAGGAAGATGAGAAACAACTTTTGTGAAAGGTGTTAACATGAAAACACCTAAATAAGACTTAAATGCAAAGAATGACTTTGTGTCATAAATGCATGAAATAGTTGGAATTTTGAGTAGTTGTAAGAGAAAAAAAATGTTCAGCTAGGCTTGTTTATTGAGAAAATGCAATGAAAAATGATTTACGAGCCTAGGGGAAAAATCGTAATTTTGCCATGGTGCAAGGGCAAAATGGTCATTTCTGCCTAAGTGTAGATTTTGATGCAATATGATCATAAAGTGATTTAAATGAATGAACTTTATTGTTATAGATCAAGAAGAGCGCGACATTAACCTTGACCAGGGAAAAGGCAAGGTTACGGATTGAATTGCGAATTGAAACGTTTTGCATCAAGGTAAGTTTATGTGTAAACGATGCATTTTTATATACACATTGTTGTTGCTAATTAGTGCATGGCATAATTGTGAACATGTGTGGTTCAAGCGGCTTGAATGGGGTAGTTATGGAATGATTATTGTATGAATGACGAAATAGTCATATAATCGTGTAATGGCAACACTTGATGGTGGGCTGAGTGCGATACCACCTTGTTATTTAATTACGATGGGCTGTGTGCGATACCATCGTCTATTTACCATTTGGTGGGCTATGTACGATACCACCGTAACTAACCTTTTTGGTGGGCTATGTGCGATACCACCCTAATAAAGACTGATGGTGGGCTAAGTGCGAAACCACCGAGTAAATTGATTATGAGTAGTTGATCGAGAGATTGTGATGTGTCGTATTATGTGACATTGTGGTATTAAGTGCAGGGAGGCATGCTAATGAATGTATACATTAAGCTTGTGATATGGTTGGAATATGGAAATGGAAGAGATGAAAAGCATGATTACGAATGTGGATTGTTTCTCGTTCAGTATGTAATGTTATATAATTGTTTAGAACATACTATAATGTTATATGGTTTACATGTAAACTTACTAAGCTTAAAGATTACTCCCCCTTCTCTTTTCCCTTATTTTATAGAGTTTAAAAGCCGAGCCGGGATACATGGGTAACCAGAAGACCGCCCATATTATCAACTCATCTCGGTATATCTAGACTTAGAGATTTTGATAATGGCATGTATAGGGGCTAGACTAGGTGTATTGTTTTGTTATTTTGGCCAAGAGTGTGTTGGCCCCCCCTTTTTGATGAGAAAATTCTTGTGTATATATAACCATAGTTGTTGGCTGTTTGCTTTATATATATGAAAATATGAAGTTATTTATGGAAGTTCTTGTTGTAATTTATGAGTTATTTATTGATATGTTGAATGGATTCATGTGGTGTGAACTAGGGGGATGCAAAGAGTTTGGCAAATAATATTGTTCTTGTTCACATGGGTAGGCACACGGGCATGCGTCTAAGCTGTGTGTGACATACGGCCAGCCCATGGGCATGTGACCTGGCTGTGTGAAGTCTGCACCTTGAATTTGGAATTTGAATCGCCACACGGTTGAAGTACACGGGCGTGCCCAGGCTGTGTGGATCAATTAGAGGTGACCACGGGCCAGCCATATGGGTGTGTGTCCAGGTCGTGTGATTCAAGTCAGTGTCGACCACGGGCGTCGAACACGGGCGTGTGAGATGATACACGGGCGTGTCATCTCCCCCACGGGCATGTGGCCCCTATTTAGGTAAATTTTTCTTAAGTGCGTAAACGTTTCCAAATTATCTCTGAAACCTTTTGGAAACGTGTTTAAGGCATCGTAGGTCTATTATAAGGACGATAGGCAGATGAGTGGAAAAGTTCTAGTCTAGAATAAATCTGATAGCCCGAAGTTATATAATAGTGCGAGTTAAGTATGGTAACACCTCGTACCTAGTTCCGGTGTAGAATATGGGCAAGGGGTGTTACATTTAGTGGTATTAGAGCTATGGTTTAGTCAGTTCTCAGACTACCGTAGCGTGTGTAAGAGTCTAGCTATACATGCCATAAGTGTAGAATAATAGTGTGGTGGCTTCTGATGATTCTAAACTTTGTTTTTATGTAGTATATGGATCCAAATCAATTGGCTGTTGATGACGCAGCTAGTAATGCGTCGGCTCCCGCGCAAGGTATCACGCCTGTGCAGATGGACCCGGGACTAGGGGTCAAGGAGAAGAGGCTCGGGAAGCCTTTCTCCAAATAATGAGTAACGGGTACACTGAGTATGTACGAGCAAACCCCAATGCTCAACCTCCTCCACCCCCTCTTATACCTCAGCCAGTTCCTGTGGTTCCCCAAGGTATAGAATTGGTGAGGACAATGAAGCCTTCGGTAGACAAAATTCAGAAGCAAGAGGCTAGGATTTTCGAGCTAATATAGATGATGACCCTGAGAGGGCAGAGTTCTGGCTTGAGAACTCAATGAGAGTATTTGATGAACTCTCCTGTACACCTGAAGAGAGCTTAAAATGTGTTGTGTCCTTACTAAGGGACTCGGCATACCGTTGGTGGAAAACGTTGACATCAGTGATTCTGAAGGAGAGAGTGACGTGGGATTTCTTTTTGGAAGAGTTCCGAAAGAAATATATAAGTCAGAGGTTCGTGGACCAGAAACAGAAAGAGTTCCTTGAGCTAAAGTAAGGAAAAATGATTGTGGCGAAATTTGAGCATGAATTTATTGGGCTCAGTAAATATATGCAAGAGTGCATGTCTATAGAAGCCATTTTATGCAAGAGATTTGAAGATGGGCTGAATGAGGACGTTAGACTTTTAGTCGGGATTTTAAAACTAAAAGAATTTGTAGTATTGGTGGATAGGGCTAGTAAGGCCGAAAAATTGAGTAAGGAAAAGAGGAAGGCCGTGAGTGAGGCCCGAGATGCAAGGAAAAGGCCGATGAACAAATCCCACCAAGTTCCATTGAAGAAGCCCAAGGAAGTGAACCCTCGGACGACTGCATCAGTTGGGTTCTCGCAAAGAGAGCAAAGCAACACGTACTCGGGTACAAGAGTTCAAGCCACCTCAATGGCAAGTGTGGGCAATTCAAAGTCCAAATCGGAATGCCCAAGTTGTGGCAGACATCACACTGTGTAGTGTTGGGGAAACAATAGGAATTGTTATAAGTATGGTTCCCCCGACCATTTCATCCGAAATTGCCCTGAGAGGGATGACAAGGAGAGGAAGCAAGAGATAAGATCAAGCCGTGTATCCTCTAGGGGTAGGCCACAAACGAACCCGGAAGGTGGAACTAGCGGTAGAGGTGCATCATGAGACTCCACTACGAGACCAGAGGGTCGGGCACCTGCAAGGACTTATGCCATTCGCGCTCGTGAGGAGGCATTATCTCCAGATGTAATAACGGGTACTTTTTCTCTTCATGACACCTTTGTTATTACTCTGATTGATCCAAGGTCTACCCATTCTTATCTTTGTATGAGATTGGCATCTAGTTTGAGTATGACTGTTGAGTCTAAGAAATTTGTGGTAAAGGTGTGAAACCCGTTAGGTAGACATGTGTTAGTTGACAAGGTGTGTAAGAATTTTCCATTGACAATTAAGGGTCATTGTTTTCCGGCAAACCTTATGTTGTTTCCGTTTGATGAATTTGATTTGATTCTTGGTATGGATTGGTTGACTACCCATAGTGTTTTAGTGATATGTGGTAGCAAATTTGTTGAATTGAAATGTGAAAATAGAGATGTTATTTGGGTTGAATCAGGTGGGTCAGATAATTTATCGATGATGATCTCTTCCCCGGTGGCTGAGGAATATTTGAGAAAAGGATGTGAGTCCTATCGTACTGAATACTCAAGAATCTGAAGCAAAGATTGAAACAGTGCCGGTTGTATGTGAGTATCCAGACGTATTCCTGGAAGAGTTACTCAAATTACCTCCAGTTAGAGAGGTTGAGTTTGGGATTGAATTATTTCCAGGAACGGCACCTATTTCGGTTCCTCCGTATAGGATGACACCATTAGAGTTGAAGGAACTGAAGATTCAGTTGTAAGAGTTGACGGATAAGGGTTTTGTGAGACCGAGCTATTCCCCGTGGGGTGCTCCGGTACTATTTGTGAAGAAGAAAGATGGGTCGATGAGATTGTGTATAGACTACAGACAACTCAACAAGATGACGGTGAAAAATAAGTATCCTTTACCGAGGATAGATGATCAATTTGATCAATTGAAAGGAGCTACGATGTTCTCTAAGGTAGACTTGAGGTCTGGCTATTACCAGTTGAGGGTTAAAGAGCAAGATGTGCCGAAAATAGCATTTCAGACGAGGTACGACCATTACGAGTTTTTGGTCATGCCGTTCAGTTTACGAATGCTCCTACATTTTTTTATGGATTTAATGAACCGTGTCTTCCGACCGTATTTGGACAAGTTTGTTGTTGTCTTTATCGAAAAGACGACATACTAATTTATTCGCGGGATGAGAGTGACCATGCAGAGCATCTGAGGATTGTTTTGCAGACTTTGAGAGACAAGCAGATGTATGCTAAATTTAGTAAGAGCGAGTTTTGGCTCTGAGAAGTCCGATTCCTAGGACACATCGTGTCGGGTGATGGTATTAGAGTTGACCCGAGTAAGATCTCAGCTATTGTGGAGTGGAAAGCGCTGAGAAACGTGTCAGAAGTTAGAAGCTTTTTGGGTTTGGCAGGATACTACAGACGGTTTGTAAAGGGGTTTTCTATGATTGCTACCCCGATGACGAAATTGTTGCACAAAGATGGTAAGTTTGAATGGACTGAAAAGTGCCAACATAGTTTTGAGAGATTGAAAACATTGTTGACTGAGGCACCGGTTTTAGTACAACCTGAGTCAGGGAAAGAGTTTGTGGTCTACAGTGATGTGTCATTGAATGGTCTCAGTTGTGTGTTAATGCAAGAGGGTAAGGTGGTAGATTACGCCTCGAGACAGCTAAAACCGCACGAGAAGAATTATTCGACTCATGATTTGGAGTTGGCTGCAATTGTTTTCACATTAAAGATTTGGTGACTTTATTTATACGGTGAGAAGTGTCGAATCTTCACGGATCATAAGAGTTTTAAGTATTTTATGGGCAAATGGATTTGAATTTACGACAACGGTGGTGGCTTGAATTATTGAAAGACTATGAACTAGTAATCGATTACCACCGGGGAAAGCGAATGTAGTTACAGATGCCCTGAGTAGGAAATCCCGATAGGCTTTGAGAGCTATGAGCACGAGTTTGGCATTGTCTGATGATGGTACTATATTGGCCGAAATGAGAGCTAGGCCATTATTTGTTCAACAAATATGTGAGGCTCAAAGGAATGATAGTGGGATACAAGCTAAGAGAGCTAAGTGTGAATTGGAAAATGAATCTGACTTTCGAGTGGGTTCGGAGGGTTGTTTAATGTTTCATGATAGAATTTTTGTACCCAAAGATGATGAGTTGATCCGCGAAATTTTACATGAGGCATATAGTAGTTACTTTTCAATACATCCGGGCAATACGAAAATATACAATGATCTGAAGAAATTTTATTGGTGGCCGGGAATGAGAAGGGGCATCTCTGAGTTTGTAACAAGATGTCTAATTTGTCAACAAGTGAAGGCTGAACATCAAGTACCTTCGGGATTACTTCAGCCAGTGATGGTTCCTGGGTGGAAGTGGGATCGGGTCACCATGGATTTTGTGATGGGGTTGCCTACGACTTCGAAAAAGAAAGATGTTGTGTGGGTTGTCGTTGATAGACTAACGAAGTTGGCTCACTTTATACCAGTGTGTGTTGATTATTCGCTGGATAAGTTGGCTGAGTTGTATACTGCTGAAGTGGTAAGGTTACATGGAGTGCCTGTATCTATTATCTCAGATAGAGATCCGAGATTTACTTCGAGGTTTTGGAAGAAGTTACAAGAGGCCTTAGGTACAAGGTTGAATTTTAGTACTTCATTCCATCCTCAAACTGACGGTCAGTCTAATAGAGTAATCCAAGTTCTTAAAGATATGCTCCGATGCTGTGTGTTAGAGTTCGAAGGAAGTTGGGAAAGATACCTACCCTTGGTCGAATTTGCTTACAACAACAGTTATCAATCGAGTATACGGATGGCACCGTATGAAGCATTGTATGGTCGTAAGTGTCAGACTACTTTATATTGGACCGAGCTAAGTGAGAAGCAAATTCATGGGGTTGATTTAGTTAAGGAGACTGAGGAAAAAGTCAAAGTGATCCGGGATAGTCTGAAAGCTGCTTTAGACCAAAAAAAGTCGTATGCGGATCTGAAAAGAAAGGAAATCGAGTTTAAAATGGGCGACAAGGTATTTCTGAAAGTGTCCCCGTGGAAGAAAATATTGAGATTTGATCGAAAAGGGAAATTCAGTCCGCGAATCATAGGGCCTTATGAAATTACCGAAAGTATTGGGCCAGTAGCAGACCGATTGGCTTTGCCGGTAGAGTTAGAGAAAATACACAATGTGTTTGATGTATCGATGTTAAGACGGTATCGCTCCGATCCTTCGCATGTGATTCTTTCAACAGAAATTGAGATACGACCGGATATGGCATATGAGGAGGAGTCGATTAGAATCTTGGCTTGAGAGGTGAAATAGTTAAGGAATAAGGACATAGCTTTAGTAAAAGTGTTATGGTAAAAAAACGGTGTAGAAGAAGCTACGTGGCAACCGGAAGAAGCCATGAGAGAGCAATATCCAAACCTCTTTACCGGTAAGATTTTCGAGGGCGAAAATCTCAAAGGGGGAGAGTTCTAATAGCTCGATTTTGGGGCTAGTTGGAACAATGATTTTGGGATCACTAATCCGGGGTTTAAGAAATTATTTTGATGTTATTTTATGTGTTGTAGCATAATTATATGGATGCATGGAAATTTTGGTGCTTTAATTTGAGTGATAGAATGCTTAATTGTGAGAAATGACTAAATCGCATAAAGTGCGAAAGTTCTATTTTTCAAGGTAGAGGTACCTAATAGCTATAGAATGTAATTTGGAGGCCTTTAAAGTGGAATTAGGACATTTTGGAGTGTGATGGCTGGCCATGTAGACAAGGGGGACAAGAGCATTTAATTTTTAGTCAAATTTGGTGGAAATTAGATGATAAAATGAATAAAATAAGATGAGTAAAAGATGTTATCATCTTTCACTATTCACCCTCCTTCTTTCCACCGAAAATTGAAGAGAAAATAGAGCTTTTGGGGGTTCAACTTTCAGCCAAGCTATCTCCCTTGCTAGTAAGTGATTTAGATGGTTTTAATTGATGATTTTTGGGTTTTTGGAGTCCCCAAAGCTTAAGCTAGCTAATGAGGGGACCAATTTGCAATATGGTTGAAATTCTAGGGACTTTCCATGGGAGAGTTTATGTTGTTAGCTGAGTTTTTTATGGAAGAAAATGAATGGTAGGAAGATGAGAAACAACTTTTGTGAAAGGTGTTAGCATGAAAACACCTAAATAGGACTTAAAATCAAAGAATGAATTTGTGTCATAAATGCATGAAATAGTTGGATTTGTGTCATAAATGTTTAGCTAGGTTTGTTTATTGAGGAAATGTGATGAAAACTGATTTACGAGCCTAGGGGCAAAATTGTAATTTTGCCATGGTGCAAGGGCACAATGGTCATTTTTGCCTAAGTGTAGATTTTGATGCAATATGATCATAAAGTGATTTAAATGAATGAATTTTATTGTTATAGATCAAGAAGAGCGCGACATTAACCTTGACCGGAGAAAAGGCAAGGTTACAGATTGAATCATGAATTGAAACGTTTTGTACCGAGGTAAGTTTATGTGTAAACGATGCATTTTTATATACACATTGTTGTTTCTAATTAGTGCATGGCATACTTGTGAACATGTGTGGTTCAAGTGGCTTGAATGAGGTAGTTATGGAATGATTATTGTATGAATGACAAAATAGTCATATAATCGTGTAATGGCAACACTTGATGGTGGGCTGAGTGTGATACCACCTTGTTATTTAATTACGATGGGTTGTGTGCGATACCATCGTCTATATATCATTTGGTAGGCTGTGTGATACCACCGTAACTAACCTTTTTGGTGGGCTATGTGCGATACCACCCTAATAAAGACTGATAGTGGGCTAAGTGTGAAACCACCGAGTAAATTGATTATGAGTAGTTGATTGAGAGATTGTGATGTGTCATATTATGTGACATTATGGTATTAAGTGTAGGGAGGCATGCTAATGAATGTATACATTAAGCTTGTGATATGGTTGGAATGTGGAAATGGAAGAGATGAGAAGCATGATTACGAATGTGGATTGTTTCTCGTTTAGTATGTAATGTTATATAATTGTTTAGCACATACTATAATGTTATATGGTTTACATGTCAACTTACTAAGCTTAAAGATTACTCCCCCTTCTCTTTTCCCTAGTTTTATAGAGTTTAAGAGCCGAGCCGGGATACGTGGATAACCAGAAGACTGCCCACATTATCAGCTCATCTCGGTATATCTAGACTTAGAGATTTTGATTATGGCATGTATAGGGCCTAGCCTAGGTGTATTGTTATTTTGGCCAAAAGTGTGTTGGCCCCCCCTTTTTGATGAGAAAATTCTTGTGTATATATAGCCATAGTTGTTGGCTCTTTGCTTTATATATATGAAAATATGAAGTTATTTATAGAAGTTCTTATTGCAATTTATGAGTTATTTATTGATATGCTGAATGGTTTCATGTGGTGTGAGCTAGAGGGATGTAAAGAGTTTGGCAAATAGCATTGTTCTTGTTCATATGGGTAGGCACACGGGCGTGTGTCTAGGCCGTGTGTGACAAACAGCCAGCTCATGGGTGTGTGCCCTGGCCGTGTGAAGTCTGTACCTTGAATTTGGAATTTGAATCGCCACACGGTTGAAGTACACGGGCGTGCCCAGGCCGTGTGGATCAATCAGAGGTAACCACGGGCCAGCCATATAGGCATGTGTCTAGGTCGTGTGATTCAACTCAGTGTCAACCACGGGCGTCGAACACAGGCGTGTGAGATGATACACGGGCGTGTCATCTCCCCCACGGGTGTGTGGCCCTTGTTTAGGTAAACTTTTCTTAAGTGCGTAAACGTTTCCAAATTATCTCTGAAACCTTTTGGAAACGTGTTTAAGGCATCGTAGGTCCATTTTAAGGATGATAGGCATATGAATGGAAAAGTTCTAGTCTGGAATAAATCTGATAGCCCGAAGTTGTATAATAGCGCGAGTTAGGTATGGTAACGCCTCGTACCTGGTTCCGGTGTAGAATTCAGGCAAGGGGTGTTACAGAGATTTTTTGTAAGGAATTAGAACTGATTATGTGTAGATATTGGTGGTAGAAATCTCAATTGCAACACATTATTCATTTATGTTCTTGGTGGGATCTTTGTGATTTAAAGGAGATGGGGGTACGCGATTTTGCAATTTGGAAAAATTTAACATAGCGGTTTTGGCCAAGAAGGGATGGAAATTAGTGTGTAATTCGTCTTCATTGGTGACACGAGTACTAAAAGCAAAATACTATGTGAATAATGATTTGTTAGAAGCTGAGTTAGGGAGTGAACCTTTGGTAGTATGAAGGAGCAAATGGGCAGTGAAGGGACTTCTGATGAAGGGATGTAGTTGGTTCGTCAATGATGAGAGTTCAATTCCAATGTGGGATATGCCTTGGCTGCCGGGTGATAGACCCTGCAAACTGAGTTCACCTCGAGTTAATAGAATAGTAAAGGTGGTAGATTTAATTGATGAACAGATTCGAACATGAAAGAAAGATATGGCGCTATCAATGTGTAATATCCTAAAAATATTAGAGCATCATGTTGTTACTTGTGTTAGCTTGGATATGATTGTTATTGTGTGCTTAGTATATTTGTGTGAAGGCTTGGAAATATTAGCTAAGCTAGAATAATTTTTAGTATGGAAAATTTAGTGAAGTGGATTAAGTGAGCTTGACACTTAAGTTAATTTAAGTGTTAGATTAAAGCACATGAGGAGTTAGTGGCATATGGATAAGGAGCTTGAAAGGTTGCTTGAGGGAAGTGGTTCGAGTAGCATGGAAAGCATATTGAGGATTTTATTTTTTGTACATCCTAGCATTAAGTGTTGGCTAAGTTCAAATTATGGAAGGTTGGACTTTCAAATTTTTGGTAAGTTGAATATTGGTTTAGGAAAGTTTGTACTTTGGGAAAGGAATCTTAAGGTTATGGAAGGATGGGGGGACATAAGGCTTGGCTTAAGGAAGATGTTTTGGAAACTATTCCAAGGCCTTTAGTGCATGTATGTGGACGGCATGTGTGGCTAGGGGGTGGCTGAATGTTGATAGGAGGTTTGGGGGGGATATTTGGCCAACTTTAGCATTTGTGCACCTTTTGGCATATTTTTCTCTTCCTCTCCAAACAAATCCCTCTTTGGCCGAATGCACCATAAGCATTTTGTGCAATTTTACTTTTGGTTTTAGCTCTCATTTTGTTTGAACCAAATACTATTTTCTTTCTCTCATTTTTCCTTTTGAAACCGAAAACTCATTTTTACATTTTGTGCACTTTTCTTTTCGACAAACTAGGTGCTTGGCCGAACCTTTTTCTCCCATCATTCTCTTTTCTTCTTTTGATAATTGCTCAACCACATTTCCTTTTTCTTTCATTTGGCTGAACCTCTTTCTTCCCCAAACTCACTTTTCTTTTCTTCCATTGTTGCTAAAACCGAATTCTCTCTCTCTCATTTTTTATTCTCTTTTCTACTCACATATCTTTCTTCTTTCATAACCATATTGCCGAAACTTCCCACTCCCTTTTTGTATTGTTTTGGCCGAATATCATCAAGGGTAGGCATTCATTTTGGGTTTTCTTCAATCGGTTTTGGAAAAGGGTAAGTGTTCATGGCCGTTTTTCCTTCATTTCTTTCTCTTTTCTATGTCGTTTTCTTGTGGACAAAGGCCGAACCTATGGGCATTTGTTGCAAGGTTCTAACCATTTTTAGGAACCGATTATTCTTTTAGGCTCCTTGGGACGTTGGAAGCAATCAATCTAAGCCTCGTTTCCTTGTCAATCTTTTTGGGTAAGCTTTAGGTAGGACTTGGTATTTCAAGTGATAACTCATCGGGATTTAGTGGTATGGCCGAATGGCCTTTGTTTATAATCTGAGTATTGGCCGATTGTAGGACAAGGTGATCTAGTGCGGTAGATCGGATCTTCGGAAGTTAGTATTTGCATTGGTGAAAGGTGTGTACCTTACACACTTTATAACTCAATTATGTATATGTATTTATAATATTAATTTACTAATCATATTATCAAAGTGGGGAAAAGATGAGATCTTGATATGATACCATGATGGTATGAATGAGGATTCGGGTAAGTCCGTTTCTATATGTTGTTAATACATGAGGATTGAAATCATGATCTACGATTTGTGATATTTTTGTTATGTGATTCATAATAAAGTATGTTGACATGATTTGTCTATCTATTGCATTGGTATGGGCAATATGAGAGGAGGGGGAAGATTGATATTGTGTCCTTGGGACACCAGAGGTTTGGCACCTCCAGTGATTTGGTATCACATTTGTGTCTTTGGGACACCAGAGGTTTGGCACCTCATAGCGACTCGTCCCTGTGGTTTAACACCACCGTGGGTTGGCCCCACTTTTGAGATAGGGATTGTCGCCAGTGATTTGGTATCACAAGTAGGTTGGCCCCACAACTTGATTATTCGTGACTTTGGTCACCAGTAATTTGGTATCACATTTGTGTCTTTGGGACACCAGAGGTTTGGCACCTCATAGCGACTCGTCCCTATGGTTTAACACCGCCGTGGGTTGGCCTTACTTTTGAGATATGGGATTGTCGCCAATGATTTGGTATCACACGTGGGTTGGCCCCATAGATGGATTATTCGTGACTTTGCTCACCAGTGATTTGGTATCACATTTTGAATATCGTGACTTTGGTCACCAGTGGTTTGGCACCACCAATGGTTTGGTACCACACGAGGTAGAAAAAGGTGTTACGGATGGCTAGGTTGGGTGCATTACATATATATATATTGCTTGGTTATAATTTGTGTAAGTACGTGGCATTTACCCGGGAGAGGGATTATGCACTGAGTCTTGGTGACTCACCTTCTCCCTTACTTTTTCAGGTGATTCGTAAATTCGCGGATATGGAGCCGGATGAACTCGAGGAGGCCATGCAATGAAATTTGGTTTTACATGAACTTCGAATTGGGGTACTTTAAATTTATTTTAATTTGGTTTTCATCTTTTTATGGTTTGTAATAAGGCCTCTTTAATTATGTTTTGGATTATTCATATGCGTTGGATTTGATTTACAAATTATATGGTTGAATTAATGGTTTGTGCACAAGGTTTTCTAAAATACAAAACGCGATAGTTTTCAAACTGTTACCATCGGGTAACATAAATCATTTGATAGTAAAATGTAAATTTAGTGTTTTCTACAATTTAAATGATTTCCAAATATTAAGTTTCCACATTCAAATGCAAATGTTTTCATAGTAATAATTCGAGTTTTTCTTAAATGATACAAATTTTCTAACTTATGAATTATCAACTAAGTTTTAAAGTTTTATTTATGTAATATCAAAGTAAATTATCATTTTAAACTTATTAAACATCTGTTTTCTACAAATATAGAATTTTAAAAGAGTTTTTCACTAAAATTTAATTCTTAATTCGATTTTCTTCAAAATATTTTCTTCAGTGACATACCAGATTCGGTCGTGGCGTATTGACCGGGTTTGGGGTGTTACAAATTGGTATCAGAGCCAAGTTCAAAAGCTCGGCTATGGGCCCGAGGCCCAAAATGATTTAAAGTATAGTCTTAAAATGTTTTTGATGAAAATTGTATGATTTGAAAGGCATGGCACCGAGTCTCCGGCACCGATCCGCCCTGGTAAGTACCTCAAACTATTGATTTTGATGATATGATGATGATGATGTGACTGTATAGTAGTAGGAACTACTCTAGAGACCCAAAACTATAGGTTGGAAGTACTCGCGAAAACAAAACTCTTTAATAAGAATTATTCATATAACTGTGTTTTAAAGATAGTGGAATGATGTCTTAAGCATAAAACTTTTAATTCAGATAAGTCGAGACTTTAGACATGAGCACTCGAGGTCGGGGTCGTGTTATGCGTGGACGCGGTCGTGGTAGGATGGCTGTGTTTGAGCCAGTATGGTCGGGTCAAGGATCCGAGAATGAGGTACCACCACCCCCACCACCAGCGGTTGGAGTTGAGCATCAGGATCAAACGGGGGATGACGCAGTGTCTCAGGCGATGCTGCGAGTTCTTGAGAGGGTAGCTGGAATGGGTGGAGGCACGGGAGCTCGGAAATCTATACCCGAGCGACTCCGATCCAATGGAGCGGAGGTATTTCGAGGTGTTTCAGGCGTAGCTCCTAGTGCGGCTGAATATTGGCTAGAGGCGATGGAGCAAATCATGGATGACTTGGATCTGAATGCCGAGGAAAAGCTGAAAGGGATTGTGTCGCTTCTTCGGGATGAGTCATATCAGTGGTGGCTCACGGTTCGGAATAGTGCTGCAGCGGAGGATCTCACTTGGGATTATTTCAAGGCAGCGTACCAGAGGAAATATGTTGGGTCTAATTATATTGATGTGCAGCGTAAGGCATTTCTGAGTTTGGTCTAGGGTAGTAAGTCCGTATCAGAATATGAAGCGGAATTTTTAAGATTGAGCCGGTATGCTGGAGGTATCGTGGCTTCGGAGCACGAGCGATGTGTCCGGTTCGAGGACGGTTTGAGAGATAAGCTGAGGTTGCTGATTGCTCCACATCAGGAGCGAGAGTTTGCTGCTTTAGTTGAAAAGGCTAAGATAGCCGAAGGGATAAAGGAATCTGGTAGGCAGAGTTACGACTGGAATAAGCATAAGAGAGGTTATGGATCATCCGGGTCAGCCGGTAATTCTCAGAAGAGGGCTAGGCAGAGTGGGCCGAATCAGTCTGGGAGGCCTGTTACTGCTAATCAGGGACCAGCACGGTGTAACCGATGTGGGAAATTTCATTGGGGCGAATGTTGGACTGGAGGGAAAGGATGTTTTGAGTGTGGCTCGCTGGATCATCGTGTTAGAGACTGTCCACGTTAGCTAGTCAGGAATCAGTCTGAGGGTCAAGGACGTGCTCAGTTCAGAAAAAGGGACCGCCACCGCAGAGAGGTCGTGGTAATGGTAGAGGAGGTAATGGCTCTGGTCGAGGCCGCGGAGCATCTGGCAGAGGTGTTGGCAATATTGAGGCAAGATAGCCTGGTTTGGTGTATGCTGCGAGACGTCGAGAGGAGGGCGACACACCGGACATCATAACCGGTACGTTCTTAATCTTTGGTGTTCCATATACTACTTTGATAGATTTGGGTTCGACACACTCGTATGTTGCTAGTAGCATTGTAGAGACCATAAACTTAGACTCTGAGACTGCTTCTAGGAAGATGACAGTACTTAGCCCTCTAGGTCACTCTGTAGAAGTAAATAAGCTGTATAGAGATGTACCCCTAGAACTTCAAGGGGTAGTGTTTGTGGCTGATCTGATGGAACTGTCGTTTGGGGAGTTCGATCTGATTCTTGGGATGGACTGGTTGGTCAAGTACCAGGCAAGTTTGGATTGTGCTGCTAAGCGCATGGTTTTGAAGACAGCTGAGAGTAAAGAGGTGGTCATGATAGGTAATAGAAGAGATAATCTATCCAACGCGGTATCTGCGTTGAAAGCTGTGAAGATGGTCAGGAAGGGATGTGATGCATTTGTAGTCCATGTGTGTGCTTTGGAAGCTAAGGAGTCTACCGTGGGGAATGTTCGAACGGTAAAGGAATATGCGGATGTATTTCCAGAAGAACTTCCGGGACTGCCTCCGGATCGTGAAGTCGAATTTGGTATAGATCTGTTACCCGGAACTGCGCCAGTGTCTATCGCTCCATATAGGATGGCACCGAAGGAATTGATGGAATTGAAGGCTCAAATTCAGGAGCTGTTGGATCGAGGTTTCATTCGACCAAGTGTTTCGCCTTGGGGTGCGCCGGTACTTTTTGTCAAGAAGAAGGATGGTACGATGCGGATGTGTATTGATTACCACCAGTTGAATAAGCTGACGATCAAAAACAAGTATCCATTGCCGAGGATAGATGACTTGTTTGATCAGCTTAAAAGGGCAGTGGTTTTCTCCAAGATTGATTTAAGGTCTGGGTATCATCAGCTTAAGGTGAAAGAGGCTGATATCCATAAGACGGCATTTCGCACTCGGTATGGGCACTACAAGTTTCTGGTGATGCCATTTGGGTTGACTAACGCGCCGGCAACATTCATGGACATGATGAATCGAGTATTTCAGTAGTTTTTGGATCAGTTTGTTGTGGTTTTTATAGATGATATTTTGGTATATTCAAAGTCAGAGGAGGAGCATGATGCGCATTTACGAGTAGTGTTGCAGATTTTGAGGGAAAAGTAGCTTTATGCTAAATTTAGTAAGTGCGAGTTCTGGCTTAGGGAGGTGACTTTCTTGGGTCACGTAGTATCAGCTGAGGGGATTAGAGTGGATCCTCGGAAGATTGAGGCAGTGTTGGATTGGAAGCCGCCTAAGTCAGTGGCTGAGATTCAGAGTTTTCTAGGTCTGGCGGGGTATTACTGAAGATTTGTGGAAGGATTTTCTTTGATCGCCGCACCTATGACTAAGTCGTTGAGGAAAGGAGTTCCATTTGTGTGGACCGAGAAGCAGTAAGAAAGTTTCGACAAGTTGAAGAAGATTCTGACTGAAGCTCCAGTTTTGATTCAACCCGAAGCAGGCAAGGAATTCACGGTTTACTGTGATGCATCACATACTGGTTTGGGATGTGTGCTGATGCAAGAAGGGAAGGTAGTGGCTTATGCATCTCGACAGTTGAGACCACATGAGGTTAACTATCCGACACATGACTTGGAATTAGCAGCAGTGGTTTTCGCTTTGAAGATTTGGAGACACTATTTGTATGGAGAGAAGTCGATAGTCTTCACGGATCACAAGAGTCTTCAGTATCTTTTGACTCAGAAGGATTTGAACTTAAGGCAGCGTAGATGGATCGAGTTGTTGAAGGACTACGACTGTTCGATTGAGTATCATCCGGGCAAGGCTAACGTGGTGGCAGACGCGTTGAGCCGTAAGGTTGTGTCTGACTTAAGATCGATGTTTGCTCGTCTTAGCTTATATGACGATGGGAGTCTTTTGGCTGAATTGCAAGTCAAGCCGACTTGGTTAGAGCAAATCAAGGAGAAATAGTTGGAGGATGATGGTTTGAATGAGCGGAGGATGCGGGTTCAGAACGGAGGTTTAGACGATTATAGTTTGTCCAGTGATGGAGTTTTGTGTTTTAAAGGGAGAGCTTGTATGCCGAAGGATGTTAAGTTGAGGCAAAGAATTCTTCGGGACGCACATAGCGGCCCATATGCTATGCATCCTGGAGGTAACAAGATGTATCGGGATTTAAGAGAGCAGTTTTGGTGGCCAGGTCTGAAGCGGGAGATAACTGAATTGTGGGTAGATGTCTGACGTGTCAGCAAGTCAAGGCTGAACATCAGTTGCCGTCTGGGTTACTTCAGCCGGTGAAGATTCCACAGTGGAAGTGGGAAAGGATCACTATGGACTTTGTCAGTGGATTACCCCTTACGCCTAGCAAGAAGGATTCAGTTTGGGTGATTGTGGATCGTCTGACTAAGTCAGCTCATTTCATTCCGGTAAGGGTAGATTACTCGCTTCAGAGGTTAGCTAAGTTGTATGTAGCAGAGATAGTGAGGTTGCACGGTGTGCCTGTGTCGATCATCTCGGACAGGGATCCTAGATTTACGTCAAGGTTTTGGAGAGCGTTACATCAGGCTTTGGGTACGCGGTTGGATTTTAGTACCGCATTTCATCCACAGTCTGACGGGCAGTCGAAAAGGGTTATTCAGATTTTAGAAGATATGTTGAGAGGATGTGTTTTGGACTTCAGAGGTAGCTGGGAAGAGTTTTTACCGTTAGCTGAGTTCGCATACAACAATAGTTATCAGACAAGCATTAAGATGGCACCATATGAGGCGTTATATGGTAGGAGGTGTTGCACACCTACATGTTGGACAGAGTTGGGTGAGCGTCAGTTGTTAGGACCAGAGTTGGTTGCAGAGACTGAGGATAAGGTTAAGATGATTCAGGTTCGTCTAAAGGAAGCTTCGGATAGGCAAAAGTCGTATGCCGATCTCAAGCGGAGGGATATAGAGTTTTCCGTGGGTGACAAAGTTTTTCTGAAGGTCTCACCATGGAAGAAAGTGTTAAGATTTGGGAGAAAAGGGAAGTTAAGGCCAAGGTTTATTGGGCCGTATAAGGTGTTGAGACGAGTGGGACCAGTAGCTTATCAGCTCGAGTTGCCATCAGAGTTGAGACAAATTCACGATGTGTTCTATGTCTCCATGCTTAGACGCTATCGTTCTGATCCATCGCATGTTGTGGTAGTAGAGGAAATAGAGGTGAGTCCAGATTTGACGGTGGAAGAGGAACCTGTGCAGATTCTAGATCGAGACGTGAAAGTTTTGCGCAAAAGTCAGTTCCTTTAGTGAAGGTTTTATGGCGGAATCATGGCGTGGAAGAAGCTACGTGGGAACCAGAGGATATGATGAGGCAGCAGTACCCTCAACTCTTTTGATCAGGTAATTTCGAGGACGAAATTTTCTTAAGGGGGTAGAATTGTAATATCCTAAAAATATTATAGCATCATGTTGTTACTTGTGTTAGCTTGGATATGATTGTTATTGTGTGCTTAGTATATTTGTGTGAAGGCTTGGAAATATTAGCTAAGCTAGAATAATTTTTAGTATGGAAAATTTAGTGAAGTGGATTAATGAGCTTGACACTTAAGTTAATTTAAGTGTTAGATTAAAGCACATGAGGAGTTAGTGGCATAGTGGATAAGGAGCTTGAAAGGTTGCTTGAGGGAAATGGTTCGAGTAGCATGGAAAGCATATTGAGGATTTTATTTTTTGTAGATCCTAGCATTAAGTGTTGGCTAAGTTCAAATTATGGAAGGTTGGACTTTCAAATTTTTGGTAAGTTGAATATTGGTTTAGGAAAGTTTGTACTTTGGGAAAGGAATCTTAAGGTTATGGAAGGATGGGGGGACATAAGGCTTGGCTTAAGGAAGATGTTTTGGAAACTATTCCAAGGCCTTTAGTGCATGTATGTGGACGGCATGTGTGGCTAGGGGGTGGCCGAATGTTGATAGGAGGTTTGGGGGGGATATTTGGCCAACTTTAGCATTTGTGCACCTTTTGGCATATTTTTCTCTTCCTCTCCAAACAAATCCCTCTTTGGCCGAATGCACCATAAGCATTTTGTGCAATTTTACTTTTGTTTTTAGCTCTCATTTTGTTTGAACCAAATACTATTTTCTTTCTCTCATTTTTCCTTTTGAAACTGAAAACTCATTTTTACATTTTGTGCACTTTTCTTTTCGACAAACTAGGTGTTGGCCGAACCTTTTTCTCCCATCTCTCTCTTTTCTTCTTTTGATAATTGCTCAACCACATTTCCTTTTTCTTTCATTTGGCCGAACCTCTTTCTTCCCCAAACTCACTTTTCTTTTCTTCCGTTGTTGCTAAAACCGAATTCTCTCTCTCTCATTTTTTATTCTCTTTTCTACTCACATATCTTTCTTCTTTCATAACCATATTGCCGAAACTTCCCACTCCCTTTTTGTATTGTTTTGGCCAAATATCAACAAGGGTAGGCATTCATTTTGGGTTTTCTTCAATCGGTTTTGGAAAAGGGTAAGTGTTCATGGCCGTTTTTCCTTCATTTCTTTCTCTTTTCTATGTCGTTTTCTTGTGGACAAAGGCCGAACCTATGGGCATTTGTTGCAAGGTTCTAACCATTTTTAGGAACTGATTATTCTTTTAGGCTCCTCGGGACGTTGGAAGCAATCAATCTAAGCCTCATTTCTTTGTCAATCGTTTTGGGTAAGCTTTAGGTAAGACTTGGTATTCCAAGTGATAACTCATCGGGATTTAGTGGTATGGCCGAATGGCCTTTGTTTATAATCTGAGTATTGGCCGATTGTAGGACAAGGTGATCTAGTGCGGTAGATCGGATCTTCGAAAGTTAGTATTTGCATTGGTGAAAGGTGTGTACCTTACACACTTTATAACTCAATTATATATATGTATTTATAATATTAATTTACTAATCATATTATCAAAGTGGGGAAAAGATGAGATCTTGATATGATACCATGATGGTATGAATGAGGATTCGGGTAAGTCCGTTTCTATATGTTGTTAATACATGAGGATTGAAATCATGATCTACGATTTATGATATTTTTGTTATGTGATTCATAATAAAGTATGTTGACATGATTTGTCTATCTATTGCATTGGTATGGGCAATATGAGAGGAGGGGGAAGATTGATATTGTGTCCTTGGGACACCAGAGGTTTGGCACCTCATAGCGACTCGTCCCTATGGTTTAACACCACCGTGGGTTGGCCCCACTTTTGAGATATGGGATTGTCGCCAGTGATTTGGTATCACAAGTGGGTTGGCCCCACAACTTGATTATTCGTGACTTTGGTCACCAGTGATTTGGTATCACATTTGTGTCTTTGGGACACCAGAGGTTTGGCACCTCATAGCGACTCGTCCCTGTGGTTTAACACCACCGTGGGTTGGCCTCACTTTTAAGATATGGGATTGTCGCCAGTGATTTGGTATCACACATGGGTTGACCCCACAGATGGATTATTCGTGACTTTGGTCACCAGTGGTTTGGCACCACCAGTGGTTTGGTACCACACGGGGTAGAAAAAGGTGTTACGGATGGCTAGGTTGGGTGCATTACATATATATATATATATATATATATTGCTTGGTTATAATTTGTGTAAGTACATGGCATTTACCCGAGAGAAGGATTATGCACTGAGTCTTGGTGACTCACCTTCTCCCTTACTTTTTCAGGTGATTCGTAAATTCGCGAATATGGAGCCGGATGAACTCGAGGAGGCCATGCAATGAAATTTGGTTTTACATGAACTTCGAATTGGGGTACTTTAAATTTATTTTAATTTGGTTTTCATCTTTTTATGGTTTGTAATAAGGCCTCTTTAATTATGTTTTGGATTATTCATATGCTTTGGATTTGATTTAAATATGGTTTACAAATTATATGGTTGAATTAATGGTTTGTGCACAAGGTTTTCTAAAATACAAAACGCGATAGTTTTCAAACTGTTACCATCGGGTAACATAAATCATTTGATAGTAAAATGTAAATTTAGTGTTTTCTACAATTTAAATGATTTCCAAATATTAAGTTTCCACATTCAAATGCAAATGTTTTCATAGTAATAATTCGAGTTTTTCTTAAATGATACAAATGTTTTCTAACCTATGAATTATCAACTAATCTTTAAAGTTTTATTTATGTAGTATCAAAGTAAATTATCAGTTTAAACTTATTAAACATCTGTTTTCTACAAATATAGAATTTTAAAAGAGTTTTTCACTAAAATTTAATTCTTAATTCGATTTTCTTCAAAATATTTTCTTCAGTGACATACCAGATTCGATCGTGGCGTATTGACCGGGTTTGGGGTGTTACACAATGTTTGATTATCAAGAGGCAAGTAGAATCCTCAGTATACAACTGCTGCAGCAAGGAGTTACGAACTGACTGAGATGGTGTCTTGAGAGCTTCAATGAGTACACATTACAAAGTGGGTATAAAATCCTGCTTAGAGGATTTCTCGAGACTCAGGAGGATAGTTACAGTTCCATAATCAAGAATCCTAGAGTATGTACTAGAAATTATGGCAGATACAATCACTAGAAATAAATGAAAATTACAATATAGAAATTTATAAATAATTATATGCCTACAAATTCCAATCTATATCAAAGAAGAATTCGAATGAATGCAGTTTGCCCCAGATGTGGTCAGGACTTTGAAACCAATAGACATGCAAGCTGTGATTGTCCACTTGCCCTGTAGGTTTGGCAGGATCTTGGAATTAACTGGAGGGGAATAAAAAAAGGACTTTATTGTTAATTAGGCTCGACAATTATTTTCTAGGGGCAGTAATTAGCAAAAAATTAATAGTCATAATAGCAATCTAGGCAATTTGGTTTTCGAGAAATAAACTAGTGAATGAAGGAAAGAAACAATCTAAGATTGAAATTGTTACCTTCATTTCGGGATACATTCGTGAGTTGGAACTATTGATTGGGGAAAGAGTTGAACGAGTGGCAAAGGAGATGGTGGCGTGGCAATCTCCTTTAAAGCCTTTTGTCAAAGCAAATTTTGATGTAGGTTTGTATAAGGAGTTGGAGACAGCGAGTACAAGGATTATCATTAGAAATAGCACTGGTCTGATAATGGGAGCAGCTTACCTATGGAATAGATATGTATCGATTACGTCAGCGGCAAAGGTGTTGGGTGGTACCCAGGCTTTCAGATTCGCACAAGAGTTGGGATTTTTGGCAGTAGAAGTTAAGGGGGACTCCTTGGTGGTTATATCGAAAATTAATAACCACATATGGGAAGCAAAAGTAGATTGTGTTGGGTTTTAAGAGATGTAAATTTCAGCATATCAAGAAAGAGGGGTTTCGCCGAATACGTGATGTCTGGTGGGCGGAGGATGACCCGACGGTGATTCAGTGATTGGTGGAGGAGGGACAATCCACTCTTCAGGTCAGTTGAGGCCCATCGATACGGTGATGGAGGACGCTAGAAGATTCGATTATAGCTAGTAGGGTCAGATTGCTTCAGATAGGAGTGACTCAATATCGATTGTGGGCATCTGAAGCGATATATGGCATGTGGTGTGAGTTGTGAGAGGAGAGAAAGGATGTTTAGTTCTTATTTATTTAGATGACCGAGGATCACAATTATTTTTATTGTCTAACAATTTTTTTAATAATAAATGCATGCCACTTCTCAGTAAAAAAAATTCAATTAATTTTGTTTGAAAATATTCAAAAGTAAAAAATTGTATAATATATTTATAGCTAATGCAATTTCCTTTTCTTTACTTTTTTTTTTCTCTTTTTTATCCTTAGAATATAAGTCTTGAATTCCAATATATATTCATAATTTAATTATTTAATTATTCAAAATTAAATATAAATATATGTATATTACTTTTATAATTTACTAATTTCTTTTTCATTAATTTTTTTCTCTTTTTTATCTATAGAATATAAGCTTTAAATTCAAATATATATTTATAATCAATAAAAAGCAGGAGTTAGGAGAAATTTTTTTTTTGAACTAAAATAGATTGGGCTTTTATTTCTTATAAAAGGAAAGAAACAATATCAAAATAACTCTTAAAGGTCTGGCCCAAAACAGATTATTACTCTAGTAACAATAAGGCCTACTCTAATAAATTAAAAAAAGGGGAAAATCTTAAAAAAACGAAAATTCTTAAAGTAAATGTTGTAGCCGCCCTAATGCCCAATCAACAATCCAATCATCTGACATTTCCATCATTTCGATCATTTCTCTCTTTAATGTCTTGTGTCAACCGAGGGGTTTCTTTGAATTTGAGTCTGTTACACGAACTTCATTTTTATCCCTTTTTTCTATCTTCTCCTTTCTTATTCTCGATTTATCAGTCCGGCTCCCGCATGCTTTCATTTCTCGCCTGGGTTTCAGCATAGTAGGGTACTCCTCCAATCAGGTAAAGCTCTTCTTTCTTCTTTAACGTTTCTGTCGCTAGAATGTGGGCTAGGTTATTTGCTGATCTACGTGTAAAATCGAACCTTATCTTCTTGATTTATGGTTTCAACTTGTGAATATCATTAATATATGCCCCGATCTGAGATTTATCTGGCAAAGAATTCCTGCATTTTTTATTACTGTAAGTGAGTCACCTTCGACAATGATTTCTTCTTTTTGCATGTCGATCCCTGGCTGTAATGCTCCCCGACAAGTAATGGCTTCGGCAGCGAAAGCAAAAGCCACCTTCTCATGTATTGTGGATTTGGAGACGAGAACTTTCCCTTCACTGTCCCTGGCCACGATTGCTGACGTCGATTGATGCTTCTCCTTATCAAATGCTCTGTCAAAGTTAATTTTCACAGCCTGTTGAGGTGGGTGTTGCCATCTGCTTACAACCTTGGGTAATTTTGTTGATTTATTCTTCACACCGTCCAATTCTTTAATGTAGTTCTTCGCAAAGTTTGCAATCTCCTTACCCGTTTTACTTGTTTTTTCATGTATCCGCAAATTCCTATCCCCCAGCTGACCCATAAAGCACCACAAAAGGTTCTACACAAATCTAAGGGGAGAAGATCAAAAGTCTTGGTAAGCCACTGTTCAAAGTCTAAAGTAGCACACTATAGAAAGTTAACATCTGGTAAATGTGACCAAACTTCTACTGATATTGGGCATTCTCTATACAGGTGATTCACTGTCTTTGTTTCCGAACCATAGCGAGGGCATGAGGCGTCTGCGATTAGCTTTTTGCATAATAAGTTTGCCCGTGTGGGTAAATAGTTCCAGGAGACTTTCCAAGTAGTAATTTTGATTTTTGTGGGTAGATCAATGCTCCATAATTTTCTGTAGATTTCATTGTAGATGTTTTGTACAGCTTAAGCTCTAGGATCAAAACTCTGTAATAGTTTATAGGTGCTTTTGACCGAAAAACCCCCCCGACGGTTCACCACTCTAGGCCAGAAGGTCATCAAGAGGAATCTTTGCCAAGGGAATGCGGATAATTTTTCCGCCTCATCAGCTCCAAAGGTATAATCGATCACTTCCCTATTCCATTCCCTTAATTGGCTATTAATAAGTTCAGCAACTTTACTTTCATTCAGACCTTCATAAGTGGATAATAATCTGGAATTAGCAAGATCTGGAATCCACGCATCATTACCAATAGAAATGTTCGTACCCGTTCCCACTTTCCAAATTAGACCTTTCTCCAAAATACCTTTTGCAGCCCAAATACTATGCCATACATAAGAGTTCTTATTTCCCAACTGCAAATTAAGAAAATTACTGTTTGGAAAATATTTTGCTTTGAACACCTGTGAAACTAATGAATTTGGGTTTTCTAAAAAACTGCCATCCCTGCTTTGCCAAAATAGCAACATTAAATTGGGCCATATTTCGAAACCCCAAGCCACCTTCACTTTTAGGGCGACATAAATGACTCCATTGGCACCAGTGAATACCTTTCCTTCCCTTTGCTTTTTGCCACTAGAACTTAGCGAAAATGCTCTCCATCATTCTACATAAAAATATCGGGCGAAGAAAACACGACATTGTAAAAGTTGGTATAGCCTGTAGGACCGATTTAATGAAGACTTCCTTGCCCCCTTGGGATAAAAATTTAGTACTCCACCCTTCAATACGCATGGAAATTCTATCAAGGATGTTTTGAAACGATTCTTTTTTCCTTTTACCAATCATATTAGGAAGTCCCAAATATTTCTCTGGATTTGTTGCAATTCTGACTCCTAACATAGATGACACCGCTTCTTTGTTCTCTTCAGTTGTATTCGGACTATAAAAAACTGTGGACTTAGTAAAATTCACACATTGACCCGAACAAGTCTCATAAACCTGTAGAATGTCCTTCAAGATTTTTGCCCCTCTGTTGGTTGCCTCTCCAAATAGAATGCAGTCGTCTGCAAATAACAAATGTGAAATCTCTGGCCCATGCCTGCTTGCTTTAGCACCTCTTATAAGTCCTTCTCTCTTAGCTGTTCCCATTAGAGATGAAAGTCCCTCACTGCAAATCAAGAAGAGAAAAGGGCTTAATAGGTCACCCTGCCTAAGTCCTCTAGTGGGATGAAACAAACTTCCCCTCCTTCCATTGATGTTAACTGCGTAAGAGACTGTAGTAACACATCTTCTTATAAGCTCCACCCATTCATAAGTGAATCCCATCTTTGCCATTACTTCTTCAATAAACCCCCATTCCACTCTATCATAGGCTTTGCTCATATCGAGCTTAACTACCATAACACCCTTCTTCCCTGTGCGCTTTTGGCGAATCGTATGAAGAATTTAGTAGGCTAAAAGCACATTATTTGAAATAAGTCGTCCTGGGACAAAAGCACTTTGAACTCTATCAATGCATTTATCAATGACATTCTGCAGTCGATTTGCTATAGCCTTAGCCATAACTTTATAAATAACTATGCACAAACTGATGGGCCTGAAATTAACCAGTTTCGTAGGTTTTTGAACTTTGGGGATGAGCACAATATCTGTCCTATTGAAATCTTCAAAATCCTTTTTATCATTCAGAATTCCTAAGCAGTAGTCAGTAACATCTCATCCAACAATGTGCCAATACCTTTGGAAGAATAATGCTGGAAAACCATCAGCTCCTGGTGCTTTTGTAGGGCCCATCCCTTTCAAAGTTGCTTGAATTTCTTCTTCTCGAAAAGGAGATAGTAAAATTTCATTTTCCTCATGCGTTATCGTTTCTTCAATACCTTCTAACACCTTGTAAGGATTCGCCACTCCCTTTGACTTGAATAAATCCTGGAAAATGATGAGGCCATATCCATGATTTCCGATCCCTCCTCTATCTCCTTCCCCTCCTCTGTTGCCAACTTTGAGATAGTGTTTGCTCGCCTCTGGACTAAGGCGCACTTCTAAAAATAGGTCGAGTTTTTATCCCCAAGCTTTAACCAATTTGCTCTCGCTCGTTGTTCCCAATACATTTCATCTTTGTCTATTTCCATATTCAAATGTATTTTAGTGTCAATAATTTTTGCCAATGAGTCATCGTACCTTTCCCCTTCTAGCAGTCATTCCAGCTCCTTTGTTAATTCTCTTTTCAAACCCTCATTTTCTCTTTTATTTCCACATGCCCATTCTTTCAAACAAATCTGCAATTTGTCTAATTTTTCCATTAATGATCCTTCATTTAACTCCTAAGATTCTCTAATGACTTCTTCTAAAGATTCTTCCATAGTCCACCATGCTTCAAAGTGAAATTTCCTACTCCTTGTGAATGCATTAGACTTGTTTGTATTTAAGAGAAGAGGGCAATGGTCTGATCAAGAGTAAGGAAGATGCTGAATAAAACCCATTGGAAATAGCTTCAACCATTTTTAATTAGCAACCCCCTTATCCAGTGTTTCTCTTATGTTCGTTTCTGGTAGGTTTCCCCTTTCCCATGTAAACCAAATAGCCGAATACCCAATATCCACCAATTGGCAATCCTCTAACGTCTCCCTAAAGGCCTCCATTCTCTTATTATCCCTTTTTACTCCTCCACTTTTCTCAAAAGAATAAAGAATTTTGTTGAAATCCCCTTCAACAAGCCAAGAGTAATTAGCCTCTTAACCAAGTCTTCTGAGCAGATTCCATACTGAATTTTTATCTTTCAAGTAGGGAGAGCCATATAAACCAGTATACCTCTATTCCTTTTCAACGTTATCCTCCTTAATAAGAGCATCAATGTGCCATTTAGAGAAGCTTCTCAAATTAACACTAATTTCTTCCTTACATGCTAAACAAAGACCTCCCCTAGATCCCTCAGCTTCAACTTCAATTCCATTCATAAAACCACATCTTGTCTTGACCTTTTTCATCCTATTCTTATCTAATTTCGTCTCCATTAAGAAGACCAGCAAGTAGCACAGCCTCCGAACTGCCCGTGGGCTCCCCAACCCACGAACGTTCCAACATAAGCTTTTCATTGTGTTTGGTTGGCTTACCTGATAGCAGCCGCCGATTTAAAAGTATCTGAACCCAAATCGAGCACGGTCGTGTGTGACGAGCAAAATTGAGCACAGCCTAAGTTATCGAACACGACCGTGTGTGACAAGCAGAAATTAACACGGCCTGGACTATCGTATACGGGTGTGTCCCTGCCGAACCCAAATCTAATTTTACTCGAAAAAGGTTGCTTGTAAGCCAAGAAAGGCACTCCAAAGCCTATATAAACACCCCAGGGGAGAACCTAAAAGACACACGGAGTAGAAAGCAGAAAATACTCTAAGATAGCCATCCGGAGCAGCTTGGAAGAAGGATCTCCATCAAGACTGAAGATCTCCTATCAATTTCTCTTGAAGTTTTTGGGTTTTCTTATGTTTTGTAGTTTTCCTTATTTTAAGATGTTTCCTTCTATCAGTATGAACTAAATCCCTTAAATACCTGAGGGGATGATACCTAGATGAATCTTATTACTATTTGATTTATAAGATAAATACTTGTTCTTATTCTTAATTGTGAGTTCTTATTCTTGTTTTAATAATTCTGGTTATTGATTCAAGTCGAATGTGCATATTCAGAGGAGCAAAAATACATGTTTAAGAGTAGGTCAACACAATTAAGCAGAGTTGAATGCAATCCTAGATATAGGACGATGTAAATCTGCCGGATTAGAGTCAAATCCAATAAGGGAATCCATAGATCAAGTTAATACGACAATAGGGGTTTTAATTAGAAGGAGATTTCAATTAATCAACCTAGAGTCAGTTGTTTTTAGTCTTGAAAGAGATAGTATTATAAATCAGGGATTTCTACGGATTAAGTCAAGTGAATAAATCATACGAATCAGAAGTAATAAGTGTAGTCTAGGTGGATTCTTCCTTGGGTATTGCCTCTTTTATAAAATTGTCTAAAAGTATTTTCCCAATTCATTCTTTGTCGTGCTTTTAATTAGTTTTAGTTTAAAAGAAATCACTCCAAATCTTAGGCTAGATAATAAGAAGATAGTAATTACTAGTACTCTTGGTCCTTGTGGATACGATATTTTCAGTCTTACCATAACTATATTATTAAACGATAGGTGCGCTTGCCTTTATTGTGATCATAGTTAGTTAGAGACACATCAAGTCTTTGGCGCCGTTGCCGGGGAGTAAGATATTAAGAACACTAAATTTTTATTACTTTAGCCATTCTTATTTTTATTTTCAATTTAATTTAATTTTGCTAATTTTACTTTTATTTGCTTCTAGCAGGTAATTTTAGTTTATGACTAGAAGAAACCCGTCAAGACCCTTGCTTTTTAACAGTGAGATAGAAAGTACCGCTCACAGAAATCGTGGGGAGATAAGGCGAAGTCTACAATACATAGAAGAAGAGAAAGAGGACGAAACCAATATTACCGAGGAGATGGCTGATAATAATCCGCTATCTCCGGTGGTTGCCGGAAATCCTGCTCCTCGTACTATGTACGACTATGCTAAGCCTAATTTAACTGGGGCTGAATCGAGTATTATTAAACCTACTATTGCTGCAAATAATTTTGAACTGAAACCTAACACTATTCAAATGATTCAATAGTTTGTTCAGTTTGATGGTTTGCAGGATGAGGACCCAAATACTCATTTAGCCAACTTTTTAGAGTTTTGCTATACTTTCAAAATAAATGGCATTTCTGATGATGCCATTCGCCTTCGGTTGTTTCCCTTCTCATTGAGGAACAAAGCTAAACAGTGGTTGAACTCGTTACCACGAGGATCAATCACTACATGGGAACAAATGACTGAAAAATTTTTAATTAAATATTTTCCGCCGGCTAAAACGGCTAAGTTGCGAAATGATATCTCTTCTTTTGTGCAGATGGATTTAGAAACACTTTATGATGCATGGGAGAGATACAAGGATCTACTGACAAGATGCCCTCACCATGGGTTTCCATTATGGCTATAGGTTCAAACCTTTTACAATGGTGTGAACCCCTCAACTAGGCAATTGATTGATGCAGCCGCCGACGGTACCCTAAACAACAAAACACCTAAGGCTGCTTACGAATTCATTGAAGAGATGTCACTAAATAACTATCAGTGGCAAGTTATGAGGATGAAGCCAACAAAACCCACTGGCTTTTTCAACCTCGACGCAGTGGCCATGCTATCAAACCAAGTAGAGCTTTTAAATAAAAGATTGATGGTTTGTGTGGTTCTTCGTAGGTACATCCAGTTATGCACTGCGATATGAATGGGGGGAATAAGCAATACAGAATATCCATCCTACAAACCTGGCATAGAAAGCGAATAGATGAACTATATGGGTAATAATTCTAGACCTCAGAGTAATCCCTATAGTAACACTTACAATTCAGGTTGGAGGAACCACCCAAACTTTTCATGGGGTGGACAAGGAAACCAAAGACAGCAACCCTCTCTAAGTTTCCAACCATCCTACCAGCAAGAGAAAATGTCGAACCTTGAAGATATGCTAGCAAAGTTTATTTCGGTGTCAGAGACTCATTTTTAGAATACCGAAATGGTGTTGAAAAATCAGCAAGCATCGATTCAAGGGCTTGAGAATCAAATTGAACAGCTGGCTAAGTTAGTTTCTGAAAGGCAACCAGGTAGTTTACCTAGTAACACCAAACCTAACCCAAAAGAGCATGTGAAGGCAGTTACACTAAGGAATGGAAAAGTGTTGGTTGAAGCTGAAAAGAAGATGCCACAAGAAACTGGTGAGGCAAAAGGTGAGGAAGTAAACGAGAATGTAACACCGGTACTTAAAGAGTATAAACCACCAATCCCATATCCAGCAAAGTTGAAGAAAGACTGCATGGACACACAATTCGGTAAATTTCTTGAACTTTTTAAACAATTACATATTAACTTACCTTTTGTTGAAGCCATTTCGCAGATGCCAACATATGCGAAATTCTTAAAAGAGCTTTTAACAAATAAAAGGATGTTTGAAGAACTATCAATCGTGGAGCTTAATGAGGAATGTTTAGCTATTCTCCAAAATAAGCTACCAACCAAATTGAAAGATCTAGGAAGTTTCATTATTCCCTGTTTAATTGGTAGTTTAGATATTGAGAAAGCATTAGCTGATTTAGGTGCCATTATTAATTTAATGCCTTATAGAATGTTCAAGCAGCTTGGTCTTGGGGAACCAAAACCCATTAGGATGAGTATTCAATTAGCTGATAGATCTATTAAATATCCTAGGGGAATTATTGAAGATGTTTTGGTAAAATTTGATAAATTCATATTCCCTGTTGATTTTGTTGTGCTTGACATGGATAAGGACGTTGAGGTGCCTTTAATTTTAGAACGCCCAGTTTTAGCTACTGCTAGGGCTGTTATTGATGTAAGTGATGGTAAACTTGTGCTAAAGGTAAGTGACGAAGAAATTATTTTTAAAATTTATGATGCAATGTGATATTCTAGAGAGCAAGATGATTCCTGTTATTTTATCAATGCTATTGATCATTCTATTCAAGAATCTTTTCAGGAATCATACATAAAGACACGTTGGAACTGTGTCTTGCCCAATGTGAGAATGCAGATGACGATACCAATGAGATGGGGGAGATAAAAAGTGAGTTAAATTCTAATACTTCTTCCCAAGACAAAAGAAGTATAAGGGAATTGAAATAAACGACGAACTAAAACAAAAACCCTCTATTGAAATGCCTCCCAAATTGGAATTGAAACAGTTACCAAATCACTTAGAGTATGCATTCCTCGGAGATAATTCTACACTATCAGTAATTATTTCTCCAGAATTGGAACCCAATGAGAAAGACAAGTTACTATAGGTACTAAAGGAGCATAAAAGAGCCATAGCTTGGAGGATTTCTGACATTAAAGTGATAAGTCCATCGTTTTGCACCCACAAAATTTTAATGGAAGATGAATATAAACCATGTGTGCAACCTTAATGACGATTAAATCCCAACATGAAGGAAGTTGTTAAAGCTGAGGTAATTAAACTTCTAGATGCTGGAGTTATTTATCCTATTTCTGACAGTACTTGGGTAAGTCCTGTGCAGGTTGTTCCAAAGAAGGGAGGCATGACTGTTGTAGCCAATGAAAAGAATGAATTGTTTCCAACAAGAACAGTCAGAGGTTGGAGAGTCTACATTGACTATAGAAAGTTGAACGATGCCACAAGAAAAGATCACTTTCCCTTACCCTTCATTGATTAGATGTTAGAAAGATTATCTGGGCATATGTACTATTGCTTCCTAAACGAACTCTCCGGCTACTTCCAAATCCCAATAGCTCCTGAGGATCAAGAAAAGACAACATTTACATGTCCATATGGTACGTTTGCTTATCGTAGAATGCCTTTTGGATTATGTAATGCTCCTGCTACTTTTCAGCACTGCATGCTAGCCATCTTTGATGAACTTGTGGAAGATATTATGGAGGTATTTATGGAGGACTTTTCGGTACTTGGTAATTCTTTCCACCTTTGCCTTAAAAATTTAAAATAAGTTCTAATGAGATGTGAGGAAACAAACCTTGTGCTTAATTAGGAAAAGTTTCACTTTATGGTTCAAGAAGGGATTGTGTTAGGTCACAAAAATTCTAGTAAAGGGATTGAGGTTGATAAAGCAAAAATTGAAACCATAGAAAAATTACCTCCTCCTAGTTTAGTTAAGGCTATTAGAAGCTTTTTAGGACACGCTAGATTTTATAAAAGATTTATTAAGGATTTCTCTAAGATAGCTAAGCCTTTAACGAAATTACTAGAAAAGAATGTGCCTTTCAATTTTGATCAGGAATGTTTAGATGCATTTAATACCCTCAAAAATAAATTAATAAATGCTCCAATTATAATTGCACCTAATTGGAATTTACCCTTTGAACTAATATGTGATGCGAGTGATTTTGCAGTAGGTGCAATTTTGGGACAGCGAAGAGACAACCATTTTCAACCAATTTATTACGCTAGCAAGACATTGACAACCGCACAAGAAAATTACACCACCATAGAAAAAGAGTTGCTAGCTGTGGTTTTTGCATTTGATAAATTTAGACAGTATTTGATTTTATCTAAAGTTGTCGTTTACACTGACCATTTAGCTCTTCGTTATCTTTTAACTAAATCTGATGCAAAACCTCGACTCATAAGATGGATTTTACTCTTACATGGTATTGATTTGGAAATTCAGGATAAGAAAGGAGCTGAAAATCTTGCTGCATACCATCTTTCTAGGCTTGAAAACCCACATATCAAATAACTCGATGAGAATGAGATAAATGATTCATTTCCTAAAGAAAAAATCTTGGTTATGTCCGACTCCGAGGTACCTTGGTTTGTAGATATTGCAAATTACTTAGCTATTAACATCCTACCAAAAGAGTTGACACTTCATCAAAAGAAGCGATTCTTTGCTGATGTGAAAAACTATTTTTGGGAGGACCCTTTTCTTTTCCTTATATGTGCAGATCAAGTAATTTGGAGATGTGTTACAAAGGCAGAAGCAAACAAAATCCTAGAACATTGCCATTTGGGACCAACAGGAGGGCATTATAGTGGGACTAGGATAGCACATAAAACATACAAATTAGGTTTTTATTGGCCCACTCTGTTCAAGAACACTAACAGGTATGTTACTTCATGTGATAGATGTCAAAGAACAGGTAACATCTCTAAACGCGATGAAATGCCTCAAACATATATGTTATCATGTGAAATATTTTATATAGGGGTATTGATTTTATGGGTCCATTCCCTAGCTCATTTGGGAATAAATACATCTTAGTAGCAGTTGATTATATGTCAAAATGGGTGGAAGCTCAACCTTTACCTACTAATGATGCTAGAGTGGTAGTGAGATTTCTTCAGAAACTATTCTCTCGATTCGGAACACCTAGAGCAATTATTAGTGATAGGGGTACTCATTTTTGTAATACTCAATTTGATAAAATCTTAAAAAATATGGAGTGCACCACAGAACAGCTACCCCTTATCACCCTCAAACCAGTGGACAAGTTGAAGTAGCTAATCGATAGCTTAAGCGTATTCTAGAGAAAATCGTAGAATCAAATAGGAAAGATTGGTCATTAAAAGTAGACGATGCTTTATGGGCCTACAGAACCGCTTTTAAAACTCCCATAGAAACATCCCCATACAGACTTGTTTACGGGAAGAGTTGGCATCTACCATTTGAATTAGAGCACAAAGCATTTTGGGCTATAAAATTCTTAAACTATGGTCTTAAACTTGTAGTTGAGAAAAGATTGATGCAGTTGAACGAGCTAGATGAGTGGCGAGCAAATGCCTATGAGAACTCATTTTTATACAAAGAAGCAACAAAACGACGCCATGATGCTCGTTTGAAGCAACCGAAGTAATTTGAAGTTGGAGATCCTGTTCTACTATACAATTTAAAACTCAAATTGTTCTCTGGAAAGCTGAAATCAAGATGGTCAGGCTCATTCATAATCAAAACCATTTTTCCCTATGGCACAATTGAGGTAACTCATCCGACTTATGGCACATTCAAGGTAAATGGTCAACGACTTAAACTATATAATGGTGAAGATTTTAGGGATATTAAAGAGGAGCTTCAGCTCCGTGAACCTTCATAAAGACATGAAAATAAGGTAAGTCCAGCTTAAAACTTTAAACAAGCGCTTCTCGGGAGGCAACCCGAGCACTGACCTCATTAATGTCCATATTTTTTATTTTTAACACCTAACTAAAAACTAACCAAATTAATAGGCGAAGGTTTTCCTACCCACAAAGTCTTGCACACGGGCGTGGCCGTGGCCATGTGGACACCACGAGTAGGTACATCGGCATGGCGGAGGCCGTGCAGGAACAGGACAAAAATTTTCCCCAAAACATGGGCTGCGATAAAATGCCATGGTCGTTGATGTGTCTAAACTAACTATGATCACAATAAAGGCAAGCATGCCTATCGTTCAATAGTATAGTTATGGCAAGACCGGTAATATCGTATCCACAAGGACCAAGAGTACTAGTAATTACTATCTTTCTATTATTTAGCCTAAGAATTGGAGTGATTTCTTTTTAAACTAAACTAATTAAAAGCAAGACAAAAAATGAATTAGGAAAATACTTTTAGACAACTTATATGATCAAGGCAATACCCAAGGAAGAATCCACCTAGACTTCACTTATTACTTTTAATTCATATGATTTATTCAGTTGACTTAATCCGTAGAAATCCCTAATTTATGTTAATATCTCTTTCGAGACTAAAAACAACTGACTCTAAGTTGATTAATTGAAATCTCTTTCTAATTAAAACCCCTATTGTCGCCATTAACTCGATCTATGGATTCCCCTATTAGATTCGACTCCAATTTGGTAGATTTTTGTCGCCCTATTTCTAGGGTTACAATCAACTCCGCTTAATTGTGTTTATCTACTCTTAAACAGGGGCTTTTGCTCTTCTGAATAAGCACATTCGACTTGAATCAATAACGTAAATTATCAAAGCAAGAATAAGAACTCACAATTAAGAATAAGAACAAGTATTTATCTTATAAATCAAATAGTAATAAGATCTGTCTTAGGTTTCATCCCCTCAGGTATTTGAGAGGTTTAGTTCATACTAATAGAGGGAAACATCTTAAAATAAGGAAAACAAAAAAAACATAAGAAAACCTAAAAACTTCTAAAAAACTTGATAGGAGATCTTCAGTCTTGATGAAGATCCTTCTTTCGAGCTGTTCCCGAAGGCTGTCTTCGAGTATTTTCTGCCTTCTCCTCGGCGTCCTCCTTTAGGTTGCCCCCTAAGGTGTTTATTTAGACTTTTGGGACCCCTTTCTTGGCCCACAAATAGCCTTTTCCGAATAGGATTAAACCTGGATTCGGCAGGGACACGCTCGTGTGACACGCCCGTGCTTGATGGCTTGGGCCGTGCTCAATTCTGCTCGTCACACACAGCCGTGTGGTCTACCCATGTACGGAAGTCCAAGTCGTGTTGATTTTTGAGGTAGGCCTATTTTGTCCCTTTTTGGCCCGTTTCTCATTCTTTTCGGCTCTCTAAGCTCTCCTGAGTGTAAAACATGAAATTAAAGGATTAGGAGCATTGAATTCATCAAATCTAATGAAAATTCATCCAAAAATAAGCCAAGCACGGCCGTGTGATGCCTCGTTCATTTCTCCCATGCCTGTGTAGAGGTTTCCACGTCCATGTTGATTGATCAATGTCGACCACGGTTTACAGACACGAGCGTGTCGCACGCCCGTGTTACTTTCTCAGTATCGACCAGAGCCGTATCTTACGGCTGTGGCATTTAGTCGGAGCCTGTGTTTTGGGGATAATTTTCGTCCTGTTTCTGCACGATCTCTGCCACGCCCATGTATCTACCCGTGGTGGCCACACGGCCACGGCCACGCCTGTGTACTAGACCATGTGAGTAGGGAATCCTATGCCTATTAATTTGGTTAGTTCTTAGTTAGATGGTAAAAATTGAAAATATAGATGTTAGTGAGGTTAGTGCTCGGGTTGCCTCCCGAGAAGCGCTCATTTAAAGTCTTAAGCTACACTTACTTTTCATTCGTATAATCATGGTGGTTTGAGGAGTTGAAACTCCTCATTCCTGCTATCCATTTTGGTAAAATAAGATTTTAGATGAGTACAATTTACCTTGAAGGTGCCAAATTGAGAATGAGTTACCTCGGCTGTACCGTATGGGAAAGTGTTAAGTACCGTGAAAGAAGTTATTCCATTAGGTTCAGAAGTGGCAACATGAGGATTTGTATTATCCATTAGAACTTGGTCTCCAACCTTGAAGTAGTTTGCTACATCTTTAAGTTCGTTATGGAGTTGCCTCGGTTTTGCTTCGTGTGTTCTTGGTTTTTCCTTGACATGTGTTCTCCACTCGTCTAGTTCATCGATCTGAAGCCTTCGTTCCTCATGAGTTATTTCATTGTTGGCACGAGATCTAGGATGTGGATCAGTTGTGTATTTTCGAGGTGCTTCCTGAAAAGAGGGTTGAACCAAATGGTTATTAATAGAATTTATGTTCTCACCTTTATTACTCGATGTCCTAGCCGAGTCACGAGCCTGAAGAGTGATCGTTTCATCACCTACACGAAGTGTGAGTTCACCTGTACCAACATCAATTCTAGTTTTAGCAGTCGCTAAAAAGGGCCGTCCTAGGATTAAAGGTGTGTTACTGTCCTCATCCATGTCTAGAACAACAAAGTCCACTGGGAATATAAATTTATCAATTCTTCCAAGCACATCCTCAACAATTCCCCTAGGAAATCTAATGGTTTTATCTGCGAGTTGAATACTCATCCTAGTTTGTTTAGGTTTCCCAAGACTTAGTTGCTTAAACATTTTATAAGGCATGATGTTAATACTTGCCCCTAAATCAGCTAAAGCAATATTAACATCTAAACTACCAATTAAACAAGGAATAGTAAAAATCCATGGATCCTTTAATTTATCAGGTAGTTTATTCTGTAAAATAGCTGAACAGAATGCATTTAATTCCACATGCGACGCATCGTCTAACTTTCGTTTGTTTATCAAAAGCTCTTTTAAAAATTTTGTTGAATTGGGCATCTGCGAAAGAGCTTCAATAAACGGTAAGTTAATATGTAATTTCTTTAGAAGTTTAAGAAATTTACCGAATTGTTCATCTGTGTGGTCTTTCTTCGTCGCATTGGGGTATGGCATATGAGGTTTAAACTCTGTACTTACCAGTTTTGGTGTATCATGGCTTACATCAACCTTACCTTTATCTACCACATTCTCTTACCTTGGGTTTGGTTCGTCTAACCCTTCACTACCGTGAGTAGTGATGGCATAAAGTTGCTCCTTTGGGTTAGTTTCAGTGTTGCTTGGCAAGCTATCTTGTGGTCGTTCAGAGATCAGCTTAGCAAGTTGTCCTATTTGGTTCTTGAGCCCTTGTATCGATGCTTGCTGATTTTTGAGTGTTGTTTCGGTGTTTTGGAAATGGGATTCTGACACTGCGATGAATTTTGTTAACATCTCCTCAAGGTTCGACTTCTTCTCTTGTGGGTAGAGTTGCTGTTGAAAACCTGGAGGGGGTTGTTGTCTCTAATTTCTTTGACCACCCAATGAGAAGTTTGGGTGGTTCCTCCAACCTGGATTGTAAGTGTTACTATAGGGATTATTCTGAGGTCTAGAATTATTACACATATAGCTCATCTATTCGCTTTCTATGCCCGGGTTGTAGGATGGATATTCTGTATTATTCATTCCTACTCTGTTCATATTGCACTGCATAACTGGATGTACTGCAAAGAACCACACAAACCATCAATTTTCTTACTTAAAAGCTCTACCTGGCTTGATAGCATGGTGACTGGGTCGAGGTTGAAAACACTGGTTGCTTTTTTTGGCTCCGTCCTCATAACTTGCCACTGATAGTTATTCAGTGACATCTCTTCAGTGAATTCGTAGGCAGCCTCAGGTGTTTTGTTGTTTAGTGTACCGTCGGCGGCTGCATCAATCAACTGCCTAGTTGAGGGGTTCACACCATTGTAAAAGGTGTGAACCTGTAGCCATAGAGGTAACCCATGGTGTGGGCACCTTCTTAGTAAATCCTTGTATCTTTCTCATGCATCGTAAAGTGTTTCTAAATCCATCTGCACAAAAGAAAAGATATTGTTCCTCAACTTAGTTGTTTTAGTTGGTGGAAAATATTTAAGTAAAAATTTTTCGGTCATTTGTTCCTCGTGGTAACGAGTTCAACCACTGTTTAGCTTTATTGCTCAATGAAAAGGGAAACAACCGAAGGCGAATGGCATCATCAAAAATGCCATTAATCTTGAAAGTGTCGCAAAACTCCAGAAAATTTGCCAAGTTATTGTTTGGATCATCATCCTGCAAACCATCAAACTGAACAAACTGCTTAATCATCTGAATAGTGTTAGGTTTCAGTTCAAAATTATTTGTAGCAACAGTAGGTCTAACAATACTTGATTTAGTTCCTGTTAAAGTAGGTTTAGCATAATCATACATAGTAGGAGGAGCAGGGTTTTCGGCAACCACCGGAGGTAGCGGATTGTTATCAGCCATCTCCTCAGTATTAGTGGTTTCGTCCTCTTGCTCTTCTTCTATGTATTGTAGACTTCACCTTATTTCTCTTCGGTTTCTGCGAGCTGTACTTCAATCTCACTGTCAAAAAGTAATGGTCCTAATGGGTTCCTTCTAGTCATAAACTAAAGGTTCCTGCCAGAAGCAAAGAAAAGAAAAGGTTAGTAAACTAAAAATAAAAATAAATTACAAATAAAAATAAGAATGGCTAAAGTAATAAAAAATTAGTGTTCCTAATATCTTAGTCCCCGGCAACGGTGCCAAAAACTTGATGTATCTAAAACTAACTATGATCACAATAAAGGCAAGTGCACCTATCGTTCAATAGTACAGTTATGGTAAGACCGGTAATATCGTATCCACAAGGACCAAGAGTACTAGTAATTACTATCTTTCTATTCTTTAGCCTAAGAATTGGGGTGATTTCTTTTTAAACTAAACTAATTAAAAGCACGACAAAAAATGAATTAGGAAAATACTTTTAGACAACATATATGATAAAGGCAATACCCAAGGAAAAATCCACCTAGACTTCACTTATTACTTTTAATTCATATGATTTATTCACTTGAATTAATCCATAGAAATCACTGATTTATGTTAACATCTCTTTTGAGACTAAAAACAACTGACTCTAGGTTGATTAATTGAAATCTCTTTCTAATTAAAACCCCTATTGTCGGATTAACTCGATCTATAGATTCCCCTATTAGATTCGACTCTAATCCGGCAGATTTTCGTTGCCCTATTTCAAGGGTTGCAATCAACTCCGCTTAATTGTGTTGATCTACTCTTAAACAAGGACTTTTGCTCCTCTAAATAAGCACATTTGACTTGAATCAATAACCTGAATTATTAAAGCAAGAATAAGAACTCACAATTAAGAATAAGAACAAGTATTTATCTTATAAATCAAAAAGTAATAAGATCTATCTTAAGTTTCACCCCCTCAGGCATTTGAGAGGTTTAGTTCATACTAATAGAGGGAAACATCTTAAAATAAGGAAAACAACAAAACATAAGAAAACCCAAAAACTTCTAAAGAACTTGATGGGAGATCTTTAGTCTTGATGAAGATCCTTCTTTCGAGTTGCTCCCGATGGCTATCTTTGAGTATTTTCTGCCTTCTCTTTGGTGTCCTCCTTTAGGTTGCCCCCTAGGGTGTTTATATAGGCTTTTGGGACGCTTTTTTCGCCCACAAGTAGCCTTTTTCGAATAGGATTACACCTGGGTTCGGCAGGGACACGCCCGTGCGTGATGGCTTGGACCGTGCTCAATTCTGCTCGTCGCACACGGCCATGTGGTCTGCCCGTGTACGAAAGTCCAGGCCGTGTTGATTTCCAAGGTAGTCCTATTTTGTCCCTTTTTGGCCCGTTTCTTGTTCTTTTTGGCTCCCTAAGCCCTCTGAGTGTAAAACATGAAATTAAAGGATTAGGAGCATCGAATTCATCAAATCTAATGAAAATTCATCCAAAAATAAGCCAAGCATAGGGTTAAAATATGTATAAATTATTGTTTATTAGTCGTGCAATACGGCCATGGTCGGCACTGACTAAAGAACACGGCATGCGATAAACCCACACGGGCGTGTCTTAAGACTGTGGGTGATACTGAGTAAATGACACGGGCGTGCGACATGCCCGTGCCCCGAAAACGTGGTTAACACTGAGGAAGCTACACGGGTGTGCGACACGCCCATGCCTATAGGCCATGGTCGATACTGACTACCTAACACGGGCGTGCGAACCTCTACACTGGCGTGGGAGAAACGAACAATTCAGCCGTGTGAATCAAGACTCCCAGGGAACACGGGAGTGGGCCAAAACTCAGACGCCGTAAACCAACATTACAAAACAAACGTTCTAAAAACAGGGTACACGAGCATGGCCCTCGACCATGTGCCCCAATCCCTATTTAAACCCCCTTCTCCTATTTACTTTCCTCCCCAAATCTTCACCCCCTAAACCCTAGCCGCCGCACCCCTTCCGGCCACTACCCTCTTCCTCTATTTTCCTCCTTTCTCCCTTCTTCCCCAACCTGAAACTCTCCCTCCCTTTTCCTTTTTCTCTTTTTTCCCTTTCCTCTTCTCCCTTTCTTTCCGCATGCACCAGCCCCCGTAGTACACACCCGTGTACGACCACCACCCCCGTGAGCCACCGCCACAACCATGCTCCGACCACCGCCTCCCGTGGATTCACCCTTCTCCCCCTATTGTTTCTTTCTTCCATTTTGATTTTATTTCTTTGTGATTATTATTATTTTCATTATTATTACAATGTAAATTTCTATTTCAAATTCCTTAGCTCTTTTGGTGGTTTATTTTATTTAGTTTGATTTTATTCTATTACTAAGTTTAATGATTATTTTGAAACTAATTCTTAGTAATCTTGTTAATTTACTTAATGTTATTTTGGTTTATTCCTTTTAAAATTTCATGTATTAAGCCTACTGTAAATTCATACTGTCTAATTTTAGGATTACTTGATAATCTAGTTCACTATTATAATATTATACAATTTAGGACTACCATGATAGTACATTTTTGGCTAGTAATGATACTTGATTTATTGAAAATCTTTTGCATTTTCAGGTACGTAATGACTCCCCCATGTGGGCAAAAGACTACTGTCCCTGCTTCGAAAAAGCGAAAAGGACCCGGAGCTACCTCCGCGAGTGCGTTTGCCAAAGTACGCCACCCTTTTCTACAGTTCCCCTTGGGTCCCCAGGAGGAACATTTTTAGATACTTCGTGTACGACCCCTCGGCGTGGAGAGATGCATTGATTGGGCCACCTTGGAGCAGGTCCAACTAGCTGACGCAGTCCGGGCCCTATTGACTACTGACCCTTGGGGGCACTTTTTCGAGATTGTCGAGCCGACCTATCTCGAGCCTACTTTGGAGCTCTGTTCCACCTTCCGTCTTCAAGTGGTCATGACAAATTTTGATGACCCAGGCACAGTCCAGTTCCGCCTAGAAGGCCTCGTACGAGAATTGAGTATCCCAGAGTTTGGGGTCGCTTTCGGACTTTACACCAAGGAATTCATGGCGGACGACGACTTCGATAACCTTCACCGCCATATCCACTACTCCCTTTCTTCATGCTGGAGAGACTTAGTCCCCGCCTCGACTACCTATGACCCCAGTCGCTCCAAGGCCTCAGCTCTCACCCCATCCCTGAGGTACTTACACGCCATCCTGGCTCACACTTTGACAGGTCAACGCGAGAGCACTGGCGTCGTCAACACTCACAACGCCTACTTTTTATGGTGCATGGCACATGGGCACATGTTTGATTTAGCCTACGTCATCACCCTCGCCATTCGACATCAGACGGAACACCATAGGAAAGGAATCCTCTCCATTGGCCCCTATGTGACGTGCCTAGCTCGACATTTTGGCCTCCTCAACACAGCAGCTCAATCCCCCTCACTCACGCTCATTGGGCAAATGTCCCCACAGGGCATCGCGACGATGCTTCATATGAGGATGATTGAGCATCGTCATGGGTTTGATCCTCCTCAATACCATCTGTCGAAAGCCACTGTTCAGGACGACCTAGAGGACATTACTGATGATGTCCCTTCACATCGCGAGGAGTCACCTTCTCGCCACCACCAACTCACTGACCAGTTCATGCGGCTACTTCACTGACTGACATCTCTGAGCACCTCACTCGTTTCGAGCATTACTACACTCAATAATTTAATGACAATGCTCGACGATTCGACGGCATCGAGGCGACTCTACAACAGATTTGTCAGCATTTTCACATATCACCACCACCCCCACCTCGTGACCCATCTACCGATGAGGACCTTTGAGTCCATTTATTTTTTTGTTTTATTTTAATTTAATGTTTAAACTCTTTCTATTTATCTTTCTTGTCTTTAATTTATATTAGTATATTTTAATCTCTTTATGTCCCTAGCTGTTTATTGTCGAGTAACCATAATGAAATCCATTAATAAAACCCCCTAAAACTTTACTGATGACTTCACAGTTTAAAAAGGTTTAAGGTGCTACTAAGGAATGAACATACTATTGGAGTATTCTCCCCTACCTTCACCTCTGCCTAGTTCATCATGCTTCTCATTGGACTTATTTCTACAATTTTCTTTTCACGGATTCCATCCAAAATTTAGGAAGTTTCACTTCTCTCCCTATCTTATGATTTTCTTACTATATTGCTATTATCTATCTTTGTACATTGAGGGCAACGTACATCTTAAGTGTGGAGAGGTTAATTATAGTATTATTAGAAAATCTTTGAATTATATCTTGTTCTTAAGTAAATTTTCTCATATTACTAATTAGAATAAAATTTCTATTGACTTATGATTTTTATTGATATGTTTTGGATTAAGTCATAGGTAATTGTGCATTGATCGTTTAAACTTTAAGACATTAGAGAATCAAGCATGATAAGTCTATTTTCAGAATTAAAAATTTGTTAGGTTGTTTCCCTGAATTTAATATTACTTTAAAGTTTAAATTTTGCAAGGTTGACATCAAAAACAATAAATTTTGTGAGACTTTGAGCCTTTTAGAACATATATTTTTCTTGCTCACTTTACTATTTTTTATGAGTGTGTCAATATTGATTTGTTATTCTAGAACTTGCTTCGATTATGCATGTTGAAACACCCCAAACCCGGCCCACGAGTCTTGACCAGATCTGGTATGTTCCTCGAGAAAAACTGTTCAAATCGGATTTGCATCTTTTGAAAATCTTTGAGTGTTTTTGGGAGAAAACTCGAATTGGGTTGGGCTTAAGTTGGAAACCAGTTTATTTTTTTAAACATAAGTTTTTATAAAAATTCCATTGTTAAGTATCAAAACTTTAAGTTAAAAAGGTATGCCGAATTTGTTTAAGTTTCATCTTTAAATTAAAAATCATTTTCTTTAAGTGTCAAAACATTAAGAATTCATTCTTATATAAAATTAGTCTTTAATTTGATAAAAATTTCGTATGATAAGAAAATAAATAACATGCATGCATAAAGTAGTTCGTACTATGGCCTTATTACATCAAATAAACAAACCCAAAATAAATTTAGTGTACTTAAAATAAAATGAAATATTCAGATAATAAAATTCCTTGCTGAGCATGGCCACCACTAAGCTCCTGCCGGGCCGGTCCATTATTGATCGTCACCTGAAAAATGTTCCCACAACGGGGTGAGTCAAACAGACTCAATGTGTACACAAACACTAAGTCCATATAGATTCAGGCATATCAAGTCATACCCATTCATAGCATAATTTACAGTTATGATGCATTCCCGAACCCAAGCCTAGATGCCATCCGCTACACATCACCCGTACCAACCTGCACACCGTGGGGACTACTAAGTCAACCCTCCATCCGCTACACACCATCGAAGGCAGTCGCTGCAGTCGACGTGCTCATCGCCCTTATAAAAGTCGTGGCATAGCCACCAGGTAATTATTTTGTGTCATGAGACACCACATTCAGATGATGTGACCGAAGTCACCACATTCAGATAATGTGACCGAAGTCACCACATTCATATATCATGACAATAGTCACCACATTCACTTCCCCTTTCATAATTACCCAAATGCCCCCATGACATACGAATATGCATTAGCCATGTTATAATTTCTTATTCACATTCTTATAGTACACATACATGCCATGACAAATCATATCATACTCACAGTAGGAGTAGGAAAACGTACCTGAGTACTTTGTACCATCACATGGTACCTTAGCCACATTCACATTCTTATAAACACATATAACAAAATATAGCAATACATCTTATTAAGAGTTAGTGTGGGGTACACACCTGATATACTTAGCGAATTTATTGAAATCCCGAAGAATCCCGATCTACCGCTCTAGATCTTGGTTCCTATATTCGGCCAACATTTAGTGTTTAAACAAAAGCCTATTCGGCCATAACCAAATCCCGAAGGATCAAATTCTTACCTGGTTGCCGATTTGGTTACTAACCAAATCCCGAAAGTTCGTGATACTTCCCCCTAGCAATCGGCCAAACTCTAGATCACCTAAATGATTAGTTTCGGCTTTTTAAACAAATAAGAAATAGATCCAAGTCATTGAATAGGCCTTGGCCGAATGTTCATATGCACTTACCTTGCGATTTAAATCCCGAAAAGTAGTCTCTTGGCTTATGAGGTTGTCGAAATACCTATAGGTACATGTTAGATCAATTTCTAACATTAAAACACAAAAGAATGGCCTATGGCCAAATCTTATTTTGACTTACCTTAGATTTGGAATCCCGAATGATCTCCCTAAAAGTCGACAATTGCAGAATCCCGAAACACTCCTTTATAGTTTCGGCCAAAGACATTAAGGGGATTAGTACCTTGATTTTCGACAGTTAGGGGAAGAAAAGAATGAGAATTCGGCCAAGAAAGATCCTTACCAACTCAGTCGAATAGCCTAGCTTGAAGCAGAGATTCGGCTCTTGCTTAGACAATCAAGTTAACACCAGCAGAGATTCGGCTTGAGGTCTAAAGAACAATCGACTAGGAGCCAGGGGGTTACTTGAGTATTCGGTTTCAACAACAATGAAAAGGGAGGGATATGAGGCTTAGAAAGAATCGACAACAATGGGATTTGAGAGAGAGGTATTCGGCCTTTGGTCAAGTGAGGAGAAAAGGAAGAAAAACAAAGAAAACAAGTTGTATTTCCTAAGGATTTTCGGCTCAAATGAGAATGATAAGAAGAAGAATGAAATTCGGCACTCCTATACTATCATTAGCCGAAACTATCATCCCCTAATCCCCATATTCGGCCAACTCCCCCTTCTCTTAACTAATCCCTCATTTTTCTCCTTTTTCCTCTCCTTTATCACTTATATAAAATAATTGAAATAAAATCCATAATTTATCCTTGCTTTAGCCGAAATTTTAAAAGAATAAAACCTCATCTTAAACTCCCCCCATAGACTCCCCATGCCGTCCATTACCCTTCCTTGTTGCCGCAAAAATAAAACTTTATTTAGCTTCCCCTACGACTCGAACCTTGGCCCATTTGCACATGCTTGTGGCGTCACTTGCATGGGCTTTAAGTGGCGCCTTGCAACCACTTTACCAAGCTGTTAATTGTGTCATAAATCCCCTACATATTTTCTTAAGGCCACCCTGCTTAGCTTCCTCTTTTGGATTTAAATTCTAATAATTTCTAAGGCACTCTTCTATTTTCTAAAGTTCACAAAAATTCATACAACACATTCACAACACACAAAAACATGCCTTCACATATATTTAAGTACAAATGCATAAGCCACAATCCAGGATATTACACATGTCGAGACCACACCCTTGATTTGATATACTGAGATGATAAAGGCACCTAGGTTTTAATCCACTTATTCCATTAAAAACCTACCTTCATAATTAACCCCTAGTGAACCCTTTTGAGCCTAATAAACCGTTTCTTGACTCACTCATTAATATTAACCCAAAACCCAATTTTTGCTTCTCCTACTTTATTGACTCCCCATTTGTTGAGATTTGATTTGATCAGTTGCCTAACTATATTCTTTATTGCAGTTGTTAAATTCATCTAATATTGTGATCTTATTCTTAAAAAAAAGGTTGGAAATATATTCATTATTAGTTCTATGAGCTTAAATGGTCAATTTCACATTTTGAGAAGAAGCTCGTGTTATTTTTCAATTGTAATTATTCAGTATTAGTTTATTTTTCTAGTTAGGTAAATTGTCAATTCAATCTCAATTCTAACCCTCTAATTCAGCCTTTATCCACACCTCTAAACCAAGCCCCATTACAACCCTTTTAAGACCTTTCGATTTGTGTATCATATCATTTCATAGTGGTGGAGATTTGATTTTCATGCAAGCTTATGATAATAACTTCTCATGTTTGACTTTTGAGTGCTTAATTTGAACCTTAAACACTTTGAGAGATTTGAGTGAATCTTTAGTAAGGATGTCAATTCTTGTCGGTTTTAGATCAAAGGTAATTATTTATATAAGGGGAAACACCTATGTTTTCGTGCTACAAAAATTTGTGACTTCAATTGTTTGAATCTTTAAGGACTCTTTTAGTTAAATTATCAATGTATGAATTATCTGTGAATTATGATGAGACATTATTGATGAGAATTATGAATTGAGGAAGTTAATTTTAATTGTGAGTTGAGGATTTTGCTTGAGGACAAGCAAATGCTTAAGTGTGGGGATATTTGATAAACCATAAATTATACATATTTTGACCCCATGCTTGGCTTATTTTTGGATGAATTTTCATTAGATTTTGTAAATTCGATGCTCCTAATCCCTTGATTTCATGTTTTACACTCAGGAGAGCTTAGGGAGTTGAAAAGAATGAGAAATGGGCCAAAAAGGGACAAAATGGGCCTACCTCAGAAATCAACACGGCCTGGACTGTCGCACAAGGGCATACCACACGGTCGTGTGTACGATTAGAATCGAGCACGGCCTAAGTTATCGAACACGGTTGTGTGTGACAAGCAGAAATCAACACGGCCTGGACTATCGTACACGGGCGTGTGACACGGATGTGTCCCTTCTGAACCCGAATCTAATTTTACTCGGAAACGGTTACTTGTAGGCTAAGAAAGGCGCTCCAAAGCCTATATAAACACCCCAGGGGAGAACCTAAAAGACACACGGAGTAGAAAGTAGAAAATACTCGAAGACAATCATCGAGAGTAGCTTGGAAGAAGGATCTCCGTCAAGACTGAAGATCTCCTATCAATTTCTCTTGAAGTTTAGTTTTCTTATGTTTTGTAGTTTTCCTTATTTTAAGATGTTTTCTTCTATCAGTATGAACTAAATCCCTAAAATACCTGAGGGGATGATACCTAGAAGAATCTTATTACTATTTGATTTATAAGATAACTACTTGTTCTTATTCTTAATTGTGAGTTCTTATTCTTGTTTTAATAATTCAGGTTATTGATTCAAGTCGAATGTGCTTATTCAGAGGAGAAAAAGTCCCTGTTTAAGAGTAGATCAACATAATTAAGTGGAGTTGAATGCAATCTTAGATATAGGACGACGTAAATCTGCCGGATTAGAGTCAAATCTAATAAGGGAATCCATATATCGAGTTAATGCAACAATAGAGGTTTTAATTAGAAAGAGATTTCAATTAATCAACCTAGAGTCAGTTGTTTTTAGTCTTGAAATAGATATTAACATAAATTAGGGATTTCTACGGATTAAGTCAAGTGAATAAATCGTATGAATCAGAAGTAATAAGTGTAGTCTAGGTGGATTCTTCCTTGGGTATTGCCTCTTTTATAAAGTTGTCTAAAAGTATTTTCCCATTTCATTCTCTGTCGTGCTTTTAATTAGTTTTAGTTTAAAAGAAATCACTCCAAATCTAAGGCTAGATAATAAGAAGATAGTAATTACTAGTACTCTTGGTCCTTGTAGATACGATATTTCCGACCTTACCATAACTATACTATTAAACGATAGGTGCGCTTGCCTTGATTGTGATCATAGTTAGTTAGAGACACATCAACCAACATTCAAACATATTCAAAATGTGTCGAAACATGTCAAAATATACAGATTCAAAATCAACCTAAGTGTCTAACCAATATGCCCTCATTAGCACCTCAATGCAAACATTAACAACAAATATTCAACCCAAAACATAATCAACATGTTAACCTCATTCAATCATCATCTAAGTCCCAAATAATATATGCTAAAATCATTCATTTATACCAACTTATAAAGCAACTCAAATCATGTTCAACCAAAACCATAATGATCTCCTATCATTATACTAATTATACAACATTTCCAAACATTTGCACATATATAATCCATAATACAACCATTCGACAAAACTTAACTAAGCATATAACCAAACGTTATATCTCAATGTCAACCATTTCACAAAACAAAATTAATATGACATTTCCAAATAACTTCACCACATCCATCATATAAACCTACCATGAAAACATGAAACTTCACACTATATAACAACATTAAACACATTACAATTCCAACAAGAGTTTAAAACTCATCAACTTCAAATATCCTATATACATGCCACAAAGCCAAAGTAACGAATCAACAAACTACCAAAATAGAAGTTGAATATTGTGAGCCTCGAAGTTGATCCGTCCAACCAATTCTGCAAAACGTTAACTATAGAAAACAAGAACAAACAGAGTAAGCTTAAGTAGCTTAGTAAGTTCATAGCCAAAACTCAAATCATCTTACCTCAATTAAATAATGTGAAATCTAACATAAATTAATTAAACCTGACAATCATTTATTAGAATACATATGATTAGTACAGAATTAGTTCATCAAATAATTTAGGTTCATCAATGGTTTAACCAAAACCTTCATGTTTATACATATACAATTCATTGCATCAATACCAAATGAAACATTTTAGCATGTTTTTACTTTGATACAAACCTTTTAATGGATAAACACCGAAAATAACAAATCATTTTAGGATTAACCACAATTTTCATAGTCTGATGAACTATAGTAACAAGACTCGGATACTCTGATACTCATTACACACAATAGAGCACCAAAATGCAAGCAGAGGCATCGAAGTGCAAACCTATACAAGCGCGCATTCTAACCCTATTGGCATGCCAATCATCTAAATTTCAGAGGCGCTTCTTAAAATACTCTTGTACACATGCTATCAATCATCTAAATTCATTCTAATATCATATAACCATATTTCCCAAACATTCAATAACAACCAAACACCCACTTTCTCACCTGTACTTAATGCTAAACATTTATAATTTCAATTTAATATCAAAATTCAATCCAAATACAACTAAGCCAAATCATAATAGCACAAGTTATTAATATATACATATATTCATATATACTATGAACTTAATTAATATATACTATCGGGTGACTTGTAGGGACTAATCTGTGATTTTCCCTTTTTCCTGGTCATCCTTCGTACGGTTCAATTCTTGATCTATATAATGATTAAATTCAATTTATCAAACTCGAATAAATTATCAAACTCATTTCTATGCATATGACCTTTAAATTCCATTTTACATATTTTCTCTACACTTTTACACTTTGTTCAATTTAGTCCTGAAACCCAAAACTATTAAAAATGTCACATTTGAGCCCTAATATCCAAAATCTATCCTAACGACACCTCAAATCAACCTTTAAACATTTGAAAATTTCACAAATATACATGTTGAATTTTATATATTTTCATATTAGTCCTTAAACTCAAAAATAACAAAAAACTTTTTACAAAATAGCCTAAACAACAACCAAGTTCACAAATTCATCATTTAACACTAAGAAAATCAAAGAACCATCAATGGCAAGTTTCAAAACTCTTAATAGTTTTACGAAATAGTCCTCAAGTTAGCTAGATTAAGCTACAACGATATCAAAAACATAAAAATTACTAAAAACGGATCAAAATTCTTACCATACAAGAGTGATGAGCTATAGTCGAAACTCAAGCCCTTTCAATGGAGAATTTTGGTTTTTTTTCGGTGGAACCAAATAAGTAAGATGATAGTTTTATTTTTTTTTATGTTTTCGTTTTATTATTTTTGTTTTTAACTTTAAATTAATGTATAAAAAAGGTATAAAATACACTAACTAACCATTCCACTTAATAAAAATGGTATATTTGTCTTATAAAGCCTTTCACATTTACTGAATACGCTATTCAATCAATAAAATTCAATAGTGATTGAGTTTTACACATTTTACAATTTAGTCATTTTTCTTTAATTAATTAGCCAAACAATAAAATTTCCAAATTAAACCTTCACATACCAATATAATAACTCTGTAAATATTTAACAAAAATATTTATGGACTTGGTTTACAGAAACGATGTAACGACCCGAATTTGGGCCTAGTAGAATTAGGCCCATTGGGCCTCAGGCGTGCGAGCGTTTAAAATTTTTGAGAACATAAGAACGGCATTTCTGCAAGTTAGACCTATTAGGTAGGTGATTTCGGAAGGTTAGGGGGCTTCTATGAAGTCCCGGGATCAAACTTAGGCTTTAGGAAAATTTTGGTTTTAGGTGAATAAAACCCTGGGAGTTAGTAGGTAGGCTTTAAGAATAAAATATGGAGAAAAATGACAAAAGGAGTTCTGGTCTAGTGGCAAATGACGCCACATGGGAGGCAAGGAGGTGACGCCACACAAGGAAGCAAGGGGTCCAAGGTTCAAGCCTTGGCGCTGGCATTTCATTTTGATTTATTTTTAAGTGAACTTGGACTTTGGCCCATAGATTTATATTTAGTTGCACATGATTTTAGACACAATAGGAGCTTGTGGCTTAGTGGCAAGTGGCGTGAATTGGCTGATGAGAGAGCTTGGGTTCGAATCTCATGACAAGCAAGGGAGTATTTATTTTGCAGATTGGACGACCAGAGTTGCGTTGGATTTAAACTCTACTGAAGGAGGGATCCCACATCGGAAAGCTAGCAAGAGGGAAGGTGAGAAGCTGGCTATAAATGGAGCTGTCTATGAGGAGAGGAAGCATACCTTGGTGGGCGTTTGGGCATAGGAGTGCTCGGAGCGCGGATTAGTAACTCCAGATTCCTATCAGGTGTGTATTTTGCACTACTCTAGCTGTAGAGCGGCAACTGCCGAAATGCCGGTCACACGGCAATGGTAGCCACACGAGCGTACAGTGCACGTGTGAGGGGCTTCGACGTGATAGTTGAGGCCATCATGAGTGTTCTTGTGGGTTTAGGCTGTTTGGGTCGAAATGGGCCATGTGGGGCTAATGGGCCCGTGGGCCCATATGAATAAATTGTATGATTGTGTAGTAGATATTGAATTGGACTATGTGAATCTCATATCTATGGCTAGATTTGGGCTAAATGGGCCACACGAGCGTGTGGGTCCATTTGGGCCGAGAATGGGCCCTAGGCCCATTCGTATCATTATCTCTGTTTAGAATGCTTGAGTCGCTCGATGTGACTGTAGACCTTCTGAGGGATTTACAAAATTATTGAAATACCCTTGGTTTACAGAATTACTGAAATACCCCTAGTTTGTGAAATTACCGAAATACCCTCGGTTTGCAAAATTACTGAAACACCCTCAATTTGTGAAATTAGTGAAATAGCCCCGGTTTGCAAAATTATAGAAACACCTCCAGTTTGTGAAATTATTGAAATACCCTCAATTTGCAAAATTATCGAAATACCCCCGGTTTGCGAAATTACCAAAATACCCCTGATTTGTGAAATTACCGAAATACCCCTAGTTTTTAAATTACTAAAATCCCCCCAGTTTACAAAATTACTGAAATACCCCTGATTCGTGAAATTACCGAAATACCCTCGATGGGTAAAATTACCGAATTACCCTTGTAGGGTAGAATTACCGAAATACCCCTGAGGGGTAGGATTACCGAAATACCCTTATAGGGTAAATGACTGTTTTGCCCTTGTAAGTAAATGACTGATTTAGACTGTGAACTTGACTGAGTTGACTGTGATTGTATGACTATGTTTTAACTGACTTGACTGTGGGCGTGTGCTTGATTTGCTGTTAACATATGTTGAAATGACTGTTACTAAGCATGGCCATTTTGCATACACGTGTAATGATTGAGCATGACATACACGGCATATTGCATTGGGTTGGGTTTGATGATCGGAGGAAGTGTATTCTGGTGGCCCTGCCACATTCTGTTTTAGTGGCTATGCCACATATATCATTTTGGTGGCTCGGCCACATATATCGTTATTAGCAGCTTGGCTGCATTATTGGAGAGCTTGGCTCTGTGCCATCTTGAATATGGCTTTGTGCCAATCGTATTTACCCATGGCTTTGTGCCTAAGAGATACCGATGACTCTGTGTCGATCCTATTTATCCAAGGCTGTGTACCGATTATATTACCGTCGATGATGGCTATGTGCCGATTATGATTCTGGTGGCTCTACCACAATCTATATAGTGGCTATGCCATGTATATTCTATTATTATGGTGGCTTCGCCACAAATTCTGTGATGAGCAGCTTGTCTGCCATCGAGGTGTGTAGTGGATGGATAGGTCGATTTAGGTACGGGTGTGTTGGGCTGGTACGGGTGGTGTGTAGCGGATGGATTATTAGGTTGGGCTGCATTACATTGTGCACTATCATGTTTATAGGGCTAAGGCCCAGTCTGCTTCCGTATGGGCTTCGACCCATCTGCTTCCGTATGGGCCCAGGCCCAGTTAATGACCGATTAAGGGATTACACACTGAGTTCTCGTAACTCACCCCTCCACTGCTTTAACCTTGCAGGTGATCCCCAGCTTCAGAGGATTTGGAGCTACGGAGGACTCGGAGGTGGCTATACTTAGGATTTGCTTCATACATTCGGTGTTAACTTATCTTCATTTTGTTTTCTTTAGTTTGGGTAAACATTTTGTAATAAGGCCATTAGATTTCATTTTCTTTTAAACTTTCGTTTCAGTTATATTCAAACTATAAATGATTAAACTCTGGGTTTTCTAAAAATTTAATAACCGTTTTTCAAAATATCACGTTTTCGCAACTACGCAAATTACTGAATTTGATTTCTACAAAAAACAATGTTTTCACAAATAATAATAATAACGTTTTTACAAGAAACCCATAAAAGCAAATTTGAATTTCACAAACATCAAAGCTCGGAGTTTTAAAAAGAATAAGAAGTTTTTAACGAGCGCTCAATTTTTAAACAACCCTTTTTATGTGACCTGCCAGATTCAGTCATAACATCTAGGCCGGGTTTGAGGTGTTACATTTTATGGTATCAGAGCCCGGTTGCAAAACTCGGCTGTGGAATGGGTTCGAAAACATTTTTCAAATTTGTTTGAAATATGATTTAGAAAATATATATCATTATTGGAAGTATGGCATACTGAGTCTCCGGCACCAAATCCGTAAGTTCCTGATACTATAGTTTGTTGTATGTTGTATTGACTATAGTTATTATGTGTTTGTTTTGTGGATGTGATGCTTAAGCTAAGAGTATGTATTTATTCCGTATATATTGTGGAAATTATTTGCGTGTGATGTCCATCTGCTCTGATGGATAAATAGCGTGTTGCGTGCTTGTGTTATTAAGATCAGAGTGCGCAGCGAGAGCGTAGTGTGCTAGGTAGGATGTGCAACGTTTCCGATAGTTGGAAATTTCGAGGACGAAATTTCTTTAAGGGGGTAGATTTGTAATGACTCGAATTTGGGCCTAGTAGAATTGGGCCCATTGGGCCTTAGGCGTAGGAGCGTTTAAAATTTTTGAGAACATGAGAACGGCATTTATGCAAGTTTGACCTGTTAGGTGAGTGATTTTGGAACGTTAGAGGCTTCTATGAAGTCCCGGGATCAAACTTGGGCTTTAGGAAAATTTTGGTTTTAGGTGAATAAAACCCTGGTAGATAGTAGGTAGGCTTTAAGAATAAAATGTGAAGAAAAATGACAAAAGGAGTTGTGGTCTAGTGGCAAATGATGCCACATGGGAGACAAGGAGGTGACGCCACACAAGGAAGCAAGGGGTCCAAGGTTCAAGCCTTGGCACTGGCATTTCATTTTGATTTATTTTTAAGTGAACTTGGACTTTGGCCCATAGATTTATATTTAGTTGCACATGATTTTAGACAAAAGAGGAGCTTGTGGCTTAGTGGCAAGTGGCGTGAATTGGCTGATGGGAGAGCTTGGGTTTGAATCTCATGACAAGCAAGGGAGTATTTATTTTGCAGAATGGACGGCCAGAGTTGTGTTGGATTTAAACTCTACTGAAGGAGGGATCCCACATCGGAAAGCTAGCAAGAGGGAAGGTGAGAAGCTGGCTATAAATGGAGCTGTCTATGAGGAGAGGAAGCATACATTGGTGGGCGTTTGGGCATAAGAGTGCTCAGAGCGTGGATTAGCAACTCCAAATTCCTATCAGGTGTGTATTTCGCACTACTCTAGTGTAGAGCGGCCAATGCCAAAATGCCGGTCACACGGCAATTGTAGCTACACGAGCATGCGAGCGCACGTGTGGGGGGCTTCGACGCGATAGTTGAGGCCATCATGAGTGTTCTTGTTGGTTTAAGCTGTTTGGGCCGAAATGGGCCATGTGGGGCCAATGGGCCCGTGGGGCCAATATGAATAAATTGTATGATTGTGTAGTAGATATTGAATTGGACTATGTGAATCTCATATCTATGGCTAGATTTAGGCTAAATGGGCCACACGAGCGTGTGGGTCCATTTGGGCCGAGAATGGGCCCTAGGCCCATTCGCATCATTATCTCTGTTTAGAATGCTTGAGTCGCTCGAGGCGACTTTAGACCTTCTGAGGGGTTTACAAAATTACTGAAATACCCTTGGTTTACAAAATTATTGAAGTACCATTGGTTTACAAAATTACTGAAGCACCCTTAGTTTACAAAATTATCGAATACCCTTGGTTTGTGGAATTGCCGAAATACCCCCAGTTTGTAAAATTACTGAAATACCCTCAATTTGTAAAATTAATGAAATAGCCCTGGTTTGTGAAATTATTGAAATACCCCTGGTTTGAAAAATTACCGAAATACCTCTAATTTGCAAAATTACCGAAAAACCCCCGATTTGTGGAATTACTGAAACCCCCCGATTTGTGAAATTACCGAAATACCTCCGATTTACAAAATTACTGAAATACCCCTGATTTGTGAAATTACCAAAATACCCTCAGATTGTAAAATTACCGAAATATCCTCGATGGGTAAAATCACCGAATTACCCCTGTAGGGTAGAATTACCGAAATACCCCTGAGGGTAGGATTACCGAAATACCCTTATAGGGTAAATGACTGTTTTGCCCTTGTAGGTAAATGACTTATTTAGACTGTGAATTTGACTGAGTTGACTGTGATTGTATGACTGTGTTTTAACTGACTTGACTGCGGGCGTGTGTTTGATTTGCTGTTAATATGTGTTGAAATGACTATTACTAAGCATGGCCATTTTGCATACACGTGTAATGATTGAGCATGACATACACGGCATATTGCATTGGGTTGGGTTTGATGATCGGAGGAAGTGTATTCTGGTGGCCCTACCACATTCTATTTTAGTGGCTATGCCACATATATCATTTTGGTGGCTCAGCCACATATACCGTTATTAGCAGCTTGGCTGCATTATTGGAGAGCTTGGCTCTGTGCCATCTTGAATATGGCTTTGTGCCAATCATATTTACCTGTTGCTTTGTGACTAACAGATATCGATGACTCTATGTCGATCCTACTTACCCAAGGCTGTGTACCGATTATAATACCGTCGATGATGGCTATGTGCCGGTTATGATTCTGGTGGCTCTGCCACAATCTATATAGTGGCTATGCCACGTATATTTTGTTATTATGGTGGCTTCGCCACAAATTCTGTGATGAGCAGCTTGTCTGTCATCGAGGTATGTTGCGGAGGGATGGGTCGATTTAGAAATCCCCATAAGTGTGTTGGGCTGGTACGGGTGGTGTGTAGCGGATGGATTATTAGGTTGGGCTGCATTACATTATGCACTATCATGTTTATAGGGTTAAGGCCTAGTCTGCTTCCGTATGGACTTCTGCCCATCTTCTACTGTATGGGCTCAGGCCCAGTTAATGACCGATTAGGGGATTACAGACTGAGTTCTCGTAACTCACCCCTCCTCTGCTTTAACCTTGCAGGTGATCCCCAGCATCAGAGGATTTGGAGCTGCGGAGGACTCGGAGGTGGCTATACTTAGGATTTGCTTCATACATTCGGTGTTAACTTATCTTTATTTTGTTTTCTTTAGTTTGGGTAAATATTTTGTAATAAGGCCATTGGATTTCATTTTTCTTTTAAACTTTCGTTTCAGTTATATTCAAACTATAAATGATTAAACTCTGGGTTTTCTTAAAATTTAATAACCGTTTTTCAAAATATCACGTTTTCGCAACTACGCAAATTACTGAATTTGATTTCTACGAAAAATAATGTTTTCACAAATAATAATAATAACGTTTTTACAAGAAACCATAAAAGCAAATTTGAATTTCACAAACATCAAAGCTCGTAGTTTTAAAAAGAATAAGAAGTTTTTAATGAACGCACAGTTTTTAAATAACCCTTTTTATATGACATCCAGATCTGATCATAACATCTAGTCCGGGTTTGAGGTGTTACATTTTATGGTATCAGAGCCCGATTGCAAAACTCGGCTGTGGAATGGGTTCGAAAACGTTTTTCAAATTTGTTTGAAATATGATTTAGAAAATATATATCATTATTGGAAGTATGGCATACCAAGTCTCTGGCACCAAATTTGTAAGTTCCTGATACTATGCTTTGTTGTATATTGTTTTGACTATAGTTATTCTGTGTAAGTTTTGTGGATGTGATGCTTAAACTAAGAGTTTGTATTTATTCCGTGTATATTGTGGAAATTATTTGCGTGTGATGTCCATCTGCTCTGATGGATAAATAGCGTGTAGCGTGCTTGTGTTATTAAGATCAGAGTGCGCAGCAAGAGCGTAATGTGCTAGGTTAGGATGTGCAACGTTTCCGTTAGTTGGAAATTTTGAGGATGAAATTTCTTTAAGGGGGTAGATTTGTAACGACCCAAATTTGGGCCTAATAGAACTGGGCCCATTGGGCCTTAGGCGTGGGAGCATTTAAATTTTTTGAGAACATGAGAACGGCATTTATGCAAGTTTGACCTGTTAGGTGAGTGATTTTGGAACGTTAGAGGGCTTCTATGAAGTCCCGGGATCAAACTTAGGCTTTAGGAAAATTTTAGTTTTAGGTGAATAAAACCCTGGTAGTTAGTAGGTAGGCTTTAAGAATAAAACATGGAGAAAAAAGACAAAAGGAGTTGTGGTCTAGTGGCAAATGATGCCACATGGGAGACAAGGAGGTGACGCCACACAAGGAAGCAAGGGGTCTAAGGTTCAAGCCTTGGCGCTGGCATTTCATTTTGATTTATTTTTAAGTGAACTTGGACTTTGGCCCATAGATTTATATTTTATTGCACAAGATTTTAGACACAAGAGGAGCTTGTGGCTTAGTGGCAAGTGACGTGAATTGACTGATGGAAGAGCTTGGGTTCGAATCTCATGACAAGCAAGGGAGTATTTATTTTGCAGAATGGACGGCCAGAGTTGTGTTGGATTTAAACTCTACTGAAGGAGGGATCCCACATCGGAAAGCTAGCAAGAGGGAAGGTGAGAAGCTGGCTATAAATGGAGTTGTCTATGAGGAGAGGAAGCATACCTTAGTGGGCGTTTGGGCATAGGAGTGCTCGGAGCGCGGATTAGCAGCTCCAAATTCCTATTAGGTGTATTTCGCACTACTCTAGTGTAGAGCGGCCAATGCCAAAATGCCGGTCACACGGCAATGGTAGCTACACGAGCATGCGAGAGCACATGTGGGGGCTTCGACGCGATAGTTGAGGCCATCATGAGTGTTCTTGTGGGTTTAGGCTGTTTGGGCTGAAATGGGCCATATGGGGCCAATAGGCCCGTGGGCCCATATGAATAAATTGTATGATTGTGTAGTAGATATTGAATTTGTAACACCCTGGTTTTAGGGGTTGGATTTCTGGTGCTTAGCTCGGGTGTTGGCACACTTCAGTGTGTGTTTGGGTAAGTTTTAGGGGTCCTGAGAACCCTAGGTGGTGGTAGGTTGCCTTAGAAAATTTTTAGTTTTAGGGGCTAAAAAGGGGAGCTTGGATAGAGGGGGCCTTAAGAGAATTTTTGGTGGAAATATGGCACAAAGATAGGCTTGGCAAAGTGGTAGGAAGGCGCCACTTTAGAGCTTGGAAGGTGACGCCATTTGCAGGAGGAAGGGTCTCATGTTCGATTCGCGGAAGCAGCAGATGGGCATTGTTTTTGCGTCATCTTGGTGGGGTGGATGGACGGTTTGAAAGGCTTAAAAGGTGGAGAAGACTTGGTCATCTTTTTTTTGAATTTGGCTAGGTAAAAGTTTGACTCATTCAAACTTTTGAATGGGTGGAAGGGAGGTATTTTAGGAGAATTTTGAGGATTATTTTTGGGGGGTTGGAGCTTGGCCTTTTAGTATAAATAGGGGGGGAGGTGCTCATTATTCATTCACCATCTGCCTTCTCTCCCTTGCCGAATTTTGTTCCCCATTTCCTTGGTTGCCGAAACCTTTTCTCCAAAGCTTGTTGTTCTTCTTCTCTCACATTTTTCCAAGTGGCCGAACCCTTCACTCTCCCTATTTCCCTTCCTTTTCACTTCAAAACCGAAAGTACACCCCACACCTTTCTTTCTCCTCTCTTTGGCTGAAACCAATGTTCCCTACCCCTTGATTTAATTAATAGCCGAATCTACATCCATCACCCCTTTGCCGAATTTCTTTCTCTCAACTTGATAGCACTTGGGCCGAATGTTAACTTAGATCTTTTCGGGTTCCGTGACTGAGATACTCTGGGGTTTTAGTGGTTGGCCAAGCCTCCGGTTGTAGCAGTCAGTTTGATCAAGTGGTGGTAAGGTTATTTATTAAGGTTAAATGCTTAAGTGGTGTTTTGGGGGTTAACCTGTTTACCTGATTAAGCTTTTTGATGGAGGCCACAACCAATCAGAGTGGGCAAGGGGAGGTCCCTATTCCGAAGTTCAAGAAAAGAGCGGTTTCAGCAGTTCGGGATTGGCCACCGGGGTGTGGGCCAGCGGTAGGAGATAGCTATAGGCAGATAGCGGTAGTCTCGCTAGTCGATAGCGTCGGGATCGAGGGTTTAGAGCTCCGGGTTTTAAGGTGTGTAGTTAAACCATTGTTTCCGGGATTTGAGTATATCTGTTTATGTTGTATGATGCTAATAAGTGCAGTTAAATGTGAAAATGGTACCCTTAAGGGGGTATGAAGATGATCAGGTTAGTAGCAAAGTTTGTAATTATGTGATCACTGATTTTATTGTGTGAGTATGCCTATGATTGTGTTTAATATGTTCATGCACCACCTTATCATCATTTTATGTTACATGTGCATGGGCGGGTTATGAAAGAAGGTACGGGTGTACTTCGAGTACGTGGTTGATGTCAGCTTTGTGCTACATCGTGGATTGGCGCTGACTGAGGTCGCGTTGTGGATCTTTGCGATTTAGTTCGCGTGGTTACCTTGATTGATATCGGCTTATGCCATATCGTGGCTTGATGGATTGCTATGTGCTCCATCGTGGTTTGATGTTAGCTATACGCTACATCGTGGATGGCATTGGTTGCCTTTTTGGAGGGAAAAGGAGAGGGTGACTCGATAGTCCCCTGGTGTGTGGTAGGCTGGATCAGGGGGTGTGTAGCGGATGGACCCTAGGCTTGGGTTGGGTTTCATGATTGCATTATTCCGTTTATGAAATAATATGAAAATGGGCCAAGCCCAATGAATAGGTATGTTTTGGGAACATACGTGGACATGGGCCAAACCCAGTGATCAGTGGACTAATGTGAAAAGGGCCTAGCCCAGTAATTGTTATAATTTGAAGGTGGGCCAAGCCCAGATTGTGGTAATGTCTAATAATTATACTTGCATGTTGCATTTGATAATTGGGATGTTATGTGGTTAGCATGTGGGTGGATTTCGATGGTTTGGTTACACACTGAGTCTGTATGACTCACCCAACTTTTTAAGCATCGCAGGTGACACGTCGATCGGACCGGGTTGGAGTGGACACATGGTGGCCCATGCAGAAGAAGAGATTAAATGTTTTAGGCTTACTTTAAGTATTTGGGTTTAAATAGAATATGTAATAAAGGCCTTTTAACTCTTATTTATTTTTGTTATGATTATATTAGTATTTATTATGGTTTGAAGAATTGGAAACACTATGTGAAGATGATTATATTTTTCCAACCTACTTATTCAATTTGGCTTGTATATATATTAATCTTTTAGTATGAGTATATTTTAATAACAAAGTTTTAATCATAAGTTTAAATAAACATGGATTTTTCAAAAGTTAGCAAGTTTTAAATTTTTCTAAGTTAAATAGATTTTCCACCGACTTTTCCGCACTAACATAACCAGATTCGGTCGTAGTGAATGGGCCGGGTTTGGGGATGTTACAGTTTGGTATCAGAGCCAAGTTCAAAACTCGGCTTTGAGGGTTTTTGGGCCCGAAACAGTTTTCAAAATGGACTTTTTGAAAAAAAATGGGCTTTTATAAAAAGGTTTTCAGGATATTTTGGCATGGCACCTGTACCTCCGACCCGAAGTCCACCAGGTAAGTACTTCGAACTTTGGAAGTGATTTGTTATTATGAACTGTTATGGGCTTAGTTGGGCTCGTAGTTTAGAATATTAAGGCTATTGGACCCTAGGATTAGTCTACTCAAACACTTGCATAAAACTTAAAGCTCTTAAACAAACCTGTGAAGTAAGTCGCCGAGTTAAGGTGTGGTAACCACTGTACGCATGTCTAGGAGTGGCATTCAGTAAGAGCTTGGTATTTAAGCAGTCCTAGCGACTCACCTCCTCTTTACTCGAATCCTACCTGGTGCGTAGCTACGGTTCACCTTAACCAAGAGGATTTGTTCACAGGCTGAACTAATTATTAAAACCCGAAAGGGAATTAGCCTTGCTGTTTCCTAAATTCCCTGTTTTTAAATTTTCAAATTTACCCCTCTGGTTTGTGAAATCTTAAATCTGATTTTGAAGGACGTTTTTCTTTCGATTTACAAAATTACCAAAATGCCCTTAGTGGCAAAATTACCAAAATGCCCCTGTATTGCAAAATTACTGTACTACCCTCAAATTTTGATAAAATGCTCTTTACCTTGCAAAATACTAAAATCCGAGTTTTCAAAATATTAGGATACTCTGACTTGTGGAAATTTACGAAAATACCCCTGGTTGACAAAATTACCGAAATGCCCTTGGTTTCTAAATTTTCAAATTTCTCTCAACTTCTACTGAAATATTCTTACTTTACTAAATATTAGAAAATTCTATTTTGTAAAATGTTGTGATATCTCAATTTTGAGAATTTACGAAAATGCCCATGATTTCCAAAATTACGAAAATGACCCTACTTTCTGAAATTTTTGCAACACACTTTGTTTGAGAAACAAAATTTTCAAGATGACTCTTGAGCTTTGCAAATTTTGAAAAATCTCTAAGTTGGAAAAACTATTTTCAAAATTGACCCTGAGTTATTACCGAAATATCTCTTTAGGAAAAATGACGAAATTACCCCTGGGTAGGAAAAGGAAACTTGATTGCTCGAAAGAACTACTCTCGGAACCTTCATTGCATAAAATTGCTTGTGGATAAAACAGTGAAACAATAATTTCTAATCCATAAAACTTTCTAAACAGATTAAATCGAAGCGCTAGAGATGAGTTCTAGGGGACGCGGTAGAGGTAGAATGACAGCTTCGGAACCAGTAGGATCTGGCTATGGGTCTGAAAGTGAAGTGCCGCCAGCAGTGGATGTAGAGGAACAAGATCCGATAAGTGAAGAGGACGCAGTGTCGCAGGCTATGTTACGCGTGCTTCAGCAAGTGGCAAGAGCTAGTAGGGGAAATGGAGCTCGGAAGTCAGTGTCCGAGAGACTTAGGTCGAACGGGGCTGAAGTTTTTAGAGGAGTGTCAGGAACGGCTCCGAACGTAGCGGAGTATTGGCTAGAAGGAGTCGAGAGAATTATGGACGACTTGGATTGTGCCCCAGAGGAAAAATTGAAAGGTGCTGTTTCGCTACTTCGGGACGAGGCTTTTCGATGGTGGCTCACTGTCAAACAAGGTGTACCGGCAGATCGATTGGATTGGGATTACTTTAAGGAAAAGTTTGAAGGAAAATACGTTGGAGCAAGCTACTTAGATGCGCAAAGGAAGGCATTTCTAAATCTGGTGCAAGGAAATAAGTCGATAGCGGAATACGAAGCAGAATTTGTACGGCTAAGTCAGTATGCTAAGGGAATTGTGGCCACTGACTATGAGAGGTGCGTCCGGTTTGAAGACGGATTGCGAGATGAACTTCGAGTGCTGATCGCTCCGCAGAGGGAAAGAGATTTCGCGGTGCTAGTGGAGAAAGCTCGTATAGCCGAAGAAGTTAAGAGGACGGTAAGGGAAAACCGAGGAAAGAATAGGAACGAGAATAAGAGAAGTGTTGGATGGTCAGCATCGTTTGGAGATGCTCAGAAAAGACCAAGAGTTGGGAATACGGTACATACACTCGTGCCAGTTGCTGAGAATCGAAATTGTCTCTGTGCTCGATGTGGAAGACCTCACACAGGAAAGTGTTGGGGGAATAGTAAAACATGCTTTCGGTGCGGATCTAAGGCACATCTGGTTAAGAACTGTCCTCGATCAACGAGGGGTCATGGTTCAAGCCATGGAGGGAATGGTTCCAGTCAGAATCAACCAAGGAGGTGATATCGGGTAAGCTCCTCTGCTTTGGTGCATGCTTTAATTGCTTTGCTTGCTTGTGGGAATAGCTCTTTTCTGAGTTGCTTTGAATTTTGAGTGCGAACTTAGAGGCTATGATTGGGAAGTATGTTAGCTCTTTAAGATCAGAGTGCGCAGCCATAGCGTAGCGGGAGGAATTGGACTGTTAGTTTAGACAAGTAATTTCGAGGACGAAATTATTTTAAGGAGGGTAGAATTGTAACACCCTGGTTTTAGGGGTTGGATTTCTGGTGCTTAGCTCGGGTGTTGGCACACTTCAGTGTGTGTTTGGGTAAGTTTTAGGGGTCCTGAGAACCCTAGGTGGTGGTAGGTTGCCTTAGAAAATTTTTAGTTTTAGGGGCTAAAAAGGGGAGCTTGGATAGAGGGGGCCTTAAGAGAATTTTTGGTGGAAATATGGCACAAAGATAGGCTTGGCAAAGTGGTAGGAAGGCGCCACTTTAGAGCTTGGAAGGTGACGCCATTTGCAGGAGGAAGGGTCTCATGTTCGATTCGCGGAAGCAGCAGATGGGCATTGTTTTTGCGTCATCTTGGTGGGGTGGATGGACGGTTTGAAAGGCTTAAAAGGTGGAGAAGACTTGGTCATCTTTTTTTTGAATTTGGCTAGGTAAAAGTTTGACTCATTCAAACTTTTTGAATGGGTGGAAGGGAGGTATTTTAGGAGAATTTTGAGGATTATTTTTGGGGGGTTGGAGCTTGGCCTTTTAGTATAAATAGGGGGGGGAGGTGCTCATTATTCATTCACCATCTGCCTTCTCTCCCTTGCCGAATTTTGTTCCCCATTTCCTTGGTTGCCGAAACCTTTTCTCCAAAGCTTGTTGTTCTTCTTCTCTCACATTTTTCCAAGTGGCCGAACCCTTCACTCTCCCTATTTCCCTTCCTTTTCACTTCAAAACCGAAAGTACACCCCACACCTTTCTTTCTCCTCTCTTTGGCTGAAACCAATGTTCCCTACCCCTTGATTTAATTAATAGCCGAATCTACATCCATCACCCCTTTGCCGAATTTCTTTCTCTCAACTTGATAGCACTTGGGCCGAATGTTAACTTAGATCTTTTCGGGTTCCGTGACTGAGATACTCTGGGGTTTTAGTGGTTGGCCAAGCCTCCGGTTGTAGCAGTCAGTTTGATCAAGTGGTGGTAAGGTTATTTATTAAGGTTAAATGCTTAAGTGGTGTTTTGGGGGTTAACCTGTTTACCTGATTAAGCTTTTTGATGGAGGCCACAACCAATCAGAGTGGGCAAGGGGAGGTCCCTATTCCGAAGTTCAAGAAAAGAGCGGTTTCAGCAGTTCGGGATTGGCCACCGGGGTGTGGGCCAGCGGTAGGAGATAGCTATAGGCAGATAGCGGTAGTCTCGCTAGTCGATAGCGTCGGGATCGAGGGTTTAGAGCTCCGGGTTTTAAGGTGTGTAGTTAAACCATTGTTTCCGGGATTTGAGTATATCTGTTTATGTTGTATGATGCTAATAAGTGCAGTTAAATGTGAAAATGGTACCCTTAAGGGGGTATGAAGATGATCAGGTTAGTAGCAAAGTTTGTAATTATGTGATCACTGATTTTATTGTGTGAGTATGCCTATGATTGTGTTTAATATGTTCATGCACCACCTTATCATCATTTTATGTTACATGTGCATGGGCGGGTTATGAAAGAAGGTACGGGTGTACTTCGAGTACGTGGTTGATGTCAGCTTTGTGCTACATCGTGGATTGGCGCTGACTGAGGTCGCGTTGTGGATCTTTGCGATTTAGTTCGCGTGGTTACCTTGATTGATATCGGCTTATGCCATATCGTGGCTTGATGGATTGCTATGTGCTCCATCGTGGTTTGATGTTAGCTATACGCTACATCGTGGATGGCATTGGTTGCCTTTTTGGAGGGAAAAGGAGAGGGTGACTCGATAGTCCCCTGGTGTGTGGTAGGCTGGATCAGGGGGTGTGTAGCGGATGGACCCTAGGCTTGGGTTGGGTTTCATGATTGCATTATTCCGTTTATGAAATAATATGAAAATGGGCCAAGCCCAATGAATAGGTATGTTTTGGGAACATACGTGGACATGGGCCAAACCCAGTGATCAGTGGACTAATGTGAAAAGGGCCTAGCCCAGTAATTGTTATAATTTGAAGGTGGGCCAAGCCCAGATTGTGGTAATGTCTAATAATTATACTTGCATGTTGCATTTGATAATTGGGATGTTATGTGGTTAGCATGTGGGTGGATTTCGATGGTTTGGTTACACACTGAGTCTGTATGACTCACCCAACTTTTTAAGCATCGCAGGTGACACGTCGATCGGACCGGGTTGGAGTGGACACATGGTGGCCCATGCAGAAGAAGAGATTAAATGTTTTAGGCTTACTTTAAGTATTTGGGTTTAAATAGAATATGTAATAAAGGCCTTTTAACTCTTATTTATTTTTGTTATGATTATATTAGTATTTATTATGGTTTGAAGAATTGGAAACACTATGTGAAGATGATTATATTTTTCCAACCTACTTATTCAATTTGGCTTGTATATATATTAATCTTTTAGTATGAGTATATTTTAATAACAAAGTTTTAATCATAAGTTTAAATAAACATGGATTTTTCAAAAGTTAGCAAGTTTTAAATTTTTCTAAGTTAAATAGATTTTCCACCGACTTTTCCGCACTAACATAACCAGATTCGGTCGTAGTGAATGGGCCGGGTTTGGGGATGTTACAGAATTGGACTATGTGAATCTCATATCTATGGCTAGATTTGGGCTAAATTGGCCACACAAGCGTGTGGGTCCATTTGGGCCGAGAATGGGCCTAGGGCCATTCGCATCATTATCTCTGTTTAAAATGCTTGAGTCGCTCGAGGCGACTGTAGACCTTCTGAGAGGTTTACAAAATTACTGAAATACCATTGGTTTACAAAATTACTAAAGTACCATTGGTTTACAAAATTACTGAAGTACCCTTGGTTTACAAAATTACCGAATACCCCTAGTTTGTGAAATTACCGAAATACTCCCAGTTTGTAAAATTATCGAAATACCCTCGATTTGTAAAATTAATGAAATAGCCCCGGTTTGTGAAATTATCGAAATACCCCTGGTTTGAAATATTACCGAAATACCTCTAATTTGCAAAATTATCGAAAAACCCCTGATTTGTGGAATTACCGAAATACCCCTGATTTATGAAATTATCGAAATACGTCCGATTGAATTATTATCGAAATACCCCTGATTTGTGAAATTACTGAAATACCCTCAGATTGTGAAATTGTCGAGATACCCTCGTTGGGTAAAATCACCGAATTACCCCTGTAGGGTAGAATTACCGAAATACCCCTCAGGGGTAGGATTACCGAAATACCCTTATAAGGTAAATGACTGTTTTTCCCTTGTAGGTAAATGACTGATTTAGACTGTGAATTTGACTGAGTTGACTGTGATTGTATGACTGTGTTTTAACTCACTTGACTGCGGGCGTGTGTTTGATTTGCATATACGTGTAATGATTGAGCATGACATACACGGCATATTGCATTGGGTTGGGTTTGATGATCGGAGGAAGTGTATTCTGGTGGCCCTGCCACATTCTGTTTTAGTGGCTATGCCACATATATCATTTTGGTGGCTCAGCCACATATACCATTATTAGCAGCTTGGCTGCATTATTGGAGAGCTTGGCTCTGTGCCATCTTGAATATGGTTTTGTGCCAATCGTATTTACCCGTGGCTTTGTGCCTAACAGATATCGATGACTCTGTGTCGATCCTATTTACCCAAGGCTGTGTGCCGATAATATTACCGTCGCTGATGGCTATGTGCCGATTATGATTCTGGTGGCTCTGCCACATATTCTGGTGGCTCTGGCACAATCTGTATAGTGGCTATGCCACGTATATTCTATTATTCTGGTGGCTTCACCACAAATTCTGTGATGAGCAGCTTGTCTGCCATCGAGTTGTGTAGCGGATGGATGGGTCGATTTAGAAATCCCACAGGTGTGTTGGGCTGGTACGGGTGGTGTGTAGCGGATGGATTATTAGGTTGGGTTGCATTACATTGTGCACTATCATGTTTATAGGGTGAAGGCCCAGTCTGCTTCTGTATGGGCTTCGGCCCAGTCTGCTTCTATATGGACTTTGGCCCAGTCTGCTTCCGTATGGGCTTCGGCCCATCTACTACTGTATGGGCTCAGGCCCAGTTAATGACCGATTAGGAGATTACACATTGAGTTCTCGTAACTCACCCCCTCCTCTGCTTTAATCTTGCAGGTGATCCCCAGCGTCAGAGGATTTGGAGCTGCGGAGGACTCGGAGGTGGCCATACTTAGGATTTGCTTCATACATTCAGTTTTAACTTATCTTTATTTTGTTTTCTTTAGTTTGGGTAAATATTTTGTAATAAGGTCATTGGATTTCATTTTTCTTTTAAATTTTCGTTTCAGTTATATTCAAACTATAAATGATTAAACTCTGGGTTTTCTAAAAATTTAATAACCGTTTTTCAAAATATCACGTTTCTGTAACTACGCAAATTATTGAATTTGATTTCTACGAAAAACAAAGTTTTCGCAAATAATAATAATAATGTTTTTACAAGAAACCCATCAAAGCACATCTGAATTTCACAAACATAAAAGCTCGGAGTTTTAAAAAGAATACGAAGTTTTTAACGAACGCGCAGTTTTTAAACAACCCTTTTTACGTGACATGCCAGATCCAGTCATAACGTCTAGGCCGGGTTTGGGGTGTTACAAACGATGTCCTGATACCTCATTTTCTAAAGCCACTTGACTTTTAGGACAACCCACTTAAACTTAACTATTTGTTCAATTAGCAAAAATTAATCAAATCAGAATTCATAATAAATTATATTTGACCCGTATGAATTAAATAATAATAATTACGAACTCATTAGTCAGATTTCTGATCCCGGAACCATTATTTATGACTCCATTGAAAACGAGCTGTTACAGAAGCTTAGAAAACTTAAGTTAAGTAGGGATATTTCTGGATGGAAAATTTTTAAAAGATGAATTCTAGTTTGTTAAAAGTGTGAAAAATAAATAAAAATGGATGGAAACTCTACTTGATACAATTGGCCATGGTCAAGGGGAAGTAGAGAACCTTGGCCAATTTGTGTAATATTTGTGCTGAATGATAGCTTGTGAAGCAATGAGTATTCTGGTGAAGTCGAAATTGGGAACAGATAATCAAGTCAAAAGATATGTGAATTTTGGACTAGGAAACTTAAGTTGTCAACATGATTAACCATGCATATATAAGTCTGTTTTTATTAGTTTTAGTATTAAAATAGATAAATGACATTGTTTCGTACTGAATTGCTCCTATAGTAGCTAAAAACAAAATGAGCATCTTGAAGGATAAAGGCGAAGAAAAGGAGTAAAGCGATTGAAACTTTGGTTTGTGCTAATATCTTATTTTCATTATATAAAGCTTTAGAATATTTATTTTACTATGACTAGTTATATTAAATTTATTTTATTTTATTTTATGAGTTTTGGAGAAGTTTGACCGATTTAGTTAATATTTATAAAATTATGTTTCGAGATGAAGACTATGTTTTTCAAATGATTAAATTAGAAAATTCAAGGTTAAGATTTTAATTTGAGTATTATGATTTTAGATGATTGAGCAAGTAAATGTTTAATATGTTTTGAATTGGAAGCCTAATTTTACATTATGCAATATGTGATTTGAACATGAAATAAAATTGAAATGAGAACTATATGAAAATGGAATTGAAATGGATCATGAAATTTGATTTTTACCCCGTTTCACTAAGTTAGAGTATAAATCGAATATAGTTGGCATGACATAGAGTCTTTACATCAGAGGATTTAGCACCCAGGGGGTCGTGGGCAGTCCCAATTCTCAAAGGATTGTGGACTACTTTGATAGCCATCATTGTCGAACAACTAGCGGTGGCAGATTCGTTTATCTAGTTATGAGTCTAAACCTTAGTGCGGGGTCTAAATTGAAAGAAAAGCAAAAACAAAAGTTGAACTTACTTGAATTTTCATATTGTGTGAATTAAATTAATTATACGATTCTGAATTTGATTAAAAAGCATATTTTTTTTATTCGATTTGTCAATATCGTAATATTAACTTTTATTAATATTAAATTTTTCTTTTATTTTGATGTTATTAACGATATTTATAATCATGTTATTTCTATCAATTAATTTATGTTCAATACTTATGTAATGATTTATATGATGTTACCACCACTGAGCATAAAAATTGCTCAGCGTATGGTTGTCTATTTTTCCGTGCGCAGGTAATTAGATTCGGTAGGTCATTCCAGTAGCATCTGAAGAATTGAAGATCAACTCAAACAATGTTGGTGAAAAGTTTACTTTAAGTTTATATAAATGGCATGTACCTAGGCTTGTATATATATAATACTATGTCGTAAACTGAATTTAAATATTTTCATTTTGTTTTATTTACTAGTATGTTATAACTAATGCTTTGATGAAATAGTAAAACGTAGAAATCTAGTTTATTGGTATGTTTTGAGAAATCGAAGTGTTGGGAATTGATTTGGGAGAAGATTTGAATGTGGATATATTGTGAAATCTAAATTTTGTAGGGGTGTTTACGTAAAATAGACAGAAATGATACCGAAATTTTTATAAAATAATTGTACCACTAAATTTCTACTTCGAAAAAAATGTAAGATAGAAAAGTAAATTGTTTCGGCAACGAAATGTGATATTTTATATTCAGATCCAACAACTAAGTCGAGTATAAGATGCCACAATTCAATTTTGTTTTAAAATTATTATTTACTTTCTTTCAATGTAAAATTTTCTTTACTAAAAAAATAATAAAATAAAATAAAATAAATTAGTAAATCCGAATATTGACCTGGTAATATCTAAGGCCACGTTTGGTTGGGGGGAATGGCATAGCCATTCCCTCCCTATTCTTAGATGAATAGTAATGTTGTTGTTTGGTTCACGGTTTCTTCATTCGGTCGAATCACTTAAAGCGTTTCCATTCCCTCAAATGCGTAACACGGATTCAGTGGTGATGGCTTTGAATAGCCATTCCTACCATCACCGAATAGAAATAAAGAAAATTCTTCCTAAAATCTCCTTCACACTTTCTCTGCAAACGCGTTCAAAGTTGCTTCTTTCATCACAACAATGCATTTTCAGGCTAGCAGATTTTTCTTTTCAAGTTTAATTTCATTTGGTTTTTGTTCTTGCAATCATCAAATTTTGTTTTAGAAGGGGTTTATGGTAATGGGTTTTCTTTAAATTTTCTAAGAAATAAGTTACAACTCAACTTTCAAATCACTGTCTTTTGGGGAAGATGATGTTTCAAGTTGTTCTATCGTTGATCAAGCCTCTAGAACTTTTTCAAAAATGAATTTTTCCTTGTATAAGGAGGTTTTGTACTTTTTTGAAAACCCAACATCTTTACCTCATCTTTTTTATTGGTTGCAGTTTCCTGCTAGTGTTCCTTTCTTGAATGCCTTCCCTTCTATGTCTATCAAGGTTGAACAGAACATTGAATTTACAATTTATGGTCTTTGTCAATAGGTTCAATAGGATGATGTGTTTGGGCAACAAATGATAAGAATTTAGAGGTGAAATCATCCTACTTTCTTATTTTCATCTATTATGAGTAGGCTTAATTCTATAAGTGAATTAATTATTTCCCAATAAGTTGTTTGCGCACATTTTTTAACCTATAGACATTTTGTATTGTTTTAAATTCTTTTGATGTTAGATTAAAACTTAAAAGATGTTTATCTAGGTTGGAATGTTCTCTTTACAAAACATCCATTTTTCTCCTCTCTCTCTATCTTTGGCTGAAATTTTTTTTATAGAGCACCCCTTTTTCTCTTTGGTTGAAATGCAGTAAATTTTGAACTTAGAGATTAAGACATATTGCAGTCAGTACCTTTTAGTTATTTTCTATCATGGAATTAAAAAGGTGAAAATGAGGAGCTTGGATTAATTGATGTTGGTTTATACAAACATACACTGGTTATTAGTTAATTATCAATGCCTCTTTGTTGACATTTTTCTTTTCAAAGTCGAGGCTATGCACTTTTGGGTATTTATGCTACGTCAACTTTGCTTGCAAAGGAAAAACTATTTGTTGATCAAGGATGGCAGGTATACAACTATATATTATCTTTTAGTTTTTGCTTGACATCATATCTTATATTTTATTTTTAATTTCTGTATCTTTAACTGGAAATAATGCCAATATATGGGAGTTAGGCTATGAATATATCTAATGGTTTATTTATTTTATGGAACACATTTTCTTGGTGCCTTTAGAGTGTCATGTCTTTGATGGCAAGCATGGTAATGTCTCTGACCCAAAAGAACATAGTAATGAACAATATAAAGTCCAGGTTTAGGCTAAACAGAGCTAATAATTTAGCAACTATTAGTCCATATCCTTTCCCCCTATCTTCCTCATAACTTCTAGAATGAACTTTTAATTGTAGAAATGAGGCATCATATAATATAGTTGCCCTCCTATCTTTCCTTGTATCCTAAGTGAGATTCTTTCTAGGGCATGCTTTTATATATATGTGAGATTCATCCGTAAGAGACTAAAAAGTCATATTGGAGAAAAATATTGTCGTATGGCTCTCTCTCTACTCTTTGTAATGAATGTAATACTTTTTTCATTTTTGTAGTGGCAAATCATCGCTTTTAACCTGCTATCATATGTTCAACAAAAGTCACAGCTTATTTACATGCTTAGAAATATGCAATACGGTTTTAGGTGCTTCTAACTTTATGTAAGGTTATGACCCCCTTTACACCGTTTTTCACTGAGGTTCTTTATCAAAACATGTGGAAAGTTTATGATGGAGTAGAGGAAAGCATTCACTATTGTAGTTTTCCTCAATAAGAAGGAAAGGTATTCTTCATCTTTGTTGTAATTATTCTAATATTTTTCAATATATATACCTCATCAGTGACTTATTGATCAATTCTATTTGTTCCAAAATCTTTCTGGTTGGAGTTATTTGGACATTTTATTATCTTAATTTGAAACACCCCAAACCCGGCCCACGAGCTTTGACCGGATCTGGTATGTTCCTCAAGTAAACCGGTTCAAAATTCTTTTGCTTGTGCGATTTTTAAAAATATATTGTTTTGAAAGAAAACTTATTATTGGGTTGGGCTTGAATTGAAAATGAATTAATTTTATATTAAAACTCCTTTTTTAATTAAGGTGACAAAGCACTTTGGAGTTTATTATTTTGAAATAATTTTACTTGATCCATAAATAATAGTTTGTAAACAAAATAAATAAAAGTAAGAAGAAATAAAGAAAATTCATCTGAGGCCTTATTACATCAAAAATTCCCAAAACTTAAATTAAAGTACTTAAATAAAATAAAAGTCCAAATGGTAATTTCCAGCTATGCATGGCCACCTTTAAGCTCTTGCCGACCCGGTCCATTACTGCTCATCACCTGAAAAATATTCCCCAACGGGGTGAGTCAAACAGACTCAATGTGTAATCAACACTAAAATTTAATAGGTTTAGGCATACCATACATATCATGTTCACATAATAATAATTCAAGATAATGATGCAACCCCGAACCCAAACCTAGATGCCATCCGCTACACATCCTCGTACCACCCTGCACACCGTGGGGACTACTAAGTCAACCCTCCTTCCGCTACACACCATCGAAGGCAGTCGCTGCAGTCGACGTGCTCATCGCCCATATAAATTCGTGGCATAGCCAGCAGATTAAATAATTGTGTCATGAGACACCACATTCAGATAATGTAACCGAAGTTACCACATTCAGATAATGTGACCGAAGTCACCACATTCAGATAGTGAGACCGAAGTCATCACATTCACTTCCCCTTTTTCATATAACCCGAATGCCCCATATTATTCATATCATGCATATCATACTTAAATTCACATTCATGTCACTTTTCACATGTTAAAATATAACATATTTCGTAATCCTAGTAGGAGTAGGAAACGTACCTGAGTACTTTGTACCACATTAGGGTACCTTAGCCATATTCACATTCTTATACATACTTATATTAAATATTGCCATAAAACGTATTAAAAGATAGTGGGGATTACACACCTGATTCGCTTAATAAATTCCTTGAGATCCCGAAATCTGATCTACTGCTTAGATCCTTAATCCCTACATTTGATTAACCACTAACTATTTAGCATAAATCCTATTCGGCTATAATACCAAATCCTAGTAGGATTTGTATTCTTGAAACTTACCTTTGATGCCGATTTGATGATTATCCAAATCCCGAAATAGATCCTTGCTTTCTTAGTGCTATCAAAAATCCTATAAGCACATGTTAGATTGATTTCTAACACTTAATCATCATTAAATGGCCTATGGCCGAATATCAGATGTCTTACCTTAATCTTAGAAATCCCGAAATATTCTTCCTTGTAGTCGACAGCTGCCGAAATCCAAAAAGGACCCTTCAAAGTTTCGGCCATGGAATCCTAAAGGAGTTAGATTCCTATATTTCGGCTAAGAAGGAGAGATTGGAAATCAAATAACAGTTGATCTTACCTCTATGGATGAAATCGGCAACACCCTTCTGTCACAACAAAGATTCGGCTTTGGCTTTAGTGAACAATCGGCTAGGTTCTAACAATTACCTAGTTTCGGCTTTTGAAAGAAAACTATGAGAAGAGAAGGGATATGATGTTAAATAAAATCGGCAAGGGGAACTAAGGGTGAAGAGGAATTCGGCTAGACAAAAGAAAAAGAGGAGAGAAGAGAGGCTAGGGAATTCGGCAGAGAAAGAGGAGGAAGAAAATTGATGAGTAGCCCTATGTTCTTCCTTTTATAGCCGAATTTATCCCTTAGAATCCCTTACTTGGCCACCACTCCTCTTTATTTGATAGCTTTATCACAAAATAAAAGAATTTATCCAACATTTATCTCCTTAATAATTAAAGAATAATCCTTTATTATCTCCTTGAAAAATAATCTAAAAAAAAATCCATTATTTATCCTTATTAGCCGAATTTAAAGAGGATAAAACTCCTCTGTTGCAAGCCTTGTGCCGTCCACCTCTGTACATCTAGAAGCAAAAATAAAACTTCTTTTATTTGCTTCCCATGTGACTCGAACTCAGGCCCAACACCCTTGCATGTGGCGCCATTTCTAGAGGCCCTAAGTGGCATCTTCAGGCCACTTTTCCAAGCCCATTTGCGTGTCAAATTCCACATATTTTTTTCTCTTAAGGCCACCTTGCTTCAGTTTCCTCTTTTAAACTTTAAAACTCGACATTTCTAAGTCATTTCTAAGTTTCCAAAAATTTTCGTTTGGCTCTTTAAACTTGACATTTCCTTACATTTCCAAGTTTCCAGAAATGTTCACTTTCCTCTTTTGAATCATTTCCAAATCATTTCCTAGTTTCCAAAAATGTTCACTTTCCATTTTTGAACTTAACATTTCCATACATTTTCAGGTTTCCAAAATGTTCATTTCTAAATCTTTTCCATACATTTTCGGGTTTCCAAAAATATTCAAAATTTATTCATAATACTTAAGACATGTCATTTCATACAATTAAACTGAAAATGCATAGGCCCTTTTCAGGATGTTACATAATTATAACTTGCTCAAAGCCTACAGGTTTATCTTCCATCAAGAGACTACTATTGTTTGAAGTTGGAGTTTGAACATGGAAATGGGCAGGTTTGTTTTGGTTATGAAGAAATGGTTGCATAATTGGAGAAATTTAGATGGATTGAAATATGTTAACCAATGAGGTGAATAGAGGAAAAAGATGAAGGTAGAATGAAGGGAATGAGTCTGAAGGTTGGGAGGAAATTATGGTTTTGTAGATAAAATCAGAGATTCTGCTAAGGGAGGGTGAGAAAAAGAGAGCAACCAATGTGAGCTGTTTACATGATCCTTTTATGGTGGGGAAAAATTTAGCTATGTGTTTTAAGATTGTTGATGTGGAAGTCTGAAGTTCACCAGGTTGTGGTTCGCGAATCAATTGCAGGGTCCTTGAACTAGCTGTGGGTCCGCGATATCGTTGGTTTCATTGGAAAACACGCGTCAAGTTTTCTATGAGTAATTTGTAAGGTTTGCTACCTAGGGCATAATAAGATATTATTTTATTGTTTGGTTTTGTAGAATTGCAGGTAAAGTTGAATGCGTTGAAAATCAAGGTACAGTGGAAGTGACTCAGGGAGAACATGTCTTCTTGATAGTGGGTGACTACTATTTGGAGGACAAGAAGTGATGTTTATAATTACATTTTCTAATACATGCATATATGTGTATATATTACAAGAACATGTTGGACTGAGCAGACCAAAGCAGCGAAGCAAGGGAAGGGAAGGCAACAATTACTCCTTATTCATATAATTGTTATATGCAATGCTACGCTGCATTTATAGTGTAAAGTTATGAATTCATATGTAAATATACATAATAGGATGTTTATAATTCTTATTCTTTTTTAAATGTATATGTGTGCATATATTATAAGTATTTTGGGCTAAGCTAACTTCTTAGTTTTTGTATATATGTATTTTTTGTAAAATAGAGAATGAAAAAATTAGACTTTTTAATGCATTGAATAGTTGGTTTTTCCCCTACCACAAAAAGAAAATAAAAAATGGAAAATTAAATTAAAATGATGATCATAATTATATTAAAAAATAAAAATACTTTTTTTATATTTGGTTGCGATCCTAATCGTTCTATTTTTATTTTGTTGGGATTCATGTTGCAATTCAGTTTAGTTTGACTCATGTTCCATTTTATTGAACCAAACAATTGAATTAAGAATATTATTAAATTTTGTTTAATAATAATTATGTTAAAATATGATTAAATTATTTATTATTATTAAATTATATTTAATAATAATCTTATTAAAATTTAATAACAATAACAATAATTATCTACCTAACAAAAATTCTGCTAAGGGTACTTTGGTCATTTAAGTCTTTTTCCTTATACTATTACAACATCTATTCTATTCAACCAAACACAAGAATACTATTACAACTCTATTCCATTCCATTGAACCAAACAATTGAATTACTGATTATAGTTCTATTCAATTACAACTCTATTTCATTACAGTCCTATTCCATTCACCCCAACCAAACGTGGTGTAAGAATTAAAACTTTAGACAAAAAAAAGTACATGGAACAATTAATAGACTACGGATTTTCATTTCTAGTTTTCAAATAACTCTCTATTTCATTAATATAAAAAATATGTATTCTCTTTAATTGACTCAATATATCTCTTCTTTTGAGGGAGATTCTCCTTCCTCAAAATCATAATGTAAGAAAAATTTGTTAAACGAAACCAAAAAAAAATTCATGAAGAAACCCATTAGAAAATTAAGCATTTAAATAAATCATTCGTTAGTGGAAACACTTAGGGCACGTTTGGTTGGGGTGAATAGAATAGGGTTGTAATGGAATAGAGATGTAATGGAATATAGTTGTAATTGAATAGAGCTGTAATCAGTAATTCAATTGTTTGGTTCAATGGAATAGAATAGAGCTGTAATAGTATTCTTGTATTTGGTTGAATGAAATGGATGTTGTAATAGCATAAGGAAAAAGGACTTAAATGACCAAATTACCCTTAGTAAATTTTTTTTAGTTAGATGATTATTGTTATTGTTATTAAATTTTAATAAGATTATTACTAAATATAATTTAATAAAAATAATGATATAATTTAATAATAATTTAACATAATTATTATTAAATACAATTTAATAAAATAATATAATTTAATAACATTCTTAATATAATTATTTTTAAAATATGAATTAATAAAAATCATAATATATAATATTAGAAAAATAATATACAACCTACTAAAAAGTCAAGGATTAGAATTAATAAATATCTTGAAAATTATATTTTACATCCAAATATAATGTTCATACATTAACTTGCGAATTATCTTGTGGATTATCCAAACATAATATTTTACATCCAGTTGCGAATTATCTTGCGAAGATGACTCTTAGCAATGAGGACTTTTTACAATTGTTTAAACAACCTCCAAGAAGGGTTTTGGTTTAGGATTATGTGGTTCCTATGTTATGTTTTCTCATTACCAAAAAAAAACATTATACTAAATGATACAAACACCCTTGGGATCAATGATTATTACGGGTCAAAATAATCTAAGAAGAGCAAACACATAGCCGACAATAAATTAATCTTTGTTATGAACTTCCACTGAATTACAATGATTTTAGCATCATTGACATTCATTTGAATGGATTTGATTACACCATTGTAGAGTAATATGTGAATGTTCAATCTACTGATGAACAATGTACCAAAGAATCCAAGAGTAAGTGCTGTTGCTCTATGATTTGGGATACCATTCCAACATGACTTATTATACATCAATGGTGTTCCATGATTACAAAATGATCAAAACATAATATGATGTTTTTATGATTGAGTGAAACGTTGAATATCAATGACAGAGGAAAAATCAAAACCACAAAATAATGATCCTATTATCATGCAAAGCAACTGCTTCTACCTGAACCCAACAAAAAGGGCTACTCAAAATTAAACCCACTACATTCAACAAACTGTTCTAACCTGTTACATAAACCAAATACACAAATAGTATACAATGAACAATTCTAACCATAACACCCATATGGTATTTAATTTCTCAAAAGTGCTACACAAAACCAAACTTATAGAGATAGTGAACAGTTCCAACCATAACATAAGAAATACTAGTGTACGACAACTTCACATTTCTTTGAATTCATTGGTAACCTCAGTAGTTTTTTGAAGATACACAATTCATCTTTTTCAAGTAGGTTAATCATTCTTAATATGAGCTTCTTTAGAACCATTACATGGTTCAAGAAATAACTAATCATTTCAAACACATATTTGCTTCCATCAACTCCAAAAATTTTGGTCTCCTTGATATGAAATGATAAACAAGAAAGTATAAGTAGTGACCTCAATCCTTCTTCACCATCAGCCTAAACTCCCACACGAAATTAAAAAGAAATGTTAGTTGGTTTGTATGCTGCAATTTTGATGTAATTATCGATAAATGAATAAGAGCACTTAAGAGAATTCTTCATACCAGATCTAGAATAAGGGTCTTTAGATTAAGACCATTATGTAGAAACTCCAAAAGCCGTGCCCCTTTCCGATAAGGATAGTAACTAAATACCCTTGGAAAAATGAAGTTAAAACTCTACATCAGACCTATGGACTGCACAAACTAAAATAAAAGTAACTAGATGCCCTTGGTTAGATATTATGAAATTAAGTAGAGTTAGTGGTAAAATAAAAGCAACTAAATACCCGTGTTTTAATATTCTGTTCTCTGCATTTTGACTGCAGCCATTCTTACAAAAAATTAACTGGACCAGTGGAAATTAAAAAAAAAAAATCAGATGCAACCAATGGTATAAATGAACACCCAAGGTTCCAACACCAGGAAACATGTATACTATGACACATCAATTCTATAAATGCAATCAATGGTATAAATGAAACATATAGTAAAAAAATAATATACATATCAAACCTTAGAAATATCAACAGAGTTTAGAATCAATAATTTACAGCGAACAAATTACTGTTTTAAGCACACAAAGCCCATTAAAGCATTAACAACTTTAGCTAAAATTACATAATTCGATGCCATACCATACACTAAACTAAAACGAAGATCATGTGAATCCAAAATGATAGTAAGTTTAAGTTAGTAGACACCAAACGGAGTTTCTAAGCAAAGCCAAAGGGCATTAAAACCAGAACCAAGACAAAAAAAAATAAAATAAAATACCCAGTAAAAGAATCAAACCCAAAAATGCAAAATAGAAACCCTTCCTGGAAATTAATTAGATAGTGAAGGTATAGAAGGCGAAAGAGACTTTTATCTGAAATCCCCCTTTCGTTTTCCTCTTAAAACCTGTACACATCTAGGGCATTTGAAATTTGGGTCTGAATTAAAACTTACTAGTTCCTGGATCCTGCGAGACGACCCGAAAAACGCTTCACTTCTTTTTTCAATGGATTAAGCTATCAAGAATTTCCAATTTTGTCAATATATTGAAGAGAAAAAGAGTTGAAGAAGAAGAGAAAATGCAGATGGGGTTCGAAGGAAATGGGATTAAAAAAAGGTTTAAATTGATAAGTTGGGAATTTGTTGATATTACAGTGGAAGGAAGAAGCATGAAAAAGAAAGGAAAAGATTTCAGACGTGAGAAAGAAAGGATAATGGTGAAGGTAAAATTGAAAGCTTTAGCTAATTTCTTACCCACCAATTCCCTGAATCATCATTCTGTGGGGAGACCACCAAATGGTAAACAACATTTTTGCCCTGAATAAGCCCGTATGGAATAGGTCTATAATAGCTTATTTCAGCCAACTAAACAATAGTTTAGTGATGGGTCCACTGAATTGAACTGTAATACATTAGTATTATAGCCAACTAAACATGTTCTTAGATTAATTCCATTGGTGTATGTTTGTCATTTGTCTTTGCCATTTTCTAGAATTGTTTCCTTCCATAACTAAAACCTATAAGTAAAGCAATATACAGATTTAAAAAGTAGAAATAGTAACCAAAAAAATACGTCATTCAAAACTATTTTAATGAACATTGATTGTAAAGGAATTATGTTAAAAAATTAATAATGTATGGTTCAAATATTAGCATGACAAAAGGTGATATGAAATTAGAGAAGAAAATAGGGTAGACGCATTTTGTTTTTGAAACAATTCTTTTGGCTTCATCTTTTGCAAGTTAGGTATTTATAGCCATATGCTGTCGATATTATATTATTAATTGTAGATGTTAAAGTTAATATATTTTTTATTTATCATATAAAAAAATTTCAAAACAATTATTCATTATATGTATAATGCACGATATTTATAGTGGTATTTTTATTACTTTAAGAAGTCGTATGCTTTTAACATGGAAAATATACAATTTAGCACGTAAATTTATCATTCACCTAATTTTGCATCAACCAATAGGTAATTGTGATATAAGTTTAAATTTTAACTTTTTTAAGAAATGCACCCTTCAAAACTATTTTAATGATTGGAAAATGAATCAATAAATAATACTATTTATACAATATATTATGCTATGCCTACAATTAAGTGATTATCTATTCACAAATAAATGTGGTAACTAATGAAATATATATATATATATATATATATATTATAATGAAACATACTAGAATTAGATATAAAATTTGATTTTCTTTAAGAACTGTATTTCTAAATAATTAATTTAACCAAATATTTTTTTTTCTATAATTATTGTAGGCCCAATTTTTATTGCCCGGGCCCAACACCAAAGTTAACCAACAACCAAAAATAAACAAAGTCCAACGGTCCAATAATTAAAAAGCCCAAATAGCTAGGCCCAAGAGTTACCAACCCAGTACAGCACAAACAGAAATTGGGGTTTTGGAAACCCTAGCCAATCTCTGGCGCCGTCAGCGACTTCCTCGCTTGCGTGCCAGGCCACATCGTCTCCTCTCCGCAGTGGACGCCTACACGTCTCTGATAGCACACCTACAAAATAGAAATAGCGAGCAGTACGGGACTAAGAGGGGGGTTATATTCTGTTGGGGTTTTAGGCTATAAAAGGGAGATCGAAATACCGTTAAAAGGGGGGGATGGTTTTTTTGGTTAAGGGCAGTTTTTGAGAGAACAAGAGAGCAATATACACTTTGTTACCCGATTTTACACAAAGAAATACAGAGGCAAAAGTTTTTTCAGAGAATCAAAAGAACAAAGGTTCACTTCTTTGTTTCATTTTTTTTATTTACTTGCGAATCTGTGTCTTGTTTTTTAAGAGTTTTTTTTCTTTAAAAAATAAGGATTTTCAAAAACAAACTAACCTTTGGCGTCGGCGCTGGAGCCTCATCAGTGGGCGCCGGAAATCGCTTGGGGAGCTAAGGAGGAGAGCCCCTCTCTGTTTTATTTTTGAAAGAAAGAAGGAAAATGAGAAACTTCAAAAAAAATCTCAGCTTTTAACCCACATAAGAAACGACACCGTTTACAGGCCTGGGGGGAAGTGACCCGCGCGTTAGACCCGACCCGACACTGGGTCCACGCGTTTTTCCCTCGATGGGATAATTACGCGCTCGGTCCTCCTTCTGGCGCCCCGTTTTCAATTGCGTCCCATTGCAATTTTTTTAAAATTCTCGATTTTGGCCCAGTAATCTCTCTCCTGTTTCAATCTAGTCCTCAGTCAAACACTGCGCTCGGGGAAGGGGTTTATTTCTGTTTTAATCCCCCTAGGTTGTGCGAGCTGTACAATTTAGTCCTTTTACCTTCTTTTATTTCAAATTTAGCCTCAAAATATTTTGATTTTGATCCACTTTAGCCCTTTTGATCGTTTTTATTATTAAGTCAATCATTTCTAATGTTTGATTACACCTTTTTTTTTTATATGCGTATTATTATTATTATAACCGAACTCTTTCTATTATTATGTATATATTTTTATTATACTTATTATATTTTTGATTTTTTTTATTATTGTTATTTTACTATTGTCATATATTTTTATGTATATACTATTGTTTTACAACTTTTATTTCATTGCTATTACTAATCTTGCTTTTATTTTACTGTTAGTACTATCCCTTTGTTCTTATTGTCCCTATTATTTTATTACTATGTTGCATTCATTATTGTTCTATTTACCGTGGTTTTTTATTTTTTATTTATTTGTTTTCATATTATTATTACTATGCTATATTTATATTATTATATTTATCGTCATACTGTTTTATTACCAACATTTTACTTATTACTTTTATTATTTTATATTTTGTTACACACTATTATATATATTATTATTATTTCTACTAGTATTCTGCTATTATATTTATCATATATATTTACTATTAGTTTTAAACCATATATTTTTATGCCTATTTTTACATATATAGGTATTTTACCTCTTTTGACTATTTTATATGTTCAGCATTTTGATTTTTCGTATTCTTATATACATTTTATTATTACTTATTTTTTTATTTATATTCATTATTTTTATTTTTGTTTTTATTGCTATGGTTATTATTACTTGTTTTTATTATGAATATCATCATTGCTATTTTTATCACGAGTTTTACTATCATGGTTTATTTACTCTTGTTCCCGTCATTTCATGTAGACCAATGGTTTCGAATTGCACTTCAACATTTTACCTTTATTTTTTTTAAAAAAATCCATTAAAAAGGTTTCACAAAGGTAATTTTAGTGTTTGGATGTTCGAAAATTGTACCCAATCGTGCTGGGCTTCAGTTTTTTGTTCGTCTGGATAATTAAATATCCTTAAAAGATTTTGATCGTGTTTTAAAAATAAGGCAATGTTTCGTGTTTGGACGTTCGAGAGATTCGTGCCCAATCGTGCTGGGTCTCGATTTTCTATCCGTCCAAATGGCCAAATATCCTTTAGAGGTTTTGACAAGGATTTCTTAAATAAAGGCAATATTTCATGATTGGAAATTCAAGAAATCGTGCCCAATCGCGCTGGGTTTCGGTTTTTAGTTTGGCCAAATAGTGAAGTACCCTTTTTTAAATTGCAAGACATGAATGTTGGAAATCATGAACTGATCTTGGTATCGATAGTTTGAGACATCGGGTCCTATCGTGCTGGATGTGGTATTTCAACTTTTCGGAACAAGAGAGTTTTAATATCCAATGCAAATTATCCAAACATTTTTTTATATTTTTTAATTTTCGACATTGAGGATATTAATCAATCAATACGGTACCAATTTTGGGCGTTGCGAGGGTGTTAATCCTTCCTCGTGTGTAACCGACTCCCGAGCCCGTTTTCTCAAATTCGTAGACCAAAAATGTTTTCTAAAGTGGCCCAATCACACTTCAAAAAAAGGATTGATGGCGACTCCGTTTTTCATATTTTAAAGTCGGCCCGTTTTCCAACAAAAAAAATGGTTTCGACAGCTTGGCGACTCCACTGGGGACAAATAAGAGAGTCAAGCCGTAGAATTAATTGATTAATGTCCTTTTATCGAAAATGAAATGTTTTAATTTTGTTTCTTTCACTGCATGAGTTTGTGTCGCGTCATATGTGTGTTGTGGTTTGAGACCCATAGGATATTTCTGCATTCATATTGCATGACCGTTGTGGTCACACCCTCTAAGTGGGAGCGAGAAGCTATGCTTTCGTGAGGTTTTCACCTCCGCATGAGCTAGGGGATTGCTCCCGGGATACATCCGTACCTATGGTTCCGTGAGGTCTTCACCTCCGCATGGCCATAGGGAAATGTATTCCCCTTAACCGAACTCAATCTGTATGAGCCTATAATGGGTGAGGATTGAGGAATCTGCTGGTTTGGGTACCTCAACTTAGAGTTGAACCACATATAGTGAACCCTAGGATCCCACCTTAGGTAGAACTATGTTGAACCCTAGCAGACACCTGGATAGGTGTTTGATTTTTACCCTCTGTATATGATACTAACATGTTTTCTTTTGTTTTGGCTACATTGCATTTCATCATCATAGAAAAAAGGTGTTGATTCATATTTGATTGCTAAATAGAAGAGTTTGTCATAAGGAAATGGATTACTTGATAAAGTGGGTTATAATACGGTCACTCGAATATAGTCCAGGTAAACAACGAGAGAAGGTTGATAGTAGTAAAAGAACACAAGACTTTGCTCGGAGATTCAAGCCAGCAAAAATTATTCGAGAACCATCACATCTCAATGAGCATCGCAGAGGATAAGTGAGTGAAGAGTTACGGCCTGGATCAAGCAACAAGGAGCTGGAGGAGGCATCTACTGAGAAAGTTAATGGGACACGATCGTAACATCCGAGTACGAAGAAAGAGATTGGTGTCTTCACCTAAACTATAAGGACGAAGCCGCATATGTAATCTGTTTTATGTAAAGAAATTTACTTTCTAGAAAAGTTCTTCTAATGGAATTGAATTCACAATCAACACCTCTCTTTCTTTTTACATTCATTCCATTCATTTGTATTGCATTTCATCCATTTGCATCACATCGCATCATATGCATATAATATCATAAAAGAACCCTATTAACTAGAGATCATATTATAGTTATCCTGGAACACCGCTACTACACCCGGAAAAAAACGAAAGCTATGAATCAAACGTTAGAGAGGTTAGAGCAGATGCAAAAAGAGATGCAAGACCAACTGCAGACTCAGATGCAAGAACAGTTGGCTAAAATCCAACAGGACATGAGGGATCAAATGCTGGAGTCCCAGAGGAGCATGATGAGCCAGTTGACACATTTGCTGGCTGGAGGGCATAATAAAGAGAAGGGCCCTATGGTTGATACCAGAGATAATAATGAAGATTCTACTTATCCTCCAGGCTCGGCCCCAGTAAATTCCCAGATTCAACCACCAAGAGTGTCAGTCAACATCAAACCCTAGTACCAATCTGGCACCCCAGCACCGGTAAACTTCCCGCCAGGCTCGAGCTCCAACCCAGAAGTCAATTTGGCAAAACCAATGGTCCCTGACTTCGATGATGCAGCAGAGGGGGAAAAAGTAAAGGCAGAACTCCCAAAAGAGTTTGAGGATCGATGGAAATGGCTGGAAGAGAAGTTCAGAGCATTGGAAAGTGCTGATTACCAATACGAGGTAGATGCTAAGAAGTTGAGTTTGGTCTCTGATCTGGTACTTCCACCGAAGTTCAAAATGCCAGAATTTGAAAAATATAACGGGACCAGCTGCCCTGAGGACCATATTACAATGTTCTGTCGGAGAATGACGGGATATGTCAACAACGACCAGTTGTTGATCCACTGTTTCCAGGATAGCCTGATTGGAGCCGCGACTAAATGGTACAATCAGCTGAGTTGTACTCAAATCAAATCATGGAAGGATTTAGCACAGGCCTTCATGAAGCATTATGGCCATGTGACTGAAATTACGCCTGACAGGATCACGTTGCCAAACATGGAGAAAAATTCGGGCGAAAGTTTCAGGAAGTATGCCCAGAGGTGGAGGGAAGTCGCTACACAAGTCCAGCCACCTCTACTAGAAAAAGAAATGACCACGCTCTTCATTAATACCCTGAAAGCACCTTTCATCAATCATATGTTGGGGAGCGCGACTAAGAGTTTTACAGACATAGTGATGTCCGGTGAAATGATAGAGAATGCGATAAGGTGTGGGAAAATAGAAACTGGAGAGAGCATGAGAAGATCAGTTCCAAAGAAAATAGAGAATGAAGTAGGTAATGTAAGCTCGAGTTATCCCAAACCCATTACTATCAGTCAATCGAAAGCGGTCGCTGCGGGCCAGCAGGCCCCACCAAGACAAGAGCCCAACACGAGGCAGAAGATCGAGAAATTCCAGTTTACTCCCATACCTGTGACGTATAGGGAGTTGTATAAAACTTTGTTCGATGCGCACGCCGTAGCCCCATTCTACTTGAAGCCGTTGCAACCTCCATATCCCAAGTGGTATGACACAAACACTCAATGTGAATACCATGTGGATGTAGTAGGTCATTCGATAGAAAATTGTACTTCATTCAAAAGGCTAGTTGAGAGACTTATCAAGGCGGGAGTGGTAGAGTTCAATGACGCTACTGGGGGAGGAAATCCGTTACCCAATCATACGGATAAGGGGGTAAACGCGGTAGTTGAGAACATGGGGAGGAGAACCAAGCAGAAAGTTGCTGAGGTCAGAACCCCATTGAGGGAAGTTTGGAAAGTAATGCAGAAAATGGGGTTAGTTCTGCAGGGGAATGTGAACAGGTTTCGAGATGCAAGGAACTACTGTGAGTTCCATGACAAGGAAGGCCATGAGATCCAACAGTGCAACGAATTCAGAACCTTAGTACAAGGGTTCATGGATAATAAAGAGCTGGAGTTCTTTAACTTTTCCAAAGAGGTGGATGTATGCGCCACAGAGGGTGGGTCTACAGAAAGGATCCCTAAAGTCAATCACCCAATAGTGATTATCACACGGCCAAGGGTCGACGAGGCAGGAGTGAAAATGGCACCGAGGGTCAAAATTAAAAAAACCGTGACTTCTCCTTATAAGGAAACACCAAGGGTTGTAATCAGAAAACCCGTAACTTCTCCTTATAAGGATACACCGAGGATTGTAATTCAGAAACCCGTGACTTTTCCTTATAAAGATGACAAGAGGGTACCTTGGAATTACAATTGCACTATGGTAGTTTCCGAGAAAGAGAGTTCGGCCAGCACACCCAACCCAGAAGCTGAGTCCTCTATGATGAGGAGGGGAGATGAGAAGCCAGGACCACTGGTTAATGAACCAGTAACAGAGGATGAGGCCGGGAAGTTTTTGAAGTTCCTGAAGCACAGTGAGTACAGTGTTGTGAAACAGTTACACAAGCAGACGGCACGCATATCGGTACTGGCCTTACTGCTAAACTCAGAAGGACGCCGTAGTGCGCTAATGAAAGTGTTGAACCAGATTTATGTTGCTGATGACATTTCGGTAAATAAGCTGGACCGTCCTGTAAATAACATAAGCGCAGATAATTTTATCTCGTTCAGTGATGATGAAATATCGCCGGGGGGCATGGGATCTACCAAGGCTTTGCACATCACTACCCGATGCAAAGGGTATACACTGCCAGGGGTATTAATTGACAACGGATTGGCTCTAAACATTTTGCCCCTATCTACACTAGACAGGTTACCTGTAGACAGCTCTCACATGAAAACATGTCAAAATACAGTGAGAGCATTGGATGGCACCGAGAGAAAAATGATAGGGAGGATCGAGATACCCCTCTTAATTGGGCCAAACACGTACGAGGTAGATTTCCTCGTGATGGACATCAAGCCTTCTTATAATTGCTTATTGGGGAGGCCGTGGATCAACTCAGTGGGAGCTGTACCATCGTCATTGCACCAAAAGTTAAAGTTGGTGACAGAGGGCCAGTTGATAACCATAAACGCAGAGGAGGATATCATCGCATCTGTTACTAGTAATGCACCATACATAGAGAATGATGCGGAGGCTATAGAGTGCTCCTTCAGGTCATTAGAGTTTATAAATGCGACTTTCATCAGTGAAGGTGGCAAGGTCCCGGTGCCAAAAATCTCTGAAGCCACAAGGATGGATCTACAGCTGACGGTAGGAAAAGGAGCATTGCCTGAAAGGGGACTCGAAAAATACCTTTAGGGCCCGGTTAGAGTGCCAGGATTGGTTGACAAACATGATCGCTTTGGTCTGGGGTATAGGCCAGATACCAGACAGAGAAAGGAGGAGCTGGAAAGGAAACATGAGAGACGGAAGGCACGATTGAATGGTGCTGAGATCAAATGGGGTTCGATGACTTTTCCCCATATATCTAATACATTCGTGTCTGGAGGAATTATTCATTCAGGGTTAGAGATTGTGAATAGAGAAACGGCTGAAGACATGATGAGAACTTTGAACATCAATGCTGTGTCTGAAGGAAGTTCGAGGAGAGGAAACTTGGCGGGTATTCGCCCTTACGAGCCTGGAAGTGTTTTGGACAACTGGACTGCGGAAGAAATTCCTGTAGTTTTTTGGACTAAAACAGAGTAATGTTCAAAACACACTTGTTGTTTCAAGCCTAGGAACAATAAGAATCTTTTGTGAAATAGGCATGTTCGCGCATCGTTATTTTCAATAAAAAATGCATTTTTTCTTCCATACCGTGCAATTATTCTTCTACTTCTGTTCCATTACATTCATAATCATAACGCATGAATAAGTCATTCTTAAATACATTTTCATTGAATATTCTTTCATACCTACCATAGGTCCCCAGATATCAATGTCATGAGCAATGCTGTTACGGACCCAGAATTTCCTGATGAGCAAGACATGTACCTAGAAGAACCTCAGGACTTTACAGATGACGGAGATTGTATTATATCCCCAGATTTGTTAAGGATGGTAGAGCAAGAAGAAAAGCTGATTCTGCCTCACAAAGAGACAATTGAGAATGTGACTCTGGAGAAAGGGAAAGAGGTGAAAATTGGAACCCTCATCACCAAGGAAACAAGGTAAGACCTCATTAGACTTCTCTTAGAGTTCAAAGAGGTCTTCGCGTGGTCATATCAAGGCATGCCTGGGTTGAGCACTGATATTGCGGTACACTGTATCCCCATAAAGGAAGATTGCAAGCCAGTCCAACAGAAGCTCCGAAGGATGAGACCCGATGTTGCGGTGAAAATCAGAGAGGATGTCAAGAAGTAGTTTGACGCTGGGTTCTTACGAGTTGTTAATTACTCAGAATGGGTAGCCAACGTTGTCCCCGTTCCTAAGAAAGATGGGAAAGTACGAATGTGCGTCGACTACAGAGACCTAAACAAGGCCAGCCCAAAAAACAACTTCCCACTGCCTCACATTGACACTTTGGTGGATAACACGGCGAGTTTTTCATTCTTCTCATTCATGGATGGTTTCTCAGGATACAATCAAATAAAGATGCATCCTGAGGACATGGTAAAGACTACCTTCATAACCTTATGGGGAACTTTTTGTTACCAAGTGATGCTATTTGGGTTAAAGAACGCGGGGGCAACATATCAAAAGGTTATAGTAACCTTGTTTCACGACATGATGCACAAGGAGATTGAGGTCTACGTCGACGATATGATTGCAAAGTCTCGAACGGAAGGGGGCATGTGCAAGTTTTGAGGAAACTATTCTTGAGGTTGAGGAAATTTCAACTGAAACTCAATCCAGCCAAGTGTACTTTCGGGGCTCGATTAGGGAAGCTTCTTGGTTTCGTGGTCAGTGAAAAAGGAATCGAAGTAGATCCGGATAAAGTCAAGACCGTGCAAAAGTTGCCCCCGCCGCGCACTCAAAAGGAAGTCCGAGGCTTTCTAGGAAGACTAAATTACATCGCTCGGTTCATCTCGCAATTGACTGAGAAGTGGGATCCCATATTTCGTCTTCATAAGAAACACAATCCAAGCATTTGGGATGATGAATGCCAGAAGGCATTTGACAAGATTAAACAGTACTTGTCTAATACTCCATTGCTAATGCCGCCCAGTCATGACAGACTATTGATTCTGTATCTGACGGTATTCGATAATTCAATGGGATGTGTGCTAGGCCAACACGACGAGACAGGGAAGAAAGAGAGGGTGATATACTACCTCAGCAAGAAATTCACCGAGTGTGAAATGAGATACTCGCCAATTGAGAAATTGTGTTGTGCATTGATCTGGACAACTCGGAGGTTGAGGCAGTACATGTTGTACCACACGACCTGGTTAATCTCGAAATTGGACCCTCTCAAGTACATGATGGAGTCGACCGCTTTGAATGGAAGAATGGCCCGATGGCAAATTTTGCTCTCCGAGCTTGACATAGTCTACGTGAACCAGAAGGCTGTGAAGGGGAGTGCAATAGCTGATTTTCTAGCCAGCAGGGCGCTAGACGACTACGAACCCCTGAATTTTGATTTTCCCAATGAGGATCTGATGTTTGTAGCGACAATTGAAGAAGATATCTTAGAAGATCGTCCCTGGAAGTTAAACTTTGACGGAGCATCAAATGCCGTTGGTAATGGAGTTGGAGCAATCCTGATATCCCGGAATGGAGACCATTATCCATTCACTTGCAAGTTGGATTTTGACTGCACGAATAATATGGCAGAATACGAAGCATGCATCATGGGAATTCGAGCAGCCATAGACCGTAAAGTCAAGTTGCTAGAAGTATATGAAGATTCCGCGCTGGTAATCTATCAGCTAAAAGGGGAGTGGGAAACAATAGATCCCAAATTGATCAGCTACCGAAAGTTAGTTTTGGAACTAATTGAGAAGTTTGATGATATCACATTCTTTTACCTCCCGCGTGATGAAAACCAGATGGCTGACGCCTTGGCCACCCTAGCTTCTATAATTAGAGTAAACGAGCAGGAGGGTATGAAGCCCATCCAAATGAGTATTTATGAGACTCCGGCTCACTGCTGCAATATTGACGAAGAAGAGGAGAAAGATGATCATTCTTCGTATCATGATATTCTGCGGTATGTGAAGAGCCGTGAATATCCTGATCAAGCAACAGAAAATGACAGGAGAACATTGAGAAGACTGGCCAATGACTATGTCTTAGATGGAGAGATCCTGTATAAAAAGAGGAAAGATCAGGTGCTGCTAAGATGTGCCGATGCGGTTGAAGCTAGGAAAATCCTGGAAGAAGTTCATGAGGGTGTCTGTGGAACACATGCCAATGGGTTTATAATGGCCAGACAAATCATGAGATTCGGGTATTACTGGTCCACGATAGAAGGAGACTGTATCTGTTATGCCAAGAAGTGCCACAAGTGCCAGATTTATGGAGACAAGATCCATGTGCCTCCTTCATCTCTTCATGTTATGACTTCTCCGTGGCCTTTCTCAATGTGGGGCATGGACGTCATTGGGCCGATCTCAACGACAGCTTCTAATGGACATCGTTTCATCTTCGTGGTCATTGATTACTTCACCAAATGGGTAGAGGCAGCATCATATGCCAATGTCACGAAGATGGCGGTTAGCAAGTTTTTAAAGAAAGGGATCATATGTCGCTATGGTATGCCGGAAAGGATCGTATCTGACAACGCTTTGAACTTGAACAACAACGCAATAGCGAAAGTCTGTAGTCAGTTCAACATTAAGCACCATAACTCGTCGCCATATCGCCCGAAAATGAATGGAGCAGTTGAGGCGGCTAATAAAAACATCAAGAAAATTGTGGGGAAAATGGTTGAGACCTACAAAGATTGGCATGAAAAATTACCGCTTGCCCTTTACGCTTATCAAACATCGGTTAGCACCTCTACCGGAGAAACTCCTTTCTCGTTGGTTTATGGGATGGAGGCAGTCTTGCCTATTGAAGTTGAAATCCCTTCTCTCTGGGTTTTGTCAGAGCTGAAGTTGGACGAAGCAGAATGGGTTCAATCTCGATATGATCAACTGAATCTAATTGAGGAAAAGAGGCTAAGAGCCATCCGTCATGGTCAAATGTACCAGAAGAGAATGATGCGGGCTTACAACAAAAAGGTCCACCCCAGAGTGTTCCATGTGGGAGACTTGGTGTTGAAACAGATCCTCCCTATGCAAAAAGACTTTAGGGGAAAGTGGATGCCTAATTGGGAAGGTCCTTATATGGTAAAGAAGGCTTTCTCTGGGGGAGCATTGATACTTGCAGAGATGGATGGCAAAAGTCTGCCCAATCCAATTAATGCAAACTCCGTCAAGAGGTATTTCGCGTAAGAAGAGAATGGGCCAAGGCGAAAACCCGTAAAGGGCGTCTTGAGTTCCAAAAAAAAAACAGAGAGGCCAAGGTGAAAACCCGTAAAGGGCACTTTGAGACCAAAGGGACTTTGAATTGAAAACCCGTAAAGGGCGATTCAAATGTTTGGAGAAATGGGGCATGCGCTGACCATCCCATACCTGAATTAACAATGAAAAGATGTGCTACATCTTTGGAGCATTGACAAAGTACCACGGATCTTCTAGACATGTGTTGAGCCCAGAGTGGTCTTCAAGAAGTTCGTATAAAAAAGCTCAGACTGTGATAGCTGGGGCACCAATTTCACCCTTACTCGTTTTTGTACCTTAGCAAAATTTGCTGCTTTTATGGAATTTATTCTTCACGGGTTTTATCCCGAATAAGTTGCAGTTTTACTCATTTCTATAGTCTTTTTCCAAGCATTTCACATTGAAGTAATGATTACTGACCTAATAATATCTTCACAAAAGAAGTTTTGTGTATTACTCTGAAAGTCTCTAAATAATACAAGAATCTGAAACAGGACAATTATTTAGAACTCACTAGGCTTAAGGGGCTTGAAACCCCTAAAATAAGAGTCTAAGCAGTGACGACATCTTCCGATTCTGTGTTAGAAATATCAACAGAACAAGAAGGCATACAACGGGATATTGCCCTAGCAAGCAACGAGCAACGATAACCCAAAAGTTAAAAATAGGATCATACTCATGACATTTTGCTTGCATCCATACATTCATAATACATATGGTTAGGAGCATTTTCATGACATCCTAGTCATTTGGCATAAGCATAGACTCCATGAAATCGACTCTACAGGTAGGTTCCCCAGAGAACAATGTAGCAAATTAAGGGGAGTTACAGAAGATTACAGATCTTATCTCTACTGAGCAGGAGTAGAGCAGATCGAAAACAATAGATCTTATCTCCACTGAGCAGGAGTAGAGCAGATCGAAGATCATAGCCTTATCTCCATTGAGCAGGATGAAAGAAAGCAGATCTTATCTCTATTGAGCAGGAATAGAGCAGATCAAAAGCAGCAGATCTTATCCCCACTGAGCAGGAGTGGGGCAGATCAAAGATGACAAGTCTTATCTCCATGTATCGGCAATGGAGTAGACTGAAGATCATAGCCTTATCTTCACTGAGCAGGAGTGGAGCAGGCTAAAGATAAATCTTATCTCTACTGAGCAGGAGTAGAGTAGATCGAAAACAATAGATCTTATGTCCACTGAGCAGGAGTGGAGCAGATAGAAGATCATAGCCTTATCTCCATTGAGCAGGCTGAAAGAAAGCAGATCTTATCTCTATTGAGCAGGAATAGAGCAGATCAAAAGCAGCAGATCTTATCCCCACTGAGTAGGAGTCGGGCAGATCAAAGATGACAAGTCTTATCTCCATGTACCGGCAATGGAGCAGACTGAAGAACCAGCCTAACCCCCTAAGCAGTAGGGTATCGGGCAAAAAGATAGCAAATCTTATCTCTACTGAGCAAGAGTAGAGCAGATCAAAAACCACAGATCTTGTCTCTACTGAGCGGGAATGGAGCAGATAAAAAAAGAAAGTAGATCATATCTTCACTGAGCAGGGGTGGAGCAGATCAAATACAACAAGTCTTATCTCCATGTATCGACAATGGAGCAGATTGAAGAGTACCGGTCTTATCCCCGCCGAGCAGGAGTAGGGCTGATCGAAAATGATAAATCATATCTCCATGTATTTACAATGGAGCAGATTTAAACCACTAGCCTTATCTTCACTGAGCAGGAGTGGAGCAGGCTAAAGATAGCAGACTGAAGACAAGTCCTGTCTCCACTAAACTGGAGCGGAGTGGACTGAAGATAACAGGCCTTATCTCCACTGAGCAGTAGTGGAGCAGATCGAAACAAAATTCCTATACCCCTAGAAATTCAGTGGGCTAAAGCGGGGCTACTTGAGGAAAGGAGGCGTTAAGAAATCAAGACTCAGCAAAACTGGGCAAAATTGGTCCTCTTGAAGTCTTTGCTCCATTCTCGTTGTACGACAACGAGCAAAGAGGGGCAGCTGTAGGCCCAATTTTTATTGCCCGGGCCCAACACCAAAGTTAACCAACAACCAAAAATAAACAAAGTCCAACGGTCCAATAATTAAAAAGCCCAAATAGCTAGGCCCAAGAGTTAACAACCCAGTATAGCACAAACAGAAATCGGGGTTTTGGAAACCCTAGCCACTCTCTCGCACCGTCAGCGACTCCCTCGCTTGCGTGCCAGGCTACGTCGTCTCCTCTCCGCAGTGGACGCCTACACGTCTCTGATAGCACACCTACAAAATAGAAATAACGAGCAGTACGGGACTAAGAGGGGGTTATATTCTGTTGGGGTTTTAGGCTATAAAAGGGAGATCGAAATACCGTTAAAAGGGGGGATGGTTTTTTTTGTTAAGGGCAGTTTTTGAGAGAATAAGAGAGCAATATACACTTTATTACCCGATTTTACACAAAGAAATACAGAGGCAAAAGTTTTTTCAGAGAATCAAAAGAACAAAGGTTCACTTCTTTGTTTCATTTTTTTTATTTACTTGCGAATCTGTGTCTTTTTTTTAATATTTTTTTCTTTAAAAAATAAGGATTTTCAAGAACAAACTAACCTTTGGCGTCGGCGCTGGAGCCTCATCAGTGGACGTCGGAAATCGCCTGGGGAGCCAAGGAGGAGAGCCCCTCTCTGTTTTATTTTTAAAAGAAAAGAAGGAAAATGAGAAACTTCAAAAAAAATCTCAGCTTTTAACCCACATAAGAAACGACACCGTTTACAGGCCTGGGGGGAAGTGACCCGCGCGTTAGACCCGACCCGACACTAGGTCCGCGCGTTTTTCCCTCGATGGGATAATTGCGCGCTCGGTCCTCCTTCTGGTGCCCCGTTTTCAATTGCGTCCCATTGCAATTTTTTTAAAATTCCCGATTTTGGCCCAGTAATCTCTGTCCCGTTTCAATCTAGTCCTCAGTCAAACACTGCGCTCGGGGAAGGGGTTTATTTCTGTTTTAATCCCCCTAGGTTGTGCGAGCTGTACAATTTAGTCCTTTTACCTTCTTTTATTTCAAATTTAGCCTCAAAATATTTTGATTTTGATCCACTTTAGCCCTTTTGATCGTTTTTATTATTAAGTCAATCATTTCTAATGTTTTATTACACCTTTTTTTTTATATGCGTATTATTATTATTATTATAACCGAACTCTTTCTATTATTATGTATATATTTTTATTATACTTATTATATTTTTGATTTTTTTTATTATTGTTATTTTACTATTGTCATATATTTTTATGTATATACTATTGTTTTACAACTTTTATTTCATTGCTATTACTAATACTATCCCTTTGTTCTTATTGTTCCTATTATTTTATTACTATGTTGCATTCATTATTGTTCTATTTACCGTGGTTTTTTATTTTTTATTTATTTGTTTTCATATTATTATTACTATGCTATATTATATTATTATATTTATCGTCATACTGTTTTATTACCAACATTTTACTTATTACTTTTATTATTTTATATTTTGTTACACACTATTATATATATTATATTATTTCTACTAGTATTCTGCTATTATATTTATCATATATATTTACTATTAGTTTTAAACCATATATTTTTATGCCTATTTTTACATGTATAGGTATTTTACCTCTTTTGACTATTTTATATGTGCAGCATTTTGATTTTTCGTATTCTTATATACATTTTATTATTACTTATTTTTTATTTATATTCATTATTTTTGTTTTTGTTTTTATTGCTATGGTTATTACTACTTGTTTTTATTATGAATATCATCATTCTTATTTTTATCACGAGTTTTACTATCATGGTTTATTTACTCTTGTTCCCGTCATTTCATGTAGACCGATGGTTTCGAATTGCACTTCAACATTTTACCTTTATTTTTTTTAAAAAAATCCATTAAAAAGGTTTCACAAAGGTAATATTTAGTGTTTGGATGTTCGAAAATTGTACCCAATCGTGCTGGGCTTCAGTTTTTCATTCGTCTGGATAATTAAATATCCTTAAAAGATTTTGATCGTGTTTTAAAAATAAGGCAATGTTTCGTGTTTGGACGTTCGAGAGATTCGTGCCCAATCGTGCTGGGTCTCGATTTTCTATCCGTCCAAATGGCCAAATATCCTTTAGAGGTTTTGACAAGGATTTCTTAAATAAAGGCAATATTTCATGATTGGAAATTCAAGGAATCGTGCCCAATCGCGCTGGGTTTCGGTTTTTAGTTTGGCTAAATAGTGAAGTACCCTTTTTAAATTGATGACATGAATGTTGGAAATCATGAACTAATCTTGGTATCGATAGTTTGAGACATCGGGTCCTATCGTGCTAGATGTGGTATTTCAACTTTTCGGAACAAGAGAGTTTTAATATCCAATGCGAATTATCCAAACATTTTTTCATATTTTTTAATTTTCGACATTGAGGACATTAATCAATCAATACGGTACCAATTTTGGGCGTTGCGAGGGTGCTAATCCTTCCTCGTGCGTAACCGACTCCCGAGCCCGTTTTCTCAAATTCGTAGACCAAAAATGTTTCCTAAAGTGGCCCAATCACACTTCAAAAAAAAGATTGATGACGACTCCATTTTTCATACTTTAAAGTCGGCCTGTTTTCCAACAAAAAAATGGTTTCCTAATTGTTCCAATTCTAGTCGCAATATATGAAAATAATTTTTTATTGTATAAATATATACATAAATTAACGATTCCGGTTAATAGTTTCTTATATGAAAATATTTTTTTTATTCTGGTTAATAGATATAAATTAACGATTTTAGTCCCAACTTTGAACAACCAAATATTTTTTTCTCTACAATTATGTCCCGATTCTAGTCCCAATATATGAAAATAATTTTTTGATTCTGGTTAATAGTTTCTTATATGCATATTTATACAATATATAGGCATAAATATGGTCAAAAAAATTTATTGTATATATCCGCATAATTTATATATATGCATATATATATATATATATATATATATATTGTCAGTACTTTTATTTTAATAGTAAATATATATATACATATGCATAAATATATGTATGACGTTTCTTACCATATTCTTTTATTCATCGAGTTAACAATTGCTTTTTAGTGACATTTTTTGAATATAATAAATAATTACACATGACAAACTTTTATAGTGACAAATGGCATGTTCTTAGATGTGCAACATAAGAATTGTTTCTTTTTATTATATCCTAAAATTGCTATAGTATATTTGATTAGATTCCCCCAAAGAAAATAAGCCGCAAAGATGGCAGGAACCTGGGAATCAGAAAAAAATAAAAAGATCACCATGACTCCAAATTTGAACAACCAAATATAATGATGTACCCAAGTCCCAACTTTTTCCCACAAAGCTCAGCAAAGCTATTCAAACTGGAAACTATAAAAGCAATTGTTCAATATGATCCAAACTCAAAATCCAACATAAGTCAGGCAGCCCTTCGTGGTTTTCAAATGGAAAGATAATATGATGAAATTCCCCCAATTGCTTTACATCTTGAAAGGACAAACTACCATCCTCATGAATAACACATGGACCTAAATGCCCTCTTTGTTTTTCTTTATTCTCTCCTTAATTTAAATGTTAAACTGAAAAGATGCCCACAGAGGGAAAAAGGTGTAATAAAGACAAATAGGCACACTTTCAAAGTGTAAACAGTTTAGGATTTGTGATTTTTCACCATGTCATCGACATCCAGCTCTACTTCCAACACCGGAGAATCCTTTCGCATACTGTAATGACTGTTAGAGGAACATGGAATTTTCAGCACAATCATCAAAAAGTAGAACTTTTACCTAATGTGAAATCAATGGTTTTAGTTAAATAATTACTATAAAGCAGTTACCTGTTCTGAACAGGACCATGATCAACAGCTGTTCGCAGACAATATATAACTCGGCCAACTATGCCAGTCATGGGAACTGGACCAAATAACCGACTATCCTTGGCTTCCTATCGTCTCAAATGAAGGGAAAAAAAAAACAAAAGAAGACAGAAAATAGTGGAGAACATGGATCAGATTCTTCACAGCCATGTATAAAAAGTTAAATTAATGTTAGTTATTCATTAATCAGAATGGTAGAAGAAATAAGCATGTGGCAGCTAACAAGCAGCCTTTAGAGTCAAATTTATGAACTAAATTACTGTTTCTGTTTTATTGATTTATACAAGAATAGCAATTGGAACTTGTTTTGGTTGTATTACTAACATTTAATACCTTAGGCTTCAATTTTTCATTGTCAGCCAATACCCAGCACTGGTCCTTTTCAAGAACAAATGGCTCATCTTTTTCATCCTTAGACACCATTTCATATCCTTCAGTGGCAGCCAATCTTCTGACCAGATAGTTATCAGAATCGTCAGGGTCCTTCATGACAATGACATCCCCAACAAAAACTCGACTGTCCAGATGTCTAGCATAAAGTTAGGAACTCTCTAAATCATATCCAAACCAGAAGAGTAAATATGCAAGATATACTGAACACAAAAGGAAGGAAAGAAATAAAAAGATAACAAGATTCTGTTTGGAGAACATTGATTGGATCATCAAACTCATGAGGATGCCAAGTTAACATGTTTTTTTACCTCTGCTTATCTTCACATATATGTACTAAACTAATGTTCAGAAGGAATAATATAAATTAAACTTAAATGAACAGCATAACCTTCACAGAGGCTAGATGCACAGACACTAAAATGGATTCATTACAATTTGCAATGCACCAACTCAAACCAGAGTTAAGAAACCATAAGTTTATTTCTCAGGGGTTGTAAGAACTTGCACATTTGTTATCATAAAGAAGTGAATCTTTAGGAAACTGTACCAAGAACAACTCTGAAATGCCGCACAATATGAAAAGAGAAAACCCCCTTTGCTACAACAAAACCACAAACATGAACTCAATTTAGGAGGCAGGGAGAGAGAGAGAGAGAGAGAGAGGGAGGGAGGGAGGGAGGGAGAGAGGGAGGGAGAGAGAGAGGGAGCGAGAGAGAGGGGGAGAGAGAGAGAGAGAAAGAGAGGGAGGGAGGGAGGGAGGGAGGGAGGGAGAGAGGGAGAGCATTACCCTGGGTCTGCAGATGGAATCTTCCGTACGAGAAGAGTACCCCCTTGTTCTCCAATAGTTGGGGCCATTGCCTCTCCTTTACTCCAGTGTAAGTAAGTCAATTTTCCCTGAAACACATTTTTCCAAACTGCATCTTGTAATTCCCGGTCACTGATTTGCCCTTTCTTATAGCTCTGTTTCACATCAAGTTTCCTGTTAGAATAGTATAAAGAACACTTGCAAGAAAAAACCTACCCAAAATTCTGCAATTTCAGAAACCAGTGAAATTTATGCATCAGAATAAAATGGAAGCATGAATAACCACATAAGCCTCCTAAAACTTTAAAAACCTCCATTATCAACATTAATATCTTTACATCATAATTAAGCATGGAGATTTTCAAAACATAGCTGATGAACCTTTACACTAGTTTGACATATTCCTCTAGTCCTCCTCAAAATTTACAAATTTTTTGAGTTAAAAAGACTTGTATGAAAAATGGCCAAAATCCTAAGCCCTCTAATCCTCTAATACAGGGTTTTCTTAATGTAATGAAATTTTCAGTTGCAAGCTTATCCTTGAACCATTGGTAAACCACAACAACAGAATGACTCCAGCTTTGGCCAAAGTGTGGCACAAACTGAAAAGGAACCAAGAGTGATTTCCCGCCATTATCTTCATCATGGACTGAAAATCTGATTTAATTTTCCACCCTTTACCCAAATTATTCTATTAGTTACAATATTCAATATATGATCTTCCACCTTTTCACAAACCCCACATTGATGGACTCATTTAGACTCATCTTTTTTTTTTTTTCCATCAAAGGCTTCAAGAATCATACTTGCATCGAGACTATGAATATAAAGCATTCCATAGTGTATGTAAATCCATTATAGTCTTTGCAAAAATTAAACCTAGATTCGAACGCAGCTTTCAATATTCTGTCTAGGGAATAGGAGAAAAACAACGCATTTACATATCAATATCAATTAATATACAGAGTTCATATCATACTACTAGATGAATTTTCACACACTTCATAAGAATTTTCGTAGATGCGATTACTTTTGTTATGTAACAGAGAAAGCACAGAACATTGAGGTAAATATGGATCATGGAATTCCGAAAACAGAAACACTATGATGACGAAATCACGCATTTTGAAAACCCTAAGAAACAAAGTTAATGCATTAGAAAAGAACAAAAAGAAAACATCAGGAACTACCCAAACCCCAAAAAGGAAAAGTCTCTATATTTACCCAATGAAATAACCATCAAAAGAACTCAAAACTCCGTGGCAAATCATCAAAACAAGGAAATAAACCATACCCAATTTTCCGAAATCATAGGATTTTGGCATATACATTGGAGAAAAAAAGAAACCTAAAAATGAAAATTCAAAATCAAAGAGCAAATATCAATACTAAATGCGAAAGAGATAAGATAAAGAAGATGCGACCTTCCAGCCGAGAGTGAAGGAGTACTCGATCTTGTGAACCAAGTATCGACACCAAGTCGACAAAGAAACCATTGCCGGGTTTCAAGCGAAAAGCTCTGTTCGTTCTTTCTAGTCTTTACAATTTCAGGTTATAGTACAGGTCTCTTTGTTAAACCTCTTGGTTCTTTTTCCTACTTTATTTTGATGTCGACTTCGAACGGCAAATTTTAATTCTTTTTAACATTTACTCATTTATTTCAGTATGTTTTAGATATCACCTTTTAATCACTTTACTTATCATTGTTACAAAGTGTTCATTATGGTTAAACTCAGTTACTTGCTTTCTCTTACGTTAACAATTCTACGTGACAGTTCAAATAAATTTCAAATGACAATTTACATGTCCAATTGGGATTAAAATAAAATTATAATTAAATAAAAATTTTAAATTAAGGGTCTGTTTGTTTGCCAGTAAAATATTTTTCAGAAAAATATTTTTAGAAATGATTTACTTTTCTGGAAAATGATTTACTGAAAATATTTTCTGGTGTTTGGATAAATCTGTGTAAAATATTTTCTGTTGTTTGGCAGATTTCCTGAAAATATTATTCGGAAAAGTTATTTTTACATATATTAATAAATTTATATACATATTAATAAATTTTTATATTTTAAATTGTTTTTACATATATTGCAATGATTTATTTATAAATAAATAAATCAAATTAAATATATAATAATACCCAATTATTAAGTTACATTATTAACCGTCATAAATTAAAAACAACCAAAGTCAAATAAATTATTTGTAATTGTGTTAAAAAATAAAAAATAAGGATTGAAAAATTATAAATAAGCTTCTAAACCACAATTAATACTAGAAATTAATAATATTATCCAAATGCATAATTAGTAGTACACCACATAATAACAACAATATTGTTCAAGTGCATAACTAATATTACACCACATAAAAGTATCAATATCTTCAACCTTGAGAAAATTTTTGAAGCCAAATCTTTTTATGCTTCTTACTTTTAACTAAAAAAGCTTTGGCCTCGAATTCATGGCTCACTAGATAATCAAACACAGAACACAAGAAGTCGTCATCAAATCTTTCTTCCTCAACCGACATCACTTGTTCGTAAAGCTGTGGTGTCTTATCCGTAGTAAATTGTTCCAAAGCATTAGCAATTTTTCCAAGTTGTTCACCCACAAATTTAATTTGTTCATCAACGACACTTTCTTGAACATTTTTTCTTTTACGTTTGGATGTGCCAGATGAAGATACATTTGTTCTTACCTCTTCAACCTCTTCATTGTCGCAGTCTAGAGGCACTGAATCTTGGTTAACATCATCCAAATCTATGTCAGCAAATGTTCTGGCAAAACTCCCTGTTGCCATATCTTTGCCAACAACCAAAGCAGTTTCATCATAATGATCAATGCTTTATTCAAAAATGGTTCGTACTTCTTGTGTGCCTATTGGATATTATACACAATTAGAATAACAAGTAAAAAATAATTGAAATCTACTTAACATATATATACATATATCACCATCACTGCTGCATCATATGTCGCTCTATCACATGTGATCATTTTCATGTTATCATCCCATCCAAAACCACTTTCACCTCGAATTTTGCATATAATCTGCCACTGGTTTTTTACAGTCCTCAAATGATTTTTCACATGCTTCGCATCGCATTGGACTTGGAATCTTTCAGAAATAGCTTCGACAACTCGATTAATAGAAACTGCTTTGAAATATATTAGAAGGCTTATTTCCTTTCTGGGCCTCCTCTGCTAGAATTTCAAGAAAAACATGTTCCATCGGTTTTGTCCACCTAAATTGCTTGGAGGTCCCCTTTTTGTTACCCTTACCCATTCTACATTAATAATTGTCATTGTCAATCATTTCAATATCCAACAAGCTTAAAATATAATAAATTCAATATCTAACAAGCTTAAAACATAATCAATATCTAACAAATTCAAGACATAGTAATTTCAAAATCCAACAAACTAAAATTTCAATATCATTATCCAACCAACATTAACAAAAAAAAAAACAATCTTAATACTAAAACATACATAACATAGAAACAATAACTCTAAGCCCTAAACCTACCTAATATTTCTAGCCATATAATCAGTCCACATAGTTTGTGTAATTTCGTCTCTCTTAGCAGACCATTCTCTTGCTTCTTCTCTTTCTTCTCGCTCCGTAAGAGTCGGTATTATCAAATCAGACTCAGACTCCTAGTATAATCCTTGATTAAGTAAATCATTAGGATCAACTCCCATTATATGATTATGAATGATACAACAAACCAAAACTATATCTACTTGAGTTTGAAAATTCCAAAATGGTTTAGCATCTAATGCACGAAACCGTTTCTTCAAAATCCCAAAAACACGTTCAATAGTGATTCACAATGATGAATGTCGAAGATTAAAGAGTTCCTTTGCATTTTCAGGCTCCTGAGCACTAAACTCTTTTAAATGATATCGGACACCACGATATGGGGTAATATATCCATTTCGGATGCCATATCCAGCATCAGCAAGATAATATTTACCTACAATTTTACAAAACATAATTAATACTAATAAATTATAAGCTTACTAGAACTATTTGGTATTTAATGATAATTATTACCTTTCGAAATTCTTAATCCTCTTGGGCGTGAAAGTGCATCACTTAAAATACGAGAATCATGTGCACTACCTTCCCAACCAGCTAGAACATAGGAAAATTTCAAATCAAATGTAATGGCAGCCAATACATTTTGTGTCGTCCCGCCTTTACGGCTACGAAATCTTCCTTAAATGCTAAGTGGAATGGATGCACGAACATGAGTTCCATCTAATGCTCCAATACAATCTTTAAAATACGGATAAAACCTTGGATTGTTTCTGATTTCACTAGGAGTTGACTCATCAGGTGATCTAATAACTAGTTTATACAATTTCAAAATAGCTCTCAATACAACCCTAAAGTAACGGTGAACTGTCTCAGTTGATCTATAATATCTAGATCCAATCACTCGAAACCTTACATTTTGACGAATTATATGTAAAACTATCACTACTTGCTCCCTAATATTCACAGATTTAGTTGATTGTAACAAATTATTCCTACTAAGAATATCACACAAATTAAAAAAGGCAATCGGTCTCATCCTTATCATATTAATACAATGTTGGTCACCACTATTTAAAATACTATTAATATAATTTTCTCTTTCATAATCTCGATTCACATGAGGGTGAGAAGTAATTTCCTTCCTAGTTTTTAATTTTTTAATCCAAAGAGCCCCAAAAGCTAAAACTGAAGCCACGACTCCGACAATTGCATTTTGATCTTGACTACGATCCATCTACACAAAACAATGCCACACAAATATTTGATCACTACAAAAAAGGTGCAAGATTTTCATAAGATCACATTTATGAATAAAGCTACCATGACTAAAGTGCATACATACATATATGAAAATTGATATCTAATACACTAATAGCTCATGAAAATATCTTATATTCATTTATAATTAATTAAAATAAACCCTTTTTATATGGCTTTTTAAATTTATTTAATAATAATTATAGGTAGAATAGTAAAAAAAATTACATATAAATTTTAAAATATGTGTTTAATCCTTGGATATATGATTTTTAGTGATTTTAATTAAATTTATATAAAGTATGAAAAAATTATATAATTTTATTTAAATCGTTAACGTAATTTCTAATTTTTTTAATAAAAAATTATTGATCCTACCTTAAAATTTGGTTTTTAAAAACCATTTAATTGATTTTTTAATTAAAAAAAGCCATTGAAAAAGGTAAGTAAATTAATGAATACTTATATATTAATAATAGGTTCATAATATCGATAACATTATATTATTCTATAAATTAAAAATAATTTTTAAGTTAATTTAAATTAGTTATTTTTTTTTATGAAAAATGTGTTTCATTAAAAACTATTTTTTATGAAAAAGTAAAAAAAAAACCCAAGTGAACCAATAATTTTTTTTTAAAAAAATGAAAAGAAAAAGAAAAAGAGTGTACCAAAAGTTCATTGATGTTCACTTGTAAGATATTCATTCAATTGCAACAGTGTGGAATAATTTATAAAATTAAAAAAAATAGATATTTTTTTGGGGAGTTTTGAAATTTTTTATGATTATGGGATATTGTTTAAAAATAAGAGTAATTTCACTCCTATACTATACTACTCTCCCTTCAAAACATTGCCACTTACGGTTTATGCACACAAAATTAATTCTTAATTGAATAAATAAAGTGTTATATCTCTCATATTCAGTTACAATCAATGCCCATATCTAATTTCATTAAAATACACCGTTAAAAAGTATATTTTCAGCAAAGGTTTTTCATAAGCAAGGAAAAGTCATAGCTTCAACCTGTTTCGATGAAGGATTAGCATCCATTAGCCAGAACAAGCAACCAAAGGAGTATTGTAACTCTTCTAAAAAAAGGTAGAGATAAATCACACAACAAACAGATACAAGGATGGTCAACTGATTCAAATTCCATCGCACAAGCAAGAAAACAAGACAAAAGAAAATCAAAAGTAGACACCATTACTAATTCCTTACAGCTTTAATACATAATAGTTAAAACCTTTTCTCAAATTCCAAACTTCAATGCTTGATTATGATATTGTCATACAGCTGGAGATCATGCACGGATCAGCTTAGTTACACAAGGGTGAGCTACACACACCATGCTTACTGCATGTTGATAAGCTCATACCATACCTTGCTCAGATGATATTATCAATATTTGCAAATTTCTTTACATTACAATGAAATTTTTGAAGTGATTAAGCAAGATGGTTGTTAAGCTTTCATGTAACCTATATGAAAAAAGAGGAAGCTTCAGATGGCTTAAGAGCATTTCTTGTGTCTCATAATCAAATTCAACAGTGACTCGTACAGCGTAAACTAGCTCAGGTAATGGAATAGCTTGAGCGGTTGAAGGATAAGTTGGAAAAATAGATTAAAAGAAAAAAATTCAAAAAGCTCAATCCTAAAACTACAATGGAACACAGCACAAATTAATAGTTTAAGTCGTAAGTCATACAACACTAGCACATTTGCTTTCCAGGCTCCATCAAGTGCCAAGGTTATACAATCAGGGATAAGTCTTAGTCATTCCTTTTCCACCATAGCCCAAAATTTTTACTCAAGCAACCATAAACGGACATGACAACTTATGTGTTAGGACCAGTTATGCGCCTGTGGAAGAAAAACTAAAATGAAAGACCAATATGTTCAACAATTTTGTCTTAACTCTAACCTATATCAAGGCATTTTTCAGGAAAACAACAACACTATTCAAATCCTATATCATCTTTGTAAGCAAATTGATGTGGTTTAGGGGTGAAAAAAACAACAGCAAATAGGTAGAATTTGGACTGAAAAATGTGTAGAATGAAGTTGGAACTCTAGAAAACTCAGGGTTATGGAAAACCTCTAGATTCCTTTATTAATTTCATAAGTAATAATCAGGAAGTTATGACTGTAAATATTTTACAGCTTATGTATACTAGACTTTCTCGCAAACAAAGTTTTATTCTAGCTCTATATTTAGCCTTAAATATACTAAATTATGGAAAAATATTTCATTCATGCATTACACCATATCTAATTATAACTCACACTCAAAATTCTTCCCTCTTAACTTTTTGAACAAAATCTTAGCAATATATCAAGCAAAAACAACAGACTCAACACTCTTCTTTAATCCATGCATTTTTAATTGTGAATTCCGGAAATCATTAAGGTGTCAAAATACCTTAATAGAAAAGAAACTATCAAAACAAACTTCATGTTCAACAAAAATATCTATCTTCTTTAGTAAAGAAAAAATCCATGAGCAGAGTCATAATGCAGAGTCATAAAATACAGCAATATGAGGGTCTTCCCAAGTTTATACATTACTTTATACATTGCAGTCATAAAATCCCTAATCAAGATCTGTTACATACAATATCTCTACCTGATTCAGAAGTCTATGCTGAATCTATTTTGCCATTTTTTGGGGAATATTTGGCTAATAAGCAAAGATAAACAAAGAAAATTTCATAGTAATCTGATTCACAGCACACACCATCGAATCGGCAGCAGAAAAATCTAACAAAACTTTGATTCAAAAACAGAAGAATTACCTGAAACAACAACAGAATCTTGACGAACCGCAACAAGAAAGTGAATCTGAAGAGAGATCAAAAGAAAAAAAAATCAGTTAAAATTTCAGGCATAAAATCGACTAAAGAAACAAAGAAAGGCATAAAATTTCAGGCTTAAAATCTATTAAAATATGGACAAGTAAAGAACAAGAAGAAAAAAAAAAGAGCTTTACCTTAAGCCAAGACCCGAAAAAAAAGAGCTTTATGCAAGAACCAGAAAATGCCTACGAAAGAGGGAGAGAGAGATTGCATGAGAAAGAGAGAAAGAGAGGGTGAAAGGAAACGAAATACCAGCATGAGAAAAGAAGATATGTGACTGATGAGTAGAAGATGATGAACGAAAATTGAACAGCAGCAAGAGAAGGGGCCTTACCTAGATGAAGGAGAAGCACGGGAAAATGTCTTACAGAAATTGAAATGGTAAGACATTTTCCCAAAATTGTAAGGGATTTTACGCGTGATTTGGAAAATGTTTTCCAAATGGAAAAGGTTTTCAGGCTACCAAACACTGGAAAAGTGGAAAATATTTTCCGGAAAATCAACTACAACCAAACAAACGCACCCTAATTACACCTTTTGAACTGAAAAAGAAAAACCCTTCCTCTCCTTTTTTTTTCTTTTAGTTTTCTCTTCCATTTAACTGAAAAAATAGTCATCTTTATTGAATCGAAGCAATAGAAATCAAACTAAGTGCTTCATCAATGATTGGATTTTTTATTCAACATGGAGGGTCAAGTACATCTTCTTTGCATCCTTCTGTCTCTCTTACTGAATAAGTAGTTTGACTCTAAAACTATAACCTTAAGTTAAAAACCTTCATATTTTCTTCCTTTACATCCATCCATCCTTCCTTTTTGATATTTTCTTCACAAAATAAGAAACCCTTAAGAAAAACCTAAAAGATCAAATCTTTAGTAAGTATTCATATGGTCTGAATACCTAATCTGTCATCTAGATCTCTAAAGGTTTGTTTCTTAACAAAATCCTTCATCTTATTTTTGCTATCAAAGTCATCTTATTATTTATAAACAAAATTAGTTACAAGTTACTGCTTGTTGCAATTTTCTATTTGGCTAGTAATGTCTGGACTTTTAGATACTTTACAATCTAAAAGGAAAGAAAAAAAAATCTTTTTTAAATTTATTTTTTGCTTTTGAGTTTTTCAACTTTTTCTACAATCTCACCATTTGAGTTCCCTTTTCCCTTTTATTCTGTTTTCAACTTTGTAGGTGGTTTTTCTAGAAAATGTGTTATGGTTAGAGGGTCATTTTGAAATTATTCCTTGCCCTTTAATGGTGTAAATAAGATTAAAAAAAGCATAGGGTTCTTCAACAGCATAGAGGTAAAAGTTGGACAAGATCAAAGGATGGTATACTTTAGTCTGGTCACTGACGTGGGAAGCAAATTTATGTAAGTTAGTTTGGTTTTTAGATTTGGTAGATTTTATCTAGATTTGTCAGAGACCAATTCACCATTTTTTTGGGTTAAATTTTCTTGCTTTGGCTCAAAGTTGATAGGTTGATTTGTTAAAAAAATGTGATAATTTTTTTACGAATTTAATTTAAGTGATATCAAACTTAGGGCCTTTAATTGTTTAATTACTTACGAATGATTTTAAAAACTTGTCTTCTAGTAATATTCGGTCAATTTTGAGTGTGCATGGAGAGTAAATTTCATGTTCTTTTAGATTATCACTATGACAGAATTTTGTGTTCATAACTTTATATTGAAGTACTCGATATGTTTTTCCTACTGCATAAGTTATGTTTAATGATAGATAATTTGTAAAACATTGCATAAGACTTTTCCTTGTTAATGTGTCATCTCTATGATTGTAAGGTAAGGTTCAAATAAACCTGGTAAGGACCGGTTGTTTTTCGAGGAAATAAATGGTGAAAATTTTGGTTAAATGTCCTAAGTTGTATCATTTTATATGTTGCTCTTATATCCCTTATACTTGAAATTTTCCAGCTTGATTGTGTGTAATTATGTTAACATTACTGACCATTGAGCTACTACCAATGTTGTTTGTTGCATTATTTCTACATTTATGCTGTTTTAATGTAATTTATAGTTGTTGTCAAAATGTCTCTTAATGTAATTTATATTTATGTTTCTTAATGCACATATTTATGTTTGTCAAAATGTGAATAATTGTTGTTGTTTTGATGTCCTAGATTGCATATTTTAATGTTATCGAAACGTGAATACATATTGCTGTCCGAATGTCTTAAAATGTTCATGAATTCATTAATGGTATTATCTAAATTTGAACTGGAGTTTACATAATGTTGTTTTCAGGTCTGAATTGTGGATTAATTTGTTGGTACTAATATATTGTTTCATTCTCCTTTTCTAGTTTACGGTTTAATGTTTGAACAAAATACTTTAGAGGGAGATTTTGGAGGAGAAGCATCTAACTCAGATGATAGTTCATATAAAGCCTATGAGTCAGATGCTTCTTATTCTGACTCTTTTGAGTGTGATGGTGATAAGGTAGATGAACCAGAGGTTGTACTAGTAGGTGAAATGATACAGAAGGAGTTAGACCACTTACTAGGCTCAAATTTTTAGGGTTTAAGAGATGATTTTGATAGTAACAGTAATGAGGATTTGAACAATGACTTGGATTCTGATGAAGATGGAAATGAAAAGTACCCTCTGTTCAATCCTCAAATTGATATGAGGAAACCTATATTGATAAAGGGATTGGTTTTCCCTAATAAAGACTTTTAAGCAATCAGACAGTATGGGAAGATAAATAAGGTGGTAACCAAACTAACTAGGAATGACAAGCTTAGAGTGAAAACAGTCTATGTACCTAGTTCTCCATGGACATTGTGGGCATCCAAATTAAGTCCCAATGATCCAATGGATGGAAGTTGGCAGATTAAGACCTTAGTCAACCACCATAAGTGTGGCAAGGTAATGAGAAATAATAATATTACTTCAAAGTGGATGGCTAGACATTATTTACACCAATTTCAAGTTGATCCCAATTATTTCTTAACCTCTTTGTAGAATGATATTAGGGTGGATTTTGAAACAAAAGTGTCTCGGACTAAATGTATGATGGCCCTGGTACAACAACCATTTGTAAATTAGAATGTAACCTATTTTAGAGGCTTTATATATGTATTAAAGCATGCAAATCAGTTTGGTTAACTGGTTGTAGGAGAATTATAGGGTTAGATGAATGTTGGGTGAAGGGATATTATGCTAGACATTTGCTTACTATTGTTGGGGTTGATGCCAATGATTGTATATATCCAGTGGTCTTTGCTGTAGTTGAGAGTCTAAATAAATAGTCATGGTTTTGGTTCCTCAAGCTATTACAAAGGGATTTGGAGATCAACAACTCTTACAATATATGCTTCATGTCTGACAAACAAAAGGTAGCTCAAATTGTATTGTTCCCTACACTGTTTATATAAAAACTGTTGTTTATCATGTTGTTTAACTATTTCCCAGAGCCTAATAGAAGCGATTTCTGTGTTGTTCCTTAATGCTGAAGCAAGAAATTGTGGTAGACATCTTTACAATAATTTCAAAAACATGGAAGAATTTAGAGGCCAAGCTATGCATCTTACTTACTAGAAAGTTGCTAAAGCAACTTTTCCAAGACAAGTTGAATAAGTAATGTCTGAAATAAGGTCACTGTCAAAATCTGCTGAGGCTTGGCTATGTAACAAGGATCTAATGACTTGGTTAAGAGCCCACTTCTCAACCAGATGCAAGTCTGATATGCTACTGTACAACAACAGTGAATGTTTCAACAAGGTTAAAATTTATTTTTTAATCTGACTGTTTATCATTTCATGTTATATAATTGTTGTTGGAGTTATTTAAGGACTTTCTCTCCTCGCAGATCATTTTAGAATCTAAAGATAAACCTATCGTAATGATGTTGGAAATAATTAGAAGGAAAGTCATGACTAGGTTGGTTTTCATGAGGGAGGTTGCTGAGAAGCATCCTAGACCTTTATGTCCAATGATACAAAAGTTGTCTGAAATTGTTAGTCAGTCCAATAAGTAAGTTTAGTTAACTTTTTTTTTTACTTAGCTTGAATTTTGTTACTTAGATGCAAAAGTTTTAACTTTATAATGTTACTTTGCTTGTAGTGTATGGCTAGTATATGCTAGAAATGAGAAGTATGAGGCAGATTGTGGATTAGGCAACAAGCAAGTTTTGACCTCGTTAACTCCTCCTATTCATGCAGAAAATGGGACTTTTCAGGAATCCCATGTAAGCATGTTATTTCTTGCATGAAACTACTTGGTGTGAGCCCTGAAGCTTATGTTAATACATGCTATTCTGTCACTACCCAGTTGAATATTTATAGCCACTTGATTAACCCTATAAAAGGTAATAGCCCTAAAACCCTAAACCTTTATGACATATTACTTCTTTGTACAATGTGTTTGACATCTTTAAATTTTTTTGTATAGGTCCTATGCAATGGGAACATGTGAGGGACATTGAACCCATTCTTCCTTCCATGATTAGAAGGCCTCCAAGAAGACCCAAACAAACAAGGAGGAAAGAAGTTGATGAAGAAAGAAAAAGTGGACCAAAACTAAGCAAGAGAGGACAGCAAGCTAACTGCACCAACTGTGGAAAACTAGACCATATTACAAGGACTTGCAAAGGATTGTTGGGGGAAACCAATCATCAAGCCTGCAAAGTTTGAACCAAGCCACTTCAATGGATTACACTTCAAGCCAACTACCCTTAACCCAGCGAAGCTCAAATGGTACAACAAATTTTATGGCCAAATTACCTTTCAAAAAGAAGGATCCACTTGGTCAATGAACAATAGTTAGATGGATGCCAACTCAGCAGATCAATGACTCCACTCGAACACAACTATCACTATATACAAAAACGTTCAAGGATGGATCAATTGCTTTGACTGAATTGGATTTCATTTTGTTGCATAGTTAGGAATATATTTTGTTTGGGGAAATATCTTTTGTGGACAAAGACTAACGTTTTGGAAGGGTTGTTGAACCATGATAACAATAGCCAGGATGATGCATTTTGTCTTAGTTTAGGGTCTGTAAACAATATGTTTGTTTTGAAATGTTAAACTATTGAAATGATTATCTGGAATAAAATTTTGTAGTCCTAGCTACTTGAGAAATGATTAAAAACATTTCCCATTTAGAGATAAAAACTTCTGAAATAAATTGTTGTTTCCAATTCTCTTCACTCCATTTCCCATTTAGAGATAAAAACATTTTCAAGGACTATCAAAAGGCAACTTCATCAAATGGTTGATGCTATCAAATGATTGTATCAAAGGAATCAAATAGTTAAAAAAGCAAATAAGCCGGTTTCACTTGATTACAGGTACAAGTTACACAAAACTGCTTTAACTGCAACGTAATCAATGCTTTCAAACTTTTAAGGGTACAAAAGTTAGAATATCCAACTAATCGATGTAGCTTCAAACATTGTTTTCAATTCTCACTTCACATACTCTAAGGGGAGTAAAATGGTAAACATTACAGATCAAAAAGATCAACACCCGATGAGATGACAGATACAATTATCAAGCAAAACAAGTTTAACTTAATATTTTTCTTCTTTTTCGTCCAAAAGAAATACCAAAACAAATAAATTTATCCTAATAAAAACACCCTCTAAGCATGGATCATCACCGAATAGCCTTTCAACTACCAAACATCATTCTTTTCTTTGTTCTTTTGCAATAATCTTTTTCTGTTTCGAAAATTCTAATCCTAGTAAACCTGACAAAATAATAACATGAATTCACAGAAAAAGATATAACATGGAAATGAAAAGGAAGTAATCGAACTAAACTTGTCTTAGTTCCATTACTAGAAGAACAGGTGGCAAAGAAATTGGAACAAAAATTTCATTCTTTTCTGCCAAATGTGAACTTAGATTCTACAAGAAAGTAAATCAAAGGTTATTGTTTTTGCTAATTTTACAACCAAAAAAAAAAAAAAAAAAAACAAAAGTGCAACTTTTAATTAATTGGTAATTAAGACTTGGAATGAGAAAAAGAAGCACCTAATGTGCCGAATGAGTGATAAAAGTGACACCGTAACCATTCTGATCCGTAGCAAAAGCTGCAACAATGGCCTGGAATCACCAATAAAAAAACTGAAACCAAAATTGTTTGTTTTACCATGGAAAATGAAACAATTATGAGGGAAAAAAAAATCAAAAGAGCTCGAAAAAGTTGTATTTTTCTATTAAATTACAACAATAAGGTAGACATCTCCTTTGGTGTCGAAAGCCATGAAAACAACGATTCCTGTGATGTATCGGCAGCAGCAGGAAGCAAGAATTGCCACAAGGAAACTCCGGGATAGCCAACAAATTGAACTGAACGCATTATATATAAGAAGAAACAGATACTCAAGCCACTTTGAAAAGCAAATTTCAAAAATTTTAAAAATATAAAAACTAAAAATAACCATATCAAACTACATGAACTAAATTCATAGGAACTAATAGTAAAAAGCCCCCACATATTTCAGCTATCTATTTTTTTTAATAACACATTTAATATGGGTATACTAAGGTAATCCTTTAAAATATACTGAACACAACAAGGGGATAATTAAATTCAGAAACTACACAACATTAGAAGATCTTTTGATTAGGCAAAGTCATAATAGCAAAAGCTATTTGTTTTGCTGCACATCAAATGAGTTAAGCGTCTTTGAGATGTTTCTAAATAAATCACATTTAAAAGGTAGTTTTTCAAAAACAATGACATACAAGTCCGTATTTATCATAAGCAACCAAAATTCCTAGTGGATTACCCTAGTGCATCACGCCCTTTGCCAGGCCATCAAGCACCCATATCGAACCAAAGAATTGCTTACTTGTAGAAAACAACAAAATTACGTTAGAGTTAGATGATGATCGATATGTGACAGTGGTAAATGAATGACTTGGAAAGCAAAAGAGAAAGGATAATTTGATAAACCAATCCTATTTGAATTCCCAAATGATTTAATGAATTCAAAACTGCAGAAGCATTTAGAAAGGTCAATGAGCAGGTTTCAAGAACAGTAAGAAATTCAACATAGCCTAACTTGAAGGAGAAACTAGGGGCCTTGGTAGCTTGCCAACCACTTAGTCCATTGCTAAACATAATGGTAAAATATAATGCTAAACAAATAACAAACTGGAAACAAAACTACAAAAGTTCTAAAAAAAAATCATTGCTTTGAGTACTACAATGTTAGAAAAATCCTTCCTTCGAACTTATGCCCACTTGAAAGTTGATCTAATCTAACATGAGGTTTACAACTAATATTGTATTCCATGCCATTTTAAAGTTCATAAGCAATGAAGAAAAATGGATAAAAGAGGAACCTAAGAGGAGTAGAACAAGTAGGGCAGGGAGATGGCCAGATTGGGGCTGAACGGTCAAGTGAGGGAAGATGAGTGTCTTCTAACAAACCATAATCAGCAAAAGTCCAAGCATTATGATTGTTAGAGGAGACCAGGTCCTCCGCACCCGGTTACCGCCAGGATATCATTTTCCCCGATAATGATTCAGTTATGTTAGACAACGGAAGAGTTTGATGTAGAAAGTGAAAAAAACAAAACAAAAGAGAAGAGGGAGAGATAGATTGGAGATATGGAACGAGTGAATTTAATTGATTTGGGGGAATTTGTGTGGGAAGAATGTGATGGTGAGGAAAGGTGGGAATATTTTCTTTGGATTTGGACCCGGAATCGAAAGAGATTAATTTTAGAGAAAGTCTACTCCTTTTTACCTTTCCTCAAAAATTAATTAATTAATTAAAATGTTATTTTAATCTCAATTAGACATTCAAGTTGTCATTTGAAATCCATTTAGATTGCTACGTAGGATCACCCTTAGGGAGGTAACAGAGCTTAATGGTAGAATGACCACTTTGTAACAAAACGATAACGTAAGTGACTAAAACGTAACATTTCAAACATAAATGACTAAAATGTAACCTGAGGTAAATAAAAATGACTATTTTTGTAGTTTACCCTAACAAAAATTTTCACTTTAAGCACAAAAAAACTTTGAAATAGACATTCATGTTCAATTCCATTTACATTTTGGTCACTATGAGTTTATGAGCTAACAAAATTCCAAGCTAGCTACCAAATTAGTTTTTTTTTTCTATTTACCACTTACAATTTATAAAATATCCACCTCACTATTTTTTGGGGCTAATTTCTTTTCATTTAGTCACCAACAAAGTATCAATGACTCTAAACCATAGTCATTGCCATCAGGTCTACTACTGCCTGTCATCAGAGCATTAATCAAAGACCACAAAGCAGTAGCCCAAAGTCCCCTCTTCTCACCCAATGGTTTAAATTTCTCTAAAAAATGTCTAAAACTTTCAAAAACCTAAGCATATGTTCAAAGCAAAAAAAAAACCCTGATCTACCGCTAGTAGCCATTCAAACCTTTATCATCACTTTAAAACCTAGGCAAATCACTAAGCCCTATTTTTTCTTTCCAAGCTTACTTACAGATCTGTGTTCCCTTGACAACAAAGTCATGAAACGTACCTTGATGGGAGGAAAATCACTAACAAAAATCAGAGTTTCAGACTCATCTTATAGAGTTGTTTCTATATACTTTTAGCCCTAGTTCTTAAGAAGAAAGATAACTCTCCTTTAACTTAACCCTAGTGTCCTTTTAACTTAACTCAAGTTCTTATAGGAACTTGGGAAACGTCACATCAATGCTAAATTGTCTTATCCAAAATTTGCCACTTCTAAAAAACTCATCTGATTATTCCTTTAGCCTTTAACCCTTCTAGTTCACGCTTAATCAGTTTCCAACCAACTTACATCGCAAATTAACTAGTACGGGACCACATTGGTTACAATGTGTTCTATGGCGTGGACTCATATCCTAAGAATCATATTACATAGCCATAAGCCTTATTTCACTACTCATAGTTATCTGACATTGATCCCTATACACTTATTTTCCTTTCGGAGTCCGCCCACTCTATACATCCTAATGGGCTTTTGGGTGAACTCTACTTTGTCAGTCATATTTCTTTATAACTATGCGCGAAATTTATATATATACATTCTTATCAATACTCCTTGATTCCTCATACTTACCTTTCTTTAGTGTTAGCAATAAGCTTTGTTCTTTCAGAATATCTTCTACGATGTACTTTCGAGAGTTCACCATATTTATCGTTCCTTCAAAAGACTTCATACACTGTTTTATCAAAGTTATCCATAGGTTCCTTTCTTTTCGCTTAGAATCCGCCAAATCATGGAATCACTGGCACATTCTGAAAGTTCCTACACTTAATCGAATCCTAATGTTGGGCACTTGAAACTTACCCCTAAGCCTTACTTTTATAATCAATACTTAAAAAGTCAAGACTTCATTGGGCAGGATGTTACAACTCTCCTCCACTTAGGAAATTTCGTCCTCAAAATTTTCATCCTTCTAAGGATTCAATGACTTAAGTAAAACGGTTGTACACAACAACCTTTCATCAAAACAACACAGCTCCCTAACTAAGTTTTCAAGATTTCCTTCTTACTTTCATATCCCTCAAAATCTCCTTAGAAATGTCATTTATCTACTTTTGAGATAAAAAATTAAACATTTGGCGGCCAAGCACTTCAGTGCAGATATCACATGGTTTCCTTGGACAACTGTTAAACTCCCATTAAAGAATATAAGTTGTCGTTTGAAACTTAACTTTATTACTTTATTTAGGGAAGTTGAATGGTTTCCACTAGACAAGCTTCTCTTGCAAGGAAATGGTTTCCACTGGACAAGCTTCTCTTGCAAGGCTGACTCTTTCTATAAAATGGGCATGCTAAACACTTCCATTGATGTCGTCACCAATCTTAGTCAAAATCCTCTTACCTTTTTCCATCATCTATTTCAAATTCATTTTTCCTTCTTCCATTTCTTTCCATTTTCCTATCATTCCTACGAAATATCGTGAACTTCCCCTTAATAGGAGATCACCTTCGTGCCAAATGAAGCATCACTTCTTTCATTCTAGTCCCAAATGATTCCTTCAAAGATCGAGGGCACTTTTCTCAAAAGTAAGGTCCTTGCCATGGAACCAGGCAACCTTCTAGATGCCATTGAGGCGACATCACTCAAAGCATTATCCCTTTTGCTCCTTCACGTTTCTTGGCCAAAATGTGGGTTCAGGTTCTGGTGTGAATCACTTAAAATCCTTACTATTCATTCTTATAAGGATTATCCAGTAGCATCTCGTGACCAGAAAAGACTCATTAGAAGTTTATATGGGATCTCCATGGTGGACCACAACATGATGTGGTGCAAAAAACGACATCATGCTTGCTGAGCATGACCTTGTCGTTGGTCCATGAAGGCAACCTCCATCAAGACCCCATTTTAGCATTGATCTTTAGCTTTCTAGGATTTTTGGTTACCATTGGACTTGAAAGGTCACTCTTTTTCCAACACGCTCACCATGTTGTTTAGTGACCTAACCTTCTAACGGCCCATTTCTGGTCATTTCAATTCATTTTCATCAACTCTGTACAGAGGCAGAGTTGGCGATAATACCTAAGGGACTAAACCAAGCATGGCATGTTATGCATACAGGGTCCTTTCATCTTCACTCTTAGTTCAAGAACCGACTAAACTAGGCTCTGATACCAAACCTATAATGCCTTCCACCCGACCCAATGAACCAGATCCGAGTATTGGGTGTTACGTCCTATAACAGATGTAACTTAAGCTTTTTACCTTTGTAAAAGTTCTATATATGAATGTGACAGAGTTTCTTATGAGTGTACATTGCATGGTTATATTTACAATTCACGATAATAAAATTTCCATCAATTTCTATTTTATCTCTCGGCCTACTATTCACATATTGGAATACTACTTAATAAACTTGTGCTCAAACTTGAACTTGCCACTTAACTTCCTTTGTATGCATAATAGTCCATCGTGTCGCTTCCTTTTAGCGTAGCTCTGGCGTCGTCTCTCTTGGCGCGTACTTCTTTGCAATCTGCAACATGAAATAACCTTCATAAGTTCATAAGAACTTGTGAGTTAAACCTTAAATACCCGATTCATTATATCAAAGCGTGATAGATGCTTCATATGTTTTTCATGTATCATTTGACTTTTCATTAGTTCTTCTGGCGGTTACTTCACTAAGATTCCCTTTAACAGATTGAAATTACTATTTTCTATTTTAGACCTTTGTCTTCCTCTCAATGTATTTAAGGACTTATCTTCCTTTCATATTCATTAAGCCTTCGCTTTACTAGGCTCTAGATTTGAGATCCAAACTCAAATGACAGTTTCTTTCCTTTGAGCATATTATACTTACAGCCCCATCACTTTCAATGTCCATTGTTAAAATCTTATATTTACATAGTCCTTAACCACTTCATTTTCCCTTATTAGCAGACTTAAAATCTTATTTCATACGTCCTGATTTTACCACTACCTTTAGGCAAGGTAGACTACGCCCATTACTTCACACAGAGTTTGCCTAGATCTTCCTTCCTTCAAGATACTATCTATACATGCCAATAACACATATCCCAGATTCGCCACCTATTCTAGCGCACTCTAGCTTCACTGTTCATTTCTTGTTACTATGTAAGGTTTGCCAATTCATTTACATACGGTGCTTTTCTTTCAAAGTTCGTTGGAAACTTAGTTCTTCCTACTAGTCCCATATGTCATCTCTTACTCTTACCATACCTTTAAAGCCTAATCTTTACTTTGCCTTCAGAGGACCATTCATATCATTCTTTGCTAATTCCTTACACGCCATTCATTAAAAATTTGCCATGAAGGCATTCATTCATTTAAATAGCAGCAATGGCTTCCTTTGTATTTGTCACAAGGGCTTTACTTTACAAAGTATTGGAAAAACAAGATAAAAAAACACAATGAAAAATAAATTTTGGAAAAAACCAAAGTTTTAAATTTTTTTCAAAACAAGATCTTGGTTGTGATATCTAAAATAATAAACACTTAATCAAATTTGTACATTTTCAATTCGTCTAAGATGAGCACTTTGACTGAGTAGTCTTCTTTGCTATCTTCAAGCTCACTTCCGCCGAGTGTGGGCTCGCTTTGAATCAGAAAATTATTCACAAAAATTATCAGTGGGGTAATTTTGTAATTTCTCTAAACTTTTGGGTCAAGTTGTAAATTAGAAAAATATCTCTAGAAATTTTCTAGAATAATCTCTTTAGAGAATTTTTTCTTTTCAACTTTCTCTTGAATTTCAAATGTGTGTAAATAATGACCCAAAACTCTCTTTATATAGGGAGAGTTTAGAGAGTTCAACTATGATTAAACTTAATCACTTTAATATCAAATTAATATATATCAAGATAAATATTAGATTAAATTTAATGTTAAATCTTATTAAAATAATATAATTTTTATCTACAAGATAAATATTAAATTAAATTTAATATTAAGATAATCACTTTAATATTAAATTAATAAAATACTATTATGATAAGTATTAAATTTAATTTAATATTAAACTATTGAAATAATATTATTTTGGGAATAATTTATCTGAAATCAAATTCTTTAGTAGAGTCTTAGTATGAGTGTAACTCTTCCATTGCTCAACCACCAACGACCAACCGCCGCCTGCCATTGGGATGCCGTCGTCGCAATCAGGTCTAATTTTCAAGTTCAATTACCCATTGGCCCAATTGTCTGACTTGAAAATTAACTTCTGAAAATATCATATTAATTTTAATTGTTTTGATTAATTTAATTTTACTTGATCAAAATTAATTTTTCCAAAAATCACTTAGATTTTCCAAATTAATTTTTCAAGAAAATTCTTTAATCAAATTCTCTAGTTGAACAATTATCACGACCAACTAATTTAATTCCACATCAAATAAATCGATTCAATTAAATAATTCCCAAAGTTGTAGAATTTTCTTCTGATTCAAATGTAGTCTAATTGAGTTTTTGTTGAGCTAGCGGAGGGACCAATCGGATATATACAATTAGGCTCTAGTGATTGCAATTATGTCCAGACGCATCGTTCCAATAATTTGCAATTACTTAATAATGGAGTCAGTCCATAAGAAGTACCATGATTGAAAACTCCTTACGTTATACTTTTTATGAAAGCAATTCTTCCAACTACTTTGTTCAATGACCTCGTCATGTGTGTGTTACCCTCATATGATATCCTTGATTCCTTTGAGTTAAATCAGCTCAATCAATACAATCCTATTTTATCTCATTGTCACCATTGTGTCTTCTTAATGATTAATATGATCATTGTTAACAACTAACTGTGATAAATTGATCGTTCGAGAACAAGCAACTTGTGGCCACGTTCCATATTTATCAATCCACACAATGCCAATAAGAGGATATCATTAACTCTTTAATTGAGCTATGAATTCAACTATTGCTAGTAAAACTATGCCATACACAAGTCATGTACCTAACATACCAGTAACACCCCTTACCCGTATCCGTCGCCGTTACAGGGTATGAGGCGTTACCTTTATTAAAAACATGCATACAAACAATTTCGGGTTATGAGATTCATTCAAATTTAAAACCTTTTAGATTTGGGTTCAAGCTTAGTAGACGTCTGACGTTTAACATAAGCTTCACAACCCCAAATTTTATCTCATAAATCAGCTCAATCAATACAATCCTATTTTATCTCATTGTCACCATTGTGCCTTCTTAATGATTAATATGATCATTGTTAACAACTAACTGTGATAAATTGATCGTTCGAGAACAAGCAACTCGTGGCCACGTTCCATATTTATCAATCCACACAATGCCAATAAGAGGATATCATTAACTCTTTAATTGAGCTATGAATTCAACTATTGCTAGTAAAACTATGCCATACACAAGTCATGTACCTAACATACCAGTAACACCCCTTATCCGTATCCGTCGCCGTTACAGGGTATGAGGCGTTACCTTTATTAAAAACATGCATACAAACAATTTCGGGTTATGAGATTCATTCAAATTTAAAACCTTTTAGATTTGGGATCAAGCTTAGTAGACGTCTGACGTTTAACATAAGCTTCACAACCCCAAATTTTATCTCATAAATCAGCTCAATCAATACAATCCTATTTTATCTCATTGTCACCATTGTGTCTTCTTAATGATTAATATGATCATTGTTAACATAGTAGACGTCTGACGTTTAACATAAGCTTCACAACCCCAAATTTTATCTCATAGTAAATGTCTGACGTTTGACATAAGCTTCACAACCCCAAATTTTATCTCATAAATCAGCTCAATCAATACAATCCTATTTTATCTCATTGTCACCATTGTGTCTTCTTAATGATTAATATGATCATTGTTAACAACTAACTGTGATAAATTGATCGTTCGAGAACAAGCAACTTGTGGCCACGTTCCATATTTATCAATCCACACAATGCCAATAAGAGGATATCATTAACTCTTTAATTGAGCTATGAATTCAACTATTGCTAGTAAAACTATGCCATACACAAGTCATGTACCTAACATACCAGTAACACCCCTTACCCGTATCCGTCGCCGTTACAGGGTATGAGGCGTTACCTTTATTAAAAACATGCATACAAACAATTTCAGGTTATGAGATTCATTCAAATTTAAAACCTTTTAGATTTGGGTTCAAGCTTAGTAGACGTCTGACATTTAACATAAGCTTCACAACCCCAAATTTTATCTCATAAATCAGCTCAATCAATACAATTCTATTTTATCTCATTGTCACCATTGTGTCTTCTTAATGATTAATATGATCATTGTTAACAACTAACTGTGATAAATTGATCGTTCGAGAACAAGCAACTTGTGGCCACGTTCCATATTTATCAATCCACACAATGCCAATAAGAGGATATCATTAACTCTTTAATTGAGCTATGAATTCAACTATTGCTAGTAAAACTATGCCATACACAAGTCATGTACCTAACATACCAGTAACACCCCTTACCCGTATCCGTCGCCGTTACAGGGTATGAGGTGTTACCTTTATTAAAAACATGCATACAAACAATTTCAGGTTATGAGATTCATTCAAATTTAAAACCTTTTAGATTTGGGTTCAAGCTTAGTAGACGTCTGACGTTTAACATAAGCTTCACAACCCACAAAAATACACCTTTCAGATTTGGGTTCAAGCTTAGTAGACGTCTGACGTTTAACATAAGCTTCACAACCCCAAATTTTCATAAAGGACATACTAGGACGTTTCCCAGTCCACATCTCATATGGCGTCTTTTGAACCGATTTAGATGGAACACGATTTAGTGTGAAGGTAGCAGTCTCAAGTGCATGTCCCCAAAAGGAAGTCGGTAGATCAGCATGACTCATCATGGATCGAACCATGTCTAACAAAGTTCGATTTCTTCTCTCAGATACTCTATTCCATTGAGGAGTCCCAGGAGGAGTAAGTTGTGAGACAATCCCACATTCTTTCAAAAGATCATCAAACTCTAGGCTCAAATACTCTCCACCTCGATCAGATCGAAGTGACTTGATAGTTTTGCCTAGTTGATTTTGTACTTCATTTTTAAATTCCTTGAACTTTTCAAGGGACTCAGACTTATGGCGCATGAGATAAACATACCCATATCTACTGAAATCATCAGTGAAAGTAATGAAGTAGTGAAACCCACCTCTGGCCTGTGTATTTATTGGTCCACATACATCAGAATGTATTAGGCCCAATAAATCACTAGCTCGTTCACCTTTTCCAGAAAAAAGGAGATTTAGTCATTTTTCCCAATAAGCAAGATTCACATACTTCAAATTGTTCAAAAACAAATGAATTCAAGAGACCATCTCTATGGAGTTTGGATATGCGTTTCTCACTTATGTGGCCCAAACGACAATGCCAAAGATAAGTTTGATTTGAGTCATTTATTTTAGATCTTTTAGTATTTATGTTGTAAATGGGATTCGTTTGATCTAAAATATAGAGGCCATTAATCAATTGCGCCGAACCATAGAAAATATTATTGAGATAAAATGAACAACAATTATTCTTAATAATTATCTCAAAACCAATTTTGTCTAAACAAGAAATTGAAATAATGTTTTTAGTCAAACTGGGCACAAAATAACAATCCTCTAAACATAAATCAAGTCCATTAGGCAAAGATAAAGTATATGTTCCCACAGCTAATGCAGCAACTTTTGCTCCATTTCCAACTCGTAGGTCCACATCTCCTCTAGCCAAAGTCCTACTCCTTTGTAGTCCCTGTACAGAAGTACAAATATGAGAACCACAACCAGTATCTAATACCCAAGAAGTAGTAGTTGATAAATTAATATCAATAACATAAATACCTGAAGCAGACATTCCGCTTGCTTTAGCCTTCTTGACTTCTTCAAGATAGGCAGGGCAGTTCCGTTTCCAATGTCCAGTCACACCACAATGAAAACAGTTTCCTTCCTTAGACACCCCACCTTTAGGTTTCAGTGCAGCCTTTCCTTTTCCAAATTTGGGCTTACCTTTGCCCTTGGGCTTTGTTTGAACTTTGGCTTTTCCCTTGCCCTTGTTATTACGGACCATCAGTATGGGCTTGGGTCCAACCTTTTTCAAGTTGCCTTCAGCAGTTCGTAACATACTGAGCAATTGTGGTAGAGTCTTGTCAATTTCATTCATATTGAAATTGAGAACAAACTGGCTGTAGCTATCCGGAAACGATTGTAAAATAACATCCGTGGCCAACTCTTGGCTCAATGGAAACCCAAGCTTAGACAGGCTTTCAATATAGCCAATCATCTTAAGGACATGAGGTCCTACTGGGCTTCCTTCAGCCAACTTACATTGGAATAAGGCCTTAGAGATATCAAACCTCTCTTGCCGTGCTTGTCCCTGATAAAGTTCTTTCAGGTGCTCGATCATATCATAAGCAACCATGTCCTCATGTTGCTTCTGAAGTTCAGGATTCATAGTGGCAAGCATAAGACATCCAACATCTATCATGTCATCGAGATACTTCTTGTAAGCATCTCTATCAGTCCTCGAGGCATTAGCGGGTGGTTCATTAGGAAGTGGTTGTTCAATGACATATAATTTCCGTTCTTGTTTAAGGACAATCCTCAAGTTACGGAACCAATCAAGAAAATTCAAACCATTCAATTTGTCCTTCTCAAGGACCGATCGCAATGAGAGTGTGCTAGTGTTTGCAGCCATAATATATCTACAACAATTAAATATGCATGTGAGTAAATTTACCAATTTTATATCAATCATTAAAAAGACTTTATTAAATGATATTCCCACTATTTTATTTCAAAATTAATAACCCTCGTATATTAATTTCGGAAAAACTTTCTCAAAAGTATTTCTAGTAGGTTAAGGATCCATATTTCACCACCTCTTAAGTCAGCTTTGGCTTTACTCTTAAGATTATGGTTATTTAGGTAAGCAACATTTGCTAATTACATCATATGTAACTCCTAATATTTGGTGAACAACTCTTGTTCTAATCATCTTATGATTTATCCAATTTACTTGCCCCTAGGTTTCTAATCCTATTAGAGTAACCTAGTTAAGTCATTAACCAATTTTTAACCAGTGAATATCACTTGTTTATTCTTCGCGTTTAACCAAGATAAATACTAGTACTTCGCTTTGGCAGAACCTACATAGTATTGATCGAGGCCTTAACGAGGGCAAAATTGGAAGGCCATGTTGACTTAATATTTTAATAGAGGGATTTTATTAAGGTTGTTGCATCTCACCAATTATGGTCTACTTTAGCCCATTTAGTCTTCTAATCGATCTCATCAATTAATAGGGTTTATTATCAACAAGGTTTATTATCATCCATAGCATCTCATACATGAATAAATAAAGCAATAAATAAATGCAATAGTTATAGCCCATAAACTAAAGTGGTTCAACCCAAGCCAATGGGAAAACCAAAAGGAAACCTAAAGGTGTAAGCCCTTTCACAAGCTATCATTCACAATCATTGTCCTACCTTCCTTCTTGTTTGGCCCACAGCAACTCTTGCAAATTACAATATGCAGAAACTCGTTTTACATACGAGGGAATAAGATGAGAAGAGAAATACAAGAGAATAGTAGCAAGGCACGACACGCAGGCCGTATTTTAAAAAAAAATACAACCTTTTATCGAATGGGTCATTGGGCTATAACTATGCATTTCAAACACCGTGCATGTCAAAAATAGCATACATAATTCAATGCTTTTTTTTTTGCTAAGGTGAATTATAAAATATCCTTTCAACCTTTTGTGGCCCATCAAGTTTATAAATTTCTTTTATTAACAAATTTTTTTGCGGGGGTCTGAGGATGTCGGAGGGACCAGGGGTATGGACCAGGGGCGCGAATCGCATACCCCAGTCAAATGAAGCCTCACGATTTGATAAATTTTTATCAACAGAATCGTGTTTTTAGGATTTTAATCCTTGAGGTTTCATATCGGAACAACCCTTGTTCCACTAGCCAGTTAACACTTACTGGAAACTATAAATACCACCGCTGCTACAGATTTGTTAATAGTTAACAGTAATAACATAAAATCGAATAGGCCACAACACCATGATTAACATTTAATCAATTACCGAAAGGAACAATTATCAGATTATGCTTAAACAATTTAAACAATCGAAAATATAATAAGATCAAAACATGTATCTCATACAATTGCATCACCCAAGTATTTAAACCCGAGTTCGTATCACACAAGTGGCTCTGATACCACTGTTGGAACGCCGGTACCCCATGGCGCAGCAGAATAAAATTAGATCCGGCGATCCAAATCATGGATCCATGTGTGAGGAATGAATCGGGGTGAAATAAAGGTTTCGAAATTACCAAAACTTCAATCTGAGTAGACAGCGACGCCTTGGCAACAAGAGTTTTGATCTACTGTCGAATCAAGCCTCAACCTTTTCCGATGTTGGCCTCTACGTAATCCACCCGGTTTGACTATGAACGGAAGAAATCTCCAAAACTATTTTGGAGGCTTATTTGCTTGACGGCTGCTAGACCTAACAAGCAATCACTTAGGGTTTTCATATTTGGTTTTGTCTCCTTTTAATACCTTTTATAATGGGTGCCTTTCTCATTGGGCCTTTTATAATTGGTATCTCTTGAATGTATTACAAGATTAAATAAATACAATAAAGTTTTTAACCGAAAATTATAATTACATTAATTATATCTGAAAATTATAATTACATTAATTATAATAAGGATTCCGGTAAACTATATTTATTTAAATTTATATATGAATCAAATTCATATATTAATAAAATTATGTTATCATTATGTGTACAACATCCTTGTACATATAATATGTTCAATATTTGATTGCCCAATTAAATTAATTCTTTAATTAATTTAATTTATGTGACAACCAAGCACAATACCAACTATATTTTATTCCCTTCATTTCAACCATAGGGTGTGACCCTGTAGGTTCTTGCAACGTTAGCAGTAATACTAGAACGATTCTATTGTCACAGACAATGAGTGGCATCTAGCAATGCATTATTGCTACCTAAGTTACAAGAAGTCATGATTCGACATAACCTTTCGTGATTAACCTTTCATGCATTAATCCTTAAGTCCTTTATCTCTGGAACGGATACAAGCCATGGGATAGTCACACTTGCATAATCCATCCCATGTTTCTTGATATCTTGAGTAGACTATGATATACAAATTAGTATGACATCTCATATCAACTTATTTGAGCATGGCCATGCATTTCTAGTCTCACTCAATCAAGTGGCCTAAGATATTACTCCTATTATGTAGGAGGGACTTATCCTTTATTGATCAACCATATCCCTCTACATAGATTGTGGTATATCCAACATCAGCCTTTATAGAACAACCTGTTACGGTGTACGTTTGACTGTATCAAAATATACAACTCACGATGCTGGGATAATAATGATCTCAAGTCTGAGGATCATATACATATTAATCACTATGAGTAATGTTGTGACAATTACATAATAATCCAAGAAACATACTCATAGCGGGTCAATCCAATATGTTGTTCTCTAACACACATATTCATGCATTGATTTTGACACTCCATATCAATGACAACTCTTTATCATCAATCAACTACATGTTAGTCTTAATGCATTATTATTGTCCTAGTCAACAATAATACTCGACTAAGGATCTTTTAAGAATAATCATATTATTCTCAGGACATTATTATAAAACAGTTTATCTATACACACAGAAAGAAAAACTGAAATAATAATGACAACGCTTTATATTAATAAACATGGTAAATTAAGTATGTTATTACAACCATCTCATGATTGATCTTTGGGCATACTCTTACAGGACTGAGCTTGGCGAGAATAAGATTCACGGGGTTGATTTGATAAAAAAGACTGAACAGAAAGTGAAAGTAATTCGTGACAGTTTGAAAGCAGCTTCAGATCGTAAAAAGTCTTATGCAGATTCAAACGAAAAGATATTTAATTTGAGATTGGTGACAAAGTGTTTTTGAAAGTGTCTCCGTGGAAGAAAATACTTCGTTTTGGCAGGAAAGGCAAATTAAGTCCGAGGTTCATTGGGCCATATGAGAATATTGAACGAATTGGGCCGGTTGCTTATAGATTGATGTTGCCACCTGAGTTAGAGAAAATTCATAATGCATTTCACGTATTGATACTTAGACGATACAGGTCTGATCCATCTCATGTGATTACTCCTACTGAGGTTGAGATTCAGTCAGATTCATGTGATTACTCCTACTGATGTTGAGATTCAGTCAGATTTATCGTATAGTGAAGAACCGATACGAATTTTGGCACGTGAGATCAAAGAGTTGAGAAATAAGAAAATTTCCTTAGTGAAAGTGTTATGGCACAAACACAGAGTTGAAGAGGCTACGTGGGAGCCTGAAGATGTTATGAGAGAGCAATATCTAAACCTATTCATTGGTAAGATTTTCGGGGATGAAAATCCCTAAGGGGGAGAGTTGTAATAGCCCGATTTAGACCTTAGTTGGAATTGTGGTTTCGAGACCACATATTCAAGGTCGAAAAAATATTTTTTTAATATTATTTTTGGTGTTTACAATATGTGATTGAGCATGTGTGAAAATTCTGCGTGAAAATTTTATTGATTGTGTGCTTAATTTGCAAAAAGGACTTAATCGCATAAAATGCAAAAGCTGTGTGCTGATTGTTAAAGTGCTTAAATGGCATGGCTTATTAAATGAAAGGTCATTATGTTGTTATTAAACCATTGAATGCTTTAAATGACAAGAATGGACATAGTTAGTGGAAATTTAAATGAAATAATAAAAGGGCAAAATGGTAAAAAGCCTATTAATCTGTATTAAATAAAACAAATGGATGAAACAATGCTCATCTTTAATGTTCTTCACCGAAAATAGAAAAGAAAAAGGGGGTTTGAAGCTCTTGAATATTCGGCTAACAACTAGGTTGATTCAAGGTTAGTTTTTGTTCGTTTTTTGATAATTTCTACGTTTTTGTGATCGTTGCTTTGTGTTCTATCAAACCCATGCTTTAATTTTAGAATTTGATGAATATTTTGAGATGTGGCATTGATGAATATGTGAGCTTTGTGTTGATAGTTGGTGGAATATAAAAGTTTAATGTTGGGTTAACATAGTTTGTCTTTGAATTTTTGATGAAATTGGCTATTTTGGGCTAAATTGTGAAAATAAGAAATCGAAGGAATTAAATGTGAAATAAATGAAATATGTGGGCCTGTATGAACACAAGGAAAATTCTGCTAGGCATGTGTGAAAAGAAATTATGTGAATTTGATGATTTTATGAAATAGGGACTAAAGTGTCGAAAGGTGAAAATTTGAGGGCTATTTTGTAAAATGCCCTAAATATGTGTGTTTGGACTAAAATGAATTGGTGGTTGAATGAGATAAATTTGAATATGTATAGATCAAGAAAAGAGGGATTTGGATCGAGATCGAGGCAAATATAAAGTGCTCGATTAATCGACTCATTTTGTTACTTCGACTTCTGAGGTAAGTTCATTTATAATACGGATTATTTAGATTATGCTCATGTGCTATATATATATTGAAAGATCATGTGGTTGATGAATCATTAATGATAAATGTGAATTGAGAAATGAGGCACTAAGTGTGGGAAATAGGATTGATACAGTAGAGAACGACACTGTGTATGGGAAATAAAGAAAGTATCGACTACTTTGATTAGCACTGTGTGTGCGACACCAAGCTAAATTCAGTTTAAAGTAAAGGCACTAAGTGTGCAATGATATTTAAGCTTCGGCTATGAAATTGACACTAAGTGTGTGATGGAATCGAAGGATAAGTGAAGATTGATCGAAATGCGGTATCAAGCATTGAATAACAAAATTTGTCGTTAACTAAGTGTTGGCTAAGGTATGTATGGAACCTATGTGGTTGATGAATTTGGAAATAGATGAATGGATAGTGATGTGAGTATTGAATACGAATGAGATTGAGCATTCTTGTAAATTAATCTATGTGATGGTTTATTTTGTGTATTGATTTGAATCATTGAATTAAATGTGTTATATTACGAACTTACTAAGCTATAAAGCTTACTGTGTGAAGTGTTTCTTTGTTTTACTATGTATTTAAAGCTAGCTCGGATCCAGGGATCGTCAGTGACTCAATCACACTATCGGCTTTCTATTTTGGTATTTTTGGAAAGATGTATATATTTGAATATGACATGTATAGGCTAGTGATTATGGCATGTTTTGAAGTGTATAAACTTAGCCATGTGAGTTGGCTTGGTAGTTTGATGGTTGGTATATGTTTTGATCATATGAAAGAATGACTTATATGTGTACGAGTATGTTCTATGTGAGTGATCATTATGGTATAAATTAGCATAATGGAAATGGTATGTTTCATGATAGATTTGGTTGGATTAAATGATGAGTAGATTATATGATTTGGAATGAGAAATTGATATTTTAGATGGACATGTTTGAGTTGAAATTAAGGAAATAAATGGTGTAGTGGATGATTAATTGATGCATATATTGGTATGTTTGGATTGCCATTTGAAGTATAAATGCATATGAATTGATGCTTGTAGGTGATTTCAAAGTGTGGATGGTAAATTGGCCTTGCAAATGGCCTATAATTGCCCACACGGTTGAGCACATGGGCGTGTGGCTTGACCGTGTCTTTTGAGTTTGCAAAATTGAAACAAGTCTGGCTCGCACATGGGCTAGACACACGGGCGTGTGACTGGCCGTGTGGTACAAGATAGTGTCGACCACGGGTGAGGCACACGGACGTGTCTCAGGCCGTGTGATTAAGTCAGTATGTATGCCCTGTTTTGCCACGGCTTGGACACACGGGCGTGTCCGAGGCCGTGTGAGGCACACGGCCTACCCACACAGGCGTGTGACCTCTGCAACCTTGAAAAATGTTTAATTTTCTGAAATTTTTGTATGTGTTCAGATTAGTCTCACCCCCTTTCTAACACGAGTTTAAGGTCTTGTAGACCTCATTAAAGGACTATATGCTTATATTTTGATATGTTTGAATGATGATTGACTTTGTGTTGTAAAATGATTGTAAATGTTCTGGATTGATCAGTAATGCTTCTTAACCCTAGACCGGTGATGGTTACGGGTTAGGGGTGTTACAACTTTCCCTTCTGCATTTTTCTTCTTCTTATAGATCCACTTACACCCTATGTGTTTAATCTCAATCTGTAAGTCTACAAGTTCCCATACCGTATTGGATTTCATAGAATCCATCTCGGCATCTATGGCCTATTTCCAAAGCTTGGAATCAACCTCCTGCATAGCCTTTTCATAAGTGAGTGGATCATCATTCTCATGATTGGCTTCCGTATTATAAATACTACCATCAAGAATGAAGAAGTTTGGTTTCTCAGAAATTCTCCTACTACGACGAATTACCCTATGTTGTTGATTGTTTGCATGTTTTTTTACAACTTTCTCGAGAATTGAACTTGGTAATTCTTTTACCACTCCTGAAAGTTCCTCGAGTAACAATTTACTTTGAGACTGAAAGTTATCCATATAGTTCTCCTCCAGGAAAGCAGTATGAGTAGAAACTTTAATCGTATTATCTTTTAGATTGTAGAATAATCCTCCTTTTCTTCATTTTGGATATCCTACAAACATGCACAATTCTGTCCATGCATCCAACTTCTTTGCATCCTTATCCAGAACGTGTGCTGGACAACCCAATATTCTAAAGTGATTTAAAGCGAATTTATTTCCTTGCCACAATTCATAAGGTGTCTTATAAGAATACTTGGTTGGCACATCATTCAAAATATAACAAACAGTTTGTATCGCATATCCCCAAAAGGAAGTAGGAAGTTGTGAATATCTTAACATTAAACGAACCATGTCAAGCAAGGTTCTATTCCTTCTCTCAACTACGTCATTTTTTAGTCGAGTGCCTCACGCAGTCAATTGGGATAAAATTTCATTCTCTATGAGGTATCCTTAGAACTAATCAGAGAAATATTCCCTACCTCGATCAGACCAAGGATTCCTTATGGATAACCTAATTGCTTTTCCACTTTCACACAAAACTCTCAAAATTTATCAAAGGTTTTGCTTTTGTAGTGCATTAGATACACATATCCGTATCAAGAATAGTTATCGATAAAAGTTACGTAATAATCGTAACTTCTTTGGGCACTGATGCCATGGGACCACATACATCAGTGTGCATAAGTTCTAAAGGTTGGTTGGCCCTTGTACCTTTCGCATTAAAAGACATCTTAGTCATTTTACCTTTCAAGCAAGATTCTCATTGTGGAAGACTAACTTCCTTAAACATATTTAAGAGACCATCTTTCACGAGTCTAGTAATTCTTTATTGGTTAATATGACCAAGTCTTAAGTGTCATAGGTACCCCTCGTTAGAGTGAAGTTTTAAGCTTTTTATTCACTATTTCAGTTTGAAGCATCGAGTAGTTATTTTGTTTGAAAAATTAGAGATTGTTTTCCATCCATCCATTATAGATTAAAGAATGATTTCTATGAATGACAATCCCTTTATTGAATGTCACGGTATAACCATCACAAAATAAACATGCTATAGAAATTAAATTCCTCTTAAAATGAGGTACATAAAACACGTTCTTTAAAATAATCTTTCTAAAATTATCAAAGTGTAAAGTAACTTCTCCTACAGCTTCGGTTGAAATATTGCTCCTATCTCCAGTCCATAACGAAAGGCTCCTGTCACGTAGATTTCTTATTTCACTAAACCCCTGTAAAGAAACACACACATGGTTAATGACTCCAGAATCAATAACCCTATTGTCAATTAATTCTTTCACTAAGCAAGCTTCAACCACAACGAGTTCCATACCTTTGCCCTTTTCGGCTAGGTAATCCAAATACTCCTTGCAGTTTGATTTGAAATGCTCTTTCCTATTACAGAAGATACATTTGATATTTTTAGGATATTTTAACTTCTTATCCTTCTTCCTATCCACACGAGGTGGAATCGAAGACTTAGTCTGTTTCTTCTTTCCCTTAGCTTTTAGTTTCCCCTTAGAGGACAAGAGGCCCACAGCGAAGTTTGTCTCAGGTTTCTCCTGAACCGACTTACCACCATTCAGCATCAAATCATAGGATTGTAATTCCCTCATGCGCTGAGTCAAGGTAAGCGCCTTGTTCCCCAAGTTGTAAGCGGCCTTAACATTAGCAAACTCCTAAGTTAAGGATTTGAATACTATTTTAATTTACGTGTTCACGTCTAGTTCAACCCAATTGTCCTCCTCTTCTGCAAAGAATCCCATAAGTTTAAGCATATGTTCTTTGACCGGAGTGCCGATTTTTTATTGAGAATTCATCAAATTTGTAATAGCATATTGTCGAGCCAATGAGACTTGGCCTTCGAGCAAATCCTTTAAATTTGTCATGATCTTTTTGGCAGTACAAAAATTCTCGTGTTGTTTTTGCAACACACTACTCATGCTTGTTAACATATAACATTGAGCAATCAAGTCAAAATCTCTCCAGTGATTTCTCGCTTTGGGCTGAGCTTTAGGAGGGCATGTTTCGTCAAGAACGAATTTGTGTTTCTTACAGCTGAGAACTATCAACAAGTTTCGTTTCCATTCTCGAAAGTTATCCCCATTTAATTTATTTTCAGTAAGAATGCTAATAAGAGGAGTATGAGACATATTTGAGCTGAAAAAATAAAGATTTCACTAAATACTATATTTATATTAATTTTTTTCAATTAAGTAACATATCAAGAATGTTGTATGATACATGCGTCTTGTATTAAAACCATGAAAAAAAAAATTCATTGCTACGATCATTCTCACACCTATCAACCATGTCGCATTGGATTCCCATGATTAACTAGCAAGAACATGGATTAGATCCAATTAGTTCATGAGTCTTAATTCTTAAGACTCCACGTGAACTAATGACCATTTAACGTTTGGCTTAAATATCGTTTCTTGGGAAACTATTTAAAAAAATGATCTTGAGTGTGTAACCATTGACTGAACATAAATCATGAACATGCTTTCATTTCTGAGTCAACTTGGGACAATCTCTCTAACAATCATGCATGACTAGTTGTCGTTAAATTGAATTCCCATCTAGTGAACCCACATGACAAAGTTTACCTTGGGGTGCGGCCAGGGTAGGAACCGGCTCGAAACTTTATCATGCTATCACTTAGGGACCAACAATGGAGGCCGTAGGTCTTGTTCAAGGACCTTCTCCCACTCAATATTTTAAAAACATGCAAGGTTTTTTATCCTAAATTTCAAGAATGATCATACAATGGTCCTAGTGGCATTCTTACCTAATCAAATGACATGCTTCCAATATATGCATGGCATGCTATGGCAGTTTTATAATATCCATTCATAAGAATCAATCAATCTTAAAACAAATAATTTTGATTCCCCATAGTTTTTCTTTTAAGGGAAAAACAGAAGAAGTGAATGAGAACCGTGCACCAGGTAGGGTCCTAAGAAAGGGAGGTAAGTCAAATTTGACCGCTTAAAAACCAAGCATTTCCTAGCTAGAGCCAATCCTAGACATGCACCTTCTCATTACCACACTTTTCATAGTTATTAAATAACCTAAAAAAGTGAATAGAACAATACAACACATGTATTTTCTCATACCACACTTTTTATTTTTAATCGATCAATTGTAGATCATCTCATATATATATATATATATATATATATATATATCACAATTATAACATTACAAAATATAAATATTATAAACAATTATAAAACAGATATATATTGAGATAGGTAATTAAAATAAAATTGCTAGCCAAGGTTTCCGTGGTTCTATTTCTAGAAAAATAAATGGGAAACTAAAATTACATAAATTTTCACCACAATGCATTCCTTGGGTCTTCAATTGCCGTCACATCTTTTCCTCATCATGGACTCCTTTTGAAAAAAATACATTTAAGTCCTATGTCTGTTTCCGGCTGACAATATTTCTATGAATGTTTTTAAAAAAAATAGCCCTACGTGGAGATGATAGTCCACGGTTTATTTCTTAAGAACCGCAACCTCGACAATAAAAAGAATATATAAAAAATATATAATATCGCATCCATTGCCATATATAACTCAAAACATGCATCAGATCTAAAAAACTCCACTTTCTATGTAATCAAATCATTCAAGAAGAAAAGAAATTTATTTGGATTATCTGTTTATACTTATAGATAGAACACAACCTTGCTCTAATACCCATTAATGGAAAAACGAGATCAGAAAATGCAGTAGAAAATAAATTTAGGGAAAAGCCAGAGTTTTAAAAAAATTCCAAAACAAGATATTGGTTGTGATATCTAAAGTAATAAACACTTAATCAAAATTGTACCTTTTCGATTCGTTTAGAATGAGCACTTCAATCAAGTAGTCTTCTCTGCTATCCTCAATCTCACTTTTATCAATAGTGGGCTCGATTCGAATCAGAAATTTTTTTACAAAAATTACCAGTGGGATAATTTTGAAATTTCTCTAAACTTTTGGGTTAAATTGTAAATTAGAAAAATATCTCTAGAAATTTTCTAGAATAATCTCTTTAGAGAATTTTTTTCTCTACAACTTTCTCTTGAATTTTAAGTGTGTGTAAATAATGAGCCAATGTTCTCTTTATATCGAGAAAGTTTAGAGAGTTAAACTATGATTAAACTTAATCACTTTAATATTAAATTAATATAATATTTATCAAGATAAATATTAGATTAAATTTAATATTAAATCTTATTAAAATAATAGAATGTTATCTATAAGATAAACATTAAATTAAATTTAATATTAAGATAATCAATTTAATATTAAATTAATAAAATACTATTAAGATAAGTATTAAATTAAATTTAAATATTAAACTATTAAAATAATATTATTTTTTAGAATAATTAATCTGAAATCAAATTCTCTGGTAGAGTCCTAGTAGGAGTGTAACTCTTCCACTGCTCAATCACCGACGACCAACTGCCGTGGCCACAAAGACGTCGTCGTCATAGTTTTTGGGTCTTGGTCTCAGTTTTGGGCTCCTATGCCTAATTTACGATCTCAGGTCCAAATTTCAAGTTCAATTACCTATTGGGTCAATTGTCTGACTGGAAAATTAACTTCCAAAAATATCATATTAATTTTAATTGACTTGATTAATCTAATTTTACTTCATCAAAATTAATATTTCCAAAAATCACTTAGATTTTCCAAATTAATTTTTCAAGAAATTTTTTTAACCAAATTATCTAGTTGAACAATGATCATGACCACCTAATTTAATTCCACATCGAATAAATCGATTCAATTAAATTATTCCCAAAGTCATAGATTTCTCTTCTGATTCAAATGTAGTCCGATCGAGCTTTTCTTGAGCTAGCGGAGGGACCAATTGGACATATACAATTAGGCTCTAGTGATTGCAATTATGTCTAGAAGTACTGTTCCGATAATTCACAATTACTTAATCATGCAGTCAGTACACAAGAAGAACATGATTGAAAACCCCTTATTGTGTACTCTTTATGAAAGCAATTCTTCCAACTACTTTGTCCAATGACTTGTTCATGTGTGTGTTACCCTCATATGATATCCTTGATTCGTTTGAGTTAAATCCGTTCACTCAATACAATCCTATTTTATCTAATTGTCACCATTGTGTCTTCTTAATGATTAATATGGTCACTGTCAATAGATGACTTTGATAAATTGCTAGTTCGAGAACATACAACCTATGGCCACATTTCATATTTATCAATCCACACAATGCCAAGGAGAGAATGTTATTTACTTTTTAATTGAACTATCAATTCCACTGTTGCTAGTAAAGCCATGCCATACATAAGTTATGTACCTAACATATTGGCTATGGGCTCGATCATCTTTAGAGCATAAGCCTCCGCTTATATCAAAGCACATGAGTTGCATAAGCATGGTTAGTGACCATATCAGGATTTAGGTAAATCACACCATGAACGTCACAAGTGAATTAATTTACAAACAGATTCAAAATTAATCCATCTTGGGTCTAGTATAATGTATCTTTCTACCAATGAGTACATCTATGGCTCTACTCGTAGAGTCAACTGCTCCGATAGCCAAGACTAGCCATCTCCCCTATTGGAATTGTAGATGACATAATAATCTTGCTCAGTATTTGAATCAAATGCTCACTTTAATTCTTTTACAGGATTATGGACTCATTTAGATTATCTACTGAAGTAAGTTGTCTTTTTCGTAATGTAAACGTTCTTTACAATGCAATTATCTCCAGTTTGAACTTTAGACAATTAATGAGCTAATATTTGCTTGTTACAATTTCACTATGCATACAAAATATAAAAGACAGAAAATACAAAATACATAAAGTGAAATGTGAAATTAACTTTATTTATTTATTTATTCATCATTCAAATAAATAGAAAACAATTACATGTTTATATCCCTAGAGTTTGCCATAGAGGCTTTCCTTTGACAGAGATTACCACAAAGGCGTTTCCTCTCAGAGATTTGCCATAAAGGCATTCTTAAATATAGGTTGCCACAAAGACTTACCTTTCTAGAGTTTTTCCACAAAGGTATCCTTTATATCCAGTGCTTGCCACAAAGGCTTTCTTGTATAGAGTTGTGTCACAAAGGCTATCCTTTATATCCAGTACTCACCATAAAGGCTTTCCTGTCCAAAGTTGTGCCACAAAAGCTATCCTTTATAACCGGTACTCACCACAAAGGCTTTCCCTTTAGAAATTTTCCATAGAGGTGTCCCTTTTTCTGGTATTTTGGTGATAGGGATTTTCCTAGACTCATATTTCATGAGGTTTGCCCCTCATTATCTTGGTACATACAGAGAACCACGTTAGGTTATAACCTTCCTTAAACTTCCCCATATGATGCCATAGTCCACCAGTTACGGTCTTATACGATATGGTTCGTTAGCGCCATAGCCATGGACTTGTCCTTTCATAGATTCATGTTTATAGTCCCAATTGGCTCCTTTTGATGACTCTAGAGACAAACACAGACTCTTCATATTTAGACCCATCTTTCATGAACTCATCATATCTTGACTTACTCTTAACAAACATATCTAGACCTTTTAGACACATTAACACATTTCCATTATCTAGAAACAAGTATCTTTTAACCTCAAGATTCATGTCTTATACTTTGACCACAAAACCTCATCTTATCCATTCATGCAAGTTCATAAATCTTATGTTCCTCATCAGAGTCATCAAATCTTATTTCACTAGTTCTATTTCACGATTTGGTTACTTAGCATAGAAGTTTTCAGAAGGCATATTATGCATGCATGAGTCAGTTTAGGGACTCACTTGATAACCTCAAAGGTAGTTTAAACTTCAGATCTAGCCTTTCCTTGTGAAATCAATAGTTTGGGCTCTAGATCCATCATTAAGCCAAATGTTACAGCCTTCTCTCCCTTGATAAATAGAGACATTTTGTCAGAACCTATTTGGGTAAACTTTATTATCACTTTAAAACCCAAGCATATCACTAAGCCCTATTTTTTTTCTTTTTAAGCATACTTAAAGATATGTGTTTCCTTGACTACCAGAGTCATGAAACGTACCTTGATGGGAGAGAAAATCACTAACAAAAATTAGGGTTTTAAACTTATCTTAGAGAGATGTTTCCATGTACTTTTAGCCCTTAAGAAGGAAGGTAACTCTCCCTTAACTTAACCCGAGTGTCCTTTTAACTTAACTCAAGTCCTTATGGGAACTTGGTAACGTCACATCAATACTGAGTTGCCTTATCCAGAATCTGCCACTTGTAAGAAACTCATCCAATTACTCCTTTAGCCTTTAACCCTTCTAGTTCACACTTCATTAGTTCCTAAGCAGCTTACCTCGCAAATTAACTGGTACGAGACCACATTGGTTACAGGGTATACTATGGCATGGACTCATACCATAAAAATCATTTTACATAGCCATAAGTCTTATTTCACTACTCATATTTATTTGATGTGGAATCCCTGTTCATTTATTTTCCTTTCGGAGTCCACTCACTCTATACGCCGCAATGGGCTTTTGGGCAAACACTACTTCGCCAGTCATATTTCTTTATAACTATGTGCCCTATTTATATATATACATTCTTACCAATACTCGTTGATTCGTCATACTTACCTTTCTTCAGCGTTATCCTAACCTTTGTTCTTTCAGAACATCTTATACGTTGTACTTTCCAGAGTTCACCATACTTATCGTTCCTTCAGAAGACTTCATACGTCGTTTTATCAAAGGTCGCCATTGGTTTCTTTCTTTTCATTCAGAATCCGCCAGACTAGGGCATCACTAACACATTCAAAAAGTCCCTACACTTAATCAAATCCTAACGTTGAGCACTTTAAACTTACCCTTAAGCCTTACTTTTATTATCAATACTTAAATAGTCAGGACTTTACCGAGTGAGATGTTACATTCACAACCAATTCAGTGGCATTTCAACATGTCTCGATATTATAATCATTTCAATGACAATTTAATATGTTATAAAAGGATTTCCAGTGTTTGTATAGCAAGCTGTCAATTAGTTCATTCAATGGCATTTCACTCAAGCATACAATTCATATTAGAGTATTCTTAAAGACCAGTCATGAGATGATTGTAATGACATACTCATTTTACCTTGTTTGTTAATATAATGCATTGCCATTTTTATTTCAGTTTCTTCTTTTGTGTGTACAACTAAACTGATTAATAATAAAGTCCTGAGAATAATATGATTATTCTTAAAAGGTCTTTAGTCAAGTATTATTGTGGGTTTGGACAATTATAATGCATTGAGACTAATGTGTTGTAATATCCCGAAATAAGAATTTTTCGTTTTGAGAATAATTCAAGATTTGGTAGGCTTGAATAATGATTTTGATGTGTTTTGGAGTTCCTAAAACTCCCGGAATAAAATGGGACACTTTTGAAAATTTTGAAAAATTTAAGGTTTAGAATGGAAAACTGGCTGAAGAGGCCTTAATAATAAAAATTGTGAAGTTATGGACGTGAAAGTCCGGGTAGCCAAGTGGCTTCCGTGTGCCACTTAAGATTCGGCGCCAGAATAGGTCAGGGGTTCGAGTGGCATGGGGCGCATAGCATTTTATTTTTTTAAGTATGCGCTATATTAAGGTAGCCTTTAAAAGAAAATCGAGTTGGGTCTCATCCCAAAACAGCGCCTGGGCGAGATGGCAAAGACGCTTGCAGCATGGGAGGGGCCTCTCGAGGTCGAGTGTTCGAGTCCCAGGGATCGCGCGTGATGCGCTTTATTTTTATTTTAGCATTCGGACCTGGGAAACTGGCAAGGTAAGGGTTAAAAGGATTTCCGATGCGTTTGTTAGCACAAATTGAACCTTAGCCGAACGGTTAAGGACCTCGCTGGGAACCGCAACTAGGCGGACTCGCGTTCGAGTCCTGGATTCCGCGCTTGAAGCATTTTATTTTTAGCGCTAAGCTTAGGAAACCCCCCTAAGGATAGTTTATAACAAACTCGCGACGATTTATGGCATGAAAGTCACCTAGCGGAAATGGTAGGACGCTTGGGCAGAGTACTCCAGGTCTCGGGTTCGAGACCTGGGGGCAGCAGGCATGGTTTTTCTTTTGATAACGTGAAAGAGCTGCATGGGCATTAAATGCCTGCAGCAGGCATGCACGCATGCAGCTGCTTATTGTTTTATTTTTTTTTTATGAAGCCTTATTCTTTATTTTATTGTTACTTATTTATTATGATGAGGTATGGGAAATTATTAGTATTATTATTTTAGTTTATCAATGGTGTTGAGCATGCTATTAAATAAAGAGTTTTATTATTTTTATGATGTATGGGAAATGTTGTAGTATGGGTTATATATTAGTTAGTGATGGGAAATAGCTTTGTGAGTATGTGAGGTAATGGGAGAAGAATAAACAATATTGAATTTAGCAAAAAGAAGGGCATGTGCGGCATTGGAATTTCAAAAGAATGGCCGGCCTTGGTTTTGTGTTGCAAAGAAGCATAGCCGAATGCTTCTTTTTGCTTTTCCTTTTCCCCATTCTTGAGCATGGCCGAATGTATCTATCTAGGAGTCTTCATTCTCGATTTTGTTTAGCTAGGGGAGGTGGCCATTGATTTCCTTTGTTTTTCTCTTCTTTCTTTTTGTTCTTGACCGATAGAGAGAGAGAGAAGGAGAGAGAGCAAGCTTTCACAATCAGTTTTTGATGAATGCTTGGAGGAGTGCCGAATTTCTTTGCCTTGCCTTCTTCCTTCCTACATGTTTGCATGGCCGGTTTTGAGTTAACCAAAGCCATCCACCTTTAAACACCATTGCCGAATCTCTCAAGGATCAAAGAGACTTTTGGATGCTAACTTTTCAAACGGTTTTGAAGGTGTGTCGACTACGTATTTGTGACCTCTTCGATTGTTTTGGTAAGTATTTCTCTAAGTGATTGGTTCGGGCTCTTATCTTATCCTTTAGTACGCCGAAATCAGTATTTGGCCTTGGTATTTGGGATCGGCCGAACCTTATTAAGGCCTTGATTTCATGTTTTGTTCTTGTGTAGTCAAAAGAGATGGCATTAAAGGAGTAAGGGTTCTCTCGGGATTGAATACAGCAAGGTAAGGAAGTATTATTTTCGACTAAAGGCTATATTTTGAGTTGTGATGATAACCAAATGTTGACCTTGGTTTTTGGGTGGCCGAATATGGAAAAAGACTATAACGATATACTCTGGTTGTGTGTGCTAGTGTTAAGAAACATAAGGAGCATATTGGGTTCGGCTATACAAGGATATCGGTAACTATCAAAGCAAACAAATCTTGTGGGACTTGGAAAAGAAGCTAGGTAAACACTATATACATTTCGGCCTTAGGCCACATTGGGTGATAAGTGTGACCGATTTCGGTTATGTGTTCTAGGGACCAACCGATAGGAATAACAAAAGCTTTCGGGATTTTAGTTGCTGTTAGATTCAATAAATCAGAATCCCGCTAAAGTCAGGTGCGTAGTTATCGCACTGCTCTTGCGCTTGATAGATATGTAGTAAGTATTATTTTATGTAAACGTAAATGTTATGCATGTTAGCCGAAATAAAAGCTAACAGTATGGATACTAAGATAAGTGATCGAATAATCAAGTTAGTGATTTCGATATAAATTTGTTAGTGAATTGCGATAAGAAATGTTTATCGATGAATGTAAATTAAAGTGATGACACGTTATGTACAATTGCTTTGAGTAATATGTGACCATGATACATCATATGCATGTGAATTGTGACGTACACTATGTGAATGATCTAATGCTAGCCTCGTGCTACATTCGCGATTGATGATTAGTGAACCGATTGATATGTGAATCACTATGTGACCGGTGGCTCAGCCACGATCTTAGGTAATAATGTGCAAAAGAAAGATATGTGGATCACTTTGTGGATTAGACTTCGTAATTGTATATTAGTGATCAAAATTATAATATTGTGTATTCATGATTGCATTATTATAATTGCATGTTGTATATATGAATTGGGTGGATATGGGCCAAGCCCATAGGAGAGGACATGTGTATTAACTATGCACTGAGTCTTGGTGACTCACTCTATTTTTATTAAACCTTTCAGGTGGCGCGTAAAGCTTGGACCGGGTCGGAGAGGATACAAAGGTGGCCATGAGGAAATGGACTTTTTGAAAAGGGACATTTTATGTAATTAATTAAATAATTATAATTTTCCGTGTTTTGATTAAGTGTGTACTGAAATAAAGCCCACTAAAGTGTTTCAGTTCATTTGTTAAGTATCGTTACTATTATATCCTATTATGGAAAGATGATTAAAGATTGATTTCAAATGGTTTTATTTCCTCGAGCAAGGCTCGAATCCGATATTTTTATAATAAACTTCGACTTTTACTTAGAATATTACAAGTCACGAAAATGTTTTACCAAACTCGACAAGATTTTTAAACGGTTTACCTCTTAAGTAAGAATGTTTTTCGAAAGTGTCTGCAGTGACATTCCAAATTCGGTTGGACTAAATGGGCCGGGTTTGGGGTGTTACATTTTGGTATCAGTGCCAGGTTCAAAACTCGGCTTTGAGGTTTTGGGCCCGAAAACAGTTTTCAAAGTGGGCTTTTCAAAATGTGAACTTCTGTTTTGAGCTGGTTTTGGCATGGCACCTGTACCTCCGACCCGAAGTCCACCTGGTAAGTACCTCTGACTATTGAGGTGTATTGAATATGTGAATTGTATGGGCATAATTGGGCTTGTAGATTAGAAAATTTGGGCTATCGAACCCTAAGACTAGTCTATTCAAAACAAGTGCATAAGACTTAAGAACTGAAATGACCTTAGAAGTGTAGTGAATGAATGTGTCCTTGCTTATGAATGTGTGTGTGACTCCCTGAATAAGAAGTAGCGAACTTGAACTGAACCTATGTGTGATCGAAAGAACCACTTCTAAATACTTTATTCCATAAAATTGTTCGCGGATAATCAGTGGAATAAATTTATAATGCATAAAACTTTTTAAGTCAGATTGTGCGATAAGAGATGAGAGGACATGATCGAGGCAAAATGGTCATATCGGGACTCGTTAGATCGGGTCAAGGGTTGATAATAAGGTATCACCTTCACCACCAACTTTTGATAATGAGTAGCAAGATCAAACGAGGAATAATGCTGTATCGCGGACAGTGCTGCGAGTATTAGAGATGGTAGCTGGAGAGGGAAAAATATGAGAGCTCGAAAAATTGTTTCCGAGCGACTTTGAGCCAATGGGGCAGATTTGTTCTGTGATGTATTAGGAGTGGCACTCAACACGACCGAATATTAGTTGGAAACAACCAAGTGAGTTGGGGATGAGCTCGTTTTGAGCCCCGAGGAAAAAGTGAAAGGAATGGTGATGCTACTTCGCAACAAGGCGTATTAATGGTGGCTCACAGTTCGAGATAGTGTCACAGTTGATGACCCCACTCGGGAATATGTCAAGACAGCATACCAAACGAAATATGTCGATACTTACTACATTGATGCTCCGAGGAATGTGTTTTTGGGACTAGTTCAATGGAACAAGTCTATGGCGAAATACGAGACTGAATTCCTAAGGTTAAGCCAATATGCTCGAAGAGTAGTGTCTACAAAACATGAACGATGTGTCCGGTTTAAGGACGGATTAATAGACGGCCTGAGACTATTGATAGTTCCTCAACAGGAGCAAGAGTTCATTGTGTTAATTGAAAAAGCTAAGATAGCTGAAGAGAGTAAGAACCCGATGAGATAAAAACGAGATAAGGATATGAACTGTGATAGAAGAAATTTTGAATTGTCTAAATTATCTGGGGGGTCTTCGGAAAAGACCGAGGCTTGAAAGTTTTGCTAGAGTGACTAAACCAACTATGATAAATTGGGACCGTTCGTGTGCTCAGTGTGGAAAATATCATGTCGGCAAGTGTCGGAACCAAAATTTTGAAAATGTTTTAAAGTATCAGTCTATAAGCAATTGAATATTGTTAAGGTTAGTTATAACCTTGTGTACATGTTGGAATTCTGGTTATAAACATAGTGAAAGCCGACTGTGGATAGATTTTCTATCATGAAATATTATTGAGGTGATAAATACTAGTGATGTGAATCATATGGGTTATAATTCTGGTCAGCTTGTAATGTGATTCAGATGATGATAATATTATATTTCAGGCCTTGATGCCTAACAGGCTTTGTGCCGGTGTATATTTCAGGCTTTGATGCCTAGCAGGCTTTGTGCCGGTGTATATTTTAGGCTTTGATGCCTAGCAGGCTTTGTGCCGGTGTATATTTCAGGCTTTGATGCCTAGCAGGCTTTGTGCCGGTGTATATTTCAGGCTTTGATGCCTAGCAGGCTTTGTGCCGGTGTATACTTCAGGCTTTGATGCCTAGCAGGCTTTGTGCCGATGTATATTTCAGGCTTTAATACCTAGCAGGCCTTATGCCGGTGTGTATTTTAGGCTTCGATGCCTAACCGACTTAATGCCGATGATGTGTTATAATAGGGAATTCATGAATCACTTACAAGATGAAACATGTTTGTTACCACAAGCTAAATGCTCGGACAAGTGCAAGTCTTTCGTACTTGCAAGGAATAAGGAAAGTTGGTATATTCCCAATTGCGTTAAGTAAGATGTGATATAGAATTGAAGCTTCGGTAAGACTTTTAATATGTGCAATTGATCTTACCATTGAAGTGTAGGATTTACATAATGGAATTGAAGCTTGAATATGCTTATGAAGAAGTGGCCATGTGTGTAAATGCTAAATGTGAAAGAGGTTGAAATGTGTTTGCATATGTGTATAATTGAGTATATATGATTGATGTACGATGTACGGATGTTGGTTCGTAAGTAATTTCGAGGACGAAATTATTTTAAGGGGGGTAGAATTGTAATATCCCGAAATAAGAATTTTTCGTTTTGAGAATAATTCAAGATTTGGTAGGCTTGAATAATGATTTTGATGTGTTTTGGAGTTCCTAAAACTCCCGGAATAAAATGGGACACTTTTGAAAATTTTGAAAAATTTAGGGTTTAGAATGGAAAACTGGCTGAAGAGGCCTTAATAATAAAAATTGTGAAGTTATGGACGTGAAAGTCTGGGTAGCCAAGTGGCTTCCGTGTGCCACTTAAGATTCGGCGCCAGAATAGGTCAGGGGTTCGAGTGGCATGGGGCGCATAGCATTTTATTTTTTTAAGTATGCGCTATATTAAGGTAGCCTTTAAAAGAAAATCGAGTTGGGTCTCATCCCAAAACAGCGCCTGGGCGAGATGGCAAAGACGCTTGCAGCATGGGAGGGGCCTCTCGAGGTCGAGTGTTCGAGTCCCAGGGATCGCGCGTGATGCACTTTATTTTTATTTTAGCGTTCGGACCTGGGAAACTGGCAAGGTAAGGGTTAAAAGGATTTCCGATGCGTTTGTTAGCACAAATTGAACCTTAGCCGAACGGTTAAGGACCTCGCTGGGAACTGCAACTAGGCGGACTCGCGTTCGAGTCCTGGATTCCGCGCTTGAAGCATTTTATTTTTAGCGCTAAGCTTAGGAAACCCCCCTAAGGATAGTTTATAACAAACTCGCGACGATTTATGGCATGAAAGTCACCTAGCGGAAATGGTAGGACGCTTGGGCAGAGTACTCCAGGTCTCGGGTTCGAGACCTGGGGGCAGCAGGCATGGTTTTTCTTTTGATAACGTGAAAGAGCTGCATGGGCATTAAATGCCTGCAGCAGGCATGCACGCATGCAGCTGCTTATTGTTTTATTTTTTTTTTATGAAGCCTTATTCTTTATTTTATTATTACTTATTTATTATGATGAGGTATGGGAAATTATTAGTATTATTATTTTAGTTTATCAATGGTGTTGAGCATGCTATTAAATAAAGAGTTTTATTATTTTTATGATGTATGGGAAATGTTGTAGTATGGGTTATATATTAGTTAGTGATGGGAAATAGCTTTGTGAGTATGTGAGGTAATGGGAGAAGAATAAACAATATTGAATTTAGCAAAAAGAAGGGCATGTGCGGCATTGGAATTTCAAAAGAATGGCCGGCCTTGGTTTTGTGTTGCAAAGAAGCATAGCCGAATGCTTCTTTTTGCTTTTCCTTTTCCCCATTCTTGAGCATGGCCGAATGCATCTAGCTAGGAGTCTTCATTCTCGATTTTGTTTAGCTAGGGGAGGTGGCCATTGATTTCCTTTGTTTTTCTCTTCTTTCTTTTTGTTCTTGACCGATAGAGAGAGAGAGAAGGAGAGGGAGCAAGCTTTCACAATCAGTTTTTGATGAATGCTTGGAGGAGTGCCGAATTTCTTTGCCTTGCCTTCTTCCTTCCTACATGTTTGCATGGCCGGTTTTGAGTTAACCGAAGCCCTCCACCTTTAAACACCATTGCCGAATCTCTCAAGGATCAAAGAGACTTTTGGATGCTAACTTTTCAAATGGTTTTGAAGGTGTGTCGACTACGTATTTGTGACCTCTTCGATTGTTTTGGTAAGTATTTCTCTAAGTGATTGGTTCGGGCTCTTATCTTATCCTTTAGTACGCCGAAATCAGTATTTGGCCTTGGTATTTGGGATCGGCCGAACCTTATTAAGGCCTTGATTTCATGTTTTGTTCTTGTGTAGTCAAAAGAGATGGCATTAAAGGAGTAAGGGTTCTCTCGGGATTGAATACAGCAAGGTAAGGAAGTATTATTTTCGACTAAAGGCTATATTTTGAGTTGTGATGATAACCAAATGTTGACCTTGGTTTTTGGGTGGCCGAATATGGAAAAAGACTATAACGATATACTCTGGTTGTGTGTGCTAGTGTTAAGAAACATAAGGAGCATATTGGGTTCGGCTATACAAGGATATCGGTAACTATCAAAGCAAACAAATCTTGTGGGACTTGGAAAAGAAGCTAGGTAAACACTATATACATTTCGGCCTTAGGCCACATTGGGTGATAAGTGTGACCGATTTCGGTTATGTGTTCTAGGGACCAACCGATAGGAATAACAAAAGCTTTCGAGATTTTAGTTGCTGTTAGATTCGATAAATCAGAATCCCGCTAAAGTCAGGTGCGTAGTTATCGCACTGCTCTTGCGCTTGATAGATATGTAGTAAGTATTATTTTATGTAAACGTAAATGTTATGCATGTTAGCCGAAATAAAAGCTAACAGTATGGATACTAAGATAAGTGATCGAATAATCAAGTTAGTGATTTCGATATAAATTTGTTAGTGAATTGCGATAAGAAATGTTTATCGATGAATGTAAATTAAAGTGATGACACGTTATGTACAATTGCTTTGAGTAATATGTGACCATGATACATATACATATGCATGTGAATTGTGACGTACACTATGTGAATGATCTAATGCTAGCCTCGTGCTACATTCGCGATTGATGATTAGTGAACCGATTGATATGTGAATCACTATGTGACCGGTGGCTCAGCCACGATCTTAGGTAATAATGTGCAAAAGAAAGATATGTGGATCACTTTTTGGATTAGACTTCGTAATTGTATATTAGTGATCATAATTATAATATTGTGTATTCATGATTGCATTATTATAATTGCATGTTGTATATATGAATTGGGTGGATATGGGCCAAGCCCATAGGAGAGGACATGTGTATTAACTATGCACTGAGTCTTGGTGACTCACTCTATTTTTATTAAACCTTTCAGGTGGCGCGTAAAGCTTGGACCGGGTCGGAGAGGATACAAAGGTGGCCATGAGGAAATGGACTTTTTGAAAAGGGACATTTTATGTAATTAATTAAATAATTATAATTTTCCGTGTTTTGATTAAGTGTGTACTGAAATAAAGCCCACTAAAGTGTTTCAGTTCATTTGTTAAGTATCGTTACTATTATATCCTATTATGGAAAGATGATTAAAGATTGATTTCAAATGGTTTTATTTCCTCGAGCAAGGCTCGAATCCGATATTTTTATAATAAACTTCGACTTTTACTTAGAATATTACAAGTCACGAAAATGTTTTACCAAACTCGACAAGATTTTTAAACGGTTTACCTCTTAAGTAAGAATGTTTTTCGAAAGTGTTCTGCAGTGACATTCCAAATTCGGTCGGACTAAATGGGCCGGGTTTGGGGTGTTACATGTGTAGTTGATTGATGACAAAGTGCTGTCATTGACATAGGGATGTCAAAATTGGTACACGAGTATTTGTTAGAGAACAACATACTGGATTGACCCGCTATGAGTATGATTCTTGGATTATTATGTAATAGTCAGGACATTACTCATAGTGATAGCTATGTATATGATCCTCAGACTTGAGATCATAATTGTCCCAACATAGTGAGTTGTATATTTTGACATAGCCAAATGTATACCATAATAGGTTATACTATAAAGACTGATGTTCGCAATCGATATAGATGGATATGGTTGATCAAGATAGGATTTGACCCTCCTACATAATGGGAGCAATATCTTAGGCCTTTTGATAGAATGAGACTAGAAATGCATGACCATGCTCGAGGAAGTTGATATGAGATATCACCCTTATTTGTTTATAGTAGTCTACTCAAAATATCAAGAAATATGAGATTGAATTATACAAGTGTGACTATGCCGTGACTTGTTTCCAATCTAGATATTAAGGATAAAATGATATAATACATGAAAAGATTATCACAGAAAGATTATGTCAAATCACGATGTAACACCCCTTACCCGTATTCGACGCCGGAATAGGGTACGAGGCATTACCGGAACACATACACTTGTAAACGTATTAAATCGAGTCAAAAAATTTCATCCAAATTAAAACTTTTCAAATTTTTATCTTTGAGTCCCTAAATAGGGCCTACGAGGCCCAATACATACTTTGGAAGTGGTTCGGGACTAAATTGAGATCTTTGGAAAACATTAGAAAATTTCTTGAAAAACAGGGGCACACGCCCGTGTCCAAGGCCATGTCCTTCACACAGCCGAGATACACGCCCATGTGTTAGGCCGTGTGGCGTTCCGAATTTTCGAAAATCAAGTGCAGACTTCACACACCCTGGGCACATGGCCGTGTGGCTGCCCATGTGGCCACAAGTAAGGCTATTTACCAAGCCATTTGCCACCCGAAAACACTTATACATTTATACAAATTTATCATCACACAACATTGTATTATTAAGCATTCAAACATCCACACTAAGACATCTATATACCATTTACAAACCATATTCATCATGCATAATCACACACACATACACACACTTAACCATTCACATGCAAGCATACACATCCTTGAAATGCATAATCATAGACTTATAACATAACAAATATTGGCCACATTAAATGGCCTTATACAACAATAACCATCAAATAGCATAGGCCAACATTCTAGGCCAACTCATAATAACATATACATATAATAAAGTCCCTATACATGCCATAGACTTAATAATACTTGAAGATCATTGATACAATACCAATCAATAACTTGTTAGTGTGATAGAATCTCTGACGACCTCCAACTTGAGCTAGCATCTGTGACACTATAGGAAAAAGGAAAGGAAGGGGGTAAGCATTATAGCTTAGTAAGTAGGTATGTAAATAATAAGTGATCTATTAATAGTCTTTTATAAATCTTCACAATATGTTCTCAAGATAATACAATCATAATTACACATAGTTCCACCATTTACTCATGTTCATCTCAAGCTGTCTACTCAAGTCACAGTCACTAAATTATTTATATCTTGAACTACGGAACTCCAAATTAAGATCCGCTAATTTTTCCTGAAACTAGACTCGCATTCTTCTTACCATAAAATTTTCATAAATTTTTTTAACCAATAAGTACAGTTTATTCTTTAAAGTCTCCCATGTTCTGCTGTTTGACAGTTTTGACCCTTCTTCACTAAAAATTAATTATCTCTTCGTACGGGATTTGGATGATGTTCTCTTTTGTTTCTATTGAAGGTAGACTTATTAAGAAATTTAAATTATAAACCATAATTATTTTTATATAATTTTTAGTGATTTTCCAAAGTCAGAATAGGGGATTCCGAAATCATTCTGACACTATCTCACAAAAATTCAAATATCTCAGAATGTAAAATTCTTTCACTTACACCGTTTCTTTTATACGTAAATAGACTCAATAAGAATTAATTTCATATCTTATTCAAATTATAATTAAATTTCCACCATTTTTGGTGATTTTCAAAGACACATAACTGCTACTGTCCCAAAACTGTTTTATTGCAAATTTTACTCTTTCATAATTTCTTTGTATTAACTTTCATAGTAACACTTACCGCATATCAAACTTACCAAAGTTCGATCACCTATCGAGCACATTGCACATAAATTGACAACAAATACCTACACTTATTCATCACTTAGTCATATTCGTTTATACTTAGTCATTTCCCGTTGAACACATCGGAATAATAACGGATACACGAAAATTTGAACATAAGTGCCACACTTGTAGCTAAAGATACTTCATATCACACTTTTCACATAGGCTCGCTGTCAAGCTAATCACATTCACAGGTTTATTCACACAAGCTATCAGTCATACGTAACTACTCAGTACTGATCACACAAGCTGTCAGGTATCCGCAACACATGCTGGATTACCCAACCACTAGTAGAATTAATAAGACCAGCACCCGTTTCACATATCATGACGAAACTATACGGTGCTGCTTACACAAGCTGTCGAGTATCCGTAACACATGCCAGATAACTCAGCCACTGATAAAACGTACGGACCAGCACTCAGATCACTTATTTCACTTAGATTTCACATAGGTTTCCAGTGAACATGTCACTTGTATCCATTTTTACTCCTAAGGTTCAACCGGAAAATTTCTCACTTGTCGATATTTTGTCAATTACATCAAATATTTAGCCACAATTCATACCATTTATCAAAATATGAAAACGTAAGTAAAACAATGCATTATTTACATACAAACTTACCTCGGTAGCACAACCGGTGAAAAGGACTTTTTCGTCATATTCTTTGTTTTTCCCTCGTTCTAAGTCCGAATCTCGTTTTCCTTGATAATCGAGCTTGGAAGCTTGAAAAACCCTAGCCATGGTTTCTTCATGCAACATTTAGCCATAGCTTGAAGATGGACACAGTTTTGCTTTAATTTTGGCTTTTTTAATTCTTTTAATTACTAAATGACCAAAATGCCCCTAACTTAAAAATATCCTATTTCACTTATCTCATGTCCATTTTTGTCCAACAATTTAACCAATGGTCTAATTACCATTTAAGGACCTCCAATTTAAAACTTCATAACAATTGGACACTTCTAACATGTGGAGCTCAACTTTTGTACTATTTACAATTCAGTCCTTTTGACTAAATTGAGTGCCCAAACGTCGAAATTTTCGAACGAAATTTTCACGAAATCTTTTCGTGAAATTGTAGACCATAAAATATAATAAAAATAAGATTTTCCTCGTCGAACTTGTGGCCTCGAAACCACTATTCCGACTAGGCCCAAAATCAGGCTGTTACACACGAATTCTTGTAACTTTGGTAGCAATGATGCATTGCTAGATGCCACTCATTACTTGTAATATTAGAAACATTCTAGTATTACTACTAATGTTACAATAACCTATAGGGTCACACTCTATAATTGAATTGAACAGAACCCAAATAAATTTGGCATTGTATTTAGTTGTCACATGAATTAAATTAATTATTGAATTAATTTAATTTGATAGTTAAATATTGAACACATTATATGTACAAACTTGTTGTACACAAATAGAAAATATAGATAAAATTAATATATGACTTCGATTCATACAAAATATTAATTGTACATAGTTTACTGAAATTATTAATATAAGTAGTCATAATAATTAATTTCAGTCAAAATATAAAAGACATGAAAATTGATATTCTTTAGGAAAGAATATAATTTATTTTTTTGACTTTCCATTTGTTTCTCTAATAATAATGGAATAATCTCGTTTTATTTCTGATATGTGATTTCAAATAAAATAAAAGGAATATAATCCCTTAGTATGTTAGGGTTACTAAGAGAAACAATATCAAAAGGTCTAGCAGCCATTTTTTATTTTTTATCTCTTAAAAGTTTAATAGAATTTTGCTTTTTTTGACTGGGTGGATTACGTTAAGGCCAAGACGTTTTTGTTGCGGCTTGGGATCAACATCGTTAAAATGAATCATATCAACAACGTTGTTCGTCACTCTTTCAGTTTCAAAAAGGTATATTTTTTACCCTTGTTTCAACCCGATTCGTTCCTTTTACATGGATCCATGGTTGATGATAGCCAGAATAATTTTTCTGCTGCGTCACAGGGCATACCAGCAATCCAACAATTCAAGCATTCAATTATCTTTCCATAACATCACATGCTATACATACAACCAGCAACATATATTATCAATATCCACCATTATATATCATACCAACACCAAACGTTCAATTAATCAGCAATCCATAAAAGTTTTGCTTTCATGTTATTTAGTTAGGGCTCGAAACCTACCTGATTCGACCACCTTTAAATAACTTATTTAAAAATTCAAATAAGTACCAACAAGCTTAATTATCCATTTAGACATTAAAAATATAATTGTAACACTTATTTTAACAAGTTCGAACCCATACCTTATTATCGCAAATCCGCATCACTAAGTTGAAAAAGTCTGTGTTTCCAATTTAACTCCTTAACTGAACATTGATTTGTTATGAAATGAGGGCACAAATGAAATTTAGCTTAACTGTTGATCAGGGATGTTCAAACCAACATCGACACTACCACGGGTGGAGGAAAAGGGCGACAATGGGCAGCAAAGAGGCTGATATGGGCGAAAATAGGGAAGGTTTTAAGTTAGCAACAAGGGCTGATTTGAAGGTTAAAATTACCAGTAAAGTGGCTAGGAAAATAATTTCAAAATTCGAAGCACAAAGGATAGCCCAACAATGGTGAAAATCACCACTCTTTGGATGGAACAAGGAAGAGGAAACAAAAAAAAAATAAAATTGAGAGAAGAGAAGGAGCGGAACGACTAGGTTTGAGAAAATAGTGACTAAAGACTGATAATTGAGTGAAAAAGTTGCATTTATACCTAGGGTTACTAGGCTTGGGCAGCACAAAAATATATGAATGATAAAATTAATAAAAATTAAGTCAATTTGCAAGAAAAATGAATCTATGTCAAGTCCCTTGAGCTAATTATATTGTCTCCTTATTTTATTTTTAACCACTAAGCCAAGGACTTATCCTTGAAACAATTTTACCTTTTTTAAAACTAAAATTTGGGATGTTACAAGTGAACTTTTACTTAACTGACTCCAAGTTACAATAGCTCTACCATGACATTTAGTAGAAGCCTTAATTACATCCCAAATACTCCTAGGATGGTAAGGTAATCAGGAGGAAGGGAAAGGTAATGGTTGGGGACAACATTAATCTTAGAAGGGACCTCTTTGGCTACTTTCATGGAGGAGCAATAGGGGGTCACTTAGGTATCCATGCTACGAGGCATAGACTCATAGGGCTACTCTATTGGAAAGGTCTTTCTAGAGATGTGAAGCAATGAGTGAGGGAGTGTATCACTTGTCAGAGGTGTAAGAGTGACAATTCAGCTCATCTAGTACTCTTACAACCCCCACCAATTCTTGATCGAGCATGGGCAACAATCACAATGGATTTCATTGAAGGGTTGCCACCCTTTAGAGGAAAATATATAATACTAGTGGTGGTAGACATGTTGACTAAATACGGTTACTTCCTAGCACTATCTCATCTATTCACTACTCTTACAACGGCTCAAGAGTATTTGACACATGTCTATAAGTTGCATGGTACCCCTAAGCCAACTGTATCCAATAGAGACAAAGTCTTCATTAGTAGTTTTTAGTGGGGGTTATTCGGGAAACTTGAAACTCGACTTCATTTTTCTCTTGCCTACCATCTTGAAACAGATGACCAAATAAAGGTTTTAAATTGATGTCTGGAGGGATACCTTAGGTGCATGTTAGGTGAGAGACCAGATGATTGGCTTCTTTGGTTACCCTTTGTTGAATGGTAGTATAATACCACTTATCATTCAACCATCCAATCCGCACCTTATGAAGCTCTTTATGGCCATGATCCTCCCATCCATTTACCCTACTTGGCTGGTTCTTCTCATATGGCCATAGTGGATCACAACCTTCAACATCGAGAAATAACTAGGCGCTTCTCAAGTTCCATTTAAAGAGAGCTCAGGATCAAATGAAATAAGTGGTTGATCGTAGAAGGTCTAATAGGGAGTTTCAAGTGGGAGTTTTGGTGTACTTAAGACTCCAACCCTACATGCAACACTCCATGAGGAAGATATTGAATCAAAAATTGTCCCCTAAGTATTTTGGCCCTTATGCTATGGAAACTAAGGTGGGGAAGGTTGCTTACAAACTGTCTTTGCCTGAAGGATCTCGAATTCATTTCACATTTCACGTGTTCCAACTCAAGAAACACATTGGCAAAACTTCCAGTCACTTTGGGTTGCCATTGGTAGAGACTGATGGAGCCTTTCTCAAGGTAGTTCAAGTCATAAAGATGTGTATAGTGCGAAAAAGGAACCATGCTGCTGCATAAGTGCTTGTAGAGTGGGCCAGCACCTTCCTTGAAGACTCCACTTGGGAGAACTTGCAAGACCTTCAGCAGAAATATCCAAAATTTGATCCTTTAGGACAAGGTTCTAGTTCAAGGAGGGGAGTAATTGTTATGGAAGGAAGCAACAATGGTCCCGCCTGTTTTGAATTTCTGTTATTGTATTGTTTAATGTAATTGTTAAGCGTGGCGTTTTTGTTTTAGAAACTTTAATGCAACAATGTGTTGTAGCTAGGGTCTGATTCATGTTAAAGTTTACTTGTTTTGGGTTAATACTGTTTAATGAAGACGGTGCGTTTAAGGCAGCTATTAGTTAACAACTTGCCAGTCTGTTTTCAGAAGTCGTTACCCTTCCCTCTTAAACACCACTCATGGGGGAAAAATAATTATGCAATTTTAGAATTGGTTTTGCTCATCTCCCTCCTCTCTCTTTCTCTTTCAAATTTACTCTTTTCCTTTTCTATGGTGACTTACCTTTGTTCTATTTCTTCTCGCATCAAAGGGTTAGCAGAGGAAAAGGGATGCTAGAGGAGAGGGAGAGGGTGAGGGTGAGGGTCTGTGTAGGGGGAAGGATGGTGGGGAAGAGAGAGAGGGATGAGAGAGTGGTGGTAGGGGGAGGAGAGAGGGACAGAGGTGGGAGATTTTTTTTAATATAATTTTTAATTAATATTAACATCAATATTTTAAAATAACAATTAATTTCTAATTTCTATTTTTTTGAATTATTTTATACTAATAATGAGGTAGTTTGCTTATTTACCTTTTTTGCCACATGTCGATTGGTGATTTAGTCATGTCATCATTCACTAAAGTTGACTATTGGTTGACTAACAAAGGTACCAATGAGAAAACAAAATCTTTTAGATACTCAAATTGACAAAAAAAAGTTTAGTTACCTATATGGGACAACGAGTATAGTTTAAGAGACATTTTTTTATATTAACCTTGAAAATATACATGTTAAACAATTAGATATAAATATCTTTAAAGATTTATATAAATAATAAAATATTTAATACATAAAATATGAATAAATAATTACCATAAATTTATTCTTCTTATTTCATAAAAATAATTTAAAATAGTTATTATTAATTAATTTTATTTAAAAATCCGACTAAAATACAAGAAATCTACTTAGTGCTTCTATAAAAAAAATGTAAACTACTTTTATTTTATATTCGATGTTATGTTAATTTCAGTCCACTATATTTTTCCAAAATTATCATTTATTCATACAAATATTATTTAAAAAATATTTTAAATATAAAATTTTATCAAATAAATTTTAAAAACTACCGCTGTGGGCATCTAGTACAATATAAAACCTATATAGTATATGTGTTATATTAATTAATAAAATATTTAAAAAATAAATTATTCAAGTTTCAACGCTAAAGACTTATTTAAGTAGAATTTTAAAGTCGAATTTTGGTGAGGAATAAACAATACTAAGAGAAGTTATTTTATTTGATCGAAATTATATAATTACAAAAATAGAAAGTGTCGAATTAAAAGTAGTAATAAAATTATTCAGGTTGCGCCAACGGTATTGAAGGTTGGATTCTTAGCCAAACATAGTTGCCTTAAAAAATATCGAGTTCAAAGATCAAACCCAAGCCTTGACCCTTGATTTACCCATTCACTTTAATTTCCTTTCTTTTTAGAGTTTAGCTTGAATTGGAGATTTGATTTGACCAGTGAGGAAAACAAGGAGAAAATGGAGAAAATCAAACTGATTCAATGGGGTGAGAAGTTGAAAACGAGTGGAGCTCAAATTAGTAAATTGTTTAGTGGGAAAATGAAGGAAATTCTACAAGGCCCAACACCGGAATCGAAAATGGTGGATCAAGCCACATTTGAGACCTTGGAAGAAGCCAACTGGGGAATGAACATGAGAATATGTTCTATGATCAATAGTGAAGAGTTGAACGGAACCGAAATTGTTAGGGCCATAAAAAGCAAGATATCCGGGAAAAATGTTGCGAGCCAAAGGTTGGGTCTTGAGTTGCTGGAAGCTTGTACGATGAATTGCGCGCAGGTAGCTTCCAAGTTGGTCTCGGAGAAAGTGTTGGAAGAGATGGTTAAGATGATTGAGAATCCGGTCACTCATCATGGGGAAAGAAAAAGTGCTTTGCAGTTGATTCGTGCTTGGGGACAGTCCGAGGATCTTGCTTACCTGCCTGTGTTTCGCCAAACTTATCTGGTAATTGCTACACCATTTATACGTGTTGCTCCTATATTTACATGTACTAATACATGTTGCTGTGACGAAATTCTGATGACAGAAAATGAAATTGATCATAATATTTGTCATACTAAATCATATATACATCTCCCCATTACTGTATTTCTTGAAGAATTTGTAAGAACAATTGGATCCTGGTAAATATTGTTTTGTTTAATTGATTTTTGCTGATACTACCAGCATTCCAATATGCCTACATGAATTGCATGCAGGCTATCATGCATTTTGAGACAGTTATTTGCCATGTTTTTGCTGACTTTTTATCCTAATTTAACATAAAGCAGAACTTGGAAGAAAGTTCACACCAGCCGGTAGACAATGGGAACTCACCTCACTTGCACCATACCTTGTCTTATATAGGAGAGCCATTGGCTCCCTCTGAAAACCATCCTATCAATGGCACAGGATTGCATGGCAGTGATTTTACCTGTAATTATGGAAGGCTATCGCTTGAACATAAGAAGGAACTTTTCAAAGTAACACGGAACAGCCTTGAGGTACTCTCTAGCATGCTGAGCAAGGAAACACAGCCAAAACCCACGAAGGTAATTCCCCTTGTTTTAGAATGAAAGCTTGGTTTGACTGTAATCATGGACTTAGTAGACCTTGCTCCGTATCCAATAATTTTTGCTATGTTGCTAACATTATTTGGCACTATATCATTTAATGATAACAAAAAATTTTATTTCTTAACAGCATCACAAAGATTTTTGTTTCTTCCAATGTGTTTTTGTTGGTCAGTATTATCCGGGTTATTAGGAATGGCTTAAATGCATTTCCCTGAATGCCAATCCCTTCTAAAATTAGAATGATACAACAAAGGGAAGAAAACAAACACCGAAAAGAAATTGAAAAACTTAGAAAATTTCTTGTTGGATTGCAGGACAAGCTGACAGAGAGCATGTTGGAAATGTGTAAGCAGTCACAGCTTGTCATTCTGATGATCATAGAAAGCACTACTGATGATGATGGAATCCTGTTTGAAGCACTGAATTTGAATGATGAGCTTCAGCAGGTAATTTCCAAATTTGAGGAACTGGAAGCTGGTTCAAAGTCCAGAACACAGCCTAAGGGGAACTCTAGAACCAAGACGAGCACTTCACCCTCGATCAATAATCAACGCAAGATGAGCGCTTCAGCAAATGATGCTGAATCCTGTTAGTGAATGTAACTAATAACTAGTTTTCAGTTTAGTTGTTAGTTTCTGGTATAAGCAGTTCGCTTAGCCTATCATTACTTAATTGTTGTAATTAGTTAAACAATTAGTTAATCAGTTAGTATGTTAGTCCTATTCACTATACAAAAATCCAGTTTAAAAATGGTTTTTCTGTCATAGCAATAAACTTTTCCTGAAAACCTATACTTTGTGTGAGACGGATCCTTAACGTTCCCGGCTTTCAATCAAATGACCTTTTTCGCTATTCTCATACCACAAATCACTTCGAGTGGGCTCAACAATCACAAATCAAACACAGAACCAGAAACAATTTTTTTACTTTCAGTATGAAATTAATTCTCTCTCAATTTCTTACCTTGAAACATATTGTTAATACTGTCTTGAATCATAAATGTACCACTGAGCCCTATTGCTCAACATACTGTTTGTTTTCTCTGTACGCAAGTTTAGGTGATTCTCGGGAACTTGTGAAGTAGTTCAAGCATCAAAGAAACGATTTTTTGACTCAACAAAGTTTGTAAATTTCTCTTTAGGTTAGTATATGGCATGTACCAAGGGTTTTAAGCTGATTTTTTTGTATCGTAATGGTTGAAGTTAGAACTTGGTTGCTTAATGTTATTTTGAAGTATCATTTTGGCATATTTTGGTTTGAATGCAATTGGTATATTGTTGGTTTTGTTGAAATTGAGATGTTAAGTGTTATTACAAGTCTTTCAAACATGTTTCACACTAGTCCTTTTGAAAATAGTGAGTCACGTCGCGACGACGTACTCCCTATGTCGCGATGAGGAACAATCAAGGATTTACATTGCGACGACGTATATCTATGCTTATGATGAGCTTAAGTCAGAGAGTTGCATCGCGATGAGGAACCCTCAAAGTTGCGACGTCAACCCAGAACTTTGAAATCTTTACAATGTGGTCTTATTTTGACCCCAAGTTAGCAAAAGAGCTTTTGTAAGCTTGTATAAGACCCGGAAATGATTATGTATTGTTTAATACACATGATTTACTTATATTTGAATGTGTAATGGTGTTGAATTGTCTAATGTTGATCGTAGTTGCTCCTACAACGAATGTGGCACCTTGTAGCTCAGACTTGATGATCGGGTCAGGTAATGGAATGTTACATTTAGTGGTATCAGATTGATAGATTTAGTTGATTCTTGGACTAAATAGAGATTGGAATTGAGTCTAGAGGTACATGCCAAGGTTGAGTTGAGTCTGAGTCGGGGATTGGATGCTAATTATAAGATTTGTTTGTTTTATAGCTAAAAATGTCTGAAGAATCGAGAAATAATGTTGGTGATGATAATTCCAACAATGATAACTCTATTATGGGTGAGAACCGATTTGGAATTGAGACACCAGGTGTAAATCCATCCAGTCTTCGATAGAATAGGGCTGATAGACCTCGCTGGGAAGGTCAGGATAGTGAGAATCTGGTTTGCATAAAGGCGAAAAGTTTTTAAGTGAGTGGCAGGAGCTGCTCCGCAAGTCGCACCAATAGCCGCAACTTGACGAGTTCCTATAAAAGTGTTACGTAAATTGGGTGATTGAATTTAGAGGGTTGAAAGGCATGGATCCCTTGTTAGCTGAGGCTTGGCTCAAATCGACGGATCGCATACTATAATAGCTTGAATGCTCTCTGCATGAGTGTGTCACGTGCGTTGTGTCCCTCTTGAAAAAAGAGGCGTATCAATGGTAGGTGACAACTACCCAATATGTGTTAGCTGATCAAATCACTTGGACCTTCTTCCAATCCAAATTCCAAAAGAAGTATGCCAGTGAGTTGTATTTAAAAAACAGAAAATATGAATTTATAATGCTAAGAAAGGTTGCTATGTTGGTGGTTGATTATGAACGAGAATTTTTGTGGCTCATCAAGTATGCTTTAGAATTGATTACATGCAAAGAAAAGACTTGTAAGTGATTCCTACGAGGATTGCGTGATGAGATCAGAGTTCAATTAGTACCATAAAAGCTAAAAGAATTTTTCGATCTGATTGAACGTACGAAAATGGTTGAGTAGGTCATGGGCCTTGAGAAAAATATTGGGCCCTCTCGAGCCTTTAGGAAGTGATTTGCGACATCTAGTTCGCACCCTATGTCAAAGTGATCTAAAGAGTCTCGGGCACCTTGGAAGATCGGGGCATGTTTCCGATGTGGGTCTCTAGAACATTTTGATGATGCTTCTCCCATTACCACTCAGAGGTCCGCTTTTGCTGTTAAGGGTCAGGGAAATCCTCGCAGTGGTTTTGAATTGAAGGGAAGTCAAAAAAGAGGGACTGGATCAGCTGTTTAGCAATCAGAGGTTAGAGCCCCAACACAAGCCTATGTGGTCAGAACCCGTGAAGAGGGTGATGCTATCGATGTTGTAGTAGGTATTTGTCTTTTATTCTCAGCACCTGCATATGCTTTGATTGACCCTAATTCATTGTATTCTTATATTAATTATATCTTTGTGAAATCACGAAATTTGAGATTTGAATTATCAAAAATTACAATGGTTGTATCTAGTCCTTTGGAACAAATCGTGCTCATTGATTAAGTGTGTAGGCAGTGTCCATTGGAAATCTAGAATAGATCATTCCCTGTTGATTTGTTAATTATGTCGTTTGGTGATTTCGATGTGATTTTGGGAATAGACTGGTTGATGAGCATTGAGTGATTTTAGACTGTCTCAAAAAAAAATTTTCAGTCCAAAGTTTGGATGGTGAAGTTATAGAAGTGAATGGTATCAAATTGAGTGGTTCAGCTCATATAATTTCTTCAGTTCGAGCTAATAAGCTCTTGAATTAATGTTGTAAGGCAACCTTAGCCTATATTATTAACTCACACTCGGATAAAAGTCAGATAAGTAAGATTCAGATAGCATGCGAGTTTCTAGATGTGTTTCCTAAGGAATTACCAGGACTGCCTTCTAATCGCGAGGTGGAATTTGAAATTAAAGTTTACTTTGAGTACAACTCCTTTTTCAATTGCTTTATACCGTATAGAACCAATGATTTGAAAGATTTAAAAGTTCAGTTGCAAGACCTCCTGGATCGCTACTTTATACGTCTTAGTATATGGCTTTGGGGAGCTTTACTGTTGTTTGTTAAAAAGAAAGATGGGTCAATGCGACTCTGCATTGATTATCAGCAGTTGAATAAGTTGATGGTTAAGAACTGATATTCGTTATTGCATATCTATGATTTATTCGATTAGTTGAAAGGTACATCAGTCTTCTCTAAGATTGATTTGAAATCAGGATATTATCAGTTGAAAGTGAAGTATAGTGACATACCAAAAACAATGTTTCATAGCGATACGATTACTATGAATTTCTTATAATGCCATTCGGGCTGACGAATGCACCTGCAGCATTCATGGACCTCTTGAACTACATTTTCTAGCCCTATCTAGATCAATTTATGCTTGTGTTTATTGATGATATCTTGATTTACTCAAGATTAGAGGCTGAGCATGATAAGCATTTGAGAATCGTATTGCTAGTGTTACGTGAAAAGTAACTTTTTAGGAAGCTCAGTAAGTGTGAGGTCTATTTATCTGAGGTGGTATTTCTAGGGCACATTATCTTAGCTAAGGGAATTCAAGTTAACCCTAAAAAGATTGAAGCTATCCTTTAATGGAAAGCACCGAAAAGTGTATTTGAGATTCGAAGCTTCCTTGGCTTGGTCAGTTACTACAGGAGATTTGTGAATGAGTTTTCCAAAATAGTTTTGCCTATGATGAAGCTCCTGCATAAGAATGTTCCATTTGTGTGGGATAGTCAGTGTCAAGAAAATTTTGAGAAGTTGAAAGCTATGCTGATTGATGCGTCGATCCTAAACTTGCCTGAGTCGGGGAAAGAATTTGCTCTTTTCACAAATACCTCATAGAATGGTTTGGGATGTGTCCTGATGCAGGATGGTAAATTAATTGCTTTTATGGCCTGTCAACTAAAAACACATGAACGCAATTACTTGACACACGATTTAGAGCTAGCTGCTGTGGTATTTTTTCTAAAGATCTGGAGCCATTACTTGTATAGGGAAAAATGTCATATTTATGTGGATCACAAAAGTCTCAATTATCTCTTCTCTCAAAAGGAGTTGAGCCTTGGATCAAACTATTGAAAGATTATAATTGCATAATTGATTACCATACGAGGAAAGTGATTGTTGTGATTGGTTGGAAATCGGTAATTGAATTGAGAGCGATGTTTGCTTAGCCCAGTATATGTAATGATGGAAGTCTGTTGGCTGAGTTAGAAGTTAAGCTTGTGTTGCTTGATCAAATTAAGGAGGCGTAGCCTACCAATGCTAAATTAGTGGAGAAAATGAAGCTTGCCCAGCAATATCTTATTGAGACTTTCAACATTGATATGAATGACTGCGTCCGATTTTGCAATCAAATATGTGTTCTTGATAATGTTAATCTGAAAAGGATGATTTTGTACGAGGCTTACGATGGTCCTTTTGCTATGCACCCTAGTGGTGTGAAAATGTATTATAACTTGTGAGAATCATATTAGTGGCCCAGAACGAAAAGATATATGGTTGAATATGTAGCTAAATGCTTGACCTGCTAGTGGGTAAAAGTTGATCACCAAGTTTTCACTGGATTCTTACAGCCTATCTATTCCAGAATGGAAATAGAAACAAATTGCAATAGATTTTGTAGTTGGTTTACCATTATCACCGAGCAAAAGACACGCAATTTGGGTGGTAGTGGATCGACTAACAAAGTCTGCTTATTTCTTGGTAGTTAGAATATTTCTTGGTAGTTAGAACTGATTGGTCACTCTCGAAGCTGGTTGAAGTGTATATCCATGAGATAGTTAGACCTCATGGTGCGCCTGTGTCTATATATCTTAGATTGAGATCCTCATTTCACCTCGAGATTTTGGAAACAGTTGCACAAATCATTAGGTATGAGGTTAAATTTTAGCACAACATTCCATCCTCAGCCTGATGTCCAGTCAGAACGAGTATTCAAGTGTTGGAAGATATGTTGCGAGCTTATACTATTGATCACAAATCTGGTTGGAAACATTATTTACCATTTGCCAAATTTGTGTATAATAAAAATTTCCAATCGAGAATTCAAATGGCTCAATATGAAGCATTATATGGCCGATGATGTAGAACACCCTTATGTTGGTTGGAATTGAGTGAAAAGAAAGTAATCGGGCCAGAGTTTATTTAGGAAACTGAAAATATGGTAAAGATGTTCAAGTGCAGATTGAAAACAGCTTCTGATAGGAAAAAATTGTTTGTTGATCTAAAGCAGAAAGATATTGAATATGTTGTGGGTGAGAAGGTATTCCTGAAGGTATCTCCATGGAAAAAGATCTTGTGATTTGTTTGTAAGGGAAAATTGAGTCCCAAGATTATCAGGTCATACGTAAGGGAGTTCGATTTGATTCTGGGAATGGACTGGCTGGTCAAGCACCGAGTACGTCTAGACTGTGTGACGAAAAGGATGGTTTTGAGAACCGAGGAGGATAACCAGGTAGTGGTGATTGGGGAACATCGGGATTATCTGGCGAATGTGATTTTTGCGTTGGTGGCGGAAAAGTTGGTACAGAAAGGATGTGAGGCATTCTTGGCCTACATTAGTGTTTCAGATTCTGTGGACTCTTTAGTTAAGGTCATCAAGACCGTAAGGGACTTTCTGGATGTTTTTCCTGAGGAATTACCAGGTCTACCTCCGAATTGCGAAGTAGAGTTTAGGATTGAGCTCTTACCTTATACAGCTCCGGTGTCCATCACCCGTTATAGAATGACACTGAAAGAGCTTGTAGAGCTTAAGGCTTAGATTCAAAAGTTACTAGATCGTGGGTTCATCCGCCTTAGTGTGTCTCCATGGGGAGCACCTGTGCTATTTGTGAAAAAGAAGGATGGATCCATGCGTATGTGCATCGACTACCGCCAATTGAATAAGTTGACCATTAAGAACAAGTACCCACTACCGAGAATAGATGATTTATTTGACCAGTTCAAAGGGGCTTCTATGTTTTCCAAGATCGATCTGCGATCGGGATGCCATCAACTGAAGGTTAAGGAGACAGATGTGCATAAGACGGCATGTAATATCCCGAAATAGGGGTTGCGCGTTTGGAGAATAACTCAAGTGTTAGTGGGCCTCAAGAGTGGTTTTAATGTGTTTTTGGAGTTCCTAAAACTCTAGGATCGGAATGGGACGCTTTGGAAAATTTTGGAAATTTGAGGGTTAAAAGAGGAAAATAGGCAAGGAGGCCTTAAAAATAAATTTTGGAAGATTATGGCATATGAAATGCCCTGGTAAAGTGGCTTCCGTGTGCCATTTAAGGTTTAGGATTGGCGCCAAGCAGGTCAGGGGTTCGAATGACGCTGGGCGCATAGGTTTTTAATTTTGTTGTATGGTGTGATGAGCTAAGGAGGCTTTAAAAGAATTTAGTGAGCGTAAATGGACATGAAAGTCTAGTTGGTAAAGTGGCACGGGTCGTGTGGTGACTTCGGCAGAAAGGTCTCGAGTTCGAGTCCTGAAGGCAGCGCTTGATTGCGCTTTATTTTGTTTTTGCGTCAAGCAAGGGACGCCTGCGAGTAAGGTTTAAAAGAAATTTTCAATGCGTTTGTTGGTATGAAATGAACACTGGCCGAGTGGTTGGGACGCTTGCAGCCAGGGGACCTTCTCGAGGACTCGTGTTCGAGTCCTGGGGGTCGCACATGAGGCGTTTGTTTTTGCTTTTAGCGCTAAAGCTTAAGGAGCCAGCGAAGGATGGTTTAAAAGAAAGTCGCGACGAGTTATGGCATGAAAGTCGCACTAGCAGAATTGCAGGAAGCTTGGGGGATTCTCTCCAGGTCTCGGGTTCGAGACCTGGGGGCAGCGCCTGGAGGTTTGTTTCTTTTTGGTTTTTTTTTTCTGGCGTGAAGCAAGCGGTCTGCATGGGGCTTGCGCATGCAGCAAATGGGTTGTTTTTAGTTTTATCATTTTTATAAGTATGGGATAGTTTTGTTTTACTTATTTATTATTATTTTATGTATGGTGATGGGGTATTAATTATTATTATTATTATTATTAGTTTTATTATTAATATTAGTTTATGAAAAGATGGGTCTTGACGTGGGGAAAGAGGAGCATGGGCAGTCTTGGGGTTGCAAAAGTATGGCCGTTTGAAGCATGGGGCTTGGGAGCTTGTTGGTCGGCCTTGAACTTGGGGAAGCATGGCCGAAACTTCATGCTTCTTTCTTCCCATCTTGTCTTGGCCGAAAGTGATGTTTGATTTTTCTCTTCTATCCCTTGGGTTTGGCCGAAAGAAAAAGGAGAGAGAGTGAGAGCAAGCTTGAGTTTTGATTGTTGAAGGAGTGCTAGGATGGTATTTTTGGTTTTGAAGGCCTTGCCGAACCTAGTAGCATCTTCTTGCTTGACACCTTAGAGGATCACCATAGCCAATATTTGTTAACTCCATCTTGAAGCCATAGCCGAATATCAAGTATTATTTTCTATTCCGAAAGCCTTTAAAGCCAAGATAGAAGCCGAAATTTACTCTCTTTTGGGACTTCACAAGCATCATGGAGTAGTAAGTAAGTTTTCTCCTAGCCATCGGTTTGGATTTCTTTCCATTAAAGTGCCAAAATCAAAGGTTAAACCTTGATTTCTAAGGAGGGCCGAATGTACAATAAGATATTCTAAGTGTTCTTTTGTGTAGCCAGTGTTAGGGCTTTAAAAAGGAGTCTCCAGGGTTCGACTATTCAAGAATTTCGATAACTTCGGGAGCAAATCAACAGGAACAAGTGGTGTTTCGGGATCGAAATAAGCTAGGTAAATGACTCATGGTATTCGGCCTAAGGCCATATTATTGGTATTAAGAGTGACCGATTTTGGTTATGTGTTCTAGGGGCAAAACGATAGAAGTAGCAGAAGCTTTCGAAATTTTAGATTTTTGTTAGATTCGATAGATCAGGAACTCGCTTTAGTCAGGTGCGTAGTTATCGCACTGTTCTCTTGCTTGTTATATGTGTTGTATGTGTTATTTCATGTAAATGTATATGTTGTGCATGTTAGCCGAAATAAGGGTTAAGATAATGGATACCCAAGATGGGTGATCGAATAATCAGGTTAGTGGTTATGATATTAACCTTTCAGTGATTTGCGATAATAATTGATTATTGATGAATGTATAAAAATGTGATGGCATGTGATATATATATATATTTGTTTCGAACAAAATGTTACCATGGTACATATACATATGTATGGGAATTGTGATGTGACTATTGGAGGAAAGGGTGTACGCTACGTGAGTGTCTATTGCTAGTTTCGTGCTACATTAGCGTTTGATGTTAGCTAAGTGCTTCATCAAGGTAGGTGTTGGATACGTGCCCATCTCGGCGGTCGATAGCTGTGTGCATCACCGTGATTGATTAATATGTGGGATCCCTATGGAATCGGTGGCTTGGCTACGACCTTGAGCAGTAAGTATGCCAAAGTAAGATATGTGGATCACTAAGTGGGTTGAGTTTCATAATTGCATATTCATAATTGCATATTCATGTATATGGACTGTGTGGATATGGGCCAAGCCCATATGTGAGGACATGTGTATTAACTATGCACTGAGTCTTGGTGACTCACCCAAAATTTTCTAAACCTTTCAGGTGATCGTGATTTTTGGACTGGGTCGGAGTGGATACAAAGGTGGCCATGTGGAAGCGGATTCTCATGCGAAAAGGATATTTTGATTAATTAAGTACCTATATTTTCAGTATTTTGATCAAGTGTGTATTGTAAAAAGGCCCACTAAAGTATTTAAGCATCGGTATTATTATGTTCTATTACGGTTGATAATTTAAATGTCGATTATAAATGATTTTATTTTCTTAAGTAAAGCTTGAATCCGATATTTTTATAACAAACTTCGGTTTTTACTTAGAATATTACAAGTCACGATAATGTTTTATTAAAGGAAACAAATCTCCCACGGTTTTTACTATTAAGTAAGAATATTTTTGAAAGTGTTCCGCAGTGGCATTCCAAATTCAGTCGACGTGAATGGGCCGGGTTTGGGGTGTTACACGGCATTCAGGACTCGCTACGGCCATTACGAGCTCCTAGTAATGCCATTTGGACTGACGAATGCACCGATAGCTTTTATAGATCTAATGAACCGAGTGTTCCAGCCCTATTTAAATCGGCGTGGTAGTCTTCATTGACGACATTTTGGTGTATTCGAAGACTGAGGACGAGCATGATGAGCATCTCCGAGTGGTATTATAGACGCTTCGCGAGAAACAGTTGTATGCGAAGTTCAGTAAGTGTGAATTCTGGCTCTGAGAAGTAACTATTTTGGGGGATGTAGTTTCTACGGAGGGGATTCGTGTTGATCCGCGTAAGATTGAGGCTGTCTTGGATTGGAAACAGCCGAAGAATGTGTCCGAAATTCGTAGCTTTCTAGGGCTAGCAGGTTACTATCGACGCTTAGTAGAAGGGTTCTCTTTAATCGCAGCACCATTGACCAAGCTTCTGCGTAAGGGAGTTCCTTTTGTCTGGACTGATAAGCAACAAGAGAGCTTCGGGAAGCTTAAATCTGTTCTGACGCAGGCTCCGGTTCTGATACAGCCTGAATCTGGGAAGGATTTCGTGGTATACAGTGATGCATCACATGTAGGTTTGGGTTGCGTTTTGATGTAGGATGGTAGAGTGGTAGCTTATGTGTCTCGTCAGCTCAAAACACATGAGGCGAATTATCTGACGCACGATTTAGAGCTGGCTGCTGTAGTCTTTGCTCTGAAGATTTGGAGGCATTATCTGTACGGTGAGAAGTGTACTATCTACACTGATCACAAGAGCCTCAAATACCTCCTCACCCAGAAGTAACGGTTGAACTGCTTAAGGATTATGACTGCACCATCGAGTACCATCCTGGTAAGGCTAATGTGGTGAAAGATGCTTTGAGCCGTAGGGCTATGATCGATCTGAGAGCAATGTTCGCTCGACTCAATTTATTCGACGATGGGAGTCTGTTAGCGGAACTCCAGGTTAAGCCCACTTGGATTGATCAAATTAGAAGTAAACAGATGGAGGATAAGTCGCTTGAGTTACAGTTTCATTAAATTGAGAATGGGAATACTACCGATTTTGGGATTAACAGTGATGGGGTACTTTGTTTCCGCGGTCGGATCTGTGTGTCGAATGATGAGGATTTAAGACGGTCGATTCTAAGGGAGGCGCATAGTAGCCCTTACGCTATGCATCCCGGAAGGAATAAAATGTACCGAGATTTGCGAGAGTTATACTGGTGGCCAGAGTTAAAGTGAGAGGTTACTGACTTCGTTGGTCGTTGTCTGACTTGTCAGCAGGTTAAGGCTGAGCACCAATTGCCTTCGGGGTTATTGCAGCTGGTAAAGATCCCTATGTGGAAATGGGAATGAGTAACGATGGACTTCATTAGTGGGTTGCCCTTAACACCCACTAAGAAGGATTCTGTCTGGGTTATCGTGGATCGATTGACCAATTCTGCTTACTTCATTTCAGTCAGGATGGGCTTTTCGCTCCAGAAATTGGCTAAGCTGTATGTGTCCGAAATAGTGAGATTGCATGGGGTTCCTGTCTCGATCATTTTTTATAGGGATCCTCGCTTCACGTCTCGGTTTTGGAAGAAATTGCATAAACCTCTAGGTTCGAGATTGGACTTCAGTACTGCTTTCTATCCTTAGACAGATGGTCAGTCAGAGAGGGTGATTCAAGTACTGGAGGATATGTTGAGGAGCTCTGTTATAGGTTTCTGAGGTAGTTGGGAGGAGTATTTTCCGTTGGCTGAGTTCGCCTATAACAACAGCTATCAGGCTAGCAATCAGATGGCACCGTATGAGGCCCTATATGGTAATAAGTGTCGCACTCCCTTATGTTGGACTGAGTTTGGGGAGTGACGTGTTCTGGGTCTGGAATTGGTTTCTGAAATAGAAGATAAGGTCCAGTTTATATGGGATCGTCTGAAAGTGGCATCTGATAGGCAGAAATCCTACGTTGATCTGAAGAGAAAGGATATTGAGTAGTCCGTGGGAGACTTAGTTTTTCTTAAGGTCTCGCCATGGAAGAAGATTCTGAGGTTCGGTCGCAAGGGTAAGCTGAGCCATCGGTTTATTGGGCCGTACCGCATTCTGAAGCCAGTGGGTCCAGTTGCATATCAGTTAGAGCTTCCTCTGAAGTTGGACCGCATTCATGATATGTTCCACGTCTCGATGTTGAGACGCTACCGCTCTGATCCTACACATGTTGTTCCTATTAAGGACATTGAGGTTAGACCAGATCTGACATTTAAGGAGTAGCCGGTTAAGATTCTAGAGCACGGCATTAAGATTCTGCGGAGGAAATCTATCCCCTTAGTAAAGGTGCTATGGCGGAATCATAGCACTGAAGAGGCCACCTGGGAGCCGGAGGATTCGATGCGTCAGCAGTATCCTCACCTCTTCTGATCAGGTAAAATTTCGAGGACAAAATTTTCTTTTAGAGGGGTAGAGTTGTAACGTCCCAATTGTTTCTTAATTTTGGCTTTTGTAATTTTGGCATGAATGAGTGTCTGCTTTAGTGGTTATGTGTGCTGGGGGTGCGTGGGAGGTCCCGAGTTCAAGTTTCAACTTGGGTGAATTTTGGCATTTTTATGAATAAAGCCCAAACTTTGGTTAGTAGGCTTATAAGTTAAAGTGTGTAAGTAATTAACAGAATAGGCCTGCTGGTCTGGTGGTTAAGTGGAGTGTTGGAGATATTGGTAGTCTTGAGATCGAATCCCTGCGTGAGCATTATTTTTGCCTGTCACATCTAGAGTGTTTGTGTTGGACTAAAAATCTGATAGTAGGGAGAGAACTAAAGGGAGAGAATAGGGGGTTAGCGAATTTCCTTTTTTGAAATTCTAGGCTATCACCCGTTCCCAAAATTTTCTGACGCCATTCTTCTCCCCCTCCTCGCATTGCTGTCGATTTTTTTACTCTCCCTTTCCCACTCTCTCCGTTTTCTTTTATAAATCGTCCCGTTGTGTGCAACCATCATTCCGCTTGTTCGGTAAGTTTTGCTTAAGTTTTATCTTGAATATGATCATGGAAAAGTGACTTAAGAAAAGTGGTTATTTTGATTGTTAGGAGTCAATCAAGTGACTGAATATCATTCTTAATCGACGAGTTAAGCGCGTGAAATTCTTATTTCAATCGAAGGTAAGGTTTCGTTAATTAGGAATGGATGCCTCATTTCAATTCCATTTAAATCTTGGTTAGGTTACTGAAATTAGGGCTTTGATTTGTCGAATATAGGTTCTGGAGTGCTTGGGAGTTGTTTTAGCTTCAATCAAAACCAGGTGTGTACCCAGAAACGCAGAAAATAAGGTTTCAGCAAAAGCCGAAAACCTTTTTGTCAACATCACACAGGCGTGTGGTCGCCCGTGTGGTAGGCCGTGTGCAAGACTGTAAGTCACCACACGGCCGTGTGATCGACGAGCCCGGCCGTGTGTGACACACGGGCTCGACCAATTGGGCCACGTGGGCCACACGAGTGTGTGGGATTCTGGGCCAGGCCGTGTGATTCTGGGCCAGGCCATATGGGCTTGTAAGCCTATATTTTTGAAATGTTCTGTAAGGTTACACGGGTCACCCAAGTCGACTGTGGACCTACCGTAAGGTTGGTAAGCAATACTTAGACCCCTAACTGAATGCTCTGTCTATCTGATTTCTGTACTAAGCATGTATGCTGATTTGAATATATGAGATTTGTCTGCATACTAGCATGTCATTCCTGTATGTTGCATTGCATCGTGGTGGGTGGATTATGATTGGAGGAAGTATCTAAAAGGCTTCTAAGCCTGTTATCTGGCAGCTCAGCTGCATATTTCTAATTATGTGCCGTATTCGGTACACCATGGTGTGTAGGGCTGGGTGGGTTGATTTTATCCCTACATGGTGTGTAGGGTTGGACGGAGTTGGCGTGTAAAGGCTTGTGGGTAGGACTTTGTTTCTGCATATTTTGTTTGAAATGGGCTAAGGCCCGGTAATATGTCTAATTCCGTATCTGAGTGAGCTAAGGTCCACACCGTTTCTGTAATGGGTTTAGACCTGAACTGTGAATGCATGACTGTTTTCTGATATGATATTGTGTGCATGTTTTCTGTGGGGATTACACACTGAGTTTGCGAAAACTCACCCTTTTCTATTTAATCTGTACAGGTAATCCCCAACAGTAGATGGATTGGTGCAGCGGAGGACTCGACGGTGACCACGGTTCTGGACACTTATTTAAGGTTTATTTTAATTTTGATTTGTTTATATTTGCGATAAATTTTATGTAATAAGGCCATTCAGATTTTTGTTTAAAACTTGCGATTATTGTTCTATAAACTCCTAGCAGTCGGACAAAACGCGAGTTTTCAAAATAAACAAAGGTTTTATAAAATACGTACGACCTTGCAAATTATTTCAAAAGCTTCCGCAACATATAAATGTTTTGGAAATAGATAATGAATAATTAAATGACACATTTTGACGAAAGCCTAAGATATTTACAAATGGTTTTAACGTAGTTAAGTTTTCCAAAGCACTATCATGTGACGCCGCCAGATTCGGCCATAATGTCTAGGCCGGGTTTGGGGTGTTACAAAGAATATGACTCGTTTCGATAACTGTAGAACAAAACACTTTCTCCTTTACACAATTCATGTAACACCCCTTACCCGTATTTAACGCCGGAACAGGGTACGTGTAACACCCCTAACCCGAGACTGTTGCCGGAATAGGATTAAGAGGTGTTACCGAACAACCACAATAATTCACATCCATTCCACGACACATAGTCTATCATCAACCATACATACTCAAATACAAACATACAGTCCCTCATCTAGGTCTACGAGACCTTGATCAAGTGTTAGAAAAGGGCCGGGAGTAAACCGAACACTAATGAAAGTTTTCAAAATTTCAATATTTTTCAATATTGTTGAGGTCACACGCTGTGCAATCAGGCTGTGTGCCTCACACGATCACCAGACACACCCATGTGTCCAGGCCGTGCCAAAACAGAGCATGTATTCTGACTTCTTCACACGGCCACCAGGCACGCCCGTGTGCTAAGGCCGTGTACTCTTTGGTAATATACTGACTTATTCATACGGCTACTAGGCACGTCCGTGTACCATGGCCGTGCATGCTTGATCTAGCTACTGACTTTATACCACGGTCACTAGGCCCGCCCGCGTGCCATAACCGTGTAGGCAAAATAGACCAATTACAAGACCAATTTGCCTCCTACACACGGGTTTACCAACAAGCTTTAAAACAATACCAATCCATGCTTTTAAATGCACTCAAACATACCATTTCATGCACTCAATAACCATCAACATTACCATCTACTTCCATGCCCAATATCATCACAATAAATCCATTCAAACTAACAATGGTATATATCCAATTATACATATATCAAACACTAAGTAATTCATGCCATAATTCATCTTTAAACCACACCTTTCATCAACCACTAAGTCTTCAAATATACCACAATCATACCACAATCATAGTTCATTCATAAAATTCTACATCATTCAACTTCCTAGCCAACTCACATGGCAAGGATTAAACATCTCAAGACATATCTTAACTTCTAGCCTATACATGCCATATTTCAACTATATACATCTTTTCACAGTACCAAAATAGATTGCTGATAGTGTGATAGAGATGCTGATGATTCCCGGATCCGAGCTAGCTTTACTGACACTGTAAAACAGAGAGAGAATCACACAGTATGCTTTCAATAGCTTAGTAAGTTCGTAACATAATACAATATACCGAAACAAGCTATCACATTGATTAATTCGCAATCACATATATATACCATATCATCCAAAGATAATATGTTCAATCAACCTTCCATAACTCATTCATAGTTTCATCAACCACATAGGTTCCGAACGTACCTTAACCAAAACTTAGTTGTCGATTACAATTGCTACTCAATACTCACTATTTCATTTCGATTAACTTTTGTCACTGCTTCGATTCAATCGCACACTTAGTGCCTAAATAGTTAGCCAAAGCTCAATTAGCATCGCACACATAGTGCATCCATATCAAACTGATCTTAAATCGATATCGCACACATAGTGCCAGCCACAAAGCCGAAGCTTATATTATTTCGCACGTACAGTGCTAACCATTTCGGTCACATTTCCAAATACACACACTTAATGTCACATAACCTGAGCCTTCATATAGCATTCACATTTCAATATTATCATTCCATTGATTTCACAACATTAAACATAACTAGATACACGTATTATGTCCGAACTTACCTCGGACGTCGAACTATCGAAACGGTAGATTAATCAAGCACTTTATCTTTGCCTCGATCTTGATCCGAGCCTCTCTTTTCTTGGTCTATACACATTCAAATTCAATCCATTCAATCACCAAATCATTCATTTTAGTCCAAACACACATATTTAGGGCATTTTATAAAACAGCCCTCACATTTTCACATTTCGACACATTAGTCCCTATCAAATCCACATAATTTCCTTTTACACAAGCCTAGCCCAATTTTCCTTATGTTCATACAAGCCCACGCATTTCATTTATTTCACATTTTAGTCCTTCAATTTCTTATTTTCTCAATTAAGCCCAAAATACTCAATTTCACTAAAAGTCCCAATACAAATTATATTAACCCAATACCAAGTTTTCATATTTCACTATCAACTAACACATAGCTCAAGCATTCATCGATGGCTAATCACAAAAACATCATCAATTCTTCAAATTACAACATGGGTTTAATAGTACACAGAGCAACAATCACAAAAACGTAGAAATTATCAAAAACCGAAGCAAAATCATACCTTAATCGCTATCAAAACTAGCTGAATACCCTAGCTCAATTTTTCTTTCCTTTCTTTCTTCAATTTCAGCTATCATGGATTATAATGGCTTATTATTATCCTTTTGTTTTATTAATATTATGATATAAATCCATTTACAAAAGTAACCTTTCATTTAATATATAAAACATATATATAATAAGGCCATTCATGTCTTTTAACCATCCACTATTCAATTATTGGCATATTTGCCTCATAAGGCCTCCACAATATAAAGACAACAACACTTAGGTACTTATAAATTAGCACACAGCTTTTACACTTTACGCGATTGAGTCCTTTCTCTAATTCGGCACATAGTCGATAAAATTATCATACAGAATTTTCGCACAGGCTATATCACATATAATCAACACCAAAAATAACATTAAAATATTATTCCAACCTCGAATTTGTGGTCTCGAAACCACTGTTCTGACAAGGGTCTAAACCGGGTTGTTACAGGACGAGGCGTTAAACTACCTCAAACACAAACTAACATACATTTTTGGGCCATAAAAGTTCGTTCAAATTTAAAACTTTTCAAACTTCCTAACGTCCTTAATATGGGCCTATGAGGCACAAAACATATTTTAGAAATGGTTTGGTACTAAACCAAGCACCTTAGAAAACTTTGGAAAATTTCACTAAAAACAGGGCCACACACTCGTGTGGCAAGGGACACGCCCGTGTGTCATGTGGATTCATTTATCAATTTGAACCTCCAGGGGTGTTCACACGGCCTGGCACACGCCCGTGTCCATGGGCCGTGTCCCTCACACGGCCATGACACGCCCGTGTCTCCGTCCGTGTGTAAAAACCATGACATTCTGTTTCTGACGTCATCAACCCAATAAGGTCACTGATAAACCGTAATAGTAACATATTTTAATCCCACATTTAGTATGCTTTTGGATGATTTAAGCCTCGATTTATATAAAAAGGTGCTCTTAATCCTTTCTTTTCATGTCTTATACTTAGGAAAGCACCCGAGGATAAAAAGAAGGAGAAACGGGCCCAAAACGGAGAAAATTGGGCCAAGGTGGAAATCGACACGGCCTGGACTTAAGCCCACACGATCGTGCCTTGTTGATCATCTAGAACAGGCCTGACCCCCGATTTACACGGCCGTGCCTCATTAAAGAAATCTGAGCACGGCCCAAAGAGTAGTCACACAGGCGTGTGACATGGCCGTGTCCCTGTCGTGAAAATGAACAATTTCATTTGGATTTGGATACTTTGGGGCAAAGAAATACATTCCAAGAGCCTATATATACCCCCTAAGTTCATCCTTGAAGGGGGCGGTTAGCTAGGCCAAGGAGCCAAGCCGAGAAGGTCAGATTTGTGGGAATCACTCGAAGATAGCCAGGTGATCCATCCCAAGAAGCCGGAATTCTACTCAAGGCGGCAGATTTCTCCTTCAATTCCTTCAGGGAGTTTTAGAGATTTCTTATGTTTTGTTTTATCTTTTCTCTTGAGATGTTTTCTTTATTTGTTATGAACTAAATCCTTTAGATACCTGAAGGGGATGAAACCAAGATGAATTTGGTTATTATTTTCTGAATTATATGATAAATACTTAGTTTGTTCTTAATTATGCAAGCTTAATCCAAATTTGATGTGCTTAGGTGGAGGAGGAATAGACCCTGCCTAAGAGAAGATCTAGCATAATTAAGCGGAGTTGATCTCACGCCTAGAGATAGGGTGACGAGATTTTGCCGGATTAGGGTGAAACCTAATATGGGAGTCCATAGATCGATTTACTGCTATTCTGGGGGTTATTAAGTAAGAAAGAGATTTCCGTTAATTAACCTAGGGTTAGACGTTATTCGCCTCGAGAGAGGGTTTAATATACGTTAGGGAGTCTTACAGATCAAACTAAGTAAATAAATCGTATGGTTCAGAGTTAAATAACAAGTGAAGTCTAGGTGGATTCTTCCTAAGGGTATCGTCTTAATCAACTGAGTTTTTCCAAAAGTTATTTTCCCAATTCATCCTTTTTGTCTTTGTGTCTTTAGCTTAGTAGTCAATTTTTATTAAAGCAATTTCACTTAGTTTAGGCTAAATAATAAAAAAAAAGTTAGTATTAGTACTTTTAGTTCCTTTGGGTTCGATAATCCGGTCTTGCCTAAGCTATACTACTGTTCGATAGGTACACTTTCCTTCAATCGTTGTTAGAGTTAGTTTCCAGGTTTGATCATTCTCTTTATAAATTTTAAAACTCGACAGACATACGGTCAAGTTTTTGGCGCCGTTGCCGGTGATCTAAAATATTAAGAAAACTCTATTTTTATTACTTTAGCCATTATTTTAAATTTTTGCAATTTACTTTTTTTTTAGAATAATCTAGGTTTGCTAAATTTTCTTTCTTTTTTCGCAGGTACCTCTAATTTATGACTAGAAGGAACCCGAGAGGACCTGTAGTATACGTCAGTGATATTGAAGCCACCGCTCGAAGAAATCGCAGAGAAATCAGGCGAGTCCTAAATTACACAGAGGAAAATCAAGAAGACAGATCCAGTCCTACTGAAGGGATGGACGAGAATAATCCACAACCACATGATGTGGGAGAAAATAATGCTCCACGTACAATGTTTGATTATGCTAAACTGCATTTAACAGGAGCAGAATCGAGTATTGTTAGGCCTGCTATAGCTGCTAATAATTTTGAATTAAAGCCTAACACAATACAAATGATTCAACAATCTGTTCAATTTGATGGTTTGTAGGACGAAGACCCAAACACTCATATAGCTAATTTCTTAGGGTTCTGTGATACCTTCAAAATAAATGGCGTTTCTGATGATGCCATACTTCTTCGGTTATTTCCTTTTTCATTAAGGAATAAAGCCAAAAAGTGGTTGAACTCGTTACCATGAGGGTCAATCACCACATGGGAGCAAATGACTGAAAAGTTTTTATTGAAATATTTCCCACCAGCCAAAACGGCCAAATTATGGAATGATATCTCTTCTTTTGTGCAGATGGATTTAGAGACATTATACGACGCATGGGAGAGATACAAGGATCTCTTGAGAAGGTGTCCACACCATGGTCTACCCTTGTGGCTACAAGTCCAAACTTTTTATAACGGTGTAAACCCCTCAACGAGGCAACTAATTGATTTAGCAGCCGGTGGAACCCTAAACAACAGAACTCCTGAAGCAGCCTACGAGTTCATTGAAGAAATGTCACTGAATAATTATTAGTGGCAAGTTACAATGGCTAAACTGACAAAATCAGCCGGAGTTTACAACATCGAGGTAGTAACCACGTTATCAACGCAGGTAGGGATGATGAATAAAAAGCTTGATAGTTTGTGTTCTTTACAGGCACACCCAGTCATGCAGTGCGATACAAGTGGAACTGTAGCAAATCCTGAGTACCCACCCTACCAACCAGGCGCAGAGAGCGAACAAATGAACTATATAGGTAATAATATCAGATCCAATAATAATCCTTATGGTAATACTTACAATCCAGGTTGGAGGAACCACCCAAATATTTCATGGGGAGGTCAAGGAAATCAAGGAAATCAAAGGCAACAACCTCCTCAAAATTTCCAAAATCAGCCATATCCGCAAGAGAAAAAGCCAAACCTTGAAGAGATGCTGACGAAGTTCATGGCAAGCACAGAAAACCATCTCCAAGATACTAAGAAAACACTTAAATATCAACAAACATCAATTAAAGAGACCAAGAACCAAGCTGGGGAACTCACTGAGTCTGTTGGGGAACTCACCAAGTCAGTTGGACTACTTACTGAGATGATCTGTGAAATACGAGCAGAGATTTTTTCTAAAGAAAAAGAACAGGTAAAAGCAGTTACATTAAGAAGTGGAAAAGAATTAGTCGAGCCAAAAAAAAAAATTATCACACGAAAACTACAACACAAAGGATGAGGGAGTTGAGGAAGTAAATCCAGTCCGCAAAGAAAGCAAACAACCAATCCCATATCCAACAAAGTTGAAGAAAGAACGACTAGATGCCCAATATGGTAAGTTTCTCGAACTTTTTAAACAAATACATATTAACTTACCTTTTGTTGAAGCTATTTCATAGATGCCGAAGTACGCAAAATTCTTAAAGGAACTTCTGACGAATAAAAGGAAGCTTGAAGAAATATCGACGGTGGAACTTAATGAAGAATCCGCCATCCTCCAAAACAAGTTACCAACCAAATTAAAAGACCTAGGAAGTTTTACTATTCCTTGCTTAATTGGTAGCTTAAATATTAGGAAAGCATTAGCTGATCTAGCTGCCAGTATTAATTTAATGCCTTGCAAAATGTTTAAACAACTAGATCTTGGGGAACCAAAACCCACTAGGATGAGTATTCAGTTAGTTGATAGATCTATTAAATATCCTAGAGGAGTTATCGAAGATATCCTGTTGAAAATTGATAAATTTATTTTCCCTGTTGATTTTGTTGTGTTAGACATGGATGAAGACATTAATGTTCCCTTAATTTTAGGGCGTCCTTTTTTAGCTACCGCTAGGGCTGTTATCCATGCAGGTAACAGTAAACTTGCATTAAGGATAGGCGATGAGGAAATTATTTTTCAAATTTATGATGCCATGCGATATTCTAGAGAACAAGATGATGCCTATTATTTTGTTGATACTACTGATTATATTATTCAAAACTCATTACAGGAAATCTTACATGATGACACGATGGAACTGTGCCTGACGCAAGACGAGGGGGAAGAAGATGAAGCTGATGAGCTGAATACGTCTTCACCTCGACAAATGCAAAAAGAAAGCATTAAAGTCTATGACGAACTGAAACAAAAACCCTCTATTGATGAACCACCCAATCTAGAATTGAAACAGTTGCCGAAACACTTGGAATACGCATTCCTTGGGGACTTCTACGCTACTGGTTATTATCTCTTCAGAACTAAAACCCACGGAAAAAGAGGAGGCCATAGCTTGGAAAATTTCTGACATCAAATGAATAAGCCCATCATTCTGTACCCACAAAATTTTAATGGAAGAGGAATACAAGCCATGTGTGCAGCCTCAGAGACGGTTAAACCCCAACATGAAAGAAGTGGTTAAAGCTGAGGTAATTAAACTTCTAGACACAGGAATAATTTATCCTATTTCTGACAGCACTTGGGCAAGTCCTGTACAGGTAGTTCCAAAGAAAAGAGGTATGACGGTGGTGCCCAATGAAAGGAATGAGTTAATCCCTACAAGAACAGTTACAGGTTAGAGAGTCTGTATAGACTATAGAAAGCTGAACGATGCCACCAGAAAAGATCACTCCTCTCTACCCTTCATAGATCAAATGTTAGAAAGACTATCCGGGCATATGTATTACTGCTTCATAGATGGACTCTCCGGCTACTTCCAAATCCCCATAGCTCCTAAAGATCAAGAGAAGACAACATTTACATGCCCATACGGTACGTTTGCTTATCGTAGAATACCTTCTGGATTATGTAATGCTCTTGCTACTTTTCAGCGTTGCATGCTGGCAATCTTCGACGAACTTGTGGAAGACATTATGGAGGTATTTATGGATGATTTCTCGGTATTCGGTAATTCTTTCCATCTTTGCCTTAAAAGTTTAAAACGAGTTCTAATGAGATGTGAGGAAACAAACCTTGTTTTGAATTGGGAAAAATGTCACTTTATTGTTAGAGAAGGGATTGTTTTAGGACATAAGATTTCTAGTATAGGGATTGAGGTAGATAAAGCAAAGGTTGAAACCATAAAAAAATTACCTCCTTCTAGTTCAGTTAAGGCTATTAGAAGCTTTTTAGGACATGCAGGGTTCTATAGAAGATTTATTAAAGATTTTTCTAAAATAGCTAAGCCTTAAACAAAATTACTAGAAAAAGATGTTCCTTTCAATTTCAATCAGGAATGTTTAGATGCATTTAATATCCTTAAGGATAAATTAATAAATGCTCCGATTATAATCGCACCTGATTGGAATTTACCCTTTGGACTAATGTGTGATGCAAGTGATTTTGCAGTAGGTGCAGTTTTAGGACAACGAAGAGACAAGAATTTTCAACCAATTTACTACGCTAGCAGAACATTAACACCCGCACAAGAAAACTACACCACCACAGAGAAAGAATTGCTAGCTGTAGTTTTTGCTTTTGACAAATTTAGAAAGTATCTAATATTGTCTAAAGTTGTCATTTACACTGACCATTCAACTCTTCGTTATCTTTTAAACATACCTGATGCAAAACCTTGACTCATACGATGGATTTTACTCTTACAGGAATTTGACTTGGAAATACAAGATAAGAAGGGAGCTGAGAATCTTGCGGCAGATCACCTCTCCAGACTTGAGAATCCACACATCAGAGAACTTGATGGAAATGAGATAAACGATTCGTTTCCCGAAGAACAACTCTTTTCTATAACACATTCTGAGGTACCATGGTTTGCAAACATCGTAAATTATCTAGCCGCTAACATCTTGCCAAAAAGACTAACACATCACCAAAAGAAGCGATTCTTTGCTGATGTAAAAAACTATTTTTGGGAAGATCCCTTTCTTTTCCGCATATGTGCAGATCAAGTAATTCGGAGATGCGTTTCAAAGGCAGAAGCAAGCAAAATCCTAGAACATTGCCATTCAGGACCCTCAGGAGGACACTACAGTGGCATTAAGATAGCACACAATACTCGAATCAGGTTTTTATTGGCCCATTCTATTTAAAGATGCCAACAGGTATGTTACTTCGTGTGATAAATGCCAAAGAATAGGTAATATTTCTAAACGTGATGAAATGCCTCAAACATATATGTTATAATGTGAAATATTTGATGTATGGGGTATTGCTTTCATGGGACCATTTCCTAGTTCATTTGGAAATAAATACATCCTAGTGGCAGTTGATTACATGTCAAAATGGGTAGAAGCGAAAGCTTTACCTACCAATGATGCTAGGGTAGTAGTTAAGTTTCTCAAGAAACTATTTTCTCGATTTGGGACACCTAGAGCTATCATTAGTGATAGGGGCACTCATTTCTATAATACTCAATTTGAAAAACTCCTAAAGAAATATGGAGTACACCACAGGATAGCTACCCCATATCACCCTCAAACTAGTGGGCAAGTTGAAGTAGCAAACCGAGAACTTAAGCGCATCTTAGAAAAAATGGTTGAATCGAATAGAAAAGATTGGGCATTAAAAGTAGATGATGCCTTATGGGCCTATAGAACAACATTTAAAACACCTCTAGGGACATCCCCATACAAACTTGTATACGGGAAAAGCTATCATCTACCATTCGAGTTAGAACGCAAAGCTTTTTGGGCCATAAAGTTTTTGAATTTCGATCTTCAAACTGCAGGAAAGAAAAGAATGATGCAGATGAACGAGTTAGACGAATGGAGAGCTGAGCCCTACGAAAACTCAAAACTGTACAAGGAGGTAACAAAGCGACGCCACGATGCTCGTCTAAAGAAGTCGAAACAATTCAAAGTAGGGGACTTGGTCCTACTATACAACTCAAGGCTTAAATGATTTCCAGGGAAACTGAAATCAAGGTGGTCAGGCGCATTCATGATCAAAACAATTTTTCCATATGGCACAGTCGAGGTAACTCACCCCACTAAGGGCACATTCAAGGTAAATGGTCACCGACTCAAAATCTATAATGGTGAAGATTTTAGGGATATGAGAGAGGAGTTTCAGCTCCGTGAGCCTTCTTTTAGAAATGAAAATAGGGTAAGTCTAGCTTAAGACTATAAACAAGCGCTTCTCAGGAGGCAACCCGAGCACTAATTCACAAACATTTTATTTTTATTTTTTTCAACATCTAACTCCATATTAAATTAGTCTAATAAAAGCGCAGGTTTTAGACCACACGACCTTGCACACGGGAGTGCCCATGGCGTGTGGAAGACAGGGGATGAACCACGGGCGTGCCAATAGCTGTGCACAAACAGAGAAGAATTTCTTTTCCCAACACGGGCTACGATACCAGTCCACGCCCGTGCTAACTACTCGTGTGAGGTTACTGACTTGTTGAGCACGGGCTAAACACGCCCGTGCCGCCCAGCCGTGCCAACATACAAACTTGCCAAGCACGGGCGAAACACGCCCGTTCTACATGACCGTGTGAAAAAGAACACGGGCGTGCCACTACACCCACGGCCGTGGCGAACTACCTGAACGCGCCCAAAAATTTAAAATCGCGAAAAACACGGGCACTTTAAAACAGAGCATGGGCGTGGCACTAGCCCGTGTCCCCTCCCCTATTTAACCAAATTAAACCGTTACTTCCTAAAACCTACCTTAAAAACAATTTTCAGCATTCTTCCTCCCAAAATCCGGCCACACCCATATTCCCCACCTTCCAAAAACCTCCTTAACTCCCATTTCTTCCCTAAAAAAACACTACAACCCACCCCACGCCCGCACCACCGCCGTGCTATCGAACTCTATGCCCCTGCCACCACCGTGTTCGTGCTGCAAACTCACGCCACCTCCGTGCTCAGTCCGTGTCCGACAGAAGACCACCACCATCACCCCTGGTATCATGTCATCATCAAGACCAAAATGATCCACAATCGCCCCAAGCAAGAAAAGAAAGGGGCCCGGATCATCCTCAGCAAGTGCTTCTTCCGAGCTACGACACCAATTCCTCCGATTTTCTGAGGAAGCTCAGGAAGAGCGTTACAAGGCAATCCGGGGTAGACCCCTTGGCACCGGTAGGTGCATCGATTGACACGCGCTGGAACAAGTCGAGCTCGCAACCGATATTCGAGCCCTCCTCCCGAACGACTCGTGGGAGCAGTTTTTCTCAATCATCGAGCCCACATACTTGGAGCTCACACTAGAGTTCTGCACCACTTTCACCTTGCAGCCAGTGATGGCATAGTTCAACGACCCAGGTACAGTCCAATTCCGTTTAGGGGGCACAGTACGTCAACTGAGCGTACCGCAATTCGGCTCGACACTCGGACTTTATACGCCGGAATTTATAGAAGCAAACCCACTCTCCGAGTTAAATCGAGAGCTCCACTACACTCCCCTCTCTTGCTGGCATAGCTTACACCCCATCACTGGTGTCTACGACCCCAGTGGCTCCAAGGCGACAGCACTCGCCCCATACTTGAGGTACATCCACACCATTCTCGCTCACACCATTACAGGTCATTGTGAGAGCACCAGCGAGGTAAACCGACACGATGTATATTACTTATCATGCATGATAGAAGGACACGTGTTCAACCTCGCATACTTTATCGCCAGTGCAATGCAGCATCAAACAGAGGCGCACAAGAAGGGAATTCTATCGATGGGCCCATATATAACACGGTTGGCTCGACACTTTGGCCTCCTTAACACCGACGACCAGAGATCCTCCCTCACGATGATTGGGCATATGGTACCTCAAGGCATCCAGACGATGCTATACATGAGGATGATTAAACATCATTGAGGGACCGACCCCCCTCAATACCAATTATTGACACCCACAGACGATGGGGAGCCCGAGGACATTATTGATGATGTCCCACCACCATCACAGGAGGCACCGATTTCGAGCCAGCGGCCATCCTATGCAGCAACCTCATTGGCAGATATCTCTGCACGCCTCGACCAGTTCGAGCAGTATTTAGTTGAAAACACTAGACGTTTTGATGGGATAGAGGCCACCCTCCAATAGATATGCCATCACCTCCATATCTCATCACCAGCATCACCACAGGACCCAGCCGATGATGAGGACCTTTGAGTCCTTTTATCTAGATTTTCTTTTCCTTATTTTAAGTTTTTACTTTTATTTTCTAGTTATTTTAATTTCGATTTGTCTTAAGTTTGAACATTTTCCTCATACATTGACAACTTTTATCATGATTATCATCCATATCTAACCTTCGAGTATTCCTAACATTTATTTAATTACGCCTCCGAGATTTCTAACTGATGACTTAACAGTTTCAAAAACATCACTAGGAGTAATTCACTACTACACAAGTCATCAAACACCACAACCTCTACCATTCTCCCGGGACACCATCCAAAATTCAGGGAGTATTCTTTCCCCTTCTCTTTTGATTTATCCCGTAAATGTTATTATCTATCTTTGTACATTGAGGGCAATGTACATCTTAAGTGTGGGGGTGTATATTTATTTGAAGAAAGTACCTAACTTTTTGCATTATTCTCATATTCAGCCAAGCTTTTTTTCATTATTCTCAAATCCCTGAATTTAGTCTTGTTTTTAAGTAATTTCCTCATACTACTAATTAGGATGAAATTTCTGATGATTTATGGTTTTTATTGACATGTTTTTGAGTAAGTCATTGATAATTGTGCATTGATGATTAAATTTTAAGATACTAGAGAATCGAGCATGATAAGTCTAATTTTTAGAATTAAAATTCTCACTAGGTTGTTAACCTAAAGTTAAATATTACCTTGAAATTTGAAATTTACAAGGTTGATGTAAAAAACACCCATAATTTTTGTGAGATTTTGAGCCTTATAGAGCATATATTCTTTTTCATGCTCACCTTTTGATTATGAGTGTGTCAACTATGAAGTGTTATTCTAGAACTTGCCTCAATTATACATGTTGAGGCCACACCATTGATTTGATACACAGAGATGATAAAGGCATCTAGGTTTTAACCCACTCACTCCACTAAAAAGCCTGCCTCTACAATTAACCCCTAGTGAACCCCGTTGATCCTAACAACCCTTTTTATTGACTCACCAGCTAATATTAACCCAAAACCCCTTTGTATTTGTTATCACCATTCCTTTTGACTACCCTTATATCAAGATTTGATTTGATTAGTTACCTGATTATATTATTAGTTCAATTTATCATTTATTATTAGTTCGTTCTTAAAGAAAAATCAAAGCATATTCAGTAGTAATACTATGGAAAGTGAGCTTATACAGTTAAAGTCAATTTATCAAAAGAAAAAGCTCGTATTAGTTGGTTTATTACTTTTCAGTTAATGTAATTATTATTTCGGTAATTTTTAGGTAGGTACTTGTCAATTCAATCTCGATTCTAACCTTCTAATTTCAGCCTTTATCCACACCTTTAACCCTAGCCCTGTTACAACCCTGACAAAGACCTTTTGATCTGTTTATCATCTCATTTTAAAGTGGTGGAGATTTGATTTTCAGGCAAGCCAATGGGATTAACTTTTCAGGTTCGACTTATGAGTGATCTCTTTCTGAACCTTAAACACTTAAGAGTGATTTGAGTGAATCTTTTGTGAGGATATCAATCCTTATCGGTTTTGAACTAAAGGTAATTATTTAGATAAGGGGAGACACCTACATTTTCGGAATACAAATGTATGGCTTATCTTGTTTGAATCTTTAGTACTCTTTGAGTTGAATTATCCATGTATAAATTATCTATGAATTATGATGAGGCATTGTTGATAAGAATTATGAATTATGGAAAGTTCGTTTTAATTGTAAGTTGAGAATTTTGCTTGAGGACAAGCAAAAGCTTAAGTGTAGGGTATGTGATAAACCGTAATAGTAATATATTTTAATCTCACATTTAGTATGCTTTGGGATGATTTAAGCCTCGATTTATATAAAAAGGTGCTCTTAATCCCTTTTTTTCATGTCTTATACTCAGGAAAGCACCCGAGGATAAAAAGAACGAGAAACGGGCCCAAAACGGAGCAAATTAGGCCAAGGTGGAAATCGACACGGCCTGGACATAAGCCCACACGACCGTGCCTTGTTGATCATCTAGAACACGGCCTGACCCCCAATTTACACGGCCGTTCCTCATTAAAGAAATCCAAACACGGCCCAAAGACTAGTCACATGGGCGTGTGACATTGCTGTGTCCCTGTCGTGGCAATGAACAATTTCATTCGGATTTGGATACTTTGGGGCAAAGAAACACATTCCAAGAGCCTATATATACCCCCTAAGTTCATCCTTGAAGGGGGCGGTTAGCTAGGCCAAGGAGCCAAGCCGAGAAGTCAGATTTGTGGGAATCACTCGAAGATAGCCAGTTGATCCATCCCAAGAAGCCAAAATTCTACTCAAGGCGGCTTATTTCTCCTTCAATTCCTTCAGGGAGTTTTAGGGATTTCTTATGTTTTGTTTTATCTTTTTTCTTGAGATGTTTTCTTTATTTGTTATGAATTAAATCCTTTAGATACCTGAAGGGGATGAAACCTAGATGAATCTGGTTATTATTTTCTGAATTATATGATAAATACTTAGTTTGTTCTTAATTATCCAAGCTTAATCCAAATTTGATGTGCGTAGGTGGAGGAGGAATAGACCCTGCCTAAGAGAAGATCTAGCATAATTAAGCGGAGTTGATCGCATGCCTAAAGATAGGGTGAAAAGATTTTGTCGGATTAGGGTGAAACCTAATATGGGAGTCCATAGATCGATTTACTGCTATTCTAGGGGGTTATTAAGTGAGAAAGAGATTTCCGTTAATTAACCTAGGGTTAGACGTTATTCACCTCGAGAGAGGGTTTAATATACGTTAGGGAGTCTTACAGATCAAACTAAGTAAATAAATCGTATGGTTCAGGGTTAAATAACAAGTGAAGTCTAGGGGATTCTTCCTAAGGGTATCGTCTTAATCAACTGAGTTTTTCCAAAAGTTATTTTCCCAATTCATCCTTTTTGTCTTTGTGTCTTTAGCTTAGTAGTCAATTTTTATTAAAGCAATTTCACTTATTTTAGGCTAAATAATAAAAAGAAAGTTAGTATTAGTACTTTTAGTTCCTTTGGGTTCGATAATCCAGTCTTGCCTAAGCTATACTACTGTTCGATAGGTACACTTGCCTTCAATCGTTGTCAGATTTAGTTTCCAGGTTTGATCATTTTCTTTATAAATTTTAAAACTCGAAAAACATACGATCAGTCACACGGCCAAGGCACACGCCTGAGTCCTTAGGCCATGTGGCGAATTAAATTCCTAAATTCAAGTGCAGATTTAACACAGCCTGGGCACATGCCCATGTTCTATAGCCGTATCATCCACACGGTTGAGACACACGGCCAAGCCTCAGACCGTGTGGTTATTATTGGGCATTCTGTTTTGGCAACTTAAGGTGCAGGGAGACACACGGCTGAACTACACGCCCATGGGACAGACCGTGTGTTACACACAGCCTAGACACATGCCCGTGTGTCTACCCGTATGGACAACAATAAGGCTATTTACCAAGCCCTCTTTGCCACCCTTACTTGCACCAAAATAAGCCACATTAAATAACCTACTCATTCTTGCATTAATATACCAAATATTCAACCATGCAATTTGCACATCCATGAAAAACATCATCATTTTCATATATCAATAATAAGTATTAGCCATCATCCATGGCCTTGTACAAAATTAATTCGTCTTCAAGACAAGCCAACACATTTGGCCAAAACAATATGACACTTGACAAAAGACCAAGTCCCTATACATGCCATACTCAAAATGTTAATTCTAACTATACCAAATGTTCAAATTGATAGTGTGGTCGAGCCTCCGACAGCCTTTGATCCCCGAGCTAGCTTGGCAACATTATAAGAAAATGGAAAGGAAAAGGGAGTAAGCACAAAGCTTAGCAAGTCACATGTAAATAAATAACAACAGTTACCTTGCATTATCATACTCATAACATATTATAAACTTGCACAAATTCTTGAATGATTAAAGGCATAACTTACTCAAATTCACCTTTCCTAATCATATGACATAATTCGAGCTCTGTTCTCATAAATTACATGCAAGTACCCGTTTCACTTACAACTTAGTTGTAACTTTTCTCACCTTTGATACAAGCTCTAAATTTCCCGTGAACTAGTTGGAATACCAAATGATACCCGACAAGCCTCACACAAGAGGGTACGATGCCGATGCCATGTCCTAGACATGGTCTTACACTGGCTTACATATCGAGGCCGATGCAATGTCCCAGGCATGGTGTTAAACTAGCTCTCGTCTCAATGCCAATGCCATGTCCCAGACATGATCTTACACTGGCTCTCGCATTGCGGTCGACGTCATGTCCGAGATATGGTCTTACATTAGCACACATATCATCGCCGATGCCATGTCCCAGACATGGTCTTACACTGGCTTTCATAATGTGGCCGATGCCATGTCCCAAACATGGTCTTACACTAGTGCACTTATATCCCAAATGTCATGGATTAGGTATCCAATCTATTCCTAAGGTTCAACCGAGAGTATATCACATAAATATTTGTCATGCATATTCATAGCAATAATAAAAAATTTCATGCAATATCAATTTTTTAATGCATAAATATAATAACATTGTATTATTTACGTACAACTTACCTCGATATACAAAATATGGGCGACTAGTTCAATTTAGCCCAATAACTTGGTTTTCCCTCAGTTTAGGCCCAGACTCCATTTTTCTTGATCTAAAATGATAAAATTCACTCATTTAACCACCACATTAATCAAGTCATTCCAAAATTCCTATTTTGGCAAAATTACCGTTTTTTCCATATACTTTCACAAAATTATGATTTTACCCCTAGGTTCGTAAAACGATTTTCATCAAATTTCCTCATTAACCAAGTCTAGACAAATCTATTTTAAGCTTATAGCAACTCATAAATCCAACTATTTCATGCATTTACTACCTATTTTACAAATTTTACAAAAATGTCCTTTTAAGGTGTTTTCATGAAAATCACTTAACAAAAGTTGTTTATTAAACAACCAAGATTCATTTTCTTTCACAAAATTTCAACAAACACATGAATACTCACATGGCAAGATCCTAGACTCTCAACCATTTTGCAAAATAATCCCCTCATTAGCTAGATTATACTACAAGGGTCCCAAAAGTACAAAAATTTTCAAGAATACCTATGAAAATCACTTACTTCCAGGGGCTTAAGTTGCTGAAAATTTTAAGCTTACCAAATTTCCTCTTTTGCTACAATTTTCGGTGGTAGAGGAAGATGAAAAAGATGATATCATTTTCTATTTATTTTATTTTATTTCTAGTCACATTTGTCACCAAAACCTCACCTAACCTTTGACATTCTCATTTGCTTGTCTATGTGGCTGGCCATCACCCTCTTAAAGGCCTAATTGCACATTAAGGACCTCTAATTTAAGGTTCTCTAGATATATAACACTTCTAATTAGTAGAACAGAAATTTCGCCTTTTATGCGATTTTGTAACATCCTAAAATCTAGGGGTCTGTAAATTTGTGCAACTGCATGATATGCTGGTTCTGTGTGTTGTTTAAGGGTGTTTAGGAGCCTTGGAGAAAAGTCAATCATCTATACCAACCATAAAAGCCTGAAATATCTCCTCACCTAGAAGGAGATAAATCTCATGCAATGGAGGTGGATAGAGTTGCTGAAGGATTATGATTGCTCAATCGAGTATCACCCGGGTAAAGCCAACGTGGTAGCGGATGCTTTAAGTCGGAATGTGGTGTCAAAATTGAGATCTATGTTTGCCCATCTCAGCCTTTATGAGGATGGTAGTTTGCTAGCAGAGCTTCAGGTGAAACCGTCTTGGGTTAGTCAAATTAAGGAGAAGCAAGTGTCGGACAAATCGTTGGGTCCTCGGTTTCAGCAAGTGAAAAGTGGTGAGACGGTGGACTTTGGATTAAACAGCGAAGGGATATTATGTTTCCATGGAAGAGTTTGTATGCCGAAGAATTCTGAGTTAAGACAGATGATCCCGCAGGAGGCGTATAGTAGCCCATACGCTATGCACCCCAGTGGAAGTAAAATGTACCGAGACCTCCGTGAGTAGTATTGGTGGCCAGGGTTGAAACTGGAGGATACTGATTTTGTGAGCACATGTTTGACGTGTTAGCAAGTGAAGGCGGAACATCAGTTGCCTTCGGGATTGCTGCAACCGGTGAAAATTCCACTTTGGAAGTGGGAGAAGATAACGATGGATTTTTTTAGTGGGCTACCTCTCATGCCTACTAAGAAAGACTCAGTGTGGGTAATCGTTGACCGGTTGACGAAGTCCACTCACTTTGTACCGGTTCGTACTGACTACTCGCTTCAGAAGTTGGCCAAGTTATATGTGATGGAGATTGTGAGACTACATGGGGTGCCAGTGTCTATCGTATCGGATAGGGACCCAAGATTTACATCTAGATTCTGGAAGGCATTGCATACCAAATTGGAGTTCAGCACAGTGTTTCATCCTCAGACTGATTATCAGTCGGAGAAGGTAATCCAGATCTTGGAGGATATGTTAAGGGGCTGTGTAATTGACTTCAGAAGTAGTTGGGAAGACTATCTACCTTTAGCGGAATTTGCTTACAACAACAGCTACCAGTCCAGCATTCAGATGGCACTCTATGAGGCATTATATGGTCGTAGGTGTCGTACCCCTACTTGTTGGACGGAACTGGGTGAGCGACGGTTATTGGGTCCAGAATTAATTTCAAAGACTGAGGAAAAGGTTAAGTTGATTCGTACTCAGTTAAAATAAGCTTCTGACAGACAGAAATCATACGCGGATCTGAAGCATAAGAAGATAGAGTTTTCAGTGGGAGATCAGGTCTTTTTGAAGGTCTCACCTTGGAAGAAGGTCTTAAGATTTGGACGGAAGGGTAAGTTGAGTCCCAGATTCATTGGGCCTTACCAGATAGTGAGACGTGTGGGCCGGGTCGCTTATCAGTTTGAGCTGCCTCCGGAGTTAGATCGGATACATGATGTATTCCATGTTTCGATGCTGAGACGCTACTATTCAGACCCATCTCATATAGTGACGGTGGAAAAAATTGAAGTCAGGCCAGATCTATCTTTTGAGGAGGAACCCGTGTAGATTTTGGATCGGGATGTGAAAATGTTGAGAAGGAGGCTTGTTCCACTGGTTAAGGTGTTATGGCGGAATCACGGATCAGGGGAAGCAACGTGGGAGCCGGAGAATGCAATTCAACAGTAATACCCTAAAATCTATGGGTCTCTAAATTTGTGCAACTGCATGATATGCTGGTTCTGTGTGTTGTTTAAGGGTGTTTAGGGGCCTTGGGGAGGCCAGGGGTCAAGTTTAAGCACTGGTAAAATTTTGGGTTTTAGGGTACTTAAGTGGGGAGAGCTAGAGGAAGCAGGGTTTAAGGGAAATTATTAGTAGTTTGTTAGCACAAGTAAGCTAGTGGCAAGGTGGATGGCGTCACAAGGGGAAATGGAGGAGGGAGAGTTTTCGAGTCTTGCATGCAGCATTCTGGAGGCTTTTATTTTTGTATTTAGACAAGAGGTAGCTAAGTGAAGGCCAAACTCTGTAGGAGAGAGGGAAGACTTGGTCAATTATTTTGAAAAGGTGGTGGAGAGTGAATGGGGGAGTAGATCAAGGAGAAAATCATGGGATTTGGTGGTGGGTGAGTGGCTGGCCGAAAATGGGAAGTGCATGGGGGGAGATGAGTAATTTGCTAAGAGAGGGAGTTAGGGAGAAAAATCGGCTTTGGGTAGTAGAAGTGAGGAAATTGAAATCTCCTAGGGTGTGTGTGCTGAAATTCTCTAATAATGTTAAATATTTTTACGTTTTTGGTTTTTGGATACTCAAACATTTGGGGTCTTTTCTTTTCAATTCACTCTTGCTAGTGCCGAAATACTCAACCCTTTTTTTCATCTTTTCTTTTCCTCAATTGGGGCATTGGCCGAAACTTCTTTGCACCCCTCTTCTCGTCTACTCTCTTCTATCTCTCCATTACCATTTGTTTTCTTTTGCGTTACCATAAGCCGAACCTCTTCAACAATTCATCTTTTCTTTTCTGCGTGTTTGATCACCTCCTTTCTTGGCCGAATCTGTTGCTTTAGTGGGGTGGCCGAATCTCACTTTCTCTTTTGACTCATCTGTAGGCATAAGGTAACGGTAATTTCTTCTTTTCTCTTTTTGTTTTTTTCGGTCATATGATTTTGCATAGCCAAGCGGCTATTTCTCTTTATTCTAGCTTTCGATTAATCCCCTCTTTTCTTCTCTTAACATGCTTAGCCGAATCTGTGGAAGTTCGGTTCATCACTGATCAAGGTATGAAGTTTCTCTCTGATTCATTTCAATTTCTCTCTTTTCGTTTACTCTGCTATAACTGGATCGACAACTTTTTTTGGGCCATTTGTTTTAGGGATTAAACAACTCTCTCCTCTGCTCTTTGATCTTTCGGATTTGGGAAGTGGTGGTAAAAGCCGAAACCCACTTATTAGACAACCACCATTTCTTATTGTGGTATCTTACTGATTGAGACTTTCTTCATGGAGGCGAGTGTTAGCCGTTCTAAGGGAGTATCGATAAGAGAGCCTAAGGGCATAGCCTCTGCTCCCAAGTTCAAACGACGTAGGGTGTCAGCGATTCGTGACTTCCTGCCAGGTTGTGGAAGGGAGTCAACATCAGATTCGAATAGACAAATCGTGGTTGTTCGCGCTGGTGTGAGTAAGCGTTAGTAATTCATTTAGGTAGATGTGGATTAAAGATCTTTCAATTGTTAGTTAATGGTGTGATGTGTTGACATAGGTGGCGGCGAGCAGGAGTGTTTAGTTCTCCACGTAATCAGGTGTGTAATCTCACACTGTAGCCATGTAGTTTCGTAATACACTGCAATGTTGGTAAAAACCGAAACACCATTATTCGTATGTTTAATAAACCTGAATACTGCTTGTAATCGAACAACTCGCTTAAGCAACTTCAGTTCTAAAATTCGTTAGAGTCAATGTTCGTAGGCCGATTTACTAAAATGCCCTCAATGGGCCGATTTACTAAAATGCCCTCAATGGGCCGATTCACTAAAATGCCTTTGTTGCGCCGATTTACTGAAATGCCCTTATTGGGCCGATTTACCAAATACCCCTAGGTTGCGAAATTACTAAACTACCCTCACTGGGTTGAATGTCTGTTTTACCTTCGATATCGTTTGGTAATGCATGTATATTGTGATGTATGATGCATTCTATCATGTTGCATGGGGCGGGAATTTGAATGAAGAGCAGTGTAGCCTGGTGGCATAGCCACAATATATATATATAAATACACGCAATTATGATCCCGGTGGCTCAGCCACAAATATTCTATGTTTAGCAGCTTGACTGCATTATTGGTGTGATCGCCGAGTGGGTTGACTTGATCCCCACAGGTGTGATTGGCTGGTCGGGGGTGTGTTGGTTGGATCGGGGTGGGCTGAATTATTGCATTTACACTATTGTGTTTTAGGACTTAGGCCCAATTTGATGATTTCTGGGCTCGAGCCCAGTTAATATCGGTAAGGGGATTACGCATTGAGTTCTTGTAACTCACCCCCCTTTCTTAACCTTGCAGGGAATATCCAGCAGTAAGGACTTGGAGCCATGGACGACTCGGTGGAGGCTATACTTTAGAAACATCGCTTGCAAACTTTAGTAAAATTCCTTTTTGCTTTACTTCTAGTGTTAATTTCCTTATTTTGGTTTAATGTTTTGTAATAAGGCCTCTGCTTAAATTTTCTTTTAAGTTTTCATGGATAAATGTTGATTTCATAAGTTCAGGATTTTCTTAAAACATTAGCAAGCGTTTTCAGAACATCGTGTTTCCGTAAGTTTTCAAATCCGAATTTTATAATCAAAGCAGTTTTTAAAATAATAACAACTTCTTAGAGAGTCAGACCTTAAACAAGTCGTACGGTTTTCAAATTAAATAATGAAACCAAGAATTTTGAAAAGAGGCGCAACATTTCTAACGAACTATTTTTCTAAACAATCGCTTGGCTTTTCCAACAGACATTTAAACTTAAGGTTCCAACTTCTTAACAAACATGCGATTAATTTATTTTTAAAAGACCTTTCTATGTGAAGCGCCAGATCCGGTCTTAACGTCTAGGTCGGGTTTGGGGTGTTACAGATTTAGTCCTTTTTCAAAATTAAGCATGCAATCACTAAAATTAATTCACCAAAATTTTCATGTATTCATATAATCATGCTATAACACATATAATAATATTAAAAATAATATCTCTAGCCTCGGATTAGTGGTTCCGAAACCACTGTTCCGACTAGCCTTAAAATCGGGCTGTTACAATTCTCCCCCTTAGGGATTTTCGTCCCCGAAAATCTTACCAGCAAAATGGTTTGGGTATTGATCTCTCATAGTCTCCTCGAGTTCCCATGTGGCCTCTTCAACCCCATGTTATGCCATAGTACTTTCACGAGTGCTATACTTTTATTTCTCAATTGCTTAATCTCTCGATCTAAAATCTTAACCGGCTCTTCACTATATGTCACATCCGGTCGAATTTCAACCTCTGTCGGTGAAATAAAGTGTAAAGGGTCAGAATGACACGGCGCAACATAGACACAAGGAATACATCATGGATATTTTCTAACTCAGACGGCAAGGCTAGTCGGTAAGCTACGGGTCCAATTCTCTCAGTCACCTCATATGGCCCAATAAAACGTGGACTTAATTTGCCTTTCTTATCGAATCGGAGGACTTTCTTCCACAGAGATACTTTCAAGAACACCTTATCACCGACTAGAAACTCAATTTTTTTTTCGTTTCAAGTCGCGCAGGATTTCTGTCTATTCGAAACGGCCTTCAAACAATCACGAATCACTTTTACTTTCTCTTCACTCTCTTTGACTAAGTCAACCCCGTGAATCTGATTTTCTCTGAGTTCGGTCCAATACAAAGGCGTTCGGGGCTTACGCCCATACAAGGCCTCATAAGGCGCCATTTCCAAACTCGACTGATAACTATTGTTGTAGGCAAACTCTACCAACGGTAAGTACCTTTCCCAACTGGCTTGAAACTCAAGAACACAACATCGCAACATATCTTCAAGAATTTGAATTACTCTTTCTGACTGACCGTTGGTTTGCGGGTGGAAAGCAGTACTAAAATTCAGCTTTGTCCCCAAAGTTTCTTGTAATTTTTTCCAAAACCGTGATGTGAACCTCGGATCTCTATCTGAAATGATCGATAAAGGTACCCCGTGAAGTCTCACGCTTTCAGAAACATACAAATCAGCCAATTTATCAAGTGGATAATCGGTACACACCGGTATAAAGTGAGCCAATTTCGTAAGCCTATCAACCACAACCCAAACATCATCTTTCTTTATTGGTGTCAATGACAAACCAGACACAAAATCCATGGTAATACGGTCCCATTTCCACTCAGGAACCATCCTGGGCTGAAATAAACCCGAAGGTACTTGGTGTTTCGCTTTCACTTGCTGACAAATTAAACACTTAGTGACAAACTCTGAAATGTCTCTTTTCATTCCCGACCACCAATACATTTTCTTCAAGTCATTATACATTCTCATACTACTCGGATGGATAGACATGCAACTGCTATGTGCCTCATGCAAAATTTTTTGAATAAGCTCGTCGTCTTTGGGTACACAAATTCTGTCTTGAAACATTAAACAGTCATCTGAACCAATCCGAAAATCTGATTCTATACCCGTCTCATACTAATTTATCGTAGCTTGCAATTCTTTATCACCTTTTTGAGCTTCACAGATCTCTTGCAAAAACATTCGTTTCGCTCTTAACTCGACTAAAATCGAACCATCATCAGTCACAGACAACTGGTTATTCATAGTCCTTAATGTAAACAATAACTTCCTACTCAAAGCATCGGCGACCACGTTTGCCTTCCCCGGGTAATAGTCAATCACCAATTCATAATATTTTATGAGCTCTAGCCATCTCCGTTGGCGAAGGTTCAGTTCCTTTTGAGTCATCAAATACTTTAGACTTTTATGGCCAATGAATACTCGACATTTCTCGCAATACAAATGGTGTCTCTGAATCTTTAGTGCGAACATTATGGCGGCCAGCTCTAAATCGTGAGTCAGATAGTTTGTCTTATGTGGCTTTAGCTGTCTCAAAGCATAAGCTATTACCTTCCCTTCTTGCATAAGCACACACCCCAATCCATTTAAGGATGCATCGCTATACACCACAGATTCCTTTCTCGGTTCCGGTTGCACTAAAACTGGGGCTTCAGTCAACAATGCTTTTAGTTTCTCAAAACTCTGTTGGCACTTCTCTGTCCATCTGAACTTGACTTCTTTCTATAGCAACCTCGTCATTGGTGTAGCAATCATAGAAAATCCTTTAACGAATCGTCTGTAGTAACCCGCTAAGCCCAAAAAGCTTCTAGTCTGTGACACATTCCTCGACGGTTTCCAATCAACAATAGTTGATATCTTACTCGGGTCAACTCTATTTCCATCACCCGACACGATGTGGCCCAAGAATCTGACTTCTCGAAGCCAAAATTTACTTTTGCTAAACCTAGCATACAACTGCTTATCTCTTAAAATTTATAAGAGAATTCTCAAATGCTTGGCATGCTCACTTTCATCACGAGAATAAATTAATATGTCATCGATAAAAACAACAATGAACTCATCCAAGTACGGTTAGAAAATACAATTCATTAAATCCATAAACACGGTGAGAGCTGATAAACCGTAATAATAACATATTTTAAGCCCACATTTAGCATGCTTTTGGATGATTTATCCCTTGAATTATGTAATTTGGTGCTCTTAATCCTTTGTTTTCATGTTTTATATTCAGGAAAGCATCGGAGGATGAAAAGAACGAGAAATGGGCCCAAAACGGAGTAAATGGGCCATATTGATATTTCCGGGATATTAATTCAAGTGCGATGTGCTTTGGTGGAGGAGCAAAAGTCCCTGCCTAAGAGTAGATCTAGCATAATTAAGCGGAGTTGATCGCACGCCTAGACATAGGGTAACGAGATTTTGCCGGATTAGGGTGAAACCTAATATGGGAGTCCATAGATCGAGTTAATGCAATTCTAGGGGTTTTAATTAGAAAGAGATTTCAATTAATCAACCTAGGGTTAGACATTAGTAGCCTCAACAGAGGTATTAATATAACTTAGGGAATCCTACGAATCAAGCCAAGTGAATAAATCGTCTGGTTCAGAGTTAGATAACAAGTGAAGTCTAGGTGGATTCTTCCTCAGGTATTATCTTAATCAATTAGTTTTTCCCAAAGTTATTTTCCCAAATTCATTCTATTTGTCTTTGCATCTTTAGCTTAGTTGGTAGTTAATTTTAGATTAGATAAAAATTCCTTTAATTCTTAGGCTAAATAATAAAAAGAAAGTTAGTATTAGAACTTCAGGTTCCTTTGGGTTCGACAATCCGGTCTTGCCGCTAAGCTATATTACTGTTCGATAGGTGCACTTGCCTCAAGTCGCTGTCACAGTTAGTTTCTATGCTCGATCATTCTTTTTATAAATTTTTAAGACTCTGACACACGATCAAGTTTTTGGCGCCGTTGCCGGGGAACCAGAATATTAAGAAAGCTGAATTTTTATTACTTTAGCCATTTTTTATTTTCTGCAATTTCTTACTTTTATTTTTTAATTTTTGTTCTTTTACTCCTTTCAGGTACCTCTACTTTATGACTAGAAGGAACCCGACAGGACCCCTACTTTACGACAGTGATATTGAAGGTACTATTCACAGAAATCGTAGAGAAATAAGGCGAAGCTTAAACTACATACAAGAAGAGCAAGAAGCCGAAGCTAATACCACTGAAAAGATGGCTGAGAATAATCCGCCACCTCCAGAGATGGTCGAAAATAATTCTCCTCGAACTATGTATGATTATGCTAAACCTAATTTAACAGGAACTGAGTCAAGTATTGTTAGACCTGCTATTGCCGTAAATAATTTTGAACTGAAACCTAACACGATTCAGATGATACAGCAATTTGTTCAGTTTGATGGTTTCCAGGATGAAGGTCCAAATAATCACTTGGCGATTTTCCTAGAATTTTGCGACACCTTCAAAATAAATGGCGTTACTGATGATGCCATCCGTCCTCGGTTATTTCCCTTTTCATTGAGAAATAAAGCCAAACAGTGGTTGCATTCTCTTCCACGAGGGTCAATCACTACATGGGATCAAATGACCGAGAAATTTTTATTAAAATATTTTCCACCGGCCAAAACGGCCAAGTTAAGGAATGATATCTCTTTCTTTTGTGCAGATGGATTTAGAGACATTTTATGATGCATGGGAGAGATACAAAGATTTGTTGAGGAGGTGCCCACACCACGGATTACCCTTGTGGCTACATGAAACACCCCAAACCCGGCCCACGAGCCTCGACCAGATCTGGTATGTTCCTCGAAGAAAAACGGTTCAAATTCGTTGGTTCTTTGAAAATCTTTAAGTGATTTTGGAAAACGTTTTGGGTTGGGCTCAAGTTGAAAACCAGTTTGTTATTGGAATATAAGTTTTATAAAATTTCATTCTTAGTTTCAAAACTTCAAGTTAAAAGACATGCCGAATTTGTCTTAAGTTTCATTAAAAATCATTTAATTTTTTTAGTGTCAAAACGTTTAGGGTTTATTTTTAAATAATATACTTAAACTTTAATTTGATAAAATTTCATAACATAATAAAGTAATTTAACGTGCATGCATAAAATAAAGTTCATACTAAGGCCTTATTACATCAAAACAAACCCAAAATAAATTAAAGTGCTTAAATAGAAATAAAATGTCTAAATAAATAATTTCCTTGCTGAGCATGGCCACCACTAAGCTCCTGCCAACCCGGTCCATTACTGATCGTCACCTGAAAAATGTTCCCACAACGGGGTGAGTCAACAAACTCAATGTGTACACAAACACTAAGTCCAAATAGATTCAGGCATATCAAGTCATACACATTCATATCAAAATATACAGTTAATAATGCATTCCCAAGCCCAAGCCTAATTACCAACCGCTACACATCACCTGTACCAACCTGCACACCGTGGGGACTACTAAGTCAACCCTCCATCCGCTACACACCATCGAAGGCAGTCGCTGCAGTCGACGTGCTCATCGCCCTTATAATTTCGTGGCATAGCCACCAGATAATATTTTGTGTCATGTGACACCACATTCAGATAATGTGACCGAAGTCACCACATTCTTATATCGTGACATAAGTCACCACGTTCACTTCCCCTTTCATAATCACCCAAATGCCCCATGTTATACACATTATACAATATTGTGTCATATTGGTCATTCACATTCTTATAGTTTCACATAAGTGACTTATCAAATCATATCATAATCCTAGTAGGAATAGGAAAACGTACCTGAGTACTTTGTACCACTGTATGGTACCTTAGCCATACTTTTCACATTCTTAATAACACATTTATATTAACATTGCCATAAATCATATTAAGAAATAGTGTGGGGTACACACCTGATTCGCTTAATGCTTTCACTCCAAGTCCCGAAGAGCCCGATCTAAAGCCTTAGATCCTAGTCCCTACATTCGGCCCACACATAATATTTTAACTAAAGGCCATTCGGCCATAAAACCAAATCCCAATAGGATTATGTAACCCAAAACTTACCTTGGTGCCGATTTCACTACTAATCAAATCCCGAAAACTTTGCTATGTTCCTTCTTGTATTCGGCCAAGCACTAAATCTCATCATAGGTTAGTTTTCGGCTTTTAAGATAATAAGAAACAAGTCTAAATACTAAAATAGGCCATTGGCCGAATGTGTATGTGCACTTACCTTGAAATTCTCAAATCCCGAAAAGTATCCCTTGCCTTAGGTGTCTGTCGAAATCCCCATGGATACATGTTAGATCAATTTCTAACATTTAAACACATTAAAAATGGCCTATGCCGAATATCATCTTACCTTGAATCTTAAATATCCCGAAAGATCCTTTCCTGAAGTCGACAACACCTAAATCCCGAGACCTCCCTTCCATAATTCGGCCAAAATCAATAATAGGGATTAGTCCCTAAATTTCGATAAGTCTAAGAATATAAAAGAATGGAAACCGAATTTGAACCTTACCCTTACTTGAAGAAATCGACAGCACCTATGCCAGACACAACAAGAATTCGGTTTTAGAGACTTGGGAATAGTCGACTATGGTCACTTGGATATTCGGCTTCAACAAGATTGAAAAGGGAGGGATGTGAGCTTTGGGAGAATCGGCTAAGATGAGTTTTGAGAAGGAACTATTCGGTTTTGACAAAAATAGAAGAGAAGGGAGCTTTACTTAGAAAATTCGGCAGAGACTTTAGAGAAAAGAGAAGAAAATACGAAGAATGGCCTTGCTTTTCTTCCTTGGCCGAAAATACTACCTAAGGAGTCCCTCAATCGGCCAATTCTCCATAATTTGATAACTTTATCTCATCTTTTTCATATCATTTATCCTTCTCCCATAATTATCTCCATTTATCTCTTAAAAATAAAAGATTTTAGCTCCTAAATTGTAGCTTACTTGCCGTCCATCCCCCTTACCCTAGGAGTGCCGAATTTTAACTCCTTAACTTGGGCCCCTTGCGGCCAAACAAGGCCCAATTCCTTCCCTAAGTGACGCCATTCTCCTTCCCATTTTAACATTAATTTTTATTTGGACTGCAAGCCCAACTCCCTTGCTATTTAACGCAAAAACACTCTCAAGAGTGCTCCTCTTGCTGCTCGAACCTTTGCCTTGTACCCAAGCTTGTGGCGTCACCTAATACAGCTTTAAGTGGCGCCTCCATGCCACTTAAGCAAGCTGATCTTCGTGTCATATTTTTCCCTACAATTTCTCTTAAGGCCACCTTGCTTAGCTTCCTATTTTAGACTTAAAACTTAATATTTTCTAAGGCTTTCACCTATTTCTAAAGTTCACAAATTTCCATTATACACATTCACAACATACTCAAGCATGCTATTTCATATAGTTAAGCATAAATGCATAAGCCCATTTTCAGGATGTTACACTACATGTCTAAACTTTCTACAAAGGTGTGAACCCTTCAACAAGGCAAGTAATCGATTTAGCAGCCGGTGGAACTCTGAATAACAAAACTCTTGAAGCAGCCTACGAGTTTATAGAGGATATATCATTGAATAACTATCAGTGGTAAGTTAAAAGGACAAGGCCAACAAAGGCAGCCGGAGTTTTCAACCTCGACGCAGTAACCATACTCTCAAATCAGGTAGAGATGCTAAATAAAAAGATTGATGGTTTGTGTTCCTCGCAGGTACACCCAGTTATGCAGTGTGAGACAAGTGGAGGCGTGGCTAATCCTGAGTACCCATGATCAGTGTTTTATGCGATGTCAAAATCTTAAAATTTTTATAAAGAATGATCGAACCTGGAAACTAACTATGACAATGATTTGAGGCAAGCGCACCAATCAAACAGTAGTATAGTTAAGGCAAGACAGGAACGTCGAACCCAAAGAAACCAAAAGTACTAATACTAACTCTCTTTTTATTATTTAGCCTAAGAATTAAGCGAATTTTTATCTAATCTAAATTTAACTATCTACTCAACTAAACTAAAGACTCTAAGAAAAAGAAGAATGAAATTGGGAAAACAACTTTGAGGAAAAACCAATTGATTAAGACGACACCCAAGGAAGGATCCACCTAGACTTCACTTGTTATCTAACTCTGAACGAGACGATTTATTCATTTGACTTGATCCGTAAGATTCCCTAAGTTATATTAATCCCTCTCTCGAGGCGACTAACGTCTAACCCTAGGTTGATTAATTGAAATCTCTTTCTAATTAAAACCCCTAGAATTTCATTAACTCGATCTATGGACTCCTATATTAGGTTTCACCCTAATCCGGCAAAATCTCATCACCCTATCTCTAGGCGTGATATCAACTCTGCTTAATTATGCTAGATCTACTCTTAGGCAGGGACTTTTGCTCTTCCACCTAAGCACACCACACTTGAATTAATATCCTGAAAATATCAACACAAGAATTAAGAACACATAATTAAGAACAAGTCAAATATTTATCATATAGTTCAGCAAACGATAGCAAGATTCATCTTAGGTTTCATCCCCCTCAGGTATCTGAGGGTTTAGTTCATAATAATAATAGAAAACATCTCAGAAGAAAAGATAAAACAAAACATAAGAAATCCCTAAAACCCCCTGAAGGAATTGAAGGAGAGATCCTCCGTCTTGAGTATGATTCCGGCTTCTTGAGATGAATCAACTGGCTATCTTCGAGTAAATCCCCACAAATCTACCTTCTTTGGCCTAGCTGGATGCCCTCTGACTAAATCTTTGGGTTCCCCCTTTTAAGTCATACTTAGGGTGTTTATATAGGCTTCTGAATATGTTTCTTTGCCCCTAAGTATCCTAATCCGACTGAAACTCTTCTTTCCCATGGTAGGGACACGTCCATGGCACACGCCCGTGTAAATCGTGGCCAGGCCGTGTTCGAGACTGCTGAATAAGGCACGGCCATGTGGTCTTGGGCCCAGGCCGTGTGGATTTCGTAGTATGGCCTATTTACTCTGTTTTGGGCCCGTTTTCTGTTCTTTTTGTCCTCTAGTTCTCTCCTAAGTATAAAACATGAAAACAAAGGATTAAGAGTACCAAATTACATAATTCAAGGCTTAAATCATCCAAAAGCATGCTAAATGTGGGCTTAAAATATGTTACTTTTACGGTTTATCAAATACCCCCACACTTAAGCTTTTGCTTGTCCTTAAGCAAAATTCTCAACTTACAATTAAAACTAACTTCCTAGATTCATAATATTCATTAATAATGTTTCGTCATAATTCAAAGATAATTCATACATTGATAATTCAACTCAAAGAGTCCTAAAGATTCAAACAATCAAAGTCATACATTTATAGCCTGAAAAAATTAGGTGCTTCCCCTTACCTAATTAATTACCTTTGATTCAAAATCGACAAGAGTTGACATCCTCACGAAAGATTCACTCAAATCACTCAACGTGTTTAAGGTTCAAAATTAAGCACTCAAAAGTCAAACATGAAGAGTTAATCCCATAGGCTTGCATGAAAATCAAATCTCCACCACTATAATATTAGATGATACACAAATCAAAAGGTCTTTAACAGGGTTGTAATGGGGCTTGGGTTAAAGGTGTAGATAAAGGCTGAATTAACGGGTTAGAATCAAGATTGACCTGACAAATTACCTAACCAAAAACAACGAACTGAATATAAGTAATTACATCAATTGGAAACTAATAATACTACTATTGATAATACTCTAACACGAGCTTCTTCAATAATTGGAATTTAATGTATATGCTCACCTAATCACAGAACTAATAATGAATATACTTCATTTTTTTTAAGAACAAATCAAATATTTAGGATAGATTTAATAATTGAAATAGATAAAATAGTTAGGCAACTGATCAAATCAAATCTTGACATAAGGGTAGTCAAAAGGAATGGTGATAACAAATACAAAGGGTTTTGGGTTAATATTAGTAGATGAGTCAATAAAAAATGGTTGTTAGGATTAAAAAGGGTTCACTAGGGGTTAATTATGAAGGTAGGCTTTTAGTGGAGTAAGTGGGTTAAAACCTAGGTGCCTTTATCATTTCTGTATATCAAATCAAAGGTGTGGTCTCGACATGTATAATCGATGCAAGTTCTAGAATAACAAATCAATGTTGACACTCATAATCAATAAGGTGAGCAAGAAAAAGAATAAATGCTCTATAAGGCTCAAAATCTCACATAAAATTATGGGTTTTTGATGTCAACCTCGTAAATTTCAAACTTCAAAGTAATATTCAAATTTAGGTAGACAACCTAACAAATTTTAAATTTCTGAAAAATAGACTTATGCTTGATTCTCTAGAATTTTAAAGTTAAATCAGCAATGCACAATTATCAATGACTTAATCCAAAACATATCAACAAAATCATAAATCAAAGGAAATTTCATTTTAATCATAATATGATAAACTTACTTTAGAACAAGGAATAATTCAGGGATTTTCAAATGATACTATAGTTAACCCCCTACACTTAAGATGTACATTGCCCTCAATGTACAAAGATAGATCATAATAATAAAATCATAAGATAGGGAGAGAAGTGAAACTTCTTGAATTATGGATGAAATCCTTGAGTGGTACATTAAATCTATTTAATCTGCGAAGTCATCAATTAATTTTAATGAATGGATGTCATTATGGAGACTTAGGGTTAGATAGCCAGTGATGAAGTGAGATCAATAGTACTAATGAAACTTTCAAGTCTTTAGATAGTAGACTAAAATAGAATCAACATATATAAAGGTAGAAATAAAGATAAAGGAAAGGAAAAAAATTAAAAATAAAAATAAACATAAACATAAAAAGAAGAAGAAAAGGACTCAGAAGTCCTCTGCATCAACTGGGTCTTGAGGTGGTGGTGGCGATGAGATATGAAGGTGATGACAGATCTATTGAAGAGTCGCATCAATGCTGTCGAATCTTTGATTGGTGTTATTGAATTGCTGCGTACAGTAATGCTCGAATTGAGTGAGACGTTCAGAAATGTCTGAGAGTGAAACAGCCGAATGAACTGTCCGATGGCTCTATTGTGGTGATTCCTGTGGTGGAGGAACATCTTCAGCAACGCCATCAGGCTCCTACTCGTCGGTGGTGGGTGCTAGCCGATATTGGGGGGTCTGTCCCTCGTCTACGTTGAATCATCCACATGTGTAACATTGTTTGGATGCCCTGTGGGGTCATCTGACCTATCAGTGTAAGGGAGGAGGTTTAAGCGTTGGTGTTGAGGAGCCCGAAATATCTAGCCAAGCGTGTGATGTAGGGCCCCAAAGAGATGACTCCTCTCATGTGTTGCTCCGTCTGGTGTTGAATGGATCGAGCTAAGAAATAGGCCAAGTTGAAAACGTACCCATCCGCCATGCACCACAGGAAGTAAGTGTCGTTAGTGTTGACGACGCCGGTACTCTCTCGCCTACCTGTTAGTGTATGAGCTAAAAGCGCGTGTATGTACCTCAGGGATGGGACAAGGGCCGTCGATTTGGAGCGGCTAGGGTCATATTTGTTGTTGTTGGGAACTATGTTGTACCACCATCTTGCGAGGGTTTTATGGATATGGCGAGAAAGCTCCGAAAGATCATGTTTCTCCATGAATTCATTGTTATAAAGTCCCAATGCGGCCCCAAATTGTGGTAAATTCAGTTCTCATATGATGCCTTTGAGTCGGGATTGAATCGTACCGGGGTCATCATGTTGTGACATCATCATGTTGTGACATCACTTTCTAAAGATGAAATGTTGAGCAGAGCTCCAGAGTGAGCTCTAAGTAGGTAGGCTCGATGATGTTGAAGAACTGGTTCCAAGGGTCGGTAGTTAGTAGAGATCGTACGTCGTCAGCTAATTGGACCTGTTCCAAGGTGACCCAATCAATACATCTCCCTGTCCCGAGTGGTCGCGCCCGAAGTATCTTGTAACGATCCTCTTGAACACCCTGAGGAAAACGTAAGAATGGGTGGCGCACTTCTGAGGTTGCACTAGCTGATGAGGAACCGGGTCCCTTTCATTTTTTGGAACTAGGGACTACGGTTTTCTTGCCTCAGGATGATGACATTGTGGGCCTGAAAAGAATTGATAAGCAATGATTCAAGTATATTTCCAACCAAAACATATATCAAGGGCTTCGATAAGTATCCAAAATATACAAAGGCTAAACTTATAATGAGTTGAATCAATCGTGTTCAGCAAGAGCAAGAATTTGACAAATAAATATTATATCTAATCCTAAGCATTATTCAAACTAAGATTCAATGGTTACATGAAAATAATAGGACTACCCTAATATTAAACGTAATTAAATAGATGAAATTGTAAGTCTAAAACAATTAAATAAAGGTAAATGTGACAGTGAGATGTGACCGGTGGTGGTAACGGTGTGTTTTGGCAGAGCACAGGCGTGTAGGGGCGAGCCATGGACGTGTGCTACAATTTAGCTGTGAAACACAGCAATGGGACACCTTTGGGGCGGGCGTGTACTCCGTGGGCACGGGCGTGTACTGGTTTCTTGGTGTGAATGTGAAAGAAAGTGGAAGATTTGGGATGGAGGAAGGCAATGGTAGGGGATTCTTGATGGTGGCCGGAGTTTTGGTACTGGTTTTTAGAGAGAAAAACGACTAGGGTTTGAAATAGGGAAAATTTGGTTAAGATGATCGTGGTAGTCTTTATATAGGGAGGGGGACACGGGCAAGTGCAACGCCTGTGTGTCTTTTATTTAGCCCGTGTTTTTTGTGATTTTTTTAAAATTTGGGCACGTTTGAGATGTTGCCCACGCTCGTGCTCCAGGTCGTGTATTATTATGTTTGCTTCTGTAACACCCTGGTTTTAGGGGTTATGCATCTAGTGCATATCTCCAGGTGTTGGTAGGCTTCTTGTGTGCTTGGGCAAGTTTTTAGGGGGTTTGGAGAACCCTGGAAGGTAGGGAAAGCTTTTTGGAATTTTTGATTTTTAGTGTGTAAAAAGGGAGCTTGGCTTTTGGGGGTCTTAAGAGAATATTTGGGTGGTTTTTGTCACAAAAGTTGGGCTAGCAAAGTGGCAGGTGAGACGCCACTAAGGGCTTGAGTGTGTGGCGTCATTTGCAGGAGGGAGAGGTCTTGGGTTCAAGCTGCGGTGTTCCCCTATTTTGCATTCTTTTTGGACGGCATGGATGGGAAGAGTTTGTAGGCAGTTCAAACTCTGCCTTGGACCTAGTCAATAGGTGAGGTGGATGGCAAGGAGTGAATGGTGGGATTTGACTAGTTCAAACTTGTTTGAACTAGTGGCTTGGAGAGTATCTAGGTGGTGGCCGTTTGGTGGAGTCTTTAGGTGGGTGTGTGGCCGGTTTTGGAGGTGTTTTAGGAAGGGGGAATGCCGTTTTTCTTAAGGCATTTGTGGGTGATTTTTCGGCCAGCCTTAGGAGAGGGTACCAAAAGCCGAATTCTTCCAAGCAACTCTCTCCCATTTTTGTTCTTTGGAACCGAAATACCAAACCCCTTTAGTTGCCGAATTTTGAAAATGTTTCTTTGATTTTATGCTTGTGGCCGAATGCTTCTTTTCACTTCTTCCTTCTATTTCATTTGAGTAAGCCGAATGTGGAACTCTCTCCTCTCCATATTTCTTTCTTTGATTTGAAAACCTTGTTAGCCGAAATTTCATTCCCTAAAAACACTTTCTTTATTTTCTTTCACTTTCAAGCCGAAGGTACCCTCCCTCATCTATCTTTTATTTTCTTTCTTCTCCTAAACTCTATTGCCGATTTCTCTATTTCTTCTCACCTTTACTCTTATTTCTTTTTCACGCTAAACCGATCCTAGTGGTGTTCATTTTGGCCGAATCTCCCTTTTCTCCTAGTGGTTTGGTTGGCCGGTTAGTGGTTGGTGTTGGGGTAAGTTCTTGGCCGAATGGCCATTTCTCTTTTCTCTCTAGTGCTTGTGGTTTCGGTTTGATTAAAGTCTATGTTGGTTTTGGTTGAAAGGAGTTAACCATTTCGTTATAGGGCCTTTGGATTTTGGAAGCAAGCAAGAGGAGTCTTCCTACTCTGTTAATCTTTGGGTAAGTGATGGTAAGAAGTTGGTTGATGGTCCATTCTTTAGTTTTTGTTAAGCCTAAGGTTATGAGACTAATTGTTGTGTTTTAGTGGAAGGCCGATTGTCAGAGGAACCACTGCTTGGTTCGAGTTTTGGTAGGAAACCAAACCTATAGCAAGGTAAGGGTGTTGATGTAAGCCTCTTGAGTTATCTGTTTTATTTTGCCGAATGGCCTAGGATGCTAATCTCTTGTTTGATCGATTTTAGGAGCAAGGTTATCGAGGTTATCAAGGGTCTTAGATTGGTTCTTCGATTAAGGCTTGCAGGTGTGTACTTATACACACTTCTCTGTTATTGTATATATATATATATGTTGTGTGTTGTTTGGATCCATGGAAAGGTGGATTAAATACCATTAAGGTATGAGGCAAAGGGGGCAGGTAAGTCCCTGTTATGAGTTTTCATTATGATGCTTTTGGTAAGCATGGTGTATCTCGTATGTGTGGTATAATCCTTGATTGTTGATAAACAATATGTATATTGCTAAACAAGCATGATGGTATATTTTATTATTAAGATGCATGTTCATGATTGATATGGGTTGTACGAGTGGAGGGGGCAGTGATATTTTGTGCTGACGAGCACCAGTGTTTTGGTAACACAACTTTGTGACTTTGGGTCACCAGAGGTTTGGCACCTCAGCGTCTCGTCCCCGTGGTTTCGCACCACAGTGGGTTGGCCCCACAAGGCGGTATTGAGGGATTGACGCCAGTGATTTGGTATCACACGATGGGTTGGCCCCATCACTCGATTATCGTGACTACGGTCACCAGTGGTTTGGTACCACATTTGTGTCTTTGGGACACCAGAGGTTTGGCACCTCATAGCGACTCGTCCCTGTGGTTTGACACCACCGTGGGTTGGCCCCACAGTTGAGATACGGGATCGTCGCCAGTGATTTGGTATCACACGATGGGTTGGCCCCATCAATTGTTTTGTGACTTCGGTCACCAGTGATTTGGTATCACATTTGTGTCTTTGGGACACCAGTGGTTTGGCACCACATTGACGGATATCGTGTCTTTGGGACACCAGTGTTTTGGTAACACATTTTGTGACTTTGGGTCACCAGTGGTTTGGCACCACCAGTGGTTTGGTACCACACGGGGTAGAGAAAGGTGTTGCGGATGGCTAGGTTGGGTGCATATTAACTGAATGCATGATGATCATGTTTATGTTTGTATATGATATTTTGCTAACCCGGGAAAAAGGGTTGCACACTGAGTCTTGGTGACTCACCTTTTTCCTTTAACTTTTTCAGGTGTAGCATAACGCTGGACCGGGATCGGAGAGGACAAGGTGGCCCATGCCGAAGATGACGATTTATTATGTTATGCTTGATTTTGATGCACTCATTTTATTTTAAGTATTGGGTTGTAATAAAGGCCATTTTACTATTTTGGTATTACTTTAACTATGGTTTATTTAATTTAAATTCTTATTGAGTCAAAAATGTTTTACTCACATGTCTGAATGAAGTTTTCAAAATTACTGGGTTTCAAAATGAAATAGGAGGTTTCAAACAATCATGCCCAAGATTTCTACAAGGAAAATAAAACACAAAAAGATTTTCATCCGACTTTCCCCAGTGACATAACCAGATTCGGTCGTAGTGAATGGGCCGGGTTTGGGGATGTTACAGCTTCTCCCACGCCTGTGATAAGGTTGCCACTCCCGTGTTCCTGTAGTTATGTCACACACAGTTGGTAGGCAGGCCGTGGCTCATGCCCGTGCTGGTTTACTCAGAATAGACCACAGTTGCCTCACACGGCCGTGGTCTATTATTACAGCCTCAGTAAAAATTTTCTTCTTCATCTCGCACGTCTATCGGCACGCCTATTTTTCATCCCATGGCGTCCATACAGCCACGGGCACGCCCGTGTGCGAGGCCGTGTGGTGGAGAAACCTACGCTTCACTGTATTGGTTACTTTGGGTTAGGTGCTAAAAGGAAAAATAAATAAAAAATCTGAAAATTAATGGGCGTTAGTGAAGTCAGTGCTCGGGTTGCCTCTCGAGAAGCGCTTGTTTAAATTCTTAAGCTAGACTCACTCTGTTTTCATTTCTAAAAGAAGGTTCACGGAGTTGAAGCTCCTCTCTTAATTCCTTGAAATCTTCTCCATTATAAAGTTTCAGTCGATGGCCATTTACCTTGAATATTCCTTGAGTTGGGTGGGTTACCTCGACTGTGCCGTAAGGAAAAATAGTTTTGATCACGAATGGGCCTGGCCACCTTGATTTCAGCTTTCCAGGAAATAATTTGAGTCTTGAATTGTACAGTAGGACCAAGTCTCCTACTTCGAATTGCTTCGATTGCTTTAATCGAGCATCATGGCATCGTTTTGTTGCCTCCTTATATAGTTGTGAGTTCTCGTAGGCCTCAACTCGCCATTCATCTAATTCGTTTAACTGCATCTTCCTCTTTTCACCTGTGGTTTTGAGATCGTAATTCAAGAATTTTATAGCCCAGTATGCTTTGTGCTCTAACTCAAATGGTAGATGACAACTTTTCCCGTAGACAAGTTTGTATGGGGATGTTCCCAAAAGGGTTTTAAATGCTGTTCTATAGGCCCATAAAGCATCATCTACTTTTACTGCCCAATCCTTCATGTTTGATTCAACTATTTTTTCTAGGATTCACTTAAGCTCTTGATTTGCCACTTCTACTTGCCCACTAGTTTGAGGATGATAAGGGGTAGTTGTTCTGTGGTGTACTCCATATTTTCTTAAGACTTTATCAAATTGAGTATTGCAAAAGTGAGTGCCCCTATCACTGATGATCGCTCTAGGTGTTCCAAAACAAGAGAAAAGTTTCTTAAGTAACTTTACTACAGCTCTAGCATCGTTAGTAGGTAAAGCTTGGGCTTCCACCCATTTTGACATGTACTCTACTGCTACTAAGATGTATTTATTTCCGAATGAGCTAGGGAACAGACCCATAAAATCAATACCCCATACATCGAATATCTCACATGATAACATATATGTCTGAGGCATTTCGTCGCGTTTAGAAATATGATCGCTACAATTAGAGCTTTAAAATTTTATAAAAGAATGATCAAACCTGGAGACTAACTCTGACAACGATTAAAGGCAAGTGTACCTATCGAACAGTAGTATAGCTTAGGCAAGACTTGATTATCGAACCCAAAGGAACCAAAAGTATTAATACTAACTTTCTTTTTATTATTTAGCCTTAAAATTAGAGTGAAGATTGCTTCTAAACTAAATTGACAAGAACTAAACTAAGAATACAAAGACAAAAAGGATGAATTGGAAAATAACTTGAAGAAACTCAATTGATCACAACGACATCCTCATGAAGAATCCACCTAGACTTCACTTGTTATCTAACCCTTAATTATATAATCTCTTTACGTAGCTTAATCCGTAAGACTCCCTAACCTATATTAAACCTTCTCTCGAGGCGAATAACATCTAACCCTAGGTTAATTAGTGGAACTCTCGTTCGCTTATAATAACCCTCCAGGATAGCAGTAAATCGATCAATGGATTCCCATATTAGGTTTCACCCTAATCCGACAAAATCTTGTAACCCTATCTCTAGGCGTTCGATCAACTCCGGTTAATTATGTTAGATCTTCTCTTAGGCAGGGTCTATTCCTCCTCCATCTAAGCACATTAGATTTGGATTAAGCAACATAATTAAGAACAAACTAAGTAATTCATCATATAACTTAAAAAATCAATTTAACAAGATTCGTCTTGGTTTCATCCCCTTTAGGTATCTGAGAGGTTTAGTTCATAATGAATAAAGAAAACATCGCAAGAGAAAAGATAACACAAAACATAAGAAATTCCTAAAACCCCCGGAAGGAATTGAAGGAGACTTCCACCGTCTTGAGTATAACTCCGGCTTCTTGGGATGGATCAACTGGCTATCCTCGTGTTATTTCCTAACTCTGACCTTCTCGGCTTGGCTCCTTAGCCTAGCTTTCAATGCCTTTCAAAGGTGGTACTTGAGGGATATATATAGGCTCCTGGAATGCGATTCTTTCTCCCTAAGTATCATTTTTCGACTGAAATTGCTCTTTCCAGCAACAGAGGCACGACAATGTCACACGCCCGTGTGTATCGAGACCAGACCGTGTTCGGACTTCTAAAGTGAGGCACGGTCGTGTGAGGCGGAGTTGAGGCCGTGCTCTAGGTGTTCATCGAGGCACGGCCGTGTGGGCTATGGGCCAGGCCGTGTCAATTTCATGCTAAAGCCCATTTACTCCATTTTAGGCCTGTTTTGTGTTCTTTTCATCCTCAGGTGCTTTCCTGGGTCTAAGACATGAAAAGAAAGGATTATAAGCACCTTTTTATACAAATCAAGGAATAAATCATCAAAAGGTAAGCTAAATATGGGATTAAAATATGTTACTTTTACGGTTTATCAAAATATTACCTGTTCTCTGGCATTTATCACACGAAGCGGCATACCTGTTGGCATCTTTAAAAAGAGTTGGCCAATAAACTCCTGATTTGAGCATTTTGTGCGCTGTCTTAATCCCGCTGTAATGTCCTCCTGAAGGTCCTGAATGGCAATGCTCTAGGATCTTACTTGCTTCCTTCTTTGTAACGCATCTCCAAATTACTTAATCTGCACATATGCGGAAAAGAAAAGGGCCCAAAAATAGTTTTTTGCATCAGCAAAGAATCGCTTCTTTTGATGATGTGTTAACCTTTTTAGTAAGATGTTAGCAGCTAAATAATTCGCAATATCTACAAACCACGGTACCTCGGAGTTGGTTATAGAAAAGAGTTGTTCCTCGGGGAATGAATCGCTTATCTCACTTTCGTCGAGCTCTTCAATATGTGGGTTCTCAAGCCTAGAGAAGTGATCTGCTGCAAGATTTTTAGCTCCCTTCTTATCCTGAATTTCCAAATCAAATTCTTGCAAGAGTAAGATCCATCGAATGAGTCGAGGTTTTGCATCAGATTTATTTAGGAGATAACGAAGAGTTGAATGGTCAGTGTAAACGACAACTTTAGATAATACCAAATACTGTCTAAATTTAACAAATGCAAAAACTACAGCTAGTAATTCTTTCTCTATGGTGGTGTAGTTTTCTTGTCGGGTGTCAATGTTCTACTAGCATAATAAATTGGCTGAAAATGCTTGTCTCTTCGCTGTCCCAAAGCTGCACCTACTGCAAAATCACTCGCATCACACATTAGTTCAAAGGGTAAATTCCAATCAGGTGCAATTATAATCGGAGCATTTATTAGTTTATCTTTGAGGGTATTAAATGCATCTAAGTAGTCTTGATCAAAATTGAAAAGAATATCTTTTTCTAGTAATTTTGTTAAAGGCTTAGCTATTTTATAGAAATCTTTAATGAATATTTTATAGAATCCAGCATGTCCTAAAAAACTTCTAATAGCCTTAACTAAACTAGGGGGAGGTAATTTTTCTATGGTTTCAATCTTTGCTTTATCTACCTCAATCCCTTTACTAGAAATCTTATGTCCTAACACAATCCCCTCACTAACCATAAAGTGACATTTTTCCCAATTCAAGACAAGATTTGTTTCCTCACATCTTGTTAGAACTCGTTCTAAATTTTTAAGGCAAAGGTGGAAAGAATTACCGAATACCGAGAAGTCATCCATAAATACCTCCATAATATCCTCCACAAGTTCATCAAAGATGGCCAGGATACAGCACTGAAAAGTAGCAGGAGCATTACATAATCCAAAAGGCATTCTACGATAAGCAAACGTATCGTATGGACATGTAAATGTTGTCTTTTCTTGATCTTCAGGAGCTATTGGGATTTGGAAATAGCCAGAGAGTCCGTCCAAGAAGCAGTAGTACATATGCCCAGATAATCTTTCTAACATCTGATCAATAAAGAGCAAAGGGAAGTGGCCTTTTCTGGTGGTGGCGTTCAGCTTCCTATAGTCAATATAGACTCTCCAACCTATGATTGTTCTTGTAGGAATCAATTCATTCTTTTCGTTGGCTACAACAGTCATGCCTTCTTTCTTTGGAACTACCTGCACAGGACTTACCCAAGTACTGTCAGAAATAGGATAAATTATTCCTGCATCTAGAAGTTTAATTACCTCAGCTTTGACAACTTCTTTCATATTGGGGTTCAAACGTCTCTGAGGTTGCACACACGTTTTATACTCATCTTCCATTAAAATTTTGTGGGTACAGAATGATGGGCTTATTCCTTTAATATCAGGCATTTTCCACGCTATGGCTCTTTTATATTTCCTTAGTACCCTTATCAAATCTTCTTTTTCTTTGGGTCCTAGTTCTCAAGAGATGATTACTGGTAGCGTAGCTTTATCCCCTAGGAAAGCGTATTCTAAATGTTTTGGCAACTGTTTTAATTTTAATTTGGGCGATTCATCAACAGAGGATTTCTGTTTTTGTTCGTCATTGATTTCAATTTCCTCTATTTTCATCTGTCTAGAGGATGATGTATTAGGATTTAATTCATTGATATCGTCATCTATCTCCTCTCCTTGTGGAAGACACAGTTTCATCATGTCATTGTATATGATTTCCTACAAAGACTCTTGACAAATTTGATCAGTGGTATCAACAAAGTAACAAGAATCATCTTGTTCTCTAGAATATCGCATGGCATCATAAATTTGGAACACAATTTCCTCATCGCCTACCCTTATTGCAAGTTTACCATCACCAACATCAATGATAGCCCCAACAATAGCTAGAAAGGGTCGTCCCAAAATTAAAGGTACCTCTACGTCCTCATTCATGTCAAGCACAACAAAATCAATAGGAAATATAAATTTATCTACTTTTACCAGAACATCTTCAATAATTCCCCTAGGATACTTAACAGATCTGTCAGCTAACTGAATACTCATCCTAGTGGGTTTTGGTTCCCTGAGACCAAGTTGCTTAAACATTCTATAAGGCAATACAGGCACCTAAATCAGCTAATGCTTTCTTTATGCTCAAACTACCAATTAAACAAGGAATAGTGAAACTTCCTGGATCTTTCAATTTGGTTGGTAGCTTGTTTTGGATGATAGCTGAGCATTCTTCATTAAGTTCCACTGTTGAAATTTCCTCGAACTTCCTCTTATTTGTTAGAAGCTCTTTTAAAAATTTTGCATACGTTGGCATCTGCGAAATAGCTTCAACAAAAGGTAAGTTAATGTGTAGTTGTTTGAAAATTTCAAGAAATTTACCATATTGTGCGTCTAAGCGGTCTTTCTTCAATTTTGCTGAATATGGGATTGTTGGTTTAATTTTTTCACAGGTCGGGGTTATCTTTGTCTTATCGATTTCATGTGGTACCTCTTTCTTCATTTCGATTAACTCCCTTCCACTTCTTAGCGTCACTGCCTGTACCTGCTCTTTTTCCCTAGGTAAGCTTTTTGATCGTGTTTCAAAAACTAACTTAGTGAGTTGCCCGATTTGATCTTTGAACTCCTGTGTCAATGCATCAAGTTTTGTTTCTATATTCTGGAAACGTGTTTCTGTGGCTCCCATGAATTTTGCCAGCATCTCTTCGAGGTTTGGCTTCTTTTCTTGTGGGTAGGGCTGTTGTTGGAAGTTTTGGGATGGTTGTTGCCTTTGATTTCTCTGACCGCCCCATGAGAAATTGTGGTGGTTTTTACAACCTGGGTTATAAGTATTACTATAAGGGTTATTGTTAGATCGAAAATTGTTACCTATATAGTTCATCTGTTCGCTCTCCATGCCCTGTCCGTAGGGTGGGTACTCAGGATTCGCCGTCGCACTGCATAACTAGATGTGCCTGCGAAGAACTGTATAAACCATCAAATTTTTTATGTAGCAACTCTACCAGATTTGATAATATGGTTACTGCATCGAGGTCATAAACTCCGACTGCTTTGGCTGGCCTTGTCCTTGTAACTTGCCACTGATAGTTATTCAATGACATCTCCTCTATAAAGTCGTAGGCCGCTTCAGGAGTCTTGTTGTTCAGGGTTCCACCGGCGGCTGAATCGATTAGTTGTCGTGTTGAAGGGTTCACACCATTGTAAAAAGTTTGGACCTATAGCCACAAAGGTAATCCGTGGCGTGGACACCTCCTCAACAAATCTTTGTATATCTCCATGCATCGTAAAGTGTCTATAAATCCATCTGCACAAAAGAAGAGATGTCATTCCTTAAGTTGGCTGTTTTGGCCGGCAGAAAATATTTTAATAAAAATTTTTCGGTCATTTGGTCCCATGTAGTGATTGACCCTCGTGGAAGAGAATGTAACCACTGTTTGGCTTTATTACTCAAAGAAAAGGGAAATAACCGAAGACGGATGCCATCATCAGAAACGCCATTTATCTTGAAGGTATCACAGAATTGTAAAAAAATTGCTAAGTGTGTGTTAGAATCCTCATCCTGCAAACCATAAAACTGAACAAACTATTGTATCATCTGTATAGTGTTAGGTTTCAGTTCAAAATTATTTGCAACAATAGTAGGCCTAACAATACTAGACTCAGTTCCTGTTAAACTAGGTTTAGCATAATCATACATAGTGCGTGGAGCATGATGTTCGGCCACCTCTGGAGGTGGTGGATTATTCTCAGCCATCTATTCAATGGTATTAATTTCGGCTTCTTGCTCTTCTTCTATGTAGTTTAAGCTTCCCCTTCTTTCTCTACAATTTCTGCGAACGTTACCTTCAATATCACTGTCGTAAAGTAGGGGTCCTGTCGGGTTTCTTCTAGTTATAAACTAGAGGTACGTGAAAGGAGTGAAAGAAGAAAATTTAGAAAAGTTAAAGATAAAATTTAATTGCAAAATTAAAATAAATATGGCTAAAGTAATAAAAATTAAGCGTTCTTAATATTTTAGTTCCCCGGCAACGGCGCCAAAAACTTGATCGTTATTTTATGCGATGTCAAAGTCTTAAAATTTATATAAAGAACGATCGAATCTAGAAACTAACTATGACAACGATTTGAGGCAAGCGCACCTATCGAACAGTAGTATAGTTAAGGCAAGACCGGAATGTCGAACCCAAAGGAACCAAAAGTACTAATACTAACTCTCTTTTTTATTATTTAGCCTAAAAATTAAATGGATTTTTATCTAATCTAAAATTAACTATCTACTAAACTAAACTAAAGACTCTAAGACAAAGAAGAATGAAATTGGGAAAAAAACTTTGAGGAAAAACCAATTGATTAAGACGACATCCAAGGAAGAATCCACCTAGACTTCACTTGTTATCTAACTCTGAACCAGACGATTTATTCATTTGACTTGATCCGTAAGATTCCCTAAGTTATATTAATCCCTCTCTCGAGGTGACTAACGTCTAACCCTAGGTTGATTAATTGAAATCTCTTTCTAATTAAAACCCCTAGAATTGCATTAACTCGATCTATGGACTCCTATATTAGGTTTCACCCTAATCCGGCAAAATCTCGTCACCCTATCACTAGGCGTGCGGTCAACTCCGCTTAATTATGCTAGATCTACTCTTAGGCAGGGACTTTTGCTCCTCCACCTAAGCACATCACACTTGAATTAATATCCCGAAAATATCAACACAAGAATTAAGAACACATAATTAAGAACAAGTCAAATATTTATCATATCGTTCAGCAAACGATAGCAACATTAATCTTAGGTTTCGTCCCCCTCAAGTATCTGAGGGTTTAGTTCATAATAATAATAGAAAACATCTCAGAAGAAAAGATAAAACAAAATATAAGAAATCCCTAAAACCCCCTGAAGGAATTGAAGGAGAGATCCTCTGTCTTGAGTATGATTCCGGCTTCTTGAGATGAATCAACTGGCTATCTTCGAGTAAATCCCCACAAATCTGCCTTCTTTGGCCTAGCTGGACGCCCCCTGACTAAAGCCTTGGGTTCCCCCTTTTAAGTCATCCTTAAGGTGTTTATATAGGCTTCTGAATATGTTTCTTTGCCCCTAAGTATCCTAATCCAGGTGAAACTCTTCTTTCCCATGGCAGGGACACGCCCATGGCACACGCCCGTGTAAGTCGTGGCCAGGCCGTGTTCGAGACTATTAAATGAGGCACGACCGTGTAGTCTTGGGCCCAGGCCGTGTGGATTTCGTGGTATGGCCCATTTACTCTGTTTTGGGCCCGTTTTTCGTTCTTTTCGTCCTCCGATGCTCTCCTGAGTATAAAACATGAAAACAAAGGATTAAGAGCACCAAATTACATAATTCAAGGCTTAAATCATCCAAAAGCATGTAAATGTGGGCTTAAATTATGTTACTTTTACGGTTTATCAACCCACCCCATGGACAGGGCATGGAGAGCGAACAAATGAACTATATGGGTAACAATCTCTGATCTCAAAAAAACCCTTATAGTAATACTTATAATCCAGGTTGGAAGAACCACTCTAATTTCTCATGAGGTGGTCGAGGAAATCAAAGACAACAACCACCCCAAAATTTCCAACAACTGCCCTACCCACAGGAAAAGAAGCCGAACCTTGAGGAGATGCTGACAAAATTCATAGTAGTCTCAGAAACTCATCTCCAAAATATAGAAATAGAACTTGAAAAATAGTAAGCATCGACGCAGGAGCTCAAAGATCAAATTGGGCAACTTACTAGGTTAGTTTTTGAAATACGACTAGAAAGTTTACTTAGGGAAAAAGAGCAGGTAAAAGCAGTGACGCTAAGAATTGGGAAGGAGTTAGTCGAAACGAAGAAAAAGATACCACACGAAACCGATAAGGCAAATGAAACCCCGATCCGTGAGGAAATTAAACCACCGATCCTATATTCAGCAAAGTTGAAGAAAGACCGCTTAAACGCACAATATGGTAAATTTCTTGAACTTTTCAAACAGTTGCATATTAACTTACCTTTTGTTGAAGCTATTTGCAGATGCCAACATATGCAAAATTTTTAAAGGAGCTTCTAACAAATAAGAGGAAGTTCGAAAAATTTCAACAGTGGAACTTAATGAGGAATGTTCAGCTATCATCCAAAACAAGCTACCAACTAAATTAAAAGATCCAAGAAGTTTCACTATTCCCTATTTAATTGGTAGTTTGAACATAGAGAAAGCATTAGCTGATCTAGGTGCCAGTATTAATTTAATGCCTTACAAAATGTTTAAGCAACTTGGTCTTGGGGAACCAAAACCAACTAGGATGAGTATTCAATTGGCTGACAGATCGGTTAAATATCCTAGGGGAATTATAGAAGATATTCTGGTAAAAGTTGATAAATTTATATTCCCTGTTGATTTTGTCGTGCTCGTTATAGATGAGGACGTTGAGGTGCCTTTAATTCTGGGACGACCCTTTTTAGCCACTGCTAAGGTTGTTATTGATGTAGGGGATGGTAGACTTGCATTAAGGGTAGGCGATGAAGAAATTATTTTTCAAATTTATGATGTTATGCGATATTCTAGAGAACAAGATGATTCCTGTTATTTTAATGATGCCACTGATCATATTATTCAAGATTCGTTGCAGGAAATCATACATGACGACACGATGGAATTGTGCATTACTTAAGACGAGGGGGCAGATGATGATATCTATGAGCTGAATTTGAATACATATTAATCTAGACAAATGAAAGAAGAGGGCATTGAAATCAACGACGAACTAAAGCAAAAACCCTCTATTGATGAGCCACCCACATTAGAATTAAAACAGTTACCAAAACATTTAGAATATGCATTCCTCGGGGATAATTCTACACTACCAGTAATTATCTCTTCAGAACTAGAACCTAAAGAGAAAAACGAGCAGCTACAGGTACTAAGGGAACATAAAAGAGCCATAACTTGGAAAATTTCTGACATTGAGGGAATAAGCCCATCGTTTTGCACCGACAAAATTTTAATGGAAGATGAATATAAACCATGTGTGCAACCTCATAGATGATTGAATCCCAACATGAAGGAAGTTGTTAAAGCTGAGGTAATTAAAGTTCTAGATGCTGGAATAATTTATCTTATTTCTGACAGCACTTGGGTAAGTCCTGTGCAGATTGTTCCAAAGAAAAGAGGCATGAATGTTGTAGCCAACGAAAAGAATGAATTGATTCCTACAAGAACAGTCACAGGTTGGAAAGTCTGTATTGACTATAGAAAGTTGAACGATGCCACCAAAAAAGATCACTTTCCTTTGCCCTTTACTGTTTAAGATGTTAGAAAGATTATCCGGGCATATGTATTATTGCTTCCCGGACGGACTCTCCGGTTACTTCCAAATTCCAATAGCCCCTGAAAATCAAGAAAAGACAACATTTACATGTCCATACGGTATGTTTGCTTATCGTAGAATGCCTTTTGGATTATGTAATCCTCCTGCTACTTTTCAGCGCTGCATGCTAGCCATCTTTGACGAACTTGTGGAAGACATTATGGAGGTATTCATGGACGACTTTTCGGTATTCAGTAATTCTTTCCATCTTTGCCTTAAGAATTTAAAACGAGTTTTAATGAGATGTGAGGAAACAAACCTTGTTTTAAATTGGGAAAAATGTCATTTTATGGTGCGAGAAGGAATTGTGTTAGGACATTAAATTTCTAGTAAAAGGATTGAGGTGGATAAAGCAAAGGTCGAAACCATAGAAAAATTACCTCCCCCTAGTTCAGTTAAGGCCAATAGAAGCTTTTTAGGACATGTTGGATTTTACAGAAGATTCATTAAAGATTTTTCTAAAATAGCTAAGCCTTTAATGAAATTGCTAGAAAAAGATGTACCTGTCAATGTTGATCAGGAATGTTCAGATGCATTTAATATCCTCAAAGAGAAACTAATAAATTCTCTAATTATAATTGCACCTGATTGGAATCTACCTTTTGAACTAATGTGTGATGCGAGTGATTTTCCAGTAGGTGCAGTTTTAGGACAGCGAAGAGACAAGCACTTTCAGCTGATCTATTACGCCTGCAAGACATTAACAGTCGCACAAGAAAATTATACCACCACAAAAAAAGAATTGCTAGCTGTGGTTTTTGCATTTGATAAATTTAGACAATATTTGATATTATCTAAAGTTGTCGTTTACACTGACCATTTAGCCCTTCGTTATCTTTTGACTAAATCCGATGCAAAACCCTGACTCATAAAATGGATTCTACTCCTACAGGAATTTGATTTGGAAATTCAGGATAAGAAGGGAGCTAAAAATCTTGCAGCAGATCATCTCTCCAGGCTTGAGAACCCACATATCGAAGAACTCGACGAAAGTGAGATAAACGACTCGTTCCCTGAGGAACTCTTTTCTACAACTAACTCTGAGGTACCATGGTTTGTAGATATTGTGAATTATTTAGCTGCTAACATCCTACCAAAAAGGTTAACACATCATCAAAAGAAGCGATTCTTTGCTGATGCGAAGAACTATTTTTGGGAGGACCCCTTTCTTTTTCGTATATGCGCAGATCAAGTAATTCGGAGATGCGTTACAAAGGCAGAACCAAGCAAAATCCTAGAACATTGCCATTCAGAACCTTCAGGAGGACATTACAGGGGGATTAAGACAACACACAAAACGCTTGAATCAGGTTTTTATTAGCCAACTCTGTTTAAAGACGCCAACAAGTATGTCGCTTCGTGTGATAAATGCCAAAGAACAGGTAATATCTCTAAACACGGTGAAATACCTCAAACATATATGTTATCATGTGAAATATTCGACGTATGGGGTATTGACTTTATGGGTCCATTTCCTAGTTCATTCGAAAATAAATACATCTTAGTAGCAGTAGATTACATGTCAAAATGGGTGGAAGCCCAAGCTTTACCTACTAACAATGCTAGAGCTATAGTAAGGTTTCTTAAGAAACTCTTCTCTCGTTTTGGAACACCCAGAGTGATTATTAGTGATAGGGGTACTCACTTTTGTAATACTCAATTTGATAAAGTCTTGAAAAAGTATGGAGTACACCACAAGACAGCTACCCCTTATCACCCTCAAACCAGTGGGCAAGTGGAACTGGGCAATAGATAGCTTAAATGGATCTTAGAGAAGATAGTTGAATCAAACAGGAAAGATTGGGCATTAAAAGTAGATGATGCTTTATGGGCCTATAGAACAACGTTTAAAACTCCCCTAGGAACATCCCCTTACAAACTTGTCTAACGGAAAAAGTTGTCATCTACCATTCGAGTTAGAACACAAAGCTTTTTGGGCTATAAAATTCTTAAATTATGATCTTAAAGCCGCAGGTGAGAAAAGGATGATGCAGATGAATGAGCTAGATGATTGGCGAGCTAATGCCTATGAAAATTCACGACTATATGAGGAGGCAACAAAACAATGCCATGATGCTCGTTTAAAACAATCAAAGCAATTCGAAGTAGAAGACTTGGTCCTGCTGTATAATTCAAGGCTCAAACTATTTCCTAGAAAGCTGAAATAAAGGTGGTCAGGCCCATTTGTGATCAAAACTATTTTTCCTTACGGCATAGTCGAGGTAACCCATCCAACTCATGGGACATTCAAGGTAAATGGTCATCGACTGAAACTTTATAATGGTGAAGATTTCAAGGAATTGAGAGAGGAGCTTCAGCTCCGTGAACCTTTATTTAGAAACGAAAACAGGGTGAGTCTAGCTTAATACTTTAAATGAGCGCTTCTCGGGAAGCAACCCAAGCACTAACTTCACTAACATCATATTTTTGATTTTTAGCATCTAACTCCAAACTAACCAATTCAGTGAAGCGCAAGTTTCCCTACCACAAGGCCTTACACACGGGCGTGCCCGTGGCCGTGTGGATGCCATGAGACAAAAAACGGGCGTGCCAGTAGTTGTGCGAGATGAAGAAGAAAAATTCTCCCAACACGGGCTATGATAACAGGACCACGACCGTGCGATGCAGCAGTGGTCTATCCTGAGTAACCAGCATGGGCGTGAGCCATGCCCGTGCCTACCAGCCGTGTGAGACACTGACTACATGAATAGGGGCGTGGGATATTATGCACGGGCGTGGGAGAAGCGAACACAATAGCACACACCCACGGAACACGAGCGTGGGCAACATCTCAAAAGTGCCCAAATTTAAAAATCACGAAAAACACGGGCTGAATAAAAGAAACACGGGCGTGGTACCTGCCCCTATTCCCTTCCCTATTTAAAGAACATAGCTCTCGTTTTCCCCAAAATCCTCCCCCAAACTCCCAACCCTAGCCGTTTCCCTCAAAATTCTCTACCCCACTCCGGCCACCATCAAAGAAACCCCCACCCTTGACTTCCCGTATCCTTTATCTCCCTCTTTCACATAAAAAACCAGTCCACGCCCGTGCCAACAAAGTACACGCCCGCCCAAAGGTGTTCCACCGTCGTGTTTCACTGACTATTTGCAGCACACGCTCGTATCTCACCTCTACACGCGGCCGCTCTCCAAAAACACTACTGGTCACCTCTCATTGTTACATTTTTCCTCCATTTAACTGTTTTATAATCAAAATTTTATTTAGTTAAAGTTTATTCTTATTAATCTATCATTATTAGATTGATTTAGTCATTTAATCTTTGTTTAAATAATAACACTTAAAATTAGATGGAATCATTCGTTATCAAGTTCTTGCTCATGCTAAGTATGGTTGAACTATCTTATTATCAGTTTAATTTTTGTGTATTTTAGATATTGATCAAAACCTTGATATATCTTGGTAGGAAATATTACTGGAATCATCGATTATATGATATTTTCAGGACCACAATGTCATCATCCCGAGGCAAGAAAACCGCAGTCCCTAGTTCCAAAAAACGAAAGGGACCCGGTTCGTCATCAGCCAGCGCATCTGCTGAAGTGCGCCACCCATTCCTACAATTTCCTCCAGGAGCCCAAGAGGACCTTTATAAAATACTTCGGGCGCGACCACTCGGCACAGGGAGATGTATTGATTGGGCCGCTTTGGAGCAGGTCCAACTAGCCGACGACGTATGGGCTCTCCTAACTACTGACCCTTGGAACCAATTCTTCAACATCATCGAGCACACATATCTAGAGCTCACTTCAGAGCTTTGTTCAACATTCCACCTTCAAACAGTGATGTCGCACCACGATGACCCCAGTACGATCCAATTCTGTCTCGGAGGCATTGTACGAGAACTAAATGTACCACAATTTTGGGTCATATTGGGATTCTATACCGACGAATTCATGGAGGAAAATGATCTCTCAGAGCTTCATTGCCATATCCACAACACCCCCACAAGATGTTGGTACAATATAGCACCCAACAAAAACAACTATGACCCCAGCCGCTCGAAGGCTACGGCCCTTGCCCCATCCTTGAGGTACGTACACGCGCTTTTAACTCATACACTGACAGGTCAGCGAGAGAGCACCGGCGTCGTCAACACTCACGACGCCAACTTCCTATGGTGCATGGCGAACGAGCATGTTTTTGAATTAGCCTATTTCATAGCTCGCGCCATTCAACATCCGACAGAGCAACACAGGAGAGGGGTCATATCTATGGGTCCTTACATCACACGCTTGGCTCGATATTTCGGGCTCCTCAACAACGACACTCATATCTCCTCCCTCACACTGATCGGTCAGATGTCCCTACAGGGCATCCAGACGATGCTACACATGAGGATGATTCAACGTCGATGTGGGACCAATCCCCCACAATATCGACTAGCACCTACCATCGACGAGGAGGACCCTGAGGACATTACTAAAGATGTTCCTCCACCATAGGAAGCACCACAACAGAACAATCGCCCAATTCATTCGGCTGTTTCACTCTCAGACATTTCTGCCCATCTCACTCAGTTTGAGCATTACTGTACGAAGCAATTCAATAAAACTGCTCGAAGATTCGACGGCATTGAGGCGACCCGTCAATAGATCTGTCATCACCTTCATATCTCATCGCCACCACCACCTCCCGACCCAGCTGATACAGAGGACCTCTAAGTCCTTTTTTTTCTTTTTATTTTTTATTTTTATTTTTATTTCTATCTTTATTTCTACTTCTATTTTCATTTTTATTTTTTAGTTTACTGTCTAAAGACTTGAAAGTTTCATTAGTACTATTGATCTCACTTTATCACTGGCTATCTAACCCTAAGTTTCCATAACAACACCCATTCCCTAAAATTTAATTGATGACTTCACAAATTAAATAGATTAAATATACCACTCAAGGAACGAAAACATCACTTATACCTAGTCATCACATTCGTCATGGAACATCCTCCAAGGATTTCATCCATAATTTAGGAAGTTTCACTTCTCTCCCTATCTTATGATTTTATTTTGCTATTATCTCTCTTTGCACATTGAGGGTAATGTACATCTTAAGTGTGGGGGGTGTTAACTATAGTATTATTTGAAAATCTCTGAATTATGCCTTGTTCTAAAGCAATTCTTTCATATTATGATGAGAATGAAATTTCCTGTGATTCATGATTTTTATTGATATGTTTTGATAATTGTGCATTGATGATTAAACTTTAAGATACTAGAGAATCAAGCATGATAAGTCTATTTTTCAGAATTAAAATTTTTTTTAGTTTGCCTACCTGAATCTAATTATTACCTTGAAGTTTGAAATTTACAAGATTGATATCAAATACCCATAATTTTTGTGAGATTTTGAGCCTTATAGAGCATACATTCTTTTTCGCGCTCACTTTTTGATTATGAGTGTGTCAACATTGATTTGTTATTCTAGAACTTGCATCGATTATACTTGTCGAGACCACACCTTTGATTTGATATACAGAGATGATAAAGGCACCTAGGATTTAACCCACTCACTCCACTAAAAGCCTACCTTCATAATTAACCCCTAGTGAACCCCCTTTGATCCTAATAACCCTTTTTATTGACTCACCCACTAATATTAACCAAAAACCCTTTGTATTTTTTATTACCACTCCTTTTGACTACCTTTTTGTCGAGATTTGATTTGATAAGTTGCCTAACTATGATCTTTATTTCAGTAGTAAATTCATCCTTTATTATGTACTGATTTGTTCTTAAAAAAATCGAGGTATATTCATTATTAGTTATGTGATTAAATGAGCTTATACGTTTAAAGTCCAATTGTTGAAGAAGAAGCTCGTACTATTAGTATTAATATCACAAGTTTTCAATTGATGTAATTATTTATTAGTAGTTCATTGTTTATGGTTAGGTAATTTGTCAATTCAATCTCGATTCTAACCCTCTAATTCAGCCTTTATCCACACCTTTAACCCAAGCCCCATTACAACCCTGTTAAAGACCTTTTGATATGTGTATCATCTCATTTTACAGTAGTGGAGATTTGATTTTCATGCAAGCCTATGGGATTAACTTTTCATGTTTGACTTATGAGTGCTTTTTCTTGAACCTTAAACACCTCGAGTGATTTGAGTGAATCTTTAGTGAGGATGTCAACCCTTGTCGGTTTTGAATCAGAGGTAATTATTTAGGTAAAGGGAGACACCTAACGTTTTCAGGCTACAAATGTATGACTTTGATTGTTTGAATCTTTAGGTCTCTTTGAGTTGAATTATCCATGTATGAATTATCTTTGAATTATGATGAAACACTATTGATGAATATTATGAGTCGACGAATTTTGCTTGAGGACAAGCAAAAGCTTAAGTGTGGGGGTATTGGATAAACCGTAATAGTAACATATTTTATGCCCACATTTAGCATGCTTTTGGATGATTTATCCCTTGAATTATGTAATTTGGTGCTCTTAATCCTTTGTTTTCATGTTTTATATACAGGAAAGCACCGGAGGATGAAAAGAATAAGAATCGGGCCCAAAACAGAGTAAATGGGCCATAACACGAAATCAACACGGCCTGGGCCCAAGTCCACACGGTCGTGCCTCATCAACAGACTCGAACACGGCCTGGCCACGATTCACACGGGCGTGTGCCATAAGCGTGTCCCTGACGTGGGAACGAAGAGTTTCAGTCAGATTAGGATACTTAGATGCAAAGAAAGCCATTCCAAAAGCCTATATAAACACCCTAGAGGCCAACCTGAGGGGGAGTCCATTTAAGGAGTCGAGTTAAGCATCCAGCGAGGCCAAAGAGCCGAGCCAGGGGTCAGAATTGTGGAATTTAGTCTAAGAAAGCTAGTGGATTCATCTTAAGAAGCCAGAGTCATACTCAAGATGGAGGATCTCTCTATTCAATTCCTTCAGGGAATTTTAGGGTTTTTTTTTATGTTTTGTTTTATCTTTTCTTCTGAGATGTATTCTTTTATGATTATGAACTAAACCCTCAGATACCTGAGGGGGATGAAACCTAAATTATGTGTTCTTAATTCTTGTTTTGATATTTCCGGGATATTAATTCAAGTGCGATGTGCTTAGGTGGAGGAGCAAAAGTCCCTGCCTAAGAGTAGATCTAGCTTAATTAAGCGGAGTTGATCGTACGCCTAGACATAGGGTGACGAGATTTTGCCGGATTAGGTTGAAACCTAATATGGGAGTCCATAGATCAAGTTAATGCAATTCTAAGGGTTTTAATTAGAAAGAGATATCAATTAATCAACCTAGGGTTAGACATTAGTAGCCTCGACGGAGGTATTAATATAACCTAGGGAATCCTACGGATCAAGTCAAGTGAATAAATCATCTGGTTCAGAGTTAGATAACAAGTGAAGTCTAGATGGATTCTTCCTCAGGTATTGTCTTAATCAATTGGTTTTTCCCAAAGTTATTTTCTCAAATTCATTGTCTTTGCATCTTTAGCTTAGTTGTTAGTTAATTTTAGATTAGATAAAAATTCCTTTAATTCTTAGGCTAAATAATAAAAAGAAAGTTAGTATTAGTACTTCAGGTTCCTTTGGGTTCGACAATTCGGCCTTGCCGCTAAGCTATATATTGTTCGATAGGTGCACTTGCCTCAAGTCGTTGTCACAGTTACTTTCTAGGCTCGATCATTCTTTTTATAAATTTTTAAGACTCTAACACGATCAGGAGCATTTGTTATACCAAAGGGCATGACAAGGAATTCATAATGGCCATATCTCGTCTAAAATGCAGTTTTCGGAACATCTTGTTCCTTAACTTTCAGCTGCTAATAACCAGACCTCAGGTCTATCTTAGAAAACACTGTGGCTCCCTTCAATTGATCAAACAAATCATCGATCCTTGGTAAAGGATACTTGTTCTTAACTGTAACCTTGTTGAGCTGTCGGTAGTCTATACATAATCTCATCGACCCATCTTTCTTTTTCACAAAAAGTACCGGAGCACCCCACGGAGAATAAATCGGTCTTGCGAAACCTTTATCCGTCAACTCTTGTAACTGGATTTTTTAGTTCTTTTAACTCCGTCAGAGCCATCCTATATGGGGCTATCGAAATAGGTGTCATACCAAGGACCAACTCAATACCAAACTCGACTTTCCTAGTTTGAGACAATCCGGGCAACTCTTCCAGAAATACATTCGGGTACTCACATACCACAGGCACTGACTCAATCTCTCCTTTCGACACTTGAGTATTCAACACAAACGCGAGATAAGACTCATACCATTTTCTTATACTCAGCCACCAAAGAAGAAATCACTATAGGCAAGCTATCTGATTCACCTGATTCAACTCGAAGGATATCCCCATTATCATATTTCAGTTCAATAAATTTTCTCCCACAATTTACTATCACATCATGAGCTGTTAACCAGTCCATACCAAGAATTAGGTCAAATTCATCAAATGTTAGTAGCATGAGGTTAGCCGGAAAATAATGACCTCTAATCATCAAAGGTCAGTTTCTACACACTTTGTCAACTATCACATGCTTGCCTAACGGGTTTGACACTTTCATCATAAATTCTGTAAACTCAATAGGCATATTCATGCTAGACACCAATTTCATACAAACATATGAATGGGTAGACCCCGGATCAATCAAAGCAACAACAGAGATATCATGAAGAGAAAAAGTACCCGTTATCACATCTAGAGATGATGCCTCTTCATGAGCACGAATGGCATAAGTCCTTACAGGCGCTCAGCCCTCGGATGTAAACCCCTTACCCATATTCAACACTGAAACAGGGTACGAGGCATTACTAAGCTTACATGCAATCAATCAAGCAAGTTAGAAACTGAACTTTTCTCTCCAATTTACAATTTTTTTAACATCTCCTAAACAAGCCTACGAGGCCCAATTCACGGTTTAGGAATGATTCTAGATTTAATCGAGCTCCTTTGAAACTTTCTAGAAGACCTTAGAAAATTTTCTCTAAACAGTCCACACGCCCGAGTGGAAGAAGGGGCACGCCCGTGTTCCACACTCGTGGTCGACACTGACTTGCATCACACGGCCAGTCACACGCCCGTGTCCTTCGACCGTGTGGCAAATTAAATTCCAAATTCAGGTGCAGACTTTGTACGGCCTGGGCACACACCATGACAATGGTTGTGCCTTCCACACGACTGAGCCACACGATCGTGTCCCTACCCATGTGTTTACTACTGAGCAAACTGACTTGTAATACTAACATGCAGGGACACACGGCCTAACCACACACCCATGGGGCTGACCGTGTGTCACACATAGCCTAGACACACTCCTGTGTGTCTACCCATGTGGACAAGAACAAGGCTATTTGCCAAGCTCTTTTATCACCCTAACTCATACAAACATAAATAACATTCAACCATCAACCCATTCATGCATATTTTAACCAAACAACCCAATCATGCACCATACACATTCAGGAATAACCTCATTTTATCATAGATTAATAATAATGAGCCATCAACTATGGCTTTATACAAAAGAATTCATCTTTAAAAGAGCCAACACACTTGGCCAAACAACGTGACATTTCACTAAGTCTAGTCCCTATACATGCCATACTCAAAAAGGTAAGTCTAAATATACCATGATATGCTGATAGTGTGGATGATCTTCTAATTATCTTCAAGTCCCGAGCTGGCTCTTTAACACTATAAAACGAGGAAAAAGAAAGGGAGTAGGCTTTAAGATTAGTAAGTCTACATGTAAACAATAAGCATCATACCATATGCTAAGCAATCAAAAACATTACATTTGTATAAGAACAATTCACATTTTCGTAACCATGCTTACTCATCTCATATCTTACTACATTCCAACCATATAACATATGTATTGCTCAAATTTACTTGCACATATACCCTGCACTCATCACCATAAAGCCACATGAAATATTTACTTAGAAAAGTTTCTCGATGACCCTTCAGAGTAATACTAAGTACCCGGTGGTTTCGCACACAGCCCACCATTAATCTATAATAGGGTGGTATCGCATATAGCCCACCAACTAGAATAATTACGATGGTTTCGCACCTAGCCCACCAATTGATAATATAAATGATGGTATCACACACAGCCCATCGTGAATAAATAATTACGGTGGTATCGCATACAGCCCACCAAATGATAATTACAGATATTTATCCGTACTTACATTTCTATTCTGAGGTTCATACGAGAATTACTCATTATCTATCACTTTCAATCAACCTCACCAATAATTAATTTCATCCATACAATGCATCAATAGGTAACAACATATGTATTAAAGATGTATCGTTTACACGTAAACTTACCTCGGTGAAAAATGTGTTAATAGATAATTTAGTTCGTAACCTTGCCTTTTCCTCGGTCAAGGTTGTTTCCGCGCTCTTCTTGATCTATAATAATAAAATTTACTCATTCAATCACTACATAACTCATGATACATCAAAATTTCTACTTAGGAAAAAATGACCATTTCACCCTTATACTTTGACAAAATTACGATTTTACCCCTAAGCTCGTAATCTTTTTTCATCACATTTTCTCATTAAACAAGTCTAGCTAAACATTTATTTCTCTTACAACAATTCACAAAACCAAGCATTTCATGCATTTATTACTCAATTGCAACCTTTACAAATAAGTCTCATTTAGGTGTTTTCATAGAAAAACCTTTCATAAAAGTTATTTCTTAACCTACTAACATTCATTCTCTTCCATAAAAACTCAGCAAACAACATAAACACTCTCATGGAAAATCCCTAAACTTTTAATCATTTTGCAAAATAGTCCCCTCTTTAGCTAGCTTAGGCTTTAGAGGTTCCAAAAGTACAAAAATTATCAAGAAAAGCCATTAAAATCACTTACTAGCAAGGAAAATAGCCCTCTTTATTTTATTTATTTCCTTCAATTTAATCCACCTAACCCACCTACTTGACCAAATTTGACCTCATTTTGTCCCCTATGGCCGGCCACCCATTCTCTAAGGGTCTAATTGTTCTTTAGGGACCTCTAATTTTATATTCCATAGCTATTAGACACCTCTAGCTTGTGAAATAAAACTTTCACACTTCATGCGATTTACTCCTTTTTCGCAATTAAGCATACAATCCCTAAAATTAAAGCACCAAATTTTCACGCATCCTTATAATCATGCTATAGCACATAAAATAGTATTAAAAATAATTTTCTTCAACCTCGAATTAGTGGTCCCAAAACCACTATTCTGACTAGCCCCAAAATCGGGTTGTTACAACTCTCCCCCTTTAGAGATTTTTTGTCCCCGAAAGTCTTACCGGTAAAAGGGTTTGGGTACTGTTCTCTCATGGCTTCTTCCGGTTCCCATGTAGCCTCTTCTACTCTGTGTTTTTGCCATAATACTTTCACTAAGGCTATGCTCTTATTCCTCAATTGTTTAACCTCTCAAGCCAAAATCTTAATTGGTTCCTCTCCATATGTCATGTCCAGTCGTATTTCAATTTCAGTTGGAAGGATCACATGCGAAGGATTGGAACGATATCGCCGCAACATCGACACGTGAAACACGTTGTGTATTCTCTCTAACTCTTCCGGCAAAGCCAACCGGTAAGCTACTGGCCCAATCCTTTCAATAACCTCATACGGCCTTATGAATCGTGGACTCAATTTGCCCTTTCGACCAAATCTTAATATTTTCTTCCACGGGGATACTTTCAGGAATACTTTATCACCCACTTGAAACTTGATTTCTTTCCTTTTTAAATCCGCGTATGACTTTTGCCGATCTGAAGCAGGTTTCAGACTATCACGGATCACTTTCACTTTCTCCTCGGTCTCTTTAACTAGATCAACCCCGTGAATTTGCTTCTCACTAAGCTTAGTTCAATACAAGGAAGTCTGACACTTGCGACCATAGAAAGCTTCGTACGGTGTCATCCGTATACTCAACTGATAATTGTTGTTGTAGGCAAACTCAACCAAAGGTAGATATTTTTCCCAACTACCTTCGAACACTAACACACAGCATCGGAGCATATCCTCAAGAACTTGAATCATTCTTTTTGATTGGCCATCAGTTTGAGGATGGAATGCAGTACTAAAATTCAATCTTGTACCCAAGGCTTCCTGCAACTTCTTCCAAAATCTCGAAGTATATCTTGGATCTCTATCCGAGATAATAGATATAGGTACTCCATGTAATCTCACAACTTTGGCAATATACAGCTCGGCTAGCTTATTAAGTGAGTAATCCACACGCATCAGTATAAAGTAAGCCGACTTCGTTAATCTATCCACAATAACCCACAAAGCATCTTTCTTTTTCAGAGTTGTACGCAACCCCGTTATGAAGTCCATTGTGATTTGATCCCACTTCCACTCGGGAACCATCAATGGCTGAAGTAATCCCGAAGGTACCTGATGCTCGGCTTTAACTTGTTGACAAATCAAACACTTAGAAACAAACTCAGAGATGTCTTTTTCATACCCGGCCAGCAATACAACTTCTTCAAATCATTGACCATTTTTTTGCTGCCCAGATGTACAGATAAACACCCACTATGTGCTTCATGTAAAATTTTCTGAATTAATTCATCATCCTTTGGTACACAAACTCTACCATAAAACATCAAGCAATCATCTAAACCAACTCAAAAATCAGAGTCATTTCCTGATTCGCACTGAGCTCTCTTAACTTGTATTTCTCTGTCATTCTTTTGAGCTTCACATATCTGCTGAAGAAATAATGGGCTAGCCCTCAACTCGGCCAATACAGCACCATCATCAAACAATGTTAAACTCGTATTCATATCTCTCATAGCATATAGGGAGTTTCTGCTCAAGGCATCCGCAACAACATTCGCTTTTCCCGGATGGTAATCTATTACTAGCTCGTAGTCCTTCAATAACTCAAGCCACCGCCGTTGTCGCAAATTCAAATCTTTCTGATTCATCAAGTATTAGAAACTCTTGTGGTCGGTGAAGATTTGACATTTCCCACCATACAAATAATAACGCCAAATCTTCAAAGCAAAAACGATAGCAACCAACTCCAAATCGTGAGTAAGATAATTTTTCTCATGCGATTTTAGTTGTCTCGAGGCATAAGCTACTACTTTACCCTCCTGCATCAACACACAGCCAAGACCATTTAATGATGCATCACTATAGACCACGAACTCCTTTCCCGACTCAGGTTGTACTACAACCGCTGCTTCAATCAACAAAGCTTTCAGTTTCTCAAAACTCTGTTGGCTTGTAATAGTCCGAATTTGACCCTAATCGGAACAGTGGTTTCGGGACCACAAATCTGAGTCGATAGAATATTTATATATTATATTTGGTGTCTATGATTTATGAGTGTGCATGTGCAAAAATTTTCGTGAGTTAATTTGACCGTTTGTGTGTTTAATTTAAAGAAAATGACTAAATCGCTTAAGTGGTAAAAGTAGCCATTTATTAAATTAAGTGGCTAAATTGATTTGTCTTCTTTTGTATGAGTATTTAAGTTGCAAATTTACCTTTTAGCATGTAAGTGGACGGCATATGGTTATAATTTCATGTTAATATGCTTTTATATATATTATATAATTATAAGTTAAAATGTTATAATATATGTTAACAATATTAAAATAAAAGACATGTGTTTCTTCATTATCTTTTTCATTCTTCTTCACCGAAACTAAAGAAGAAAAAGAAAGAAAAACTCAAGCAAGGGTTCGGCCATGGTTTTGGTCTAATTCAAGATTAGTTTGTGATCTGTTTTTGATAATTTTTACGTTTTTGAGATCGTTGTTATGAGATGTACAAGACCCATGTTTTAATTTTTGATTTGGATGAATATTTTGAGTTGAGCCATTGATGATAGCTTGTTGTTTATGTTGTTAAATGGTGAAATATGATATATATATATATATGTGTGTTAGATTAACAAGTTTTGTCTTTGAATTTTTGATGAAATTGAGTATATTGGACTAAATTGCAAAAATAAATTTTTGAGGGACTAAAATGTGAAATAAATGAAATTTATGGACCTGTATAAGGACTAGGTACATTCGGCCCTTAAGGTGTTTATTCAAATTTTGTGTATTTTGTGTTTTGTGCAAATAGAACTAAATTATAAAAAGTGTGAAATATTAGTGGCAAAATGGTAATTTGTCCATTTATGTGTTTTTGGGCTAAATTGAATGAAAATATATTTGAATGAGCTTAATTTGAACATGTTTTGATCAAGAACCAAGACGACGGATTTGGATCGGGGAAACGCAAAAATAACCGAATAGTCGGTTTTTGACATCTGACGATATCCGAGGTAAGTCTTTAAGCAATAAAACTTTGTAAATTATGTACATAACCTAGTATATGTTGATATGGAAACTTGTATTTAAATTATTGAAGAGCCGAATGTGGTTTAAGGTGAGATTTAATGTGTTTAAGTTGTTTGAATGAGATATGTTGTTTGGATGCTTGTATAAAGGTTATGAAGTGTAGAAGTGAATCGATATATGGAACGAATTGTGTGAGACAGATTAAAAGTATCATGATTCAGGCTGTGAGCCTAGCAAGCCTTGGGCTGGTGAACTTAATCGGGCTTTATGCCTAGCAGGCTTATTGCCGGTGATTGAATATCAGACCTATGGTCTAGCAGGCTTAGTGTCGGTGTGTGATTCAGGCTTATCCCTAGCAGGTTTTATACCGTTGATTTATATTACAAGCTTATGTTTATGAAATGATCAAGTTATGGTGGCAATTGAGCAAGTTAAAGCTTAGTTAAATGATGTAGATTACATTCGGCCATAAGGTATGTGTTTATATATTGACATGTTTATATGTGATGTTTATTGAGCAAGTAAGTTGACTAAAAGATGCTCTTGTATATTCAGTTTTCTACATATGTGAATAAATAATATTGTATCGTTATTATATATTAGTACACATGTGATGTTTAATGGATGTATATATATATACATATACATTCAATTATATGTGATTAAATTGTACATGGTACTTACTAATTCGGTTGTATATGGAAACATATTGAACTATATGCAATTGGTAAGTTTGTATTTTTTTGTTAAAGCAAGATAGTGATGTTTTGAATTTGATAACTGATAAATGCAATGTTATGTAAGGATAGTAGTATTCAGCCATGATTGTCCAGTTGTGCTATGTTATTATATTAATGACATAAAATAATTGGTTTTAAAAATGTTTGAATGTTCGATTGAGTAGTTATATTTGCTTAAGACTTACTAAGCTAAGTTAGCTTACTCTATGTGTTTTGTTATTTTGTTTTATAGATTTTGGTTACAAGCTACGAGCTCGGGGGATCATCAACGAAGTCATCCACACTATCTACTTATTTTGGTACCTTTAAAGTTTTGATTTTGAACTTAAGGCATGTGTAGGCTAGATTATGTTTTGATTTAATGAATTTTGTTCTTGTATATATATATATAGCCATGCGAAAATGGCTAAATGGTGGTGCTTTGGTCCTAGATGTATTCAGCCATGGTGTTTGCTTATTATAAAAGCTTTTTTGATAGTGTAAGTATGCTTGGTTGGTAGTATGGTTGAATGTGATTTTGATTATGCACGGCTTATTAAACTATGGATGGAAGTGTCATTGTTAGATAGTTGGTATTATTTATATGGATTGAATGATAGAGCTTGCTATGTTTCATGAAAGATTTAACGAATACTTTAATTGATATAATGTGTAATATTATTAAGCCAAAGAGAATTTGTTAGCCAAATGATGTGGTAAGTGAAGTAGATGTTGAAATTAAATTTTGGCGTATTGTTTAGGCATATTAGTATTTTTGTAAATCAAAGATACTATTAACTACCATTTATGACCAAAAATGAATAGTGATATTATAGTCAAGATTTAAACAAAATGTTAAGTATAAGATTGTATTGGTTCATTTAATAATGTTTGTTATGGTTGTAATTATAAATGTTGATATATATATATATATATATATATACTTGGTTTATGAAATGAATTATGATTATTTATTAATTCGAAATTCGAAAGTCATGGTTGTAATATTTGTTTATGTCTCGAACTTTAGGTTATTGTAAATATAAGCATTTTAACCTTGATACATGTTAATTAGATTGTTAATTTGTTTTAACAAATGATTTGTGTTTGTTTGAACTTTAAAGCATGGATTATTTATGTATTAATTGTAATAAAGTACGAAAGGATTTTTGTTGGTTAAGTGAACTATATTTGACAAAATGATCTGTATGACTGTGCCGAGTTGTGTTATGTACAGTAATGCCTTGTAACCTTAATCCAGCAACAGATATGGGTTAAGGGTGTTACATTTTATTGGTATCAGAGCTTACGATTTAGTCGATTCTAGGACTATCGTAACGCGTGTGAGTCTAGCTATACATGCCTTAATTTATAATACGATAGTGTGATGACTTCTGACATCTGAATTGTGTTTTTATATAGTAAATGGATCTCGATAGAGCCGTAGCTGATGATATCGAGAGAGTAGCACCTAATCCCGCTCATGGGACAGCTCCGGTAGAATCTCGACCTATCTCAAGTAGCCATGAGGGGGAGGCTAAGCAAGCCTTCTATCAAATGATGAACGATTGTTTTACTCAATATATACGGACTAACCCAGCTGTGCAACAACCTCCACCCCTGACTAATCCATGTCCGATACCTATGGTACCTCTGATGATAGATCCGATGAGATTTAGCAGGCCTCCTGTTGATAAAATCAGGAAAAACGGGTCCGAAGAGTTTAAAGCTAATGATGATGATGATGCGAAACAAGCTGAGCTGTGGGTTGATAATACTATTCGTGTGTTCAACGAGTTATCATGTACTCCAGATGAAAGTTTAAAGTGTGCTATATACTTATTACGAAACACTGCACATCACTGGTGGAATACACTAGTATCGGTGGTTCCGAAAGAAAAAGTAACCTGGGAATTTTTCCAGACTGAGTTCTATAAGAAATACATCAGCCAGTGATTCATTGATCAGAAACACAAAGAATTTCTGGAATTGGAGCAGGGTCGTATGACCGTAACTGAGTATGAACAGAAATTTGTAAGATTAAGCTGATATGCTCGTGAATGTGTTTCAATCGAAGCGATCATGTGTAAAAGATTCAAGGACGGTTTAAATGAAGACATTAAGTTGTTGGTTGGCATACTTGAGATTAAAGAGTTCGTGGTACTTGTTGAACGAGCCTGTAAAACCGAAGAGCTTGGAAAAGAGAAAAGAAAAGCTGAATTTGAAGCCATAGACTTCCGTAAAAGATCATCGAGCAAGACCTTTCATTCAGCATCAAAGAAGTTCAGAGATGAATCTAGTCGACATAAAGCTACTTCAGACTTTTCTAGACGAGACCGAGACCGGCTTCCTGCGGGTTCCCGAGCCACTTCGATTGCTAGCGTTGGTAATGTTCAGCAGAATAGGGTTGAGTGCAAGCATTGTGGAAAATGGCATTTTGGGAGTTGTAGATTGCATGATCGGTCATGTTTTAAATGTGGATCGATGGATCATTTTATTCGGGAGAGCCCGATGTTAGCCGAGCAACATACTGTTCAGAATGCGAGACCGAGCAACATGTCAACGCAAGGTAGACCACCCAGGAGTTCGGATAATGTAGGTGGCAGTCAGAGAGGAACAAAAGATACAGTGGTTCGATCTGAGGCTCGTGCACCTACTAGAGCATATGCTATACGCGCTCGTGAGGATGCTTCTTCCCCAGATGTTATTACCGGTACTTTTACTCTTTATGATACTAGTGTTATTGTGTTGATTGATCCTGGTTCGACTCATTCTTATGTGTGTGAAACATTAGTATCCAATAAGACTCTACCTGTTGAGTCTACTGAGTTTGTGATTCGAGTATCAAACCCCTTGGGCCGGTGTGTTCTGGTTGATAAAATGTGTAAAAATTGCCCGTTGATAATTCGAGATTCATGTTTTCCAGCCGATTTGATGTTGTTGCCTTTTGATGAATTTGATACAATTTTGGGTATGGATTGGTTGACTTTGCACGATGTTGTTGTTAATTGCAAAAAAAGACGATTGATCTGAGATCTCAAAACGGTGAAACTATTCAGATTGAATCTAATGATTTGAATGAGTTACCAGTCGTAATATCTTCAATGTTAGCTCGGAAGTATGTGAGAAAAGGGTATGGAGCTTACTTTGCCTATGTGCTTGATAGTAGAGTGATTGAAAAGAAGATTGAATCTGTACCAGTTGTGTGCGAGTATCCGGATGTGTTTCTTGAAGAATTACCGGGTTTGCCACCTGTTCGAGAGGTAGAGTTTGGTATTGAGTTAGTATCGGGGACGACTCCGATTTCGATAGCTCTGTATCGCATGGCACCTACGGAATTAAAAGAGTTGAAAGCACAGTTGCAAGAGTTAACAGATAGGGGTTTTGCACGACCGAGTTTCTCTCCTTGGGGTGCGCCAATACAATTTGTGAAAAAGGAAGATGGAACTATGCGAATGTGTCTTGATTACCGACAGCTTAATAAGGTGACTATAAAGAATAAATACCCGTTGCCACGGATTGACGACTTGTTTGATCAGCTGAAGGGAGCTTCAATATTTTTAAAGATAGATTTGAGACCGGGTTATTATCAGTTGCGAGTCAGAGATTCCGATGTGCCAAAGACTGTTTTCCGGACGAGGTACGGACACTATGAGTTTTTGGTTATGCCTTTCGGACTTACTAATGCACCTACTGTTTTTATGGATCAGATGAATCAGATTTTTAGACAGTATTTGGATCGGTTTGTGGTAGTGTTTATAGATAATATTCTGATCTACTCCAGAGATGAAACCGAGCATGCCGAGCATCTGAGACTTGTGCTAACAAACTTTGTGAGATAAACAGTTGTATGTAAAGTTTAGTAAGTGTGAGTTCTGGTTGAGTGAAGTCAATTTTTTGGGTCATGTTGTTTCAGCATCAGGTATTCGGGTTGATGCGAATAAAATATTGGCTATACTCGATTGGAAACCACCAAAAAATGTTTCTAAAATTCGAAGCTTTCTGGGGCTTACTGGTTACTATAGACGATTTGTGAAAGGTTTTTCTATGATAGCTACACCGTTGACAAAGCTATTACAGAAAGATGTTAAGTTCGAATGGTCAGAAAAGTGTCAGAAAAGTTTCGATCAATTGAAAGCTCTTTTGACCGAAGCTCCAGTGTTAGTCCAGCCTGAACCGGGTAAAGAATTTGTTATTTATAGCGATGCATCTTTGAATGGTTTGGGTTGCATTGATGCAGGAAGGCAAAGTCATAGCTTATGCCTCAAGACAGTTGAAGCCACATGAAAGAAACTATCCGACACATGATTTGGAGCTAACGGCCATTGTGTTCGTGTTAAAGATTTGGTGTCATTATCTGTTCGGTGAGAAATGTCATATTTATTCAGATCATAAATGCCTGAAGTATTTGATGACTCAGAAAGATTTGAATTTGAGACAACGCTGATGGTTAGAGTTGTTGAAAGATTATGAACTAGTGATTGACTATCATCCGGAAAAAGCTAATGTTGTTGCGGATGCTTTAAGTCGAAAGTCATTATTTGCTCTTCGTGCAATGAACGCGCATATGGATGTGTCTGATGACGGTTCGATTGTAGCCAAATTAAAAGCAAGACCATTATTTATGCAACAAATTAGTGATGCCCAGAAAGTTGATAAAGATTTGTTGGTAAATTGAGCTCAGTGTGAAAGTAATGTTGAGTCAGAGTTTCGAATTGATGAGAATGATTGTTTGAAGTTCAAGGACGGAATATATGTTCCGAGGAATTCAGATTTGATTCAGACGATATTGAATGAAGCTCATAGCAACCGAATGTCTGTTCATCCGGGTAGCACGAAAATGTATAACGATTTGAAACAGTTCTATTGGTGGCCTAGTATGAAACGAGACATATCTGAATTTGTCTCGAAGTGCTTAGTTTGTCAACAGGTAAAGGCCGAACATCAGGTACCTTCTGGGTTACTTCAGCCGATCATGATACCTGAATGGAAGTGGGACAGAGTCACTATGGATTTTGTATCCGGTTTGCCTATGACACCAAGCAAGAAAGATGCAATCTGGGTTGTTGTGGATAGATTGATCAAATCAGCTCACTTTATTCGCTCGATAAGCTTGCTGAGTTGTATGTATCTCAAATTGTGAGATTACATGGTGTGCCTATTTCTATTGCTTCAGACAGAGACCCGAGATTCACGTTGCGGTTTTTGAAGAAATTGCAAGATGCTTTAGGTACCAAACTATACTTTAGCACAGCTTTTCATCCGCAGACAGATGGGCAATCCGAACAAATCATTCAGATACTTGAGGATATGTTGAGATGTTGCATCCTCGAGTTTGAAGGTACGTGGGAACGATACTTACCTCTAATTGAATTTGCTTATAAAAATAGTTTTCAATCTAGTATCAAAATGGCACCCTACGAAGCTTTGTACGGTCGTAAATGTCGTACACCATTGTACTGGATCGAGCTCAGTGAAAACAAGATACACGGAGTTGATTTGATTAAAGAAACTAAACAGAAAGTGGCAGTGATCCGTGATAGTTTGACAGCTGCGTCAGATAGTCAAAAGTCATAGGCAGGTTTGAAACGTAAAGACATTGAGTTTCAGATCGGAGATCGAGTATTTTTGAAAGTTTCACCATGGAAGAAAGTACTTAGATTCAGTCGTAAAGGCAAGTTGAGTCCGAGATTCATTGGATCGTATGAAATTATAGAGCGTATTGGGCCGATTGCTTATAGACTACAGTTACCACCAGAGCTAGAAAAGATCCATAATGTCTTTCATGTTTTGATGCTTCGTAGATATCGATCTGATCCTTCACATGTGATTTGCCCAACAAAGGTTGAAATACAGTCTGATATGACGTATGAGGAGGAACCGATTTGTATTATGGCTAAAGAGATAAAAGAATTGAGAAATAAGAAAATTTCGTTAGTTAAAGTACTGTGGCAAAAGCACGGAGTTGAAGAAGCAACTTGGGTGTAACACCCCAAACCCGGGCCACAAGCCCTGACCGGATCTGGTATGTCACTGCGGAAAACGTTTGAAGACTGATTTCACTTTTGGGTAAAACATTAAAAATTTTTGCCTTTAATAAAACATTGTGTGTTTAAATCTCCCAATAAAACTAAGTTATTACAATTTCCCGGATTAAAACTTTAATATCTTTTTAAAAATATAAGTTTCCGAAATTAAAAACACTTCCAAATAATAATTTAATCATCATCTGGCTTAAACATAATAAAAATGTTCAAATACTTTAGCTGGGCCTTATTACAATAAATAATTAAACAAAAGTTCTTAGTAATAAACTGAATAAAATAAAGAAGATGTCTTCTGCATGGGCCACCTCGTATCCACTCCAACCCAGTCCAAGCTTTATGCATCACCTGTAAGGTTTGAGAAAAATTAGGTGAGTCAAACAGACTCAGTGCATAGCTATTTCACATGTCTCCACATATGGGCTTGGCCCATATCCACACAGTTCACATACATAAATATGCAATTATGAAGCCCAACCCAACCTAATGTCCATCCGTCACACCTACCTCGGCAGACCTGCTGCCCAAGGCCGTGGCTAATCCACCGATCAACTAAATGATCCCACATATCTTACCCTGGCAAACCTGCTGCTCAAGGCTGTGGCTAATCCACCGATCACATAAGTGATCCCACATATCAATCAGTCCACGGTGATGCACACAACTATCAACCACCGAGATGAGGCACCTAGCCAACACCTCCCTTGATGAAGCACATAGCTAACATCAAGCACCAATGTAGCACAGGGCTAACATTAGACCACGTACATAAAGTACACCCTTTCATTCGATAGTCACATCCCAAGTCCCATGCATATACATGTATCATGGCAACATATCACTTGAAACAAATATACATCACATGCCATCACATTTGCATACATTCATCAATAATCATTTAATATCGTAAATCACTGACCTGATTATTCGATCACCCACCACGGGTATTCACAACTTAGCCTTTATTTTGGCTATCATTCACATTATACACATACATATAATAACACCTTTAAACATTCAAGAGACAGTGCGATAACTACGCACCTGTTTGGCACAATCGATCAAATCTCGAAACTCTACGTCTAAACGATTTGCACCCAACCTTGTCGAAACCTCCTACACAACCTTTTGTCAAAATCGACTAACACTAAAACCAAATATGGCCTATAGCCGAAAGTCACTACTGCCTTACCTTACGGATCTAAATCCCGAAAACCACCACTTGCTTTAAAGATTGTCGAAATCCCTATATGCCACATGTTAGATTCGGCTATACACAATAAATCCATATAAAATGGCCCTTGGCCGAATTAGCACATACCACTTACCTTGATCACTACAAATCCCGTAACCTCCTTCACGCTAGCTGCACAACCACAAGACTAAAGCTTAATGAACATTCGGCCATCCACACAAATCAAGGCCTAATCCCTTGTTTCGGCACACCAAAGGAAGAGAAGGAAAAATCGATTGATAATGAAAGAACACTTACCACTACACACGTTGCTTTGAAGAGGCTAAAAGAAAGAATCACACTACCGCTTTCGGCTTTTTAAGACTCGCGACAAGAAATACTAATAAGGCTATCTTTAGTTTCGGCTATGGCTTTTCAGAAGTGAGTTGAAATATTCGGCTAACACCAAAATAAAGAAGGAGCTTGGGAAAGGGATATAGGTTCTGCCAAAATAGAGAAAGAAGAAAAGAAAAGTTTGAAGGACTTTGGCAATGGTGACAAGGGAGAATTCAGCTTCAAAAGAAAAGGGAGGAAAAAGAGAATTCTCTTGACTTAAATTTCGGCAATAGAGATTAAAAGATGAACAAATAATTTTGGCACTTAATCCCCCCACTTCATAGCCGAAAATACCCACCTACAAAGTCCCTTGGCCGGCCACCATGTGCTCACTTATCAAACCCCAAATTAATCTCCCATTATCACTTCATTTAAAATTAATAAAAGTAAGCCACCATTATCTCTTCTATATTTATCTCACACACTCAAAATAAATAAAATAAATCCCTCACTTTATCCCTTATCTTCTCTTATCTTACCCATTAAAAATAATAAAAGAAAATTAAAATATAATCACCACTATCCTAGCCACAATTAAAAAAAACCACAACAAGCCTTATCTCATCCTTCCCAAGGTCCATGTGCCCGTCCAACACTTCCCTTCCCTGCTGACGCCAAAAGCCAAAAATAAAAACCACACTCCTTGCGGCCAGCAAGGTTCGAACCTCTTCCCTCCTGAAGCCCCTTTGACGCGAACGCCCCAAGCCACCTTGCTGCTGGTTCCTTTGTGTCATCAACTCCCCATATTTTCTTTTAAAGCCTCCTTAGCCCAGCTTCCCTTCTTGACGCAAAGAGCAAAATAAAAACACACTTATACTACCATCAAGACTCGAACTCCAGACCTGCACCAAGCTTATGGCGTCATTTCCAGGCCCTTAAGTAGCGCCTTGCAGCCACTTTACCAAGGCCTGTTTCTTGTCCAAAAGCGCCCAAAATTTTCCTTAAGGCCTCCGTAGCCCAATTCCCCTTTTTAACGCCAAAAATAAAAGCTTCCAAGTGCCATTTCTGCAGCTCGAACCTCCTCTCCTTGGCACTCCATGTGATGCAACCTTCCATGCCCCCTAGGGTAGCGTCCCAAGCCACTTTACCACATGACTTCCTTGTGTCATAAATCCCACGCAAATATCCTTAAGGCCTCTTTGCCTAGTTTCCTCTTTTCACTTAAAATTCCAATATTTTCCAAGCATTTCCCCTTCACCTAAAGTTTTCAAAAAACTCCTAAAACACATCCAAACATACACTAAGCTCACCAACACTTGAATTATGCTACAAATGCATAACCCCTAATCTGGGATATTACATTCGGAGTCAGAGGATACAATGAAAGAGCGTTATCTAAGCCTATTCATCGGTAAGATTTTCGGGGACGAAAATCCCTAAAGGGGGAAAGTTGTAACAGTCCGAATTTGACCCTAATCAGAACAGTGGTTTCGAGACCACAAATCCGAGTCGATAGAATATTTATATATTATATTTGGTGTCTATGATTTATGAGTGTGCATGTGCAAAAATTTTCGTGAGTTAATTTGACCGTTTGTGTGTTTAATTTAAAGAAAAGGACTAAATCGCGTAAGTGGTAAAAGTAGCCATTTATTAAATTAAGTGGCTAAATTGATTTGTCTTCTTTTGTATGAGTATTTAAGTTGCAAATTTACCTTTTAGCATGTAAGTGGGCGGCATATGGTTATAATTTCATGTTAATATGCTTTTATATATATTATATAATTATAATTTAAAATGTTATAATATATGTTAATAATATTAAAATTAAAGACATGTGCTTCTTCATTATCTTTTTCATTCTTCTCCACCGAAACTAAAGAAGAAAAAGAAAGAAAAACTCAAGCAAGGGTTCGGCCATGGTTTTGGTCTAATTCAATGTTATTTTGTGATCCATTTTTGATAATTTTTACGTTTTTGAGATCGTTGTTATGAGATGTACAAGAACCATGTTTTAATTTTTTATTTGGATGAATATTTTGAGTTGAGCCATTGATGATAGCTTGTTGTTTATGTTGTTAAATGGTGAAATATGATATATATGTGTTAGATTAACAAGTTTTGTCTTTGAATTTTTGATGAAATTGAGTATATTGGACTAAAAAAATAAATTTTTGAGGGACTAAAATGTGAAATAATCTAAATGTATGGACTTGTATAAGGACTAGGTACATTCGGCCCTTAAGGTGTTTATTTAAATTTTGTGTATTTTTTGTTTTGTGTAAATAGGACTAAATTATAAAAAGTGTGAAGTATTAGGGGCAAAATGGTAATTTTCCCATTTATGTGTTTTAGGGCTAAATTGAATGAAAATATATTTGAATGAGCTTAATTTGAACAAGTTTAGATCAAGAACCAAGAAGACGGATTTGGATCGGGGAAAAGCGAAAATAATCGAATAGTCAGTTTTTTACGTCCGACGATATCCGAGGTAAGTCTTTAAGCAATAAAACTTTGTAAATTATGTACATAACCTAGTATATGTTGATTTGGAAACTTGTATTTAAATTATTGAAGAGCCGAATATGGTTTAAGGTGAGACTTAATGTGTTTAAGTTGTTTGAATGAGATATGTTGTTTGGATGCTTGTATAAAGGTTATGAAGTGTAGAAGTGAATCGATATATGGAACGAATTGTGTGAGACAGATTAAAAGTATCATGATTCAGGCTGTGAGCCTAGCAAGCCTTGGGCTGGTGAACTTAATCGGGCTTTATGCCTAGTAGGCTTATTGCCGGTCATTAAATATCAGACCTAGGGTCTAGCAGGCTTAGTGCCGGTGTGTGATTCAGGCTTATGCCTAGCAGGTTTTATACCATTGATTTATATTACAAGCTTATGTTCATGAAATGATCAAGTTATGGTGGCAATTGAGCAAGTTAAAGCTTAGTTAAATGATGTAGATTACATTCGGCCATAAGGTATGTGTTTATATATTGACATGTTTATATGTGATGTTTATTGAGCAAGTAAGTTGACTAAAATATGCTCTTGTATATTCAGTTTTCTACATATGTGAATAAATAATATTGTATCGTTATTATATATTAGTATGCATGTGATGTTTAATGGATGTATATATATATACATATACATTCGATTATATGTGATTAAATTGTACATGGTACTTACTAATTCGGTTGTATATGGAAACATATTGAACTATATGCAATTGGTAAGTTTGTATTTTTTTTTTTTGTTAAAGCAAGATAGTGATGTTTTGAATTTGATAACTGATAAATGCAATGTTATGTAAGGATAGTAGTATTCGGCCATGATTGTCCAGTTGTGCTATGAGATTATATTAATGACATAAAATAATTGGTTTTAAAAATGTTTGAATGTTCAATTAAGTAGTTATATTTGCTTAAAACTTACTAAGCTAAGTTAGCTTACTCAGTGTGTTTTGTTATTCTGTTTTATAGATTTTGGTTACAAGCTACGAGCTCGGGAAATCGTCAACGAAGCCACCCACACTATCTACTTATTTTGGTACCTTTAAAGTTTGGATTTTGAACTTAAGGCATGTATAGGCTAGATTATGTTTTGATTTAATGAATTTTGTTCTTGTATATATATATATAAAGCCATGCAAAAATGGCTAAATGGTGATGCTTTGGTCCTAGATGTATTCGACCATGGTGTTTGCTTATTATAAAAGCTTTTTTGATAGTGTAAGTATGCTTGGTTGGTAGTATGGTTGAATGTGATTTTGATTATGCACGGCTTATTAAACTATGGATGGAAGTGTCATTGTTAGATAGTTGGTCTTATTTTTATGGATTGAATGATAGAGCTTGCTATGTTTCATGAAAGATTTAACAAATAATTTAATTGATATAATGTGTAATATTATTAAGCCAAAGAGAATTTGTTAGCCGAATGATGTGGTAAGTGAAGTAGATGTTGAAATTAAATTTTGGCGTATTGTTTAGGCATATTAGTATTTTTGTAAATCAAAGATACTATTAACTACCATTTATGACCAAAAATGAATAGTGATATTATAGTCAAGATTTAAACAAAATATTAAGTATAAGATTGTATTGGTTCATTTAATAATGTTTGCTATGGTTGTAATTATAAATGTTGATATATATATATATATATATATACTTGGTTTATGAAATGAATTATGATTATTTATTAATTTGAATTTCGAAAGTCATGGTTGTAATATTTGTTTATGTCTCAAACTTTAGGTTATTTTAAATATAAGCATTTTAACCTTGACACATGTTAATTAGATTGTTAATTTGTTTTAACAAATGATTTGTGTATGTTTGAACTTTGAAGCATGGATTATTTATGTATTAATTGTAATAAAGTACGAAAGGATTTTTGTTGGTTAAGTGAACTATATTTGACAAAATGATCTGTATGACTGTGCCGAGATGTGTTATGTACAGTAATGCCTTGTAACCTTAATCCAGCAACGGATATGGGTTAAGGGTGTTACATGGCACTTCTCGGTCCATTCAAACTTAACATCCTTATGCAATACCGTCGTCATCAGAGTGGCTATCATGGAGAATCCCTTGACAAATCGTTTGTTGTAACCTGCTAAGCCCAAGAAGCTCTTAATTTCTAACACATTTCTCGACGATTTGCACTCCACAATAGCCAAGATCTTGCTCAGATCAACTCTAATGCCATCACCCGACACAATGTGTCCTAAGAATCTAACCTCTCGGAGCCAAAACTCACTCTTGCTAAATTTAGCATACAACTGCTTGTCTCTTAGAGTCTGCAACACAGTTCTCAACTGTTTTGCATGTTCACTCTCATCCCGAGAATAAATCAGTATGTCATCAATAAAAACAACTACAAATTTATCCAAGTAAGGTCAGAAAATACGGTTCATTAGATCCATAAATACTGCAGGAGCATTCGTTAAACCAAATGGCACGACAAGGAACTCATAATGGTAGAAATTGTTTACGATACGTGACATGGTATGTATGTAATAAGAACAAGCAAGAGTAAGTTATGGCAAAGTACTTAAGACTTTGCATTTTATCCAATGCTATGATTGGATGATGTTATGAGCTTATGTTGTTATTTATTTTTCAGGTAAACTTACTAAGCTTTATGCTTACTCCCCTCATTTCCCTTTTCCTTGTAGCATTACCAAGTTAGCTCGAGAATTCGTGGAACGTCAGAGTTCGGAAATCGCACTATCGACTACACTTTGGTATAGCAAAGTTAGATTCATTTTGAGTATGGCATGTATAGGACTTAGTCTCTTTTGTTATGTCATATTTTCTAGCCAAATTTTTGGCTATTAATGTTGTTAAATTCATTTTGTAAGTGGTCATTGGAATTGGACCAATATTTGACAAGTTTATATCTGTTCAATGATGAAAAAACTCATAAGTGTATGCTTGTGTGGACGTCCTGATTTTGAGTCTTTGGAAGTGCTTTATAGTCCTGATACATGTCGGATTGTATTGGTGTAAATGTGATTGCTAAATAGGGTGGCATTTTGCTTGGTAGATAGCCTTTCAAATGTCCACACGGGTAGACACATGGGCGTGTGTCTAGGCCGTGTGAGACACACTGTCAGCCTCATGGGCATGTTGGTTGGCCGTGTGACCCCATGCATGCTAGGTTTACAAGTCAGTATGCTCAGTAGTAAACACACGGGCAGAGACACGGCCGTGTGTCTCAGTCATGTGAGTGGCATAGCTATGGACATGGGCGTGTGCACAGGTCATGTGAAGTCTGCACCTAAAATTAGGATTTTAATTCGACACACGGTCTAAGGACTTGGGCATGTGCCTCGGCCTTGTGACCATAGTGAGGTGATGATGTCATAAATAGAATTCCATGGTTTTTGGCACACGGGCGTGTCGAGGCCATGTGAAGGACACGGGCCAGCACACGGGCGTGTGACAGGCTGTGTGAAGCAAGTCAGTGTCGACCACGGGTGGAACACATGGGCGTGTGTGACCACACAGCCTGCCTACACGGGCATGTTCCATTCCACACGTGCGTGTGGCCCTGTTTAAGCAAAATGTTTTTAAATGCACCAAAATTTTTGGTTTGGTCCCGAATCACTCCAAATGTATGTTTAAGGTCTCGTAGACCCTTGATAGGGACGTTATGATTATAAATGAAAAGTTTTAAGTTAGAATGAAACTTTATGGCATGATGTTGTGAGTTTAAGCAAGTTAAGTTCGGTAATGCCTCGTATCCGATTCAGGTGTTGAATACAGGTAAGGGGTGTTACAACATGCCCGTGTGTAAAAACCTTGACATTTTGTTTCTGACGTCATCAACCCAATAAGGTCACATGGCCAAGGCACACGCCCATGTCCTTTAGGCCGTATGGCGAATTAAATTCCTAAATTCAAGTGCAGACTTCACATGGCCTGAACACATGCCCATGTTCTATGGTTGTGTCTTCCACATGGTTGAGACACACGGCCGTGCCTCAGCCCGTGTGGTTACTACTGGGAGTTCTGTTTTGCCAACTTAGGGTGCAGGGAGGCACACGGCTGAACTACACGCCCATGGCGCAGACTGTGTGTCACACACAGCCTAGACACATACCCGTGTGTCTACCTGTGTGGACAACAACAAGGCTATTTACCAAGCGCTTTTTGCCACCCTTGCACCAAAATAAGCCACATTAAATAACCTATCATTCATGCATTAATATACCAAATACTCAACCATGCAATTTGCACATCCATGAAAAACATCATCATTTTCATATATCAATAATAAGTATTAGCCATCATCCATGGCCTTGTAAAAAACTAATTCATCTTCAAGACAAGCCAGCACATTTGGCCAAAACAATATGACACTTGGCAAAAGACCAAATCCCTATACACGCCATATAGAAAATGTTAATTTTAACTATACCAAATGTTCAAATTGATAGTAGGATCGAGCCTCCGACGTCCTTTGATCCCTGAGCTAGCTTGTCAACACTATAAGAAAATGGAAAGGAAAAAGTAGTAAGCACAAAGCTTAGTAAGTCGCATGTAAATAAATAACAACAATTACCTTACTGTATCATACTCATAACATATTATAAACTTGCACAAATTCTTGAATGATTAAAGGCGTAACTTACTCAAATTCACCTTTCCTAATCATACGACATAATTCGAGCTCTTTTCTAATGAATTACATGCAAGTACCCGTTTCACTTTCAACTTAGTCGTAACTTTTATCACCTTTGATACAAGATCTAAATTTCCCATGAACCAGTTGGAAAACCAAAGGATACCTAACAAGCCTCACACAAGAGGGTACGATGTCAATGCCATGTCCCAGACATGGTCTTACACTGGCTCACATATCGAGGTCGATGCCATGTCCCAGACATGGTCTTATACTAGCTCTTGTCTCAATGCCAATGCCATGTCCCAGACATGGTCTTACATTGGCTTTCGTATTGTGGCCGACGCCATGTCCCAGACATGGTCTTTGTAACAGGCGAATTTTGACCCTAATAAGAAAAGTGGTTTCAGGACCACAAATCCGAGTCCGAAAAATATTTTAAAATTATTTTTCGTGTTTATTATGTGTGAATTTGTTGGTGTTAAATTTTCGTGACTTAATTTTGTCGTTTAGGTACCCGATTAAATAAAAGGACTTAATCGTGTAAAATATAAAAGTTATAAATTAAAGTGTAAAGTAATTATTTGATAGTGGCTTTTTAATATGAGGTCCTTAAAGGGCAAATAGCCCATTTTAAGGATAGTGGACGGCATAATGACTAATAAAACCAAAATTCATGTTTTATGATAACAGTTAAATAAAGTTTAAAAATGTAATTTAATAATAATAAAATATATGTTAAGAATAAAACAAAACAAAAGCCATTATCATCTTTTCTTTAAGTGACCGAATGCTAGAAGGAAGAAACTCAAAAATTCTTCAACATTTCGGCAACTTTGAAGCTTGATTAAAGGTTCGTTTCTATTCGGTTTTTAATAATTTTTACGTTTTTGATATCGTTGCTAAGAGATGTTCAAAACCCATGTCTTAATTTTTGTTTGTGATGATGATTTTGTAATATCCCGAAATTGGGCCTAGTAGAATTGGGCCGATTGGACTTTGGGATTAGGAGAGTTTAAAACCTTTAAGAATAAGAAAATAGTGTTTTTGCAAATTGGATTTATTAGTTAAATAGATTTGGAAGGTTACGAGGTTTATATGAATTCTCGGGTTTATTTGGGTGCTTAGTATAGTTTTGTAAAGGCTTGGAATTATTAGCTAAGCTAGAATAATTTTAGTTTGAAGAATTTAGTGAAGTGGATTAGGTGAACCTGACACTTAAGTTAATTTAAGTGTTAAAATCTAGCACATGAGGAGTTAGTGGCAAGGTGGTTAAGATGCATGAAGAGTTGCTTGAGGGAAGTGGTTCGAGTAGCATGATTAGCATTTTGAAGACTTTATTTTTATGTATCCTAGCATTAATGGACGGTCAAGCTCTAATTATGATAGGTTGGACTTTTGAATATTATGGCAAGTTGAATATTAGTTTAGGAAAGCTTGTAATTGGGGATGAGAATCTTAAGATTATGGTAGGATGGAGGGACAAAGGGCTTGGATGATGGAGAGTGTTTTGGAAATTATTCTATGGCTAATTGTCCATGAATATGGACGGTATGGGTGTCTAGGGGGATTGGCCAAATTTTTGGTTAGCTTTTGGTATGGTTTGGGGTTAGTTTTGGTAGAATTAGTTCTAGTTGAATACATCTTTCTTTTGGGTCATTTTTGTGTTTCTCTCTAATTTGTTTACTCCTCTTAGCCGAATGTATTTTGGTCATAAGGTAAACCTTTTGCTTTCTTTTCTTTTTAGCCATTTGAGTTTTGACTATTTTGTTTTTAATTGTTCTTTCTCCCCTCAAGTGCATTCCTTCTTTCTTTTCTTTTTGTGACCAAAACTACAAAACCATCAAAAGACCATTTCTTCTCTTTTTCCCTTATTGCCGAATGCACTTGGACTCAAAGTTCTTCCTTGATTCATCTTCTATTCTTGAGAACCCAAAACCCAAACTCCTCATTTCTATTCATCTTTTCCTCTTTGCTTTCCACAAGAGACTTTCAACATTTCTCTTTGGGGTCTTGGAGTCGATTCTTTGATGGTGCTTTAGGAGTGGTGAACAACGTGTGGTAGTAAGTATATTTTCTTCCTTAGCAATCGGTTTTATTTATTTCTTCATGGGTGTGCCGAAATCAATGGATTAAGTCTTGGTTTTAGGCATGGCCAATTATTCATAGTGCCATAAGAAGGTGTTCTTTTGTGTGTAGCTTAAGGAAGGGAACTCAGAGTGTGATTCGGGATTAGGTAGGAGACCAAATCGGCTTTAAGGGAGAAGGAAGAACCACGTTTCGAGATCGTGTTAGATTCGAGTAGTTCGGGATTTCACTAATAGGCAGGTGTGTGATTAACCCACCGTTTTTCGGGTTTTTGTTATATCTGTATGTGTTGATTGTGTACTAACAAATGCAGTAAAAATTATGAGATGAATACCCTAAAAAAAAAGGGGTATATCGATAATCAGGTTAGTGTTATCTGTTGATAAGAATGTGAAAGTGCCGATGTGAATGTAACTATGCCTATGGAAATATGATTGTCTGCCTTAATGACATGTGCGTGCATTTATTATTATGCCAATATGTGAATGTGGATTGGGTTAAGAAATGGGCTAAGCCCAGTATATGAATGTGGATCAGTGTGGAAATGGGTTAAGCCCGATATGTGGAATTATGCGGGTAATTACCCTGTTACCTGATAAGTGATATGAATATGGGCCAAGTCCAGAATGTGTTATTAAGTGAATATGATATCTTGTTATCTGATATATGGGTCATTATGTGGTTAACATGTGGGTGGATTTCAGTGGACTGATTACACACTGAGTCTGTGTGACTCACCCAATTTTTCTCAAACCTTATAGGTAATGCATAAAACTTGGACTGGGTTGGAGTGGATACGAGGTGGCCCATGTAGAAGTTATTTTATTTGTTTTACACATTTTATTTATGAAAGGTTATTTATTGTAATAAGGGCCACTTTAAGTATTTAAGGACTTTTTATTATGTTTTAAGTTGGATTGTCGATTATATTATTATTTGAAAATGTTTTATTTTAAACAACTTAATTTTACTTGAAGTTTTAATTACACAATGTTTTAGTAAAGACAACAAAATTTTATGTTTTTAACTCCAAGTCAAAAGTTTTTCAAACGTTTTCCGCAGTGGCATTTCAAATTCGGTCAAAACGAATGGGCCGGGTTTGGGGTGTTACAAATTGGTATCAGAGCCCGGTTCAAAACTCGGCTTTGAGGGTTTTGGGCCCAAAAACATTTTCTTAAGATGGGCTTTTCAAAGATTTGGGCTTTCATAAATTTTTCAGGTTTATTCTGGCATGGCACCTGTATCTCCGACCCAAAGTCCACTAGGTAAGTACCTCTATTTGTTGTTTGAATTATTATATGATTGGTATGTGGGCATAATTGGGCTCGTAGATTAGAATATTAGGGCTATTGAACCCTAGGACTAGTCTACTCAAACACAAGTGCATAAGACTTAAGGACTATCAAACAAACCTATGAGTAAGTCGCTGAGTTCGGGTGTGGCAACCATTGTGCGCATGTCTAGGATTGGTTTCGGTGGGAGCTTGGTATTTAAGTAGTCCTAGCGACTCACCTCCTCTCCACTCGAATCCTACCTGGTGCGTAGTAACAGTTCACCCTAACCAAGAGGACTTATTCACGGGCTAAACCCGATAACTAAAACCCGAAAGGGACTAGCCATACTGTTTTATAAAAACCTTAGTTTTTAAAATCACTACATTACCCCTTTTGATTTGTAGCAAAATTTATTTTGAAATTTTTCAAAAATGATTCCGATTTACAAAATTACCTAAATACCCCTAGAGGTAAAATTACTAAAATGCCTTTGGTTTCTAAAATTTCCATACTATCCTCAATTTTAATAAGATTTTCTTACTTTGCAAAAGTATCCAAAAACCCTATTTTGTGAAAACTCAAGATACCCTGATTTAGGAAAATTTACGAAAATGCCCCTCACTTCCAAATTACCAAAATAACCCCTGAATTTTTTTCTTTAATATCTTGATTTGGAAAATCTTTCTTTCAAAAATATCCATGAGTTTGGAAAATTTCGAAATGACTTTTGGTAATTTTTGAATTTACCTCGGTTTTTTTACCAAAATACCCCTGTGAGGAAAAATGACGAAATTACCCCTGGGTTGGGAATGGACAAGGATGCCCATAGTAGCATGGTAAATGTTGTGAATGAGTGAATGTGTTTCTATTGATGTGAATGAATAGGAATGTGTGATTCTCTGAATTAGAATAGTGATCTTGAGCTGAAACTTTAGGGGATCGAAAGAACTACTTTCGAAAATTTCTTTTCATAAAATTGTTTGCTGTTAATAAGTGGAACAAAATTCTGATGCATAAAACTTCTTAATCAGATTAAAACGCGAAGTTAGAAATGAATTCTAGGGGACGTGGTCGTCGTGGACGCAGTAGGGGTAGAATGGCAGTATCGGAACCGGTAGGGTCTGGCCATGGGTCAAAAAATGAAGTACCGCCGCCAGCAGTGGGCGCGGAGGATCAAGATCAGAAAGGAGGCGATGACGCAGTATCGCGGGCCATGTTGCGAGTGCTCGAGCGAGTGGCAGGAGCTAGGGTAGGAAGCGGAGCTCGAAAGTCAGTGTCGGAACGACTCAGGTCGAACGGGGCTGAAGTTTTTAGAGGAATATCTGGAGTAGCTCCGAATGTGGCGGAGTATTGGATAGAAGCAGTCGAAAGAATAATGGACGATTTGGACTGTACCGATGAGGAAAAGCTGAAAGGTGTTGTTTCGTTGCTCCGGGACGAAGCTTATCGATGGTGGCTCACTGTCAGACAAGGTGTTCTGGCAGATCGATTGGATTGGGATTATTTTAAGGTTAAATTTGAAGGAAAGTACGTTGGAGCCAGTTACTTGGACTCGCAAAGAAAGGCGTTTCTCAACTTGGTGCAAGGAAGTAAGTCGGTAGCAGAGTACGAAGCGAAATTTGTGTGGTTAAGTCAGTACGTCAAAGGGATCGTGACCACTGATTATGAAAGGTGTGTCCGGTTCGAAGATGGGTTACGAGATGAGTTGCGAATGTTGATTGCTCCGCAAAGAGAAAGGGACTTTGCTGTTCTAGTGGAAAAAGCTCGGATCGCTGAAGAAGTTAAGAGGACTGTAAGGGAGAACCGAGAAAAGGATAGGAATTGGAACAAGAGGAGTTTTGGCCCAGCAAAATCGCCGGAAGACTTTCAGAAAAGACCGAGGGTCGAGAATTCTGTACGTGCACCTGTACCAGTTGCTGAGAATCGGAATCGTTTATGTGCTCAGTGTAGGAGAACTCACACAGGAGAGTGTTGGGGTAATAGTAAGGAATGTTTCTGGTGTGGATCTAAGGCTCATTTGGTTGAGAATTGTCCTCAGACAACGAAGGTTCATGGTCCAAACCATGGAGGGAATGGTTCTGGCCGAGGTCGTGGAACACCCGGTAGAGGTGCTGAAGGTTCGGATGTGGGACAACCAAGGATGTGATAGAGGGTAAGTTCTTTGTTTTGCTTTAGAGATAGCTCATTCTTGTGTTGCTAGTGAAGTGCTTGAAACCTTGGATGCGAACTTAGGAACTGTGCCTAGAAGATAAGATAGTTTTATTAAGATCAGAGTGCGCAGCATAAGCGTAGTGTGATGAGTAGGATTGCATGACTGTTAGTTAGTTGGAAATTTCGAGGACGAAATTTCTTTAAGGAGGGTAGAATTGTAATATCCTGAAATTGGGCCTAGTAGGATTGGGCCGATTGGACTTTGGGATTAGGAGAGTTTAAAACCTTTAAGAATAAGAAAATAGTGTTTTTGCAAATTGGATTTATTAGTTAAATGGATTTGGAAGGTTACGAGGTTTATATGAATTCTCGGGCTTATTTGGGTGCTTAGTATAGTTTTGTGAAGGCTTGGAATTATTAGCTAAGCTAGAATAATTTTAGTTTGAAGAATTTAGTGAAGTGGATTAGGTGAACCTGACACTTAAGTTAATTTAAGTGTTAAAATCTAGCACATGAGGAGTTAGTGGCAAGGTGGTTAAGATGCATGAAGAGTTGCTTGAGGGAAGTGGTTCGAGTAGCATGATTAGCATTTTGAAGACTTTATTTTTATGTATCCTAGCATTAATGGACGGCCAAGCTCTAATTATGATAGGTTGGACTTTTGAATATTATGGCAAGTTGAATATTAGTTTAGGAAAGCTTGTAATTGGGGATAAGAATCTTAAGATTATGGTAGGATGGGGGGACAAAGGGCTTGGATGATGGAGAGTGTTTTGGAAATTATTCTATGGCTAATTGTCCATGAATATGGACGGTATGGGTGTCTAGGGGGATTGGCTGAATTTTTGGTTAGCTTTTGGTATGGTTTGGTGTTAGTTTTGGTAGAATTAGTGCTAGTTGAATACATCTTTCTTTTGGGTCATTTTTGTGTTTCTCTCTAATTTGTTTACTCCTCTTAGCCGAATGTATTTTGGTCATAAGGTAAACCTTTTGCTTTCTTTTCTTTTTAGCCATTTGAGTTTTGACTATTTTGTTTTTAATTGTTCTTTCTCCCCTCAAGTGCATTCCTTCTTTCTTTTCTTTTTGTGACCAAAACTACAAAACCATCAAAAAACCATTTCTTCTCTTTTTCCCTTATTGCCGAATGCATTTGGACTCAAAGTTCTTCCTTGATTCATCTTCTATTCTTGAGAACCCGAAACCCAAACTCCTCATTTCTATTCATCTTTTCCTCTTTGCTTTCCACAAGAGACTTTCAACATTTCTCTTTGGGGTCTTGGAGCCGATTCTTTGATGGTGCTTTAGGAGTGGTGAACAACGTGTGGTAGTAAGTATATTTTCTTCCTTAGCAATCGGTTTTATTTATTTCTTCATGGGTGTGCCGAAATCAATGGATTAAGTCTTGGTTTTGGGCATGGCCGATTGTTCATAGTGCCATAAGAAGGTGTTCTTTTGTGTGTAGATTAAGGAAGGGAACTCAGAGTGTGATTCGGGACTTGGTAGGAAACCAAATCGGCTTTAAGGGAGAAGGAAGAACCACGTTTTGAGATCGTGTTAGATTCGAGTAGTTCGAGATTTCACTAATAGGCAGGTGTGTGATTAACCCACCGTTTTCCGGGTTTTTGTTATATCTGTATGTGTTGATTGTGTACTAACAAATGTAGTAAAAATTATGAGATGAATACCCTAAAAAAAAGGGGTATATTGATAATCAGGTTAGTTTTATCTGTTGATAAGAATGTGAAAATGCCGATGTGAATGTAACTATGCCTATGGAAATATGATTGTCTGCCTTAATGACATGTGCGTGTATTTATTATTATGCCAATATGTGAATGTGGATTGGGTTAAGAAATGGGCTAAGCCCAGTATATGAATGTGGATCAGTGTGGAAATGGGTTAAGCCCGATATGTGGAATTATGCGGGTAATTACCCTGTTACCTGATAAGTGATATGAATATGGGCCAAGCCCAGAATGTGTTACTAAATGAATATGATATCTTGTTATCTGATATATGGGTCATTATGTGGTTAACATGTGGGTGGATTTCAGTGGACTGATTACACACTGAGTCTGTGTGACTCACCTAATTTTTCTCAAACCTTACAGGTGATGCATAAAGCTTGGACTGGGTTGGAGTGGATACGAGGTGGCCCATCCAGAAGATATTTTATTTGTTTTACACATTTTATTTATGAAAGGTTATTTATTGTAATAAGGGCCACTTTAAGTATTTAAGGACTTTTTATTATGTTTTAAGTTGGATTGTCGATTATATTATTATTTGAAACTGTTTTATTTTAAACCACTTAATTTTACTTGAAATTTTAATTACACAATGTTTTAGTAAAGACAACAAAATCTTATGTTTTTAACTCTAAGTCAAAAGTTTTTCAAACGTTTTCCGCAGTGGCATTTCAAATTCGGTCATAACGAATGGGTTGGGTTTGGGGTGTTACAGATTTTGTGTTTTTCCATTGATGATACCTTGTGGTTTTTGTTGTTTAATGATGAAATATGAAATATATGTGTTAGATTAACAAGTTTTGTCTTTGAATTTTTGATGAAATTGAGTAATTTGAAGTAAATTGTAAAAATAAAATTTTTGAGGGACTAAAATATGAAATAAATGAAATGTGTAGGTTTTTATGGACACTAGGAATATTCGCTTAAGGGGTATAGTTAAATTTTGTGTATTTTGTGTTTTGAGTAAAAAGGACTAAATTGTAAAAAGTGTGAAAGGTTAGGGGTAAAATTGTAATTTGCCCATTTATGTGTTTTTAGGCTAAATTGAATAGAATGGTGTTTAAATAAGCTTAATTTGAATATGTTTAGATCAAGAATTAAAGAAATCAGATTTGGATTGGGGAAAGACAAAAGTGGTCGAGTAGCCGATTTAACAGTCGACAACATCTGAGGTAAGTCAATAAGCATTTAAATGTTGTTATATTTATGAATATAAATTTTTTATGTAATTACTTGAATTATTTGAACTATTATTTGCTATGGTCGAATGTGTACTTGAATAATTGGCTATCTTTTGAGCTTGATTCGATCGAGATTCGACGTTCGTAAGCCCCGTATGAACCTTAGGAATAGATAGGATACATATGTCATGACATAGGATATTTGATATGTGTTATCGTGTAAGACCACGTCTGGGGCGTTGGCATCGACTTATGTTTTCGTGCAAGACCATGTCTGGGACATTGGCATCATATTTGATTCGTGTAAGACCCTGTCTAGGACAACGGCATTGATATGTGATTACATGTAAGACCACGTCTAGGACGTTGGCATTGTACGAGCTTCCGACTATCTGCGTATCCTTTTGAATTCTGAATGGTTCAACGGGCAAGTGTAAGTGAAGGCCAATGTGAAAACCGAGTTAAAAGGACTCAGGTATGTAAATTAAACTATGTTATGAAAATTAAGGTAAGTTGAATTCTTAATTCATTGTATAAAAGTTAAAGTATGAGTATGTGAATTATGTGTAAGTTTGTAATTTAATGTATTTGGCCAAAGAGTTTTATATATGATTTTAATATTGAGTTTTGTGTAAGCTATTATGAATATGTTTAAGTTATCTATTTGATTTGTATATGAAAAGATTTAATGTTAATTTATATTCATACTTTGTATATGTGATTTGGCTTAATTGGTTAATATTAACTTGCTTATGACTTACTAAGCTTAAATAGCTTACTCTGTGTTTTTTTGTTTACTTCTGTTTTATAGATTTGGATATACATTACGAGCTCGGGGATCTTAAGCAAGACTATCACACTATCGATAGCTTTCTTTGGTATTTTGGCTATGTTAATTATGAATATATGTTATGTATAGCATAGAAAAGGGTTGAATATGAATTAAGTACCTATGCATGTAATTAATAGCCATGCGAAGATGGCTTAAATTTTCTGCTTGAACTTGGTTATGTTTGATTATGGTTTAAGTTCGTTTTGGTTATAATGTTATGTGCTATGATAAATGGTATTTGTCATATGTGTTTCCTTTTGTGCATTGAAATTAGTTAGTGATTTTGGATGTGGTATGAGTGAATTTAACTATGATATATATATATATATATATAATAGTACGAATTATGTTTGTTATGCTATCATTGCTAAAATGATTTAATTATGTTTTATCTGTGTTAGTAATAGTTTATAATTAGTTGATGAGTACATTTGAATAAAAGTTGAAAGGTAATATAATATATGTATTTGAATGATAATTCGGCATTCAAGGATGTATTGAGGTGATTAGTTATGTATTTTAGTAGTGAATTGAATGATGATTAATTAGAGACAAATATATTTTGGTTGTGGCTTTATATTGATATATTGTAATGATTTAATTTGCATTATAAATAGTTTAAGCTAATAAGCTAAATATAATGAATATATGTAATGTTATGTTTTATTCATAAATTGATAAGGTTAATATAAGTATTCGGCAATGTTGTGATATTATAATGGATGAATGCATGTAATACATATGAATTTGGTTTTATGATTTGTTTATGAATTTGTGAAAATTTTATGTATTTGTGGTTTGTGAAATGATGGACATGTTAATGATTAAATTGGTTTTATATGGGCCAGCTATTCGTATAGAAGAATCATGCAAGTATATGTTTATGCATTTGGCTTAGAAATTTTAACTAAGAGATTATAAATATATTTGCATATATATTAGGATGTGTTTCGATAATATATTGGTATATTTATTTAAAGATTTGTTTATGATATGTCATGAATTTAAATTTGTAAATTTAAGTGATGATGAATATATTCAAATTAGTTGTATGGGAGATATTAAGTATGGCCACATGTTATATATAATGTGATTGATGCCATTTGGTTTTAATGTTACAATGTTCGAGTACCATATATATATATATGTATATGTATATATGTTTCAAAGTGATGTTTATTTATTAAGACTTTGATAAATGGTTAGATTAATGATGTTAATTATGAATGATTAATTATGTTATAAACTTGAGATAGGTGTTTAGTTGTAATGTAAATGATTTTGGCTTTGTTATTGAGGTATGAAATTTGTATTGACAAAATATGCAACTTACTCTGTTCAGATGATTCAATACATATATGAATTTAAAAAAAAAAATTATATGCCTGTTTTGAGTTGTGTCTTCTTCGGTAATGCCTCGTACCCTAGTCTGGCGACAAATACGGGTTAGGGGTGTTACAGTCTTACACTGGCTTTCTTAATGTGGCCGATGCCATGTCCCAAACATGGTCTTACACTAGCGCACATATCGCCCAAATGTCATGGCTTCGGTATCCAATCTATTCCTAAGGTTCAACCGGGAGTGTGTCACATCAACTTTCGTCATGCATATTCATAGCAATAATCAAAAATTTTATGCAATATCAATTGTTTAATGCATAAATACAATAACGTTGTATTATTTACGTACAACTTACCTCGATATACAAAATATGGGCAACTAGTTCGATTTAGTCCAATAACTTCGTTTTCCCCTGATATAGGTCCGGACTCCATTTTTCTTGATCTAAAATGATAAAATTCACTTATTTAATCATCACATTAATCAAGTCATTCCAAAATTCCTATCTTGGCAAAATTACCGTTTTGCCCTTATACTTTCACAAAATTATGATTTTGCCCCTAGGCTCGTAAAACGATTTTCATCAAATTTCCTCATTAACCAAGTCTAGCCGAAACTATTTTAAGCTTAGGCAACTCATAAATCCAATTATTTCACACATTTACTACCTATTTTACAACCTTTACAAAAAGGTCCTTTTTAGGTGTTTTCATGAAAATCACTTAACAAAAGTTGTTTATTAAACAACCAAGATTTATTTTCTTCCATAAAATTTCAGCAAACACATGAATACTCACATGGAAAGACCCTAGACTCTCAACCATTTTGCAAAATAATCCCCTCATTAGCTAGATTATACTACAAGGGTCCCAAAAGTACAAAAATTTTCAAGAATACCCATGAAAATCACTTACTTGCAAGGGTTTAAGTTGCTGAAAATTTTAAGCTTTCCAAAGCTCCTCTTTTGCGGAAATTTTCGGTGGTAGAGGAAGATGAAAAAGGTGATATCATTTTCTCTTTATTTTATTTTATTTCTAGCCACATTTGTCACCAAAACCTCACCTAACCTTTGACATTCTCATTTTCTTGTCTCTATGGCCGGCCATCACCCTCTTAAAGGCCTAATTGCACATTAAGGACCTCTAATTTAAGGTTCTCTAGCTATATAACACTTCTAATTAGTAGAACACAAACTTCACCTTTTATGCGATTTAGTCCTTTTTCAAAATTAAGCATGCAATCACTAAAATTAATTCACCAAAATTTTTATGTACTCATATAATCATGCTATAAAACATATAATAATATTGAAAATAATTTCTCCGACCTCTGATTAGTGGTTCCAAAACCACTGTTTCGACTAGTCCCAAAATCGGGCTGTTACAATTCCCACACAATGCAAATGTAGATTTCAGACGATAGTTAATAAGTATGCTTATATGGCCATTCAGATACAGTTTATACTCATATATAATATATCAAAATTACTAACGATTGTTACATTCAACACGCATACAGATATTAAGTACTCAATCTCATATCATAGAATAATAATTTATATAGTCTATTTCAGTTCATATGGACCCTACGAAAGATCGATATTCATTTCAAATGACGCACACACCCTGAGACCTAAAACGAACATTCAATAACTAATCAAACAACTAAAATGACAAAAATCAAACATTTACTCAATGAATTATGTCAAAACTTTGACGTGAGCTTCCTTCAAAACCAACACTTACCGACAACTAGACAGAACTATCTCGAAACAATAGAGGAGGATCACTTCCCTCAGTATTCTCACCTAAAGAAAAGAGATCAATGATTACTTAACAGAGAATTTAAGTGAAACAAATGTAGAAACCCCATTTCTACACATAAAAAAAAATCAACAGAAACTTCACAGAACTGCAAGAATTCACTTACACAGAGATCTTCCAATGACACAATGAACACTTAAACCCTCAATTAGTTCCGATAGCCACTTCACTAACTCAATCAAAAAAAGAAACAAAAAATAAAATAAAATAAAAAAGGAAAGGAATATGTTAACTTTTTTTTTAACCACCAATCAGACTTCTAACATTTAGCAAAATATTTGTAACGCATACACTGAGACTTGAACACAGGACCAGAGAATATAGAAGCTTAACCATTGAACCACTAGGCTCATTGTTGACACAGGTTTGCACAGAATTATACTTAAGTCAATGGCTCAAAAATAGCGATTTAATTTAAAATAAAGTAGCAAAACCTCTTAAAAGCATTACGCGAACCCCTAACCTCAAATACATACACAAAGCACATAGCCACAAATACAAAGACTTAATTATGACAGAATTCAATGGTTAAACATTCAAATTTTATGGCGTTACATAAGGTATGAGTCTACGCTAGTGATATAGTACATCCAATGACCAATGTGGTCCCATGCTAGCCAATGTGTGAGGGGCTGGTTTGGAATTTATCGAATGCAAACTAGAAGGGTTAAAAGGCTAAGGGATTAATTAGATAAGTTTCTTAGAAGTGGTAGATTTTGGATAAGACAACTTAGTATTGATGTGATGTTTACCAAGTTCCTATAAGGACTTGAGTTAAGTTAAAAGGACACTTGGGTTATGTTTAGGAAGAGTTATCTTCTTTCTTAAGAACTGGGGCTAAAAGTATATGGAAACATTTTTATAAGATGAATCTAAAATCCCAATTTTTGTTAGTGATTTTCCCTCCTATCAAGGTACATTTTATGACTATGCTTGACAAGGGAACACGTGTAACATCCTCAAATTTAGAATTTTATGTGTTGCATTATTTCTTGCGTTAGGCTAGTTAAAAATATTAATTGTGTATGTTTAGGGGTCCTAAGAATGCTCGGTGTTGAATTGGGCCTTAGCAAAATTTTTGTGTTTAAGCACTTTAAGGAGAGAAGGTAAATGGCATCAAGGCTTAAGGAAATAAGTGCATATTTTGCTAGCATAAATGAGCATATGGCAAGGAGGTTATGGCATCAAGTGGAGAGCTTGGAGAGAAGGGGTTCAAATCCCATCTTTGCAAATTTTGGATTTATTTTTGTACTCCTATCCCAAGTGTCAGCCATGGATGTATTTTTGGTAAGGGAGTCTTTTTAATTATGGAAAGATTGCTAAGGAAATATGGTAAGGGGGGAGTGCAAGGAAAGGAGTAAAAGAAAGGAGCAAGAAGGGGGATATGTTGGCCAGTTTTGGGGAGAATGTTTTGGAAAGTGATTTTGGTCAATTTTTGATCCTATTGGTAAGGTATACACGGTTTTGGGGAGGGGAAAACTTGGTAGCTGAATTCCCTTTAGGCATTTTGCAATTTTGTGTGAAATGCCTGTTCCTTTCTAGCATATTTGGTTGCTCTCTTCCAATTTCTTCTTTTCCCTTGCCGAAACTCTAAAGCCAATTTTGTACCCTATTTTCTCTTATTTTGGCCGAAACTGCTAGGCCATTTGTTCATCTTTTTCCTTTGTTTTGCCTTAATCCTCAAACCAATCTTACTCATTTTCTTTTGATGGTCGAATCACTCTAGCGCAATTGTCCATTTTTTTTCTCTCTTGTTTAGCTAAAACTATTAAGCTCCCTTTCTCCATCTTTTCATTTCTTTTCACAAAATTCTTCAACCTTTCTTCCTTCTTCTTTAATCCATATTTTTATAGCCGAATTTTTATCATCTCTTCTTCTCCATCTCGTAAGTTGAACATTTCTTCTTTGATTAAATCGGGTAAGTGACGTTATTTTTTAATCTTTTCATTCTCTAATCTTCCTAGCCGAATGAGTGTTCCCCATCATTCGGTTGTTTCATCTTGTTTCTAAAACTGAAATGGTGTTCTCCAATACTCCCTCATATTTTGATAATCTTCTAGTTGTAGTATTCTAGTGGATTGGCCAAATACCACATCATTGCCTATTCATCTTTAGTCATAAGCCAATCGGTGGGAATCGGGATCATCATCGATTGAGGTAAGAAGTCTCTTCATAATCCATTCGCTATCGCTAATCGGTTATTATGTTAATCAGATTGAAAGTTGTCTAATCGATTATGTTGTTAGGGATGAAACCACTCGATATCCTCCACTTGTTGATTCTACAGAAATAGTGGTAAGCGGAACCCTTTTTCATTAGACAACCGATATATATAGTAATATCGTTTTGATTAAGACTTTTTCCAATGGAGGCAAGTGGAACCAAGTTGAAAGGAAAAGCGATCGGAGAACTCAAAAGGGGTGGAATTGTGATTCCTACTCCTAAGTTCAAGCGTAGAGCGGTATTGGCAGTTCGAGATTTCCCACCGAGTTGTGGTCCATCATCTGGTGAGAATAAACAAATCGTGGTCGTTCACGATATTGAGAGTGCCGACGATCAAGAGGGTTTAATACTTACCGTAATCAGGTGTGTAATCTCACACCATAATCCCGTAGATTTATAATTCGGTAACATGTTTGATGGTAGATTGTTATTATTATACGACTAAAAATCGTAAAATCGACATAAAACGAGAAATTGGCTTAAAGTATATTATTTCTATAGATTTGAAGAAATCGGTATTAAATTGTTAGAATTACGAAAATGCCCTTATGGGCTGAATTACGAAAATGCCCCTATGGGCCAAATTACGAAAATGCCCTTATGGGTCGAATTACGAAAATGCTCCTATGGGCCAAATTACCAAAATGCCCCTATGGGCCGATTTAGTAGATTTCCTTAGTGGGCCAAATTACAAAGTGCTATAATGGGTAGATTCACCGTAATAAAATACTGGATTAATGATTGTTGTACATATATGTGAATATTATGTTTAATTATGTATGTTGCATGTTACATATTGCATGGGTTGGGAAAAATGTTGAAAAGAAGTGTAGCCTGGTGGCATTGTGATAAACCGTAAACATATTTTAGACCCACATTTAACATATTTTTGGATGATTTATCGATCAATTTATGTAAAAAGGTGCTCTTAATCCTTTCTTTTCATGTCTTATACCTAGGAAAGCACCCGAGGATGAAAAAAACGTAAAACGGGCCCAAAACGGAGTAAATGGGCCATATCACGAAATCCACACAACCGTGCCTTGAAGAGCATCTAGAACACGGCCTCACCTCAATTTACACAGCCGTGCCTCAACTTAGAAATCTGAGCACGGCCTAAAGACGAGTCACATGGGCGTGTGACATGGCCGTGCCCGTGTCGTGGACTTAGACAATTTCAGTCGGAAAAGGCTACTTAGGGAGAAAGAATCGCATTCCAAGAGCCTATAAATACCCCCTAAGTACCACCGTTGAAAGGGCATCGATCTAGGCCTAGAAGCCAAGCCTGAAAGGTCAGAATTGAGGGAATTACAAGAAGTTAGCCAGTTGATCCATCCCAAGAAGCTGAAATTCTACTCAAGACGGTGGATTTCTCCTTCAATTCCTTCAGGGAGTTTTAGGGATTTCTTATGTTTTCTTTTATCTTTTCTCTTGAGATATTTTATTTATTTGTTATGAACTAAACCCTTCAGATACCTGAAGGGGATGAAACCTAGATGAATCTTGTTATTGTTTCATGAATTATATGATAAATACTTAGTTTGTTCTTAATTATGCATGCTTAATCCAAATCTGATGTGCTTAGGTGGAGGAGGAATAGACCCTGCTTAAGAGTAGATCTAGCATAATTAAGCGGAGTTGATCGAACGCCTAGAGATAGGGTTACGAGATTTTACTGGATTAGGGTGAAACCTAATATGGGAATCCATTGATCGATTTATTGCTATTCTAAGGGGTTGTTATAAGAGAACGAGAGTTCCACTAATTAACCTAGGGTTAGACGTTATTCGCCTTGAGAGAGTGTTTAATATACGTTAGGAAGTCCTACAGATCAAACTAAGTGAATAAATCATATGGTTCAGTGTTAAATAACAAGTGAAGTCTAGGTGGATTCTTCCTGAGGGTATCGTCGTGATCAACTGAGTTTTTCTTCAAGTCATTTCCCAATTCATTCTTTTTGTCTTTGCGTCTTTAGCTTAGTAGTCGTTAAATTAGATTAAAGCAACTTCACAAATTTTAGGCTAAATAATAAAAAGAAAGTTAGTATTAGTACTTTTAGTTCCTTTGGGTTCGACAATCCGGTCTTGCCTAAGCTATACTACTGTTCGATAGGTACAGTTGCCTTTAATCGTTGTCAGAGTTAGTTTCAAGGTTTGATCATTCGTTTTATAAATTTTAAATCTCTGATTTCAACGATCAAGTTTTTGGCGCCGTTGCCGGGAACTAAAATATTAAGAACACTCTATGTTTATTACTTTAGCCATTATTTTTTTATTTTAATTTTTTTAGGTTAAATTTTTATTTTTTCTCAATTTTCTTTCTTTTCCTAGCAGGAACCTCTAGTTTATGACTAGAAGGAACCCGAGAGGACCTTTGGTATTCGATAGTGAAATTGAAGCTACCGCTCGCAGGAATCGCAGAGAAATCAGGCGAGCCCTAAATTACACAGACGAAGAGCGAGAATCCAATCCTACTGAAGGGATGGACGAAAAAAATCCACCACCACGAGATGTGAGGGAACATAATGCTCCACGTACAATGTTTGATTATGCTAAACCGTATTTAACAGGAGCAGAATCTAGTATTGTTAGGCCTGCTATAGCTGCTAACAATTTTGAATTAAAGCCTAACACAATACAAATGATTCAACAGTTTGTTCAATTTGATGGTTTGCAGGACGAAGATCCAAACACGCATATAGCTAATTTTTTAGAGTTCTGTGATACCTTCAAAATAAATGGCGTTTCTGATGTTGCAATACGTCTTCGGTTATTCCCTTTTCATTAAGGAATAAAGCCAAACAGTGGTTAAACTCGTTACCACGAGGGTCAATCACTACATGGGAACAAATGACCGAAAAGTTTTTATTAAAATATTTCCCACCGGCCAAAATGGCTAAATTACGGAATGATATCTCTTCTTTTGTGCAGATGGATTTAGAGACATTAAACGACGCATGAGAGAGATACAAAGATCTCTTGAGAAGGTGTCCACACCATAGTTTACCCTTGTAGCTACAAGTCCAAACTTTCTACAATGGTGTAAACCGTTCCACGAGGCAACTAATTGATTCAGTCACTGGTGGAACTTTGAATAACAAGACTCCTGAAGCAGCCTATGAGTTCATTGAGGAGATGTCACTGAATAATTATCAGTGGCAAGTTACAAGGACGAAACTGACAAAATCAGCTGGAGTTTACAATCTCGAGGCGATAACCATGCTATCAAAACAGGTAGAGATGATGAATAAAAAGATTGGTAGTTTGTGTTCTTCGCAGGCACATCCAGTCATGCAGTGCGATGTAAGTGGAACCGTGGCGAATTTTGAGTACCTACCCTACCAACAGGAAGTAGAGGGCAAACAGATGAATTACATAGGTAATAATTTTAGATCCAATAATAATCCCTATAGTAATACTTACAGCCCAGGTTGGAGGAACCACCCAAATTTTTCGTGGGAAGGTCAAGGAAATCAAGGAAATCAAAGGTAGCAACCTCTTCAAAACATCCAAAATCAGCCCTATCCACAAGAGAAGAAACCAACCCTTGAGAAGATGCTAACAAAATTCTCGGCAGACACAGAAAAACGTTTCCATGAAACTGAGAGAATAATTAAAAGCAACGAGAGCAGAATTGGGGAAATTACTAAGTCCGTCAAGGAAGTCACCAATGCAGTCGAACAACTCGCAAAGCTGATGTCAGAACGACCACAAGGACGTTTACCAAGTAACAACGAGATTAACCCTAAGGAGCAAATTCAAGCCATCACAGCTCAGGATAGTAAAGGGTTAGATGAACCTGATCCAATACCAGAAAACAAGGTAGACAAAACAGATGTAACACAAGAAAAACTAAAACCGATAATCAAAGAGTACCAACCTCGCATACATTATCCTGAAGCAATAAAAAGAGACGATTCAGAAGAACGGTTCGGTAAGTTTCTTAAACTTTTAAAGAAATTACATATTAACTTACCTCTTCTCGAAGCTCTTTTTCAGATGCCAGACTCGAGGAAATTTTTAAGGCAGCTCTTGCAAAACAAGCGCAAAATAGATGAAGAGCACCATGTGGAATTGAACGCAGCATGTTCAGCAATGCTACAGAATAAACTACCACAAAAGATCCAGGGAGTTTTACAATTCCATGCTTAATTGGTAGTTTAACTATTGATTATGCGTTAGCTGATTTAGGGGCAAGTATAAATGTCATGCCTTATACATTGTTTAAACGATTAGGTCTAGGGAAGCCCAAGCAAACTAGGATGAGCATTCAATTAGCTGATAAAACTGTCAGAATTCCTAGGGGCATTATTGAAGATGTTCTTGTAAAAATTGATAAATTTGTTTTCCCAGTAGACTTTGTTGTCTTAGACATGCATGAGGATAATTCAATCCCCCTAATTTTAGGAAGACCTTTTCTAGCAACAGCCAAAACTAAAATTGATGTTGCCACAGACAAACTCATACTTTGTTTAGGTGACGATTCAATCAGTCTTCAAGCTCTTGACTCGACCAGGACAACAATCGATGAAGGTAAGAAAGTCACTTCAAATAATAATCAAACTGTTCAACTTTCATCACAGGAAACATTACAAGGACACAAACTTGAGCCAACTCATAGACCCCAGACCAACAAAGAGGAATTACACGAGGAACAAAGCCTTAGGGTCGACAAATTAGAAGAGCGGAAGACACACGTCAAGGAAGAACTGGAACCAAACGAAGTAAAACCGAAGGAACCACCAGAAGAACTCATAGGAACATCAAATCACTTCAAAATAGGAGACCAGGTACTATCAGACAAAGTCGACCCGCATATCACCACAACAGACCTAAAGGCAAAGGGAGAAATTCCTCTTAAGGTACATAATATCTTCCCCCATGGAACAGTCGAGGTAAGCAATCCCACATTCAGCACTTTAAAGGTAAACACTTCTCGACTTAAACTTTGTCAAGAAAATAGAACCGTAAGCATGAGGGAAGATATTCAAACCTTTAAACCTCCCTGATTTCTTTCAATTTCAAAGAAAGTCTAGCCTAGGACTATAAACGAGTGCTTCTCGAGAGGCAACCCGAGCACTAACACTATTTCCATTCAAATTTATTTTTAGTTTCTTTATTTCCCTTCTTTCTTTTCTCTTAAAACTAACCAAAAGTACAGAATTTCAAGGACACACTGTAACACCCCAAACCCGGTCAACACACCACGACCGAATCTGGTATGTTACGAGGAAAATCGAATTTTTTGGCAACCATAGTTTTCTTTGACGGTTTGGTAAAACAGTTTGATAAGTTTGCACTTGAAGAAATCTTGGGCATGATTGTTTAAAAACTCCTATTTCATTTTGAAAACGGGTAATTTTGAAAACTTAATTAGTTGTGAAGTTTAAACACGTTTATTTCATTTAGAAATTAAAGTCGTTCTGATTGTTACTAAAACATTTTGACTTAGTAGAAAATCAAGTTTAAGTTAGAAATACCTTTGAGTTCTCTTTATCCCAAATCGTAGTGTGATACCCGATGGTATAGATTAAAACATATCGATTTGAAGTTTTGAAATCGTTGTCTTTCCAAGTTTTAACAAATTTTAAACCAATTAATCTGTTAAGGCATGATAAAAATCATCTTTAAGCAATAACATAGCAAAACATAATTTTAAAAGGCCATTTACAAACCAAAATAAAACCAAATAGTAATAAATAAGCTAAAGTACCAAATTTATAAAGTCTGAGCAAATCTTTATTCAGGCATAGCATGAGCACCTCGAGTCCATCCCGGCTCCACGTCCACGACTAAGTGTCACCTGAAAAGTCAAAGGAGAAGGTGAGTCGTATGACTCAGTGCATAATTCTCCTCCCAATAATGCAACATGCTAACACACAAGATAACATAGCAACACAGTCAATGCACCCGTTCCTAACCATCCATATCAACTTCTCTACCCCGTGTGGTACCAAACCACTGGTGGTGCCAAACCACTGGTGACCCAAAGTCACGATATCCATAATGTGGTGCCAAACCACTGGTGACCCGAAGTCACGAATAATCCAATGATGGGGCCAACCCATCGTGTGATACCAAATCACTAGCGACAATCCCGTGTCTCATAAGTGGGGCCAACCCACGGTGGCATCAAACCACAGGGACGAGTCGCAATGAGGTGCCAAACCTCTGGTGTCCCAAAGACACAAATGTGGTACCAAACCACTGGTGACCGCAGTCACAAATCCGTTGATGGGGCCAACCCATCGTGTGATACCAAATCACTGGCGTCAATCCCGTATAATCAACTGTGGGGCCAACCCACCGTGGTACTAAGCCACTGGGACGAGACGCTGAGGTGCCAAACCTCTGGTGACCCAAAGTCACAAAATATCATCTGTGGTACCAAACCACTGGAGGTGCCAAACCTCTGGTGTCCCAAAGACACAGTGTCCCAAAGACACGGATATCATACTCCCCCTCCTCTCATATTACCCATACATGTCATACTGACTCATGTACAATATGCAACTTATGTAATTTCATGCCAACATGCCCAACAGTGCATCCCATAACATACATAGCACAGATCATAGTATTAATTATATCAACAATAGAAATCGTAATGCTACGGACTTACCCGAATCCGTGAACATACCCTATCGGGTATCATAACAATCATCACTGTTTCACTTATTACAATACAGGTTATTAACAGATGTTACTAAGTATAGAGTGTGTAAGTTACACACCTGGTATATCGCAAGCCTTTAATACCAAAAGAATCGATCTAAGGCCCCTTGATTACTTGCTCCTATAATCGGCCAAATAAGAGCATTAGACATCTATATCATTCGGCCAAGACCATTAAACCAAAGGGTCTAATGTAGAGCCCTTACCTAAAACCCGATTTGGTTTCCTACCAAATCTCAAACCAAGCAGTGGTTCTTCTGACAATCGGCCAACCCCTAAAAAGAGAACAGTTAATCCACTTGAAGACTTGACTTATTGACATCTAAAAGAATGAACTAATAATAATACCAACCCTTACCACCACTTACCAAACGGCTAATCGAAGGAAGAAGGCTCCACTTGACTGTTTCAAGAATCTAGATGCCCTAAATGAAATCGGTTTATACAATAGATTAGTTTTACTTCAACAATTACCGAAAATCATCCTTTTGCCTTACCAAAACAGATAGAGAACTAGGGAGAGAAGAGATAGCCCTTCGGCCAAATACTCACCTTCACTAACCGATTGCACAACACGGGATGAGCACCAACACTTACACCAATATTCGGCCAAAAGAAACCCCCTAGGAGAGGAGGGAAATTCGGCTAAGATTTAAACAAAAGGAAAGAAGAAGATTCGGCCTTACACAAAGAAAGTAAACGCGATGAAAAGATAGAAAGAAAGGGGTTGATATTCGGCCAATCAACAAGGATTAAACAAATAGGAGAATGGTACTTTCGGTTCAAAAGAAAAAGGAATGGAGGAAGGTATTTTGGAGGATGGTGTTTCGGCTAAGAAGATTTCAAGAAGAAAAAGAAAGTATAGGAAGAAGAGAGAAGTAAGTTCGGCTTACACAAATGAAGAGAAAAGTGGGTTGAAAGAATAGGATTTCGGCTACCAAATGAACACCAAAATCAAAGCAATTTCGGCAAGCTTTAGGGGTTTGGTATTTCGGTTTCAAAAAAAAGTGAGGAAGATGAGAGAAATCCCTTTGGAAAAATCGGCTTGTTTTTGACAAAATGAAAGGACTTGTTTGATGCTCCCTATGACCGAATATGCACCAAAATTCAAAAAGAATTTCAGCACACCCCCAACACCACACTACCAAGCCGTCCACTCCCCCCACACACTCCTAAAATTCGGCCAAACTCCCCACATGCACTCACAACCACACGTTCAAAATAATTTGAACAAGTCTTCCTCCTAAATCCACTCTCCACCCATCTTTTAAATATTTTGACTTGGTCCAAGTCCAACCACCTTGGCGTCAAAATGGAAGCCAAAATGAGAGCATCCTGCAGCTTGAACTCAGGACCTCTCCCACCTGCAAGTGACGCCAATCCAAGCTCCAAGTGGCGCCTTGCTCTGCCACTTCACCAGCTCATTTCTTGTGCTCAAAAACACCAAATAAAATATATAAACCCCAGCTCCTTCAGCTCCCTCTCACATAAGGCTTAAAACTAAAATTTTCCCACCTACTCAGGCTCACTTCTAGCCTACAACCAAGCCCCGAAACCATACAAACAACAACATAGCAAGCCATTAACATGCAAACAGAGTCAAAACCAATTAGCCCCTAACCCGGGATATTACAGTTCTACCCCCCTTAAAATAATTTCGACCTCGAAATTACCTGATCAGAAGAGTTGCGGGTATTGCTGTCTCATCATATCCTCGGGTTCCCACGTAGCTTCTTCCACGCCATGATTCCGCCAAAGAACTTTTACCAAAGGCAAAGACTTCCTACGCAAAACCTTCACATCCCGATCCAGAATCTGCACAGGTTCTTCTTCCATGGTCAAATCCGGATTTACCTCGATCTCTTCTACTACTACTACATGCGACGGATCTGAACGATAACGCCGAAGCATCGAAACGTGAAATACATCATGAATTTGACTTAACTCTGCTGGCAACTCAAGCTGATACGCCACTGGTCCTACTCGTCTCAAAACCTTGTACGGCCCAATAAATCTCGGACTTAGCTTACCTTTCCTCCCGAACCTTAATACTTTCTTCCACGGCGAGACCTTCAGAAAAGCCTTATCCCCCACAGCAAACTCTATATCTCTTCGCTTAAGATCGGCATAAGACTTCTGCCGGTCCGAAGCTTCCTTCAATCGAGCCTGAATCAACTTAACCTTGTCTTTTGTCTCAGCAACTAACTCTGGTCCCAACAACTGACGTTCACCTAACTCCGTCCAACACGTAGGTGAGCGACACTTCCTACCATACAACGCCTCATACGGTGCCATCTTGATGCTTGCTTGGTAACTGTTGTTGTAGGCAAACTCAGCTAATGGTAGAAACTCCTCCCAACTACCTCTGAAATCCAGAACGCAACCTCTCAGCATATCCTCCAATATCTGAATAACCCTTTCTGATTGCCCGTCAGACTGCGGGTGAAAGCCGTGCTAAAATCCAACCGAGTACCCAGAGCCTGATGCAACGCTTTCCAGAACCTTGACGTAAACCTGGGATCCCTATCCGAGATGATCGATACTGGCACACCGTGTAGCCTCACTATCTCTGACACATACAGCTTTGCTAACTTCTGAAGTGAGTAATCAACCCTCACTGGAATAAAGTGAGCTGATTTAGTCAGTCGATCCACAATTACCCAAACTGAATCCTTCTTGCTTGGCGTAAGTGGTAATCCACTGACGAAATCCATGGTTATCCTTTCCCACTTCCACTGAGGAATCTTCACAGGCTGAAGCAATCCTGACGGCAGCTGATGCTCCGCCTTACCTGCTGACAAGTCAGACACTTCCCTACAAGCTCTGTCACTTCTCTCTTCAACCCAGGCCACCAAAACTGCTCTCTAAGATCCCTATACATCTTACTACCTCCAGGATGCATAGCATATGGACTGTTATGAGCATCCTGAAGAATCTTCTGCCTCAGCTCAACATCCTTAGGCATACAAGCTTTACCTTGAAAACACAACACCTCATCACCAGACAAACTGTAACCTTCCAAACCACCATTCTGCACTTGTAACCTCTGCGCACTCAGAACCTTATCCTCTAACTGTTTTTCTCTGATCTGCTTAACCCAAGTAGGCTTAACCTGCAACTCTGCTAGAATACTTCCGTCGTCATACAGACTCAAATGGGCAAACATCGCTCTTAAGTCCGAAAATACCTTACGGCTCAACGCGTCTACCACCACGTTAGCCTTGCCCGGATGATACTCAATCGAACAGTCATAATCTTTTAGCAACTCGACCCATCTGCGCTGCCTCAAATTCAAATTCTTCTGAGTCAAAAGGTACTTCAAACTCTTATGATCCGTGTAGACTATCGATCTCTCTCCGTACAAATAGTGCCTCCAAATCTTCAAAGCGAAGACTACAGCCGATAGCTCCAAATCGTGCGTCGGATAATTGACCTCATGTGGCCTCAGCTGCCGAGAAGCGTAAGCCACAACCTTACCTTCCTGCATCAGCACACAACCCAATCCCGTATGTGATGCATCGCAATAGACTGTGAATTCCTTACCAGCCTCAGGTTGAATTAGAACCGCAGCTTCTGTCAAAATCTTCTTAAGCTTGTCGAAACTCTCTTGTTGTTTCTCAGTTCAAACAAACGGAACCTCTTTCCTTAACAGCTTGGTCATCGGCGCTGCAATCAACGAAAACCCTTCTACAAACCTCCGATAATATCCTGCCAAACCCAGAAAACTCCTAATCTCAGCCACTGACTTCGGCGGCTTCCAATCCAAAACTGCCTCAATCTTCCGAGGATCTACTCTAATCCCCTCAGCTGACACTACATGTCCCAAGAAAGTCACTTCTCTAAGCCAGAACTCGCACTTACTGAACTTGGCATAGAGCTGCTTCTCCCTCAAAATCTGTAACACCACCCGCAAATGCGCATCATGCTCTTCTTCTGTTCTTGAATACACCAAGATGTCGTCAATAAAAACTACCACGAACTGGTCCAGATACTGCTGAAACACCCTATTCATCATATCCATAATGCTGCCGGCGCGTTAGTCAACCCGAACGGCATTACCAGAAATTCGTAGTGTCCATACCGAGTCCGAAACGCTGTCTTGTGGATATCAGCCTCCTTAACCTTCAGCTGGTGATACCCAGACCTCAAGTCGATCTTCGAAAATACCGCTGCACCCTTCAGCTGATCAAACAAGTCATTTATCCGTGGCAACGGATACTTGTTTTTAATCGTCAACTTATTCAGCTGGCGGTAGTCTATGCACATCCGCATCGTACCATCTTTCTTCTTAACAAAGAGTACCGGCGCACCCCACGGTGAAACACTTGGCCTGATAAAACCTCGGTCCAATAACTCCTGGATCTGAGCCTTAAGCTCCACCAATTCCTTTGGCGCCATCCTATACGGAGCAATAGACACTGGCGCAGTTCCGGGTAACAGATCTATCCCGAACTCTACCTCGCGATCTGGCGGCAAACCCGGAAGCTCCTCGGGAAACACATCAGCAAATTCCTTAACTGTTCGGACCTTCTCTACAGCAGATTCCTTAGCCTCCAAGGCATACACATGAACCACATACGCTTCACAGCCCTTTCTGACCATCTTCTCTGCCCTCAGAGCAGATACCACATTTGATAAGTAATTCCTCCTATTACCTATCATAGCCACCTCATCACCCTCAACCGTCTTAAGAATCATACGCTTAGCCGCGCAATCCAATCTCGCCTGGTACTTAACCAACCAGTCCATCCCAAGAATCAGATCAAACTCCCCAAACGGCAGTTCCATCAGATCAGCAGCAAACACTACCCCTTGGAGTTCTAGGGGTACATCTCTAAACAGCTTATCTACTACTACAGAGTGACCTAAAGGGCTAATTACAGTCATCTGCCTAGAAGATATCTCAGAGTCTAAGTCCATGGTCTCTACTATACTACTAGCCACGTAAGAATGTGTCGAACCCACATCAATCAAAGCAGTAAAAGGAGAACTAAAGATCAAGAACGTACCGGTTATGACGTCCGGTGCGTCGCCCTCCTCTCGGCGCCTCGCAGCATACACCAACCCAGGCTGTCTGGCCTCAGAACTACCCGCACCTCTGCCCGGTGCTCCACGGCCCCGACCAGAACCATTACCTCCTCTGCCATTACCGCGACCTCTCTGAGGTGGCGGTCCATTATTCCTGAACTAAGTACGGCCCTGACTCCCAGACTGAATCCTAGCCAACTTACGCAGACAGTCTCTCACTCGATGATCCAGAGAACCACACTCAAAGCAACCTTTTCCACCGGTCCAGCAGCCTCCCCAATGATATTTCCCACAGTGGTTACACCGCGGCGGTCCCTGACTAGCAGCAACAAACCTACCAGACTGATTCGGCCCACTCTGCCTAGCCCTCTTCTGAGGATTACCCGACGACCCAGAAGACCCAAAGCTCCTCTTATGCCTGTTCCTGTCCATGCCCTGCCTTACCGACTCCTTAACACCCTCGGCTACCTTAGCCTTCTCAACCAAGACAGCAAACTCACGCTCCTGCTGAGGAGCAATCAGCAACCTCAGCTCGTCTCTCAAACTATCCTCAAAACGAACACACCTCTCGTGTTCAGTAGCCACAATGCCCCTAGCATACCGACTCAGCTTCAAGAACTCAGCCTCGTACCCGGAAACAGGCTTACTCCCCTGGACTAGCCTCAGAAATGCTTTTCGCTGCGCGTCGATGTAGCTAGCTCCAATGTACTTTTTCTGGTACGCAGCCCTAAACTAATCCCATGTTAGATCCTCTGCTGCCACACTGTCCCGAACCGTGAGCCACCACTGATATGACTCATCCCGAAGAAGCGATACTATGCCCTTCAGCTTCTCCTCAGCAGTCAGGTCCAGATCATCCATAATCCGCTCTGTCACCTCCAGCCAATACTCAGCCGTGCTGGGAGCAACACCAGAAACACCTCGTAAGAATTCAGCCCCATTTGCCCGAAGTCGCTCAGGCACAGATTTCCTAACTCCTGCACCTCCACCTACTCTAGCTACCCTTTCCAATACTCGCAGCATCGCCTGTGACACTGCGTCATCCCCAGTCTGATCTTGAAACTCACCACCTCCAGCTGGTGGCGGTACCGGCATCTCATTTTCTGACCCTTGACCAGATCCTACAGGTTCAGAAACCGTCATCCTACCACGACCACGTCCACCTCTAGCGCTCATGACTAAATTTCTACGTATCTGATTTAGAAGTTTTATGAATCAGTATTTATTCCGCTTGTTTTAAAGCAAAATCTTATGAATATTAAAGAAGATTTGTTTTCGTGAGTTCACAGAATCCTATTAGTTTCAATCTCTAAAGTAATACACTACTGCTAATCATCCAATCATATCTCATCAATATCAGAAACACAAGCAATAGTAAGGGGTACTTACCTGGGCGAACTGGTGCCGGAGACTCGGTGCCATGCCTTTCAAACCATGCTTTTAAAACAAAACTATTAAAACAGACTTTTAAAACATTTTGGGCCTCAGGGCCACAGCCGAGCCTTTGAACTTGGCTCTGATACCACAATTGTAACACCCCAAACCCGGTCAACACACCACGACCGAATCTGGTATGTTACGAGGAAAATCGAATTTTTTGGCAACCATAGTTTTCTTTGACGGTTTGGTAAAACAGTTTGATAAGTTTGTACTTGCAGAAATCTTGGGCATGATTGTTTAAAAACTCCTATTTCATTTTGAAAACGGGTAATTTTGAAAACTTAATTAGTTGTGAAGTTTAAACACGTTTATTTCATTTAGAAATTAAAGTCGTTCTGATTGTTACTAAAACATTTTGACTTAGTAGAAAATCAAGTTTAAGTTAGAAATACCTTTGAGTTCTCTTTATCCCAAATCGTAGTGTGATACCCGATGGTATAGATTAAAACATATCGATTTGAAGTTTTGAAATCGTTGTCTTTCCAAGTTTTAACAAATTTTAAACCAATTAATCTGTTAAGGCATGATAAAAATCATCTTTAAGCAATAACATAGCAAAACATAATTTTAAAAGGCCATTTACAAACCAAAATAAAACCAAATAGTAATAAATAAGCTAAAGTACCAAATTTATAAAGTCTGAGCAAATCTTTATTCAGGCATGGCATGAGCACCTCGAGTCCATCCCGGCTCCACGTCCACGACTAAGTGTCACCTGAAAAGTCAAAGGAGAAGGTGAGTCGTATGACTCAGTGCATAATTCTCCTCCCAATAATGCAACATGCTAACACACAAGATAACATAGCAACACAATCAATGCACCCGTTCCTAACCATCCATATCACCTTCTCTACCCCGTGTGGTACCAAACCACTGGTGGTGCCAAACCACTGGTGACCCAAAGTCACGATATCCATAATGTGGTGCCAAACCACTGGTGACCCGAAGTCACGAATAATCCAATGATGGGGCCAACCCATCGTGTGATACCAAATCACTAGCGACAATCCCGTGTCTCATAAGTGGGGCCAACCCACGGTGGCATCAAACCACAGGGACGAGTCGCAATGAGGTGCCAAACCTCTGGTGTCCCAAAGACTCAAATGTGGTACCAGACCACTGGTGACCGCAGTTACAAATCCGTTGATGGGGCCAACCCATCGTGTGATACCAAATCACTGGCGTCAATCCCGTATAATCAACTGTGGGGCCAACCCACTGTGGTACTAAGCCACTGGGACGAGACGCTGAGGTGCCAAACCTCTGGTGACTCAAAGTCACAAAATATCATCTGTGGTACCAAACCACTGGAGGTGCCAAACCTCTGGTGTCCCAAAGACACAGTGTCCCAAAGACACGGATATCATACTCCCCCTCCTCTCATATTACCCATACATGTCATACTGACTCATGTACAATATGCAACTTATGTAATTTCATGCCAACATGCCCAACAGTGCATCCCATAACATACATAGCACAGATCATAGTATTAATTATATCAACAATAGAAATCGTAATGCTACGGACTTACCCGAATCCGTGAACATACCCTATCGGGTATCATAACAATCATCACTGTTTCACTTATTACAATACAGGTTATTAACAGATGTTACTAAGTATAGAGTGTGTAAGTTACACACCTGGTATATCGCAAGCCTTTAATACCAAAAGAATCGATCTAAGGCCCCTTGATTACTTGCTCCTATAATCGGCCAAATAAGAGCATTAGACATCTATATCATTCGGCCAAGACCATTAAACCAAAGGGTCTAATGTAGAGCCCTTACCTAAAACCCGATTTGGTTTCCTACCAAATCTCGAACCAAGCAGTGGTTCTTCTGACAATCAGCCAACCCCTAAAAAGAGAACAGTTAATCCACTTGAAGACTTGACTTATTGACATCTAAAAGAATGAACTAATAATAATACCAACCCTTACCACCACTTACCAAACGGCTAATCGAAGGAAGAAGGCTCCACTTGACTGTTTCAAGAATCTAGATGCCCTAAATGAAATCGGTTTATACAATAGATTAGTTTTCCTTCAACAATTACCGAAAATCATCCTTTTGCCTTACCAAAACAGATAGAGAACTAGGGAGAGAAGAGATAGCCCTTCAGCCAAATACTCACCTTCACTAACCGATTGCACAACACGGGATGAGCACCAACACTTACACCAATATTCGGCCAAAAGAAACCCCCTAGGAGAGGAGGGAAATTCGGCTAAGATTTAAACAAAAGGAAAGAAGAAGATTCGGCCTTACACAAAGAAAGTAAACGCGAAGAAAAGATAGAAAGAAAGGGGTTGATATTCGGCCAATCAACAAGGATTAAACAAATAGGAGAATGGTACTTTCGGTTCAAAAGAAAAAGGAATGGAGGAAGGTATTTTGGAGGATGGTGTTTCGGCTAAGAAGATTTCAAGAAGAAAAAGAAAGTATAGGAAGAAGAGAGAAGTAAGTTCGGCTTACACAAATGAAGAGAAAAGTGGGTTGAAAGAATAGGATTTCGGCTACCAAATGAACACCAAAATCAAAGCAATTTCGGCAAGCTTTAGGGGTTTGGTATTTTGGTTTCAAAAAAAAGTGAGGAAGATGAGAGAAATCCCTTTGGAAAAATCGGCTTGTTTTTGACAAAATAAAGGACTTGTTTGATGCTCCCTATGACCGAATATGCACCAAAATTCAAAAAGAATTTCGGCACACCCCCAACACCACACTACCAAGCCGTCCACTCCCCCCACACACTCCTAAAATTCGGCCAAACTCCCCACATGCACTCACAACCACACGTTCAAAATAATTTGAACAAGTCTTCCTCCTAAATCCACTCTCCACCCATCTTTTAAATATTTTGACTTGGTCCAAGTCCAACCACCTTGGCGTCAAAATGGAAGCCAAAATGAGAGCATCCTGCAGCTTGAACTCAGGACCTCTCCCACCTGCAAGTGACGCCAATCCAAGCTCCAAGTGGCGCCTTGCTCTGCCACTTCACCAGCTCATTTCTTGTGCTCAAAAACACCAAATAAAATATATAAACCCCAGCTCCTTCAGTTCCCTCTCACATAAGGCTTAAAACTAAAATTTTCCCACCTACTCAGGCTCACTTCTAGCCTACAACTAAGCCCCGAAACCATACAAACAACAACATAGCAAGCCATTAACATGCAAACAGAGTCAAAACCAATTAGCCCCTAACCCGGGATATTACACACACGGTCTTACACACGGCCGTGCCTGTGACCGTGTGGACCACCAGAATCTCCGTACTGACTTATCAGAGGCCGTACAAATCAGTCCCAAACACTTTTCAACGTCACAGATCCAACTACTACCCCACGGGCTCCGTAAAAGTGGCACGCCCGTGCCTCTCGACCGTGTGAAGCTACTGACTTACACACCACGGGCAGAACACGCCCGTGCCTCTCAACCGTGCGAGGTTACTGACTTGTCGACCACGGGCAGAACACGCCTGTGCTGCCCAACCGTGCTAACATACTGACTTCACATACACGGGCTTGGTTAGCAGAAGAACAGCCAAGAAGATTCAACACGCACAGACACACGATCGTGTGAGACGGCCGTGTAAATTGACACGCCCTAGGTCCACGGGCGTGGGAACATGCCAGAGCTGAATTTCTATTTAAACCCCACAGCCCCTTCCCTTCTCCCCATCCAATTTCTTTCTTTTCTTCTTTTCCATCTTCTCCCTCTCAGACTTTTCACTCCATATATCAAAACTCTAGATCCTTGAGCCATCCCACATCATGTCAAAGAAGCGAAAAAGGCCAACAATAGTCTTCTCGAAGAAGAACGATCAATACGAGTTCATGCCGGCAGCTTCATCTCAACACCAAGCCAAGGGTCTTTGAGACCAATTAGTTTTTATTTTTCTTTCGTCTTTTGCTTCAATTTCCTTCTCTTTGACAATCTTATGCTTAGTTTAGTTTAACCTATTTTAGTTTCTTAGTGTCAGGTTCGCCAGACTGCTTGGGAATCACGCCGACCACCACAATAACCACGCCGCTTCTGCCACTGCCAGCACCTCCGTAGCCCTAGAAGTCACACCCACCTCGTGAACCATCCGTTAATAAGGACCTCTCAGTCCATTTGTATTTTCTTTTCATTTCAGTTTTCTTCTTAGTCTCCTTCCCTTTAGCTTTCTTTTCTTTATATTTATAATTTGTTTATTTTAATTATGTTTCAATAAACCATGGCTAATTCCCTACGAGCTCCCTAATTTCTTCATCTAGCGCAGAGCTCGTTAGCAACTGCCCCACCAACAAGACGGCACCAACCACAACCTCTACCATCCTCTAGAGACACCATCCAAAATTCAGGGAGTATTATTTCCCCTTCTATTTTGATTTATCCTATAAAAGTTATATCTATCTTTGTACATTGAGGGCAATGTACATCTTAAGTGTGGGGGGATAAAAGTGCCAAACTTTTTTCATTATTATCAAAACCCTGAATTTAACCTTGTTTTTAAGTAAATTTCTCATATTACTAATTAGGATGAAATTTCTAATGATTTATGGTTTTTATTGACATGTTTTTGAGTAAGTCATTGATAATTGTGCATTGATGATTAAATTTTAAGATCCTAGAGAATCAAGCATGATAAGTCTATTTTTTAGAATAAAAATTTTTGCTAGGTTGTTAACCTAAATTTGAATATTGCTTTGAAATTTGAAATTTATGAGATTGATGTCAAAACACCCATAATTTTTTGTGAGATTTTGAGCCGTATAGAGCATATATTCTTTTTCGTGCTCACTTTTTATTATGAGTGTGTCAACATTGATCTGTTATTCTAGAACTTGCCTTGATTTTACATGCCGCGACCACATCTATAATTTGATATACAGAGATGATAAAGGCACTTACGATTTAACCCACTTACTCCACTAAAAAGCCTACCTTCATAAATTAACCCCTAGTGAACCCCGTTGATCCTAACAACCATTTTTATTTACTCACCCATTAATAACCTAAAAACCCCTTTGTATTTGTTATCACCATTCCTTTTTAACTACCCTTTAATCGAGATATGATTTGATTAGTTACCAAATTAAATTAGAGCATGAGTCAAATTCATCCAGCATTATTATTAGTTTGTTCTTAAAAAAATCGAAGCACATCCAGTATTAGTGGTGAGCTTATAGAGTTAAAGCTTATTTTCCGAAAGAAAAGAAAAGCTCGTATTATTAGGATTATTGTTTTCAGTTGATGTAAATATTATTTCAGTATTCATTAGGTAAGGTACTTGTCAATTCAATCTCGGTTCTAACCTTCTATTTTCAGCCTTTATCCACACCTTAACCCTAACCGCATTACAACACTAACAAAGACCTTTTGATCTGTTTATCATCTCATTTTACAGTGGTGGAGATTTGATTTTCAGGCAAGCCTATGAGATTAACTTTTCAGGTTCGACGTATGAGTGCTTCTTTTCCTAACACTTAAACACTTGGAGTGATTTTAGTGAATCTTTAGTGAGGATGTCAACTCTTGTCGATTTCGAATCAAAGGTAATATTTCAAATAAGGGGAAACACCTACATTGTCGAATTACAAATAAATGACTTATCTTTGTTTGAATCTTTAGGACTCTTTGAATTGAATTATCCATGTATAAATTATCTATGAATTATGATGAGGCATTGTTGATAGGAACCATGAATTATGGAAAGTTCGTTTCAACTGTATGTTGAGAATTTTGCCTGAGGACAAGCAAAAGCTTACGTGTGGGGGTATTTGATAAATCGTAATTATAACATACTTTAGACCCACATTTAATATGTTTTTGGATGATTTATCGATCAATTTATGTAAAAAGGTGCTCTTAATCCTTTCTTTTCATGTCTTATACCCAGGGAAGCACCCGAGGATGAAAAGAACGTAAAACAAGCCCAAAACAGAGTAAATGGGCCATATCACGAAATCCACACGGCCTAGCCCAAAGAGCACACTGCCGTGCCTTGAAGAGCATCTAGAACACAACCTCACCCCGATTTACACAACCGTGCCTCAACTTAGAAATCTGAGCACAGCCTGAAGACGAGTCACACGGGTGTGTGACATGGCCGTGCCCCTATCGTGGACTTAGACAATTTCAATCGAAAAAGGCTACTTAGGGAGAAAGAATCGCATTCCAAGGGCCTATAAATACCCCCTAAGTACCACCATTGAAAGGGCGTCGAGTTAGGCCTAGAAGCCAAGCCGAAAAGGTCAGAATTGAGGGAATTACTCGAAGTTAACCAGTTGACCCATCCCAAGAAGTCGAAATTGTAACATCCCCAAACCCGGCCCATTCACTACGACCGAATCTGGTTATGTCACTGCGGAAAGACAGTTGAAAATCTTTTTGACTTTAGAGTAAAGCACTAAAATTATTAACTTTTGAAAACCTTGTTCATTTATTTATCTTATGAAAAACTTTGAAGTTATAAAATGTCTGAATTAAAAACTTTATTAAATATATAAAACCAATTTGAATAATCAAGTTGTTAGAATAAAATCGTCTTCACTTAGTAATTTATTATAATCCAACCATAACTTAAAATAATAATAAAATAGTTCCCAAAATAAATAAAGATCAAAAGGCCCTTATTACAACCCAAATATTTAAACCAAGTACTTAACATAAAAATGTTTAAAATATTCAAAATTATCCTCCTCTGCATGGGCCACCATGTGTCCTCTCCGATCCCGGTCCAATTCTACGCATCACCTGAAATGGTTAGGAAAAATAGAGTGAATCCACTGACTCAGTGCATATTCATAACACGTATTTCCACACGTACGGGCTTGGCCCAATACCATACTATTCTCATAGCAAAACATGCAAATATGCATCTCAGCCCAACCTACCTTCCCACCGTAACACCAACCTTAGCAGACCCCCTGCCTAAGCCCGTGGCTAGTCCACCACTGATCACATCGTGATCCATAAACCTTACCTTGGCAAGCTCGCTGCTCAAGGCCGTGGCTAAGCTACCGATCAACCAAAGTGATCCCAACAACATGCTCCGTCTACGGTGACGCACATAGCCATCAACCGCCGAGATGGGCACCGAGCCACACCTCCCTTGAGGTAGCACACAGCTAACCGTCAAGCGCTAATGTAGTCTGAGCTAACATTAGACCACGTACATTATGTGTACACCCTTCCTTCCTCCATCCAATCCAAATCCCATGCAAGTATGTAAATGCCACATGTTAAGTCATCATATAAATAAGCATACAGCTCATGTCATTACCACACCAAATATATATATGTAACACAATAACATAATATCACCAACTTACTCACCTGATATCTGATTATCCAACATAAGCATTAGCAAGCAATTAACTGAAAGAAATGGTGCGATGATTACGCACCTTATCACTTGTAGTTCTAAGCTTTCGATCCCTATGCTATCGCTCAACGAAACAACAGCTATCTGCCTATAACTATCCCCTGCTGCTGGCCCACACCCCGGTGGCCAATCCCGAACTGCCGAGACAACCCTCTTCTTGAACTTCAGGATAGGGCCTTTCCCTTGCCCACCTTGACTGGTCGTTGCCTCCATCAAAAAGCTTAATCAGAACAACGGGTTAACCCTCCAAATCACAAACTAAGTAACAAATCTTAATAAATATCCTTACCAAAATCTCTTACCAAGCTGACTGCTAACAAACGGAGGCTTGACTGACTACTTCCAACCCCAGAGTATCTTAACAACGGCTGCAAACGGAAACCCAACGAGATCTATGCTAACATTCGGCCAAGGTGTTACCAAATAAAAGAAAGGAACACGACACAAAAGTGGGGTGTAGGTTCGGCTATCAATAAAAGAAAATCAAGGAAAGGGAATAGGGGTTTCGGCCAAAGGTTGGAGAAGAGGGAAAGAAAAGTGTGGGGGGTGTACTTTCGGTTTAACAAAATGGAAGAAAAGAGGGAGATGAAGGGTGAGTGGTTTCGGCCAAGGATTGAATAGAAAGAAGGAAGATAGCTTAGGAGAAATGGGGAGAACAAATGGAGAATTTGTGAAGAAATCGGCAAGCAAGCAAATGGGAAAAGTGACCAAAGGTGAGCACCTCCCCCCCATTTATACTACTAAATTCGGCCAACAACTCAACCCCCACCAAATCCCAAAAATCCTCCTACTTTACCTCCCTAACACTCATTCAAAAGATTTGAATGAGTCAACCCATATCCTAGCCGAATTCAAAAAGGAAGACCAAGTCTTCATCCATCTTTTTAGCACTCAAAAATCGTCCAACCCCCTACCAAAGTGACGCAAAAACAAGGCCCTCCTGCTGCCCTTGCGAATCGAACCTAAGACCCCTTCCAGCTCCCCTTGAGGCGTCACTTCTCCATGCCTTATGTGGCGCCTCCTTGCCACTCTGCCAAGCCATTCTTTGTGCCAAAACTTCACCAAAATTTCTCTTAAGGCCCCCTCTATCCAAGCTCCCCCTTTTAACCCCTAAAACTAAAAATTTCCTAAGGCACTCCTCCACCACCTAGGGTTATCAGGACCCCTAAAACTCACCCAACCACACACTAAAGTGTGCCAACACCCGAGCTAAGCACCAAAAGCCTAACCCCTAAAATCAGGGTGTTACAATTCTACCCTCCTTAAAATAATTTCGTCCTCGAAATTACTTGTCTAAACTAACAGTCCAATTCCTCCCACAACGCTATGGCTGCGCACTCTGACCTTAAAGAGCTAACACACTTTTAGGCACAGTATCTTATCATACTCAAGGTTCCACATACTTACATCCTGCCTCTACCACGTCCACGAGCATTGCGACCACGCCCCCTAGAACTCATATCTAGCGCCTCGATTTAGTCTGTTTAAAAAGTCTTATGCATTAGAAATTCTTGTTTCACTGTTTTATCCACGAGCAATTTTTATGGAAAAAGTTCTAGAAGTGGTTCTTTCGAGCAATCAAAATTTCATTCCCAACCCAGGGGTAATTCCGTCATTTTTCCTAAAGGGGTATTTCGGTAATAACTCAGAGTCAATTTTGAAAATAGTTTTCCAACTTAAAGATATTTCAAAATTTACAAAATCTCAGGGGTTATCTTGAAAATTTTGTTTTTCAAACAATATGTGTGGCAAAAATTTCAGAAAGCAGGGTTATTTTTGTAATTTTAAAAATCATAGGCATTTTCGTAAATTCTCGAAATCGGAATATCACAATATTTCACAAAATAAGATTTGCTGATCTTTGGTAAAATAGGAATATTTCAGTAAAAGTCGAGAGAAATCTAAAAATTTAGAAACCAAGGGCATTTTGGTAATTTTATCAACCAGGGGTACTTTCGTAAATTTCCACAAATCGGAGTATCTTAAAATTTTGAAGACTCGAGATTTTGGAATTTTGCAAAGTAAAAAGCATTTTATCAAAAGTTAAGGGTGGTACGGTAATTTTACAATACAGGGGCATTTTTGTAATTTTGCCACTAGGGCATTTTGGGAAATTTTGTAAATCGACAAACGTCTTTCAAAATCAAATTTAGGGTTTCACAAACCAAAGGGGTAAATTTGAAAAATTTTAGAACAGAAGGTTTTTAAAAACAGCAAGGCTAATTCCCTTTCGGGTTTTAATAACCGGTTTAGCCTATGAACAAGTCCTCTTGGTTAAGGTGAACCGTAGCTACGCACCAGGTAGGATTCGAGTAAAGAGGAGGTGAGTCGCTAGGACTGCTTAAATACCAAGCTCTTACTGAATACCATTCCTAGACATGCGTACCATGGTTACCACACCTTAACTCGGCGACTTACTTCACAGGTTTGTTTACGAGCTTTAAGTTTTATGTATATGTTTAAGTAGACTAGTCCTAAGGTCCAAAAAGTCTTAATATTCTAATCTAACAGCCCAACTAAACCCATAACAATTCATAATAACCAAACACTTCAAAGGCTAGAAGTACTTACCTGGTGGACTTCGGGCCGGAGACACAGGTGCCATGCCAGAATAACCTGAAAACCTTTTTTTTAAAAGCCCACATTCCAAAAACCTATTTTGAAAACTGTTTCGGGCCCAAAACCCTCAAAGCCGAGTTTTGAACCGGGCTCTGATGCCACACTGTAACATCCCCAAACTCGGCCCATTCACTACGACCGAATCTGGTTATGTCACTGCGGAAAGACAGTTGAAAATATTTTTGACTTTAGAGTAAAGCACTAAAATTATTAACTTTTGAAAACCTTGTTCATTAATTTATCTTATGAAAAAATTTGAAGTTATAAAATGTCTGAATTAAAAACTTTATTAAATATATAAAACCAATTTGAATAATCAAGTTGTTAGAATAAAATCGTCTTCACTTAGTAATTTATTATAATCCAACCATAACTTAAAATAATAATAAAATAGTTCCCAAAATAAATAAAGATCAAAAGGCCCTTATTACAACCCAAATATTTAAACCAAGTACTTAACATAAAAATGTTTAATATATTCAAAATTATCCTCCTCTGCATGGGCCACCATGTGTCCTCTCCGATCCCGGTCCAATTCTACGCATCACCTGAAATGGTTAGAAAAAATAGAGTGAGTCCACTGACTCAGTGCATAATCATAACACGTATTTCCACACGTACGGGCTTGGCCCAATACCATACTATTCTCATAGCAAAACATGCAAATATGCATCTCAGCCCAACCTACCTTCCCACCGTAACACCAACCTTAGCAGACCCCCTGCCTAAGGCCGTGGCTAGTCCACCACTAATCACATCGTGATCCATAAACCTTACCTTGGCAAGCTCGCTGCTCAAGGCTGTGGCTGAGCCACCGATCAACCAAAGTGATCCCAACAACATGCTCCGTCTACGGTGACGCACATAGCCATCAACCGCCGAGATGGGCACCGAGCCACACCTCCCTTGAGGTAGCACACAGCTAACCGTCAAGCGCTAATGTAGCCTAAGCTAACATTAGACCACATACATCATGTGTACACCCTTCCTTCCTCCATCCAATCCAAATCCCATGCAAGTATGTAAATGCCACATGTTAAGTCATCATATAAATAAGCATACAGCTCATGTCATTACCACACCAAATATATATATGTAACACAATAACATAATATCACCAACTTACTTACCTGATATCCGATTATCCAACATAAGCATTAGCAAGCAATTAACTGAAGGAAATGGTGCGATGATTACGCACCTTATCACTTGTAGTTCTAAGCTTTCGATCCCTATGCTATCGCTCAATGAAACAACAGCTATCTGCCTATAACTATCCCCTGCTGCTGGCCCACACCCCGGTGGCCAATCTCGAACTGCCGAGACAGCCCTCTTCTTGAACTTCGGGATAGGGCCTTTCCCTTGCCCACCTCGTTGCCTCCATCAAAAAGCTTAATCAGAAAAACGGGTTAACCCTCCAAATCACAAACTAAGTAACAAATCTTAATAAATATCCTTACCAAAATCTCTTACCAAGCTGACTGCTAACAAACGGAGGCTTGACTGACTACTTCCAACCCCAGAGTATCTTAACAACGGCTGCAAACGGAAACCCAACGAGATCTATGCTAACATTCGGCCAAGGTGTTACCAAATAAAAGAAAGGAACACGACACAAAAGTGGGGTGTAGGTTCGGCTATCAATAAAAGAAAATCAAGGAAAGGGAATAGGGGTTTCAGCCAAAGGTTTGAGAAGAGGGAAAGAAAAGTGTGGGGGTGTACTTTCGGTTTAACAAAATAGAAGAAAAGAGGGAGATGAAGGGTGAGTGGTTTCGGCCAAGGATTGAATAGAAAGAAGGAAGATAGCTTAGGAGAAATGGGAAGAACAAATGGAGAATTTGTGAAGAAATCGGCAAGCAAGCAAATGGGAAAAGTGACCAAAGGTGAGCACCTTCCCCCCTATTTATACTACTAAATTCAGCCAACAACTCAACCCCCACCAAATCCCAAAAATCCTCCTACTTTACCTCCCTAACACTCATTCAAAAGATTTGAATGAGTCAACCCATATCCTAGCCGAATTCAAAAAGGAAGACCAAGTCTTCATCCATCTTTTTAGCACTCAAAAACCGTCCAACCTGAGGCGTCACTTCTCCATGCCTTATGTGGCGCCTCCTTGCCACTCTGCCAAGCTATTCTTTGTGCCAAAACTTCACCAAAATTTCTCTTAAGGCCCCCTCTATCCAAGCTCCCCCTTTTAACCCCTAAAACTAAAAATTTCCTAAGGCACTCCTCCACCACCTAGGGTTCTCAGGACCCCTAAAACTCACCCAACCACACACTAAAGTGTGCCAACACCCGAGCTAAGCACCAAAAGCCTAACCCCTAAAATCTGGGTGTTACAGAAATTCTACTCAAGACGGCACATTTCTCCTTCAATTCCTTCAGGGAGTTTTAGGGATTTCTTATGTTTTGTTTTATCTTTTCTCTTGAGATGTTTTATTTATTTGTTATGGACTAAACCCCTCAGATACCTGAAGGGGATGAAACGTAGATGAATCTTGTTATTGTTTCATGAATTATATGATAAATACTTAGTTTGTTCTTAATTATGCATGCTTAATCCAAATCTGATGTGCTTAGGTGGAGGAGGAATAGACCCTGCTTAAGAGTAGATCTAGCATAATTAAGAGGAGTTGATCGAACGCCTAGAGATAGGGTTACGAGATTTTGTTGGATTAGGATGAAACCTAATATAGGAATCCATTGATCAATTTACTGCTATTCTAGGGGGTTATTATAAGAGAATGAGAGTTCCACTAATTAACCTAGGGTTAGACGTTATTCGCCTTGAGAGAGTGTTTAATATCTGTTAGGGAGTCCTACGGATCAAACTAAGTGAATAAATCATATGGTTCAGTGTTAAATAACGAGTGAAGTCTAGGTGGATTCTTCCTGAGGGTATCGTCGTGATCAACTGAGTTTTTCTTCAAGTCATTTCCCAATTCGTTCTTTTTGTCTTTGCGTCTTTAGCTTAGTAGTCGTTAAATTAGATTAAAGCAACTTCACTATTGTTTTAGGCTAAATAATAAAAATAAAGTTAGTATTAGTACTTTTAGTTCCTTTGGGTTCGACAATCTGGTCTTGCCTAAGCTATACTAATGTTCAATAGGTACACTTGCCTTTAATCATTGTCAGAGTTAGTTTCCAGGTTTGATCATTCATTTTATAAATTTTAAAGCTCTGATTGTAGCGATCACGTTGCCACAAAAATGTTTGTTATTATGTTTACTTATGATTTCGGTGGCTTGGCCACAACAAAAATATTATAAATGGCAACTTGCCTGTGAATTGGTGTGATTGGCGAGGTGGGTTGACTTGATCCCCACAGGTGTGATTGGCTGGTACAGGGATGTGATTGGATGGATGGGTTGGGTTGCATACATGTCATACTAATATCATTATGTAAATGGGCTTAGGCCCAAGATAATGCTAAACAGGTTCAGGCCCAATGGACAACGGTAAGGGGTTTATACACCGAGTTCTAGTAACTCACCCCTTTTCCTTAACCCTTGCAGGTAATGCTCAGTGATGTGGACTTGGGCCATGGATGACTCGGTGGAGGCCATACTTCAGTAATGGTGTTTTTGAACTTTAGATTTCTATTTCCGTTCACTTTATTACTTTTACTATTTTGAGTTTTTATGTTGTAATAAGGTCTCTGGAATATTTTATTTTTGCATTATGTTTGACGTATTTGTTATGGTGCTTGAATTATTTTTAAATGGGGATTTTCTAAAAGCATAACCAACGGTTTTCCAAAATTGATTAATAAATGGATTTCATAACAAACTTTTACAAATATTTTAACTTGGAAATTTTCTCTCAAATTATCAATGATATTTTTAAAAGTCACGGTTTATGAGATCACTAGTTCAATTATCGATTTATCAACCTTCGTGGTTAGTAGTATTTTAACAAATATTTTAAACCAAACTTGTTTTCTTGATTATAACAAAATAATACCTAATTTAATACGAATCAAAAAGGATTTAACACGTTTTTCTCATGTGATATGCCAGTTCCGGTCATAACGTATGGGTCGGGTTTGGGGTGTTACAATACAGATCTGTAAATATGCTTTGAGAAATAGGGCTTAGTGATACGTTAGGGTTTAAAGTGATGATAAAGGTTACCCGAATGTATTCTAACAAAGTGTCTTTGTTTACCAAGGCAAAGGAGGCTGTAGCATCTGGCTAAATGATGGATTTGGAGCTCAAACTATCAATTTCACAAGGAAAGGCTAATCTAAAGTTTAAATTACCTCTGAGGTTATTAGGTGAGTCTCTAAACTGACTTGTGCATGTATAATATGCCTTCTAGAAACTTCTATGAAAAGTAACCAAATCTTGAAATAGAACTAGTAAAATATGATGTTATCACTCTGATGAGAAACACAAATATTTATGGACTTGCATGTATGGATAACACGAATATGAAACATGAATCTTGATGTTAAAGGATGCTTGTGTCTGGATAATGGAAATGTGTTAATGTGTCTAAAAGGACTAGATGTGTCTGTTACGAGTAGGTCAAGATATGATGAGTTCATGAAAGATGGATCTAAGAATGAAAAGTTTGTGCTTGTGTCTGGAGATGTCAAATGGGTCCGTTGGGACTAAAAACATGAATCACTGAAAGGACAAGTCCATGGCCACGGCGCTAAATAAAATCATATTATGGAATGCCGTAACTGGTGGGTTATGGCATCATATGAGAAGAAGTCCATATCATGTAAGACCATAACTAGTGGGTTACGGCATCATGTGGAAAAAAATCATATCGTGTATGACCGTAACTAGTGGGTTATAGCATCATATGGAAAATTTTAAGGAAGATTATTCCCTAACCTGGTTCTCCGTGTGTCCTAAGATGATGAGGGACAAACCTCACTAAGTGTGAGTCTAGGTAAACCCCTATCACCTAAATCACCAAGAGAAGAAAAGCCTTTATGGCAAAACTCTGGAAAGGTAAGCATTTGTGGCAAACCTATTAAAGGACAACCCTTGTGGAAACACTCTAGAAAGATAAGCCTTTGTGGCAAACCTGTTAAAAGACAACCCTTGTGGAAAAAACCTAGAAAGGCAAGCCTTTGTGGCAAACCTTTTAAAGAACGCATTTGTGGAAAATCTCTAAAAGGAAAAGCCTTTACGGTGATCTCTATCAAAGGAAAGCCTCTATGGAAAATTTCTGAAAGGAAAAGCCTTTGTGGCGATCTCTGTCAAAGGAAGCCCTATGTGGTGAACTCTAAACAGGAAAACCTTTGTGGCAATCTCCGTAAAGGAATCCTTCATGGCTATATCTGAAAAAGAGCGCCTTCATGGCGCAACCTAAGGACAAGATATTTTGGTGGTAACTCTATAAAGGAAAGCCTTTGTGGCAAATACAAAGAAAGCCTTTGCGACTATTTAAATGAGGGAATGCCCTCACAACAAAATTCTGAATGAATGAAGTAAGGAATTAAAAAAAGAATGGTATGAATGGTCCTTTGAAGGCAAAGTAAATATATGACTTTGAAGGTATGGTAAGTGTAAGAGATAACGTATGGGATAACTAGAAAGAATTAAGTATTCAACGAACTCTAAAAGAAAGGCATTGTATGTAAATGTATTGGCAAACCTCACTTAGTAACAAGAAATGAACAGTAAAGCTAAATCACGCTAGAATACATGGCGAATCCGGGATATATGTTATAAGCATGTATAGATAGTACCCTGAAGTAAGGAAGATCGGGTCGAACTCTATGTGAAGTAATGGGCGTAGTCTACCTCGCCTAAAGGTAATGGTAAAATCATGACGTATGAATTAAGATTTTAAGACTACTAATAAGGGAAAACGAAGTGGTTCGGGACTATGTAAAGATAAGATTTTAATAAGGGACATAAAAAGTGATGGGGTTGTAAGTATAATACGCTCAAAGGAAAGAAACAATCATTTATGTTTGGATCTCGAATCTAGAGCCTAGTAGAGCGAAGGCTTAATGAATATGAAAGGAAGATAACTATTTAAAGACACTGGGAGGAAGAAAAAAGGTCTAAAATAGAAAAGAGCAATTTCATTCTATTAAAGGGAATCTTAGTGAAGTAACCGCTAGAAGAAATAATGAAAAGTCAAAAGACACGTGAAGGACATGCGAAGCATCTATCACTCTTTGATATAATGAATCAGGTATTTAAGTTTTAACTCACCATGTTTTTATGAACTTACAAAGGTTATTTCATGTTTAGGTTGCAAAGAAGAACGCATTAGGAGGGAGACGCCAGGGCTACGCCAAAAGGAAGCGGCTCGATGGGCTATTATGCATACAGAGGAAGTTAAGCTGCATGTTCAAGTTAGAGCATAAGTTTATTAAGTAGCATTTCAATATGTGAATAGTAAGTCGAGAGATAAAATAGAAATCGATGAAAATTTTATTATCAAGAATTGTAAATGTAATCATACAATGTACACCCATAAGAGACTCTATCACATTCATAGATAGAAATTTTACAAAAACATAAAGCTGAAGTTACATCTGTTATAGGATGTAACACTCAATATTCGAATCTGGTTCATTGGGTCGGGTGGAGGTGGTTACAGTTGGAATTGGTCATTTTTGTGTATTGTTGGATAGTTTGGTTGTTGATGTCTTAGCAGGCTTACACATATAGATTGATGATGAAAAATGGTTGACATCTTGGAACAAGGTTTGGTTAGATATTGAGTGCACATATATGCATGTCTTACCTTGAAACATATTGTTAGTGCTTGTGCATATATATCTTGAATCATAAATGTACCACTGAGCCCTATTTCTCAACATACGATTTATTTTCTCCGTGCACAGGTTTAGGTTATCCTCGGGAATTCGTGAAGTAGTCCCAGCATCAAATAATGATTCTCCAACTCAGCAAAGTTTGTAAAGTCCTGAGTGGACTCAAGCAACACAACAAGAGTATGGCACGTTACTTAAAAATGATACATGGTATCAAGTTCCATTACTTGCATATTGTTAAATGGTCCATTACTTGCATATTGTTAAATGGATCTTCAAGGTTAAACATTGATCGTGTCTGAAAGTCTTAATAATTATATATAATGAATGATCGAGCCTAGAAACTAACTATGACAACGATTTGAGGCAAGCGCACCTATCGTTTGGTAGTATAGTTATGGCAAGACCAGAAGTATCGTATCCTCAAGGACCAAAAGTACTTGTAATTACTATCTTTCTATTATTTAGCCTAAGAATTAAGGGAATAGTTCTTTAATCTAAAACTAACTAACTACTAAGCCAAAGATGCTAAGACTCAGAGAATGAATTAGGGAAAATACTTTTGGGAAAACCAATTGATTGAGACAATACCCGAGGAAGAATCCACCTAGACTTCACTTGTTATTTAACTCTGTACCAGACGATTTATTCACTTGACTTGATTCGTAGGATTCCCTAATTTATATTAATACCTCTCTCAAGGCTACTAACGTCTAATCCTAGGTTGATTAAGTGAAATCTCTTTCTAATTAAAACCCCTAGTGTTGCATTAACTCGATCTATGGACTCCCATATTAGGTTTGACCCTAATCCAGCAGATTTTCGTCATCCTATCTTTAGGGGTGTGATCAACTCCGCTTAACTATGCTAGATCTACTCTTAAATAGGGAATATTCCTCCACTGCCTAAGCACATCAATACTTAAATCAATATCCTGAAATATTAAAACAAGAATTAAGAACACATAATTAAGAACAAATCAAGTATTTATCATATAGTTCAGAAAACAATAACAAGATCCGTCTTAGGTTTCATCCCCCTCAGGTATCTAAGGGGTTTAGTTCATGTTTATAAAAGAATACATCTCAGAAGAAAATATAAAACAAAATATAAGGAAAACCCTAAAACCCCCTGAAGGAAATTGTAACGGCCCGATTTAGGGGCTAGCCGGAATAGTGATCTTGGGATCATTAATTCAATATTTGAGAAATTTATTTTCATGATATATTATGACTTAGAACATGATAGTACATATGCATGAAAATTTTGGTGCTTTAATTTTAGCGATTTTGTGTTTAAACGTGAAAAATGACTAAATAGCATAAAGTGCGAAAGTTCCATTCTATAAGCTGAAGGTGTCAAATAGCCATAGATTATTAATTGGAGGTCTTTAAAAGGCAATTAGACCCCTAGATATAGCATGGCCAGCCATAGGAGACAAAGATGGGCAATGTTGGTCAAAGTTGGTGATAGTTGGTGACTTATTTGACATGTATTAATAAAATAAGGAGAGAAAAAAAATCATCTTTTCTCCTTTTCTCTTCCACTGAAAATTAGCAGCAAATAGGGGGTAGAAAGCTTCAAAAATTTCAACACACTCATCCTTTCACAAGTAAGTGTTCTAGTGAACTTTTCTTGAAGATAATTGTACTTTTGAGACCCCTAAAGCTTAAGCTTTCATATGAGGGGACTAATGTGCAATATGGTGAAGAGTTTAGAGTTTTACCATGAGAGCCTCCATTGTTATTTGCTGCATTTTTATGAAAGAAATTGAGTCTTAGGTGTTAGAAGAACAACTTTTGTGAAAAGTGTTAGCATGAAAACACCAAATGGGACCTTGATGAAAAGGTTACAAATTTTGTAGTAAGTATGTGAAATATTAATTCTTGATGATAGCTTTAAGAGCATTAAATATTTACCTAGGCTTGTTAAAGGTAGAAATGTGATTAGAATTTATTTTCGAGCGTAGGGGCAAAATGGTCATTTTGCCAAAGTCTAAGGGCAAATTAGTAATTTTTCCCAAGCATGATGTTTGAAATGCTTTTATTAATGTAGTGATTAAAACGAGCTAATTTGCTATTATAAAGCAAGAGGAGTCGAGAATCCGCCTCGATCGGGGAAAGAATAAAGTCTTGGACTGAACCGAAGAACTAGCTCATTTTGGAAAACAAGGTAAGTTGTATGCGATTTAAACAACATTCATATTAGCATGTTGAGAAACGCTTGACATTATATTGAAGCATGATGCACTACTAAATTGAGTAGTTAATGTGAATAAGATGTTGGAGTCCTAATGGGTCATATTGATTATAGAAATGCTATCCTTGAAAGTTCCAGGATAAATTTCGATACTTCTCGGAAGTATATTTGGGGCCTCTTAGGCCAGATATGTGCGAGCGATAGAGTTAAACGAAATTTTATAACCCTATTTTATATGTTTAAGCAAGATTAGCTATGTAATGCTTCGAACCTTGTTCCGGTTCAGATACGGGCAAGGAGTGTTACATTTATTGATATCAGAGCTACAGTTTAGTCAATTCTAACACTAACGTAGCGTAAGTACGAGTCTAGCTACACATGCCATATGTAAGAGCGTCTGAGTAATGATAGTGTGATGACTCCTAACGTATTAAATTGTGTTCTATGTAGTATATAGATTTTGATCCGGATAGAACTGCAGCTGATGATGCTGTAAGTAACGCGCCGGCTCCTGCTCAAGGGACTGCGCCAGTTAATAGTAGACACGAGACCTTAAGTCAGGGAGAAGAGGCTCGAGAAGCCTTTCTTCACATGATGAGCAATTGGTATACTGAGTATACCCGAGCAAATCCTAACGCTCAACCCCCTCCACCCCCACCAATTCCTCAACCAGCTCCAGTAGCCCCTCAAGTAGTTGAGGTGGTGAGAAGAGAAAGCCCTCCGGTGGATAAGATCCGGAAGCAAGGAGCTGAGGAATTTCGGGCAAATAAGGATGATAACCCGGAGAAAGCGGAATTTTGGCCCGAGAATACCATCCGGGAATTCGATAAGTTATCCTACACGCCTGAGGAGTGCTTAAAGTGTACGGTGTCTCTCCTGAGAGATTCAGCCTACTGGTGGTGGAACACCCTGGTGTCGGTGGTGCCGAGGGAGAGAGTTCATTGGGAGTTAATTGGGAATTCTTCCAAGAGAAATACCGAAAGAAATATATCAGCCAGAGGTTCATCGACCACAAGAGAAAGGAGTTCTTGGAGCTGAAGCAAGGCCGTATGTCAGTGACTGACTACGAACGGGAGTTCGTAAGGCTTAGCAAGTATGCACGAGAGTGCGTGTCTATCGAAGCTATCATGTACAAGAGATTCGAGGACGGGTTAATGAAGATATCCACCTATACGTGGGAGTTCTCGAATTAAAGGAGTTTGTAGTATTAGTGGATAGGGCCTGTAAAGCCCAGGAGTTGGCTAAAGAGAAGAGAAGAGCTGAGTATGAGTCTTGTGACTCGAGAAAGAGAAAACTGAACAAGTCTCACCAATCCTCATCTAAGAAATCGAGGGATTTCACTACTCGATCAGTCACTTCAGCGGGGTTTTCAACCCGAGATAAAGGCAAGTAGTTTTCGGGATCGAAAGGGCAAACCACATCAGTTGCTAATGTGGGCAACGTTCGACCAAGTAGACTGGAATGCCTTCAGTGTGGCAGGCGTCATTCTGGTGAGTGTCGAGCTAATGAGAAAGCTTGCTTCAGATGTGGATCTTTCGACCAGTTTATCAGAGAATGTACCGAGGTAGATGAGAAAAAAAAGCTTCAAAATGCAAGATCGAGAAGTACCACTAGGAGAAGACCTTTGAGAAACTCGGGAATTGAGATGGGAAGAAAGAATCCTTCTAAAGAACAAGCTGCTAGAGTCGAGGGTAGAGCACCAGCTAGGACATATGCCATTCGTGCTAGTGAAGAGGCATCTTCCCCCGACGTGATCAGGGGTATCTTTTCTCTCCATAATACTCATATTATAGCTTTAATTGACACGGGATCTACCCACTCATACATATGCATGAAATTAGTCTCTAGCATGAGCATGCCTATAGAGTTTACTGAATTCATCATAAGAGTGTCTAATCCCCTAGGCAAGTGTGTGTTTGTTGATAGAGTTTGCAAAGGGTGCCCCTTGATGATTAAGGGTCATTGTTTCCCGGTCGATCTTATTTTATTACCGTTTGATGAGTTCGACGTCATTCTCGGGATGGATTGGTTAGTTACCCACAGTGTAATTGTGAACTGTGGGAAGAAGCATATCGAGTTGAGAGATGAAAATGGTAATTTATGCGTGTTGAATCAGATAAGCCGGATAGGTCACCGATAGTGGTATCAACCATGTCAGCTCAGAGGTACCTAAGGAAATGGTATGAGGCTTATCTTGCCTTTGTGTTGAACATTAAAGAGACTGAATTGAAAATTGAGTCGGTACCCCTAGTATGCAAGTACCTAGATGTTTTTCCGGAAGAGTTGCCAGGGCTACCTCCGGATAGAGAGAATGAATTTGGGATTGAATTAGCTCCGGGTACTGCCCCTATTTCTATTGCTCCCTATAGAATGGCCCCAACTGAGCTGAAAGAGCTGAAAGTACAATTGCAAGAATTAACGGATAAGGGTTTCGCGAGGCCAAGTTTTTCTCCGTGGGGTGCTCCCGTTCTATTCGTGAAGAATAAAGATGATTCCATGAGACTATGTATAGACTATCGGTAACTCAACAAGGTGACCGTGAAGAATAAGTACCCGTTGGCGAGGATTGATGATCTATTTGATCAATTGAAGGGAGCTATAGTATTTTCCAAGATAGATCTGAGGTCAGGGTACTATTAGTTGAGAGTCAAGGACTCGGATATACCGAAAACCGCATTTAGAACCAGGTACGGCCACTATGAATTTTCGATCATGCCTTTTGGTCTGCGATCTTCATGGATTTGATGAATCGCATTTTTCGACCGTACTTGGATAGGTTTGTTGTGGTCTTCATCGATGACATACTAATCTACTCTCGAGATGAGAACGATTATGCAGAGCATTTGAGTATGGTTCTACAAGTTTTGAGAGAAAAACAATTGTATGCCAAATTCAGTAAGAGTGAATTTTGGCTCAAGGAAGTGGGATTTTTTTGGGGCATATTGTCTCGGGAGATAGGATTAGAGTCGACCCGAGTAAGATTTCAGCAATTGTTGAATGGAAACCGCCGAGGAGCGTAACTGAAGTGAGGAGTTTTCTAGGCCTAGCAGGCTATTATAGGCGTTTTGTCAAGGGGTTTTCCATGATAGCTACACCGATGATGAGACTTCTACAGAAAGATGTAAAGTTTGACTGGACGGAAAAGTGTCAATAGAGTTTTGAGAAACTGAAGACACTGTTGACTAAGGCTCCTAATTTGGTGCAACCGGAACCGGGAAGAGAATCTGTGGTTTATAGTGATGCGTCCTTGAACGGATTGGGCTGTGTACTTATACAAGAGGGTAAAGCGATTACATATGCCTCTAGACAACTGAAACCGCACGAGAAGAACTACCCGACTCATGATTTAGAATTGGCTGCAATTGTGTTTGCATTAAAAATTTGGAGACATCATTTATATAGTGAAAGGTGTCGAATTTTCACTGACCACAAAAGCCTAAAATATTTGATGACTCAAAAGGAATTAAATTTGAGGCAATGAAGATTGTTAGAGTTGATTAAAGATTATGAGTTAGTAATTGACTACCATCCGAGAAAGGCAAATGTAGTCACCGACACTTTGAGCAGAAAATCATTGTTTGCACTAAAAGCCATGAACACTAAGGTGACCTTGTTAGATGATGGTTCCGTTTTAGCCGAGTTGAGGGCTAAACCATTATTCCTCCAAGAGATTTGTGAAGCTCAGAAGGATAATAACAGTTTGCAAGCCAAGAGAGTTTTATGTGAGTCGAGCGTTGAGACAGACTTTCAAGTAAATCTTGATGGATGTCTGACATTTCGAGATCGAGTCTGTGTACCCAGGAATGATGAGCTCATTCGCAAAATTTTGCATGAAGCACATAACGGATGTTTGAATGTACACCCAGGTAGCACAAAGATGTACCATGATTTGAAGAGATGGTATTGGTGGTTGGGTATGAAGAAAGATATTCCCGAATTGGTATCCATGATTTGAAGAGATGGTATTGGTGGTTGGGTATGAAGAAAGATATTTTCGAATTTGTATCCAAATGCCTGATTTTTCAGCAAGTGAAGGTTGAACATCAAGTACCTTCAGGTTTACTTTAGCCCCTTACGATTCCTGAGTGGAAGTGGGATCGTGTTACTATGGACTTTATGATGGGCTTACTGTTGACTCCCAAGAGGAAAGATGCAGTATGGGTAGTGGTTGATAGACTCACTAAGTCAGCCCACTTTATACCAGTGCGAGTCGACTATTCACTCGATAAATTGGAAGACTTGTACATGTCTGAGATAGTAAGACTTCATGGTGTACCATTGTCAATCATTTCAGATAGAGGTCTGAGATTCACGTCACGATTTTGGAAAAAGCTGCAAGAAGATTTGGGCACGAAATTGAGTTTTAGTACGGCTTTCCATCCACAAACTGACGGGCAGTCAAAGAGGGTAATTTAGATACTAGAAGACATGCTTCGGTGTTGTGTTTTGGAATTCCATGGTAATTGGGAGAAATACTTACCATTGGTGGAATTCGCCTACAACAACAGCTTTCAATCAAGTTTAAATATGGCGCCTTATGAGGCATTGTATGGGCGTAAGTGTCGGACACCCTTCTATTGGTCAGAACTCAGAGAGAAACAGATACACGGGGTTGATTTGGTTACGGAAACTGAAGAGAAGGTAAAAGTGATACGTAACTACCTGAAAGTCGCCTCAGATAGACAGAAGTCCTATTCGGATTTAAAAAGGAAAAAGATAGAATTCAAAGGTGGTGATAAAGTGTTCTTGAAAGTATCACCTTGGAGAAAGGTCCTCAGATTTGGTCGGAAGGGAAAATTGAGTCCACGCTTTATTGGACCTTATAAAGTTACTGAAAGGATAGGACCGGTTGCTTATCGATTAGCCTTGCCACCTGAATTAGAAAAAATTCACGTCGTCTTTCATGTGTCTATGTTGCTCCGATACCGTTCAGATCCTTCACATGTCTTAGTGTCGACAGAGGTAGAAATACAACCGGATTTGACATATGGAGAAGAACCAGTTAGAATTTTGGCTCGTGAAGCCAAACAGTTAAGGAACAAAAGCATAGCCCTAGTGAAAGTCTTATGGAAATGGCACGATGTTGAAGAGGCTACATGGGAGCCCGAGGAAACGATGAGAAATCAATACCCCAATCTTTTCACTGGTAAGATTTTCGAGGACGGAAATCCTTAAGGGGGGAGAATTGTAATGGCTCGATTTAGGGGCTAGCCGGAATAGTGATCTCGGGATCAATAATCTGAGATTTGAGAAATTTATTTTCATGTTATATTATGAGTTAGAACATGATAGTACATATGCATGAAAATTTTGGTGCTCTAATTTTAGCGATTTCATGTTTAAACGTGAAAAAGGACTAAATCGCATAAAGTGAGAAAGTTCCATTCTATAAGCTAAAGGTGCCAAATAGCCATAGATTATTAATTGGAGGTCTTTAAAAGGCAATTAGACCCCTAGAGATAGCATGGCCGGCCATAGGAGACAAAGATGGGCAATGTTGGTCAAAGTTGGTGATAGTTGGTGACTTATTTGACATGTATTAATAAAATAAGAAGAGAAAAAATATCATCTTTTCTCCTTTTCTCTTCCACCGAAAATTAGCAGCAAATAGGGGGTAGAAAGCTTCAAAAATTTCAGCACACTCATCCCTTCACAAGTAAGTGTTCTAGTGAACTTTTCTTGAAGATAATTGTACTTTTGATACCCCTATAGCTTAAGCTTTCATATGAGGGGACTAATGTGCAATATGGTGAAGAGTTTACATTTTTACCATGAGAGCCTCCATTGTTATTTGCTACATTTTTATGGAAGAAATTGAGTCTTAGTTGTTAGATGAACAACTTTTGTAAAAGGTGTTAGCATGAAAACACCAAATGGGACCTTGATGAAAAGGTTACAAATTTTGTAGTAAGTATGTGAAATATTGATTCTTGATTATAGCTTTAAGAGCATTAAATGTTTACCTAGGCTTGTTAAAGGTAGAAATGTGATTAGAATTTATTTCCGAGCCTAGGGGCAAAATGGTCATTTTCCCAAAGTCTAAGGGCAAATTAGTAATTTTGCCCAAGCATGATGTTTGAAATGCTTTTATTAATGTAGTGATTAAAACGAGCTAATTTGCTATTATAGAGCAAGAGGAGTCGAGAATCTACCTCGATCGGGGAGAGAATAAAGTCTTGGACTGAATCGAAGAACTATCTCATTTTGGAAAACAAGGTAAGTTGTATGTGATTTAAACAACATTCATATTAGCATGTTGAGAAACGCTTGATATTATATTGAAGCATGATGCACTACTAAATTAAGTAGTTAATGTGAATAAGATGTTGGAGTCCTTATGGGTCATATTGATTATAGAAATGCTATCATTGAAATGTGAAAAGAATAAGGTCCCGTATAAGACCATGTCCGGGACATGGCCTCGGCATCGAGTTGAGATCCCGTATAAGACCATATCTGGGATATGGCTCCGGTAATGAATATGGAAATCGTAGAAGACCATATCTGTAACACCCCTAACCCATTACCGTCGCCGGATTAGGGTTATGAGGCATTACCTAACTAAAATCAATTCCGAATAGACATTCAATTGAATTCAACACAAGCAATGTGATCTCTACTATATCATATAACATTACGATCTATTAAATTAAATAAGGTACAACGAGTTTTATTACCGGAACATAATACATACAAATATCTGTTTGACATGACTTAAGCATTCATGACATATATATATATATATATATATAAATATATACCTTTAAACCATATCCCAACCAATATCATTCTATAACATATATTGGACATAATTCAAAACTCATATAACATAATCTGATTTTCATTTATATTACTATGATATATATACATATTAACCCAACCGAACCATTTATACCATTTTAATAGCAATTGCATATACAAGCATATTGAAGTTACATCTTGACCGAACATACAATTGATGTTATGAACATATATCGTATGCATTACCCTATAAACAAAAATCACATTTATACTCACACATGATTAATCATACAATATACACCAAATTTGAATACGTTTATTAATGTACCCAAACTTTACAATTTATTTTATTAACCAACGAAAGATTCGGTCATACCATAATCAATATCATATGCATATCACAATGTTTCAAATATTGAGACCAAACCATAACATTTTTACTTACCGTTTGGATTCGAGCTTAAACTGAATATTACTTATTCTTACTACTTCAAGCATGCATCATTTACCATATTGCCGAAGCACATGTCTTAACTCAACTATCATTATTAATGTATATTAAACGAGTAACTCATTAATTCATCTTGCTCAAGATCATACATATAATACAACCACCATGTTTCACATATATAATTCAAGGCTAAGTATATTAATCCAAACATATAACAAGCATATTACCCAACTACTATATATATATATATATATATATATATATACACATTACCCACTTGAATCATCAAGCATCATTACCATTCCCTTATTAGCCAAAACGCATAACTGAACATTATAACCTTTATGCCACATGATCACTTTCCAAGAATGCTTTAAACCTTGACCAAATTACACATTCAAAAACATTATAATCATACCATCATATCAAAACATAGAAATTCAAACTTGATCAACAGAGATAGCCATTTTCGCAAGGCTATACTTATATACAAGACCGAACATTATTGGATTAAACCATAGTCTAACCTATACATGCCTTTGTTTCAAAAAAATTAAGCTTAAGTACCAAAAAGGGGTGATAGTGTGGTTGACTTCTCCAACGATCCTCTGAGCCCATAGCTGGATCAACAATCTATAAAACAGAACAATGAACACACACGGAGTAAGCTTGCTAGCTTAGTAAGTCTCAAGCAATTGTTAATATAACAATCAAACACCTAAACATTTTAATCTTTAGGCTTATGGCATTGAATATAAACATTTCAATATGTGAATTTAAGCATGGTCAAATACTATCAATTCATTAACCTAAGTGTTTGCACTTTATTACCATAAACATGTAATTCATCGAAACCCAAAAATATATCACATGTATTCGCATACTCCAAGTCATATGAGTACAACATTCATATCAACCTTATAAACTTATTTATACACATATGCAAACACTCAAATCCTTTCACCCTTAACATTTTCACTTATAGCCGATTCTCCAAAATAGCACATTTAAACTCAAATTCTATTATATAATGTTCATAACATCAATTGTAAACTCAATAGCACATATCAAAATTCTTATCGAATCATCAACCATATCATATCATACTTAATTCAAATAGTATTATACCAACTTACCTTACCCCTTATAAATATAAATGGCTTATACTTACCTGATCTTTTAGCTCGTTACATTAACTACATTTCACCTTGCATGATTCATGATTTCTCCATTTTTAACATATCACCGGTATTAAGCCTGCTAGGCATCAAAGCCTGAAATATACACCGGCATAAAGCCTGCTAGACCAGAGGTCTGAAATTTGATCACCAACATTTAGCCTGCTAGGCAATAAGCCCGAAACACTTCACCGGCATAAGGCCTGCTAGGCTCAAAGCCTAATACAATTCACCAATATCACATATGATTCACATCACTTTCACATAGTGAACTCAATTAATTCGTTTACATATCATTGTTAAATTACTTCTACACATTCGGCTTTAACATATTTCATTCTACAAGTTCATAATTCAACATATGTACTAGATTATAATCGATATTTACGATATTAACTTGCTTAAAGACTTACCTCGACTTTCGACGGACAACGAAGACCGGCTATTCGATAACCTTTGCCTTTCCCCGATCCAAATCCGTTTTTCTTTGTTCTTGATCTAAACACATTAAAATTTAGCTTATTCAAGCACATTTCATCTCAATTTAGTCCCAAAACACATAAATGGGAAAATTACCATTTTACCCCTAATATTTCACACTTTTACAATTTAGCCCCTATTGTACAAAACACAAAATACACATAATTTGCACTTAATTCCTTAGGGTCGAATCTTCCATACATCCATACAAAGGCATACATTTCATTTATTTTGCAATTAAACGCCTCCAAAAATTTATTTTTTTTCAATTTAGCCCTAAATACTCAATTTCACCAAAATTCCCAATTCAAAACTTGTTAATTTCTTACATACTTTTAATATTTTTCCATCAAACATCATAAATCACAAACATCTAACCATGGTCGAATATCAAACATGCTCAAATTCAAAAATTCTAACATGGGTCAACTAATATTCGAAGCAATGATCTCAAAAACGTAAAAAAATAACATAAACCGAACTAATCACATACCTTAATTTAACTAGATATATGCCGAACTTAGCTTGGCTATTTTCTTTTCTTCACTTGCATGCATTCGGCCAAGAGAAAGATGAAACAAACATGCCTATTTTGTGTTTTAATTAACATAAATATTATGTAATTATTTGATTACTAAATTAACCTTACTTTATAAAATAAATAATAATATTACAAAAGGCTATTTGTGTACATAACCAGCCACTAGCATTAAAATGGGCTTTTTGCCACTTAAGGACTTCATATTAAAAAGCCACTATCAATTAAACACTTTTCACTTTTGTTTGCAACTTTTACATTTTACGTAATTAAGTCCTTTTGTCTAATTAAGCACACAAACAATCAAATTTTCATACGAAACTTTCACACATTATAAATCACATATAATTAGCACAGAATATAATATTTAAAAATTTTTCAGACTCGGATTTGTGGTCCCGAAACCACCATTTCAATTAGGGTCAAATTTGAACTGTTACAATATCCGGGATATGGCATCGATGCATGAGGGGTAATCCCATATAAGACCATATCCGGGATATGGCATTGGCACCTAGAGGTAATCCCATATAAGACCATGTCCGGGATATGGCATTGGCATCTAGGGGATACTTCATGTAAGACCACCTCGAAGATGTGGCCATGGCTTTATACTTACAGTAGTGATGATAAACACACGTCTTTGACTATCCCTTGTGAGTAGTGGGATAAGTAGATGAATTTAGAAGTAGAAAGGTGAAGGATATTTAAGTCATGTGAATGAGTGAATACAGGTACTCGTGAATGAGTCACAAAGAATTGGTCTTGATACGTGGCACGGTATGTGCTAGATAAGGGCAATTAGAAGTAAGTATTGTCAAGAAGCCTTGACTTGTGTACAGTTAGCTAATACCGTGGATGGATTATTTTATGAGCATTATTATTGCTATTTATTTCCATGCAACTTACTAAGCTTTATGCTTACCCCTTTTTCATTGCCCTTCTTTCTTGTAGTATTGCCAAGGTAACTCGAGGATCGTGGCCGTAGGAGTTTGGAAATCACACTATCGACAGCACTTTGGTATAACAATTTTAGACTTATTTTGAGTATGGCATGTATAGGATTGGAGTATTTTGTTAAGTTGTAATTGTTAGTCAAAGTGTTGGCTAGGTAAGTCGTTTTGTAAATGGCCTTATAAGTTAGGCAAATACTTGGCAAACTCTTTTATTCAATGAAGATGAAATTCATGAAGTGTATGTCCCTTTAATGATCTTGTATGTTGGGAATGAGTCCTTGGACTTGCTTATGGGTTAGGAATTGTATTATTTGAGTAGAAGTATGTATGTATGCATTCTAAGGTGGCAAAGGGCTTGGTATATAGCCTACTAATTGCTCACTTAGTTAAACACACGGGCGTGGGCCTAGGCCGTGTGGGAGGCACGACTAGCACATGGGCGTGCACCCAGGCTGTGTGAAGCCTGCACCTTGCACTTGGTATTTGAATTACCACACGGCTGGGGTACACGGGCGGATAGGCCATGTGGATAAGTCAGAATACCAAGGTTTGGCACACGGGGTAGTGACACGGGCGTGTCAAGGCCGTGTGAAATTAGTCAGTGTCGACCACGGGTAGGAGACACGGGCATTCCTTAGGGCACACGGGCGTGTCCCTAGGCCTACACGGGCGTGTGGCCCTTGTTTTATTAAAAATTTTATCGAACTCGTGAAAGTTCCCGGATAAATTCTGATACTTCTCGAAAGTATATTTAGGGCCTCCTAGGCCGGATATGTGCGAGCGATAGAGTTAAATGAAATTTTATAACCCTATTTTATATGTTTAAGCAAGATTAGCTATGTAATGCCTAGAACCCTATTCTGGTTCGGATATGGGCAAGAGGTGTTACAGAAATTGAAAGGAGGATCTACCGTCTTGAGTATGATTCCGGCTTCTTGAGATGAATCAACTGGCTGTCTTCGAGTAAATCCCACAATTCAGCCTCTCTGGCTTGGCTTCTCAGCCTACCTGAACGCCCCCTTTTTAGGTCACACTTAGGGTGTTTATATAGGCTTTCAGAATGCCTTTCTTTGCCCCTAAGTATCCAAATCTGAATGGAATTAAAACATGTCAGGCAGCGACATGCCGGTGTAAATTGAGCTCAGGCCGTGTTCAGATCTGCTAAAGAGGCACGGCCGTGTGGATTTCTCCAGGCCGTGTGAGTTTCGTACTTTGGCCCATTTTCTTCGTTTTTGGCCCGTTTCTCGTTCTTTTCATCCTCTAGAGCTCTCCTAAGTATAAAACATGAAATTTTAGGATTAGGAGCATCAAATTCCACAATTCAGGGGATAAATCATCCAAAAGTATGCCAAATGTGGGATTAAAATATGTATATATTACGGTTTATCAAATACCCCCACACTTAAGCATTTGCTTGTCCTCAAGCAAAATTCTCAACTCATAATTAAAATGAACTTCCTCAATTCATAATATTCATCAATAGTGTTTCATCATAATTCATAGATAATTTATACATTGATAATTTAAGTAGAAGGGTCCTAAAGATTCAAACAGTCAAAGTCATAATTTTTATAGCATGAAAACATAGGTGTTTCCCCTTACCTAAATAATCACCTTTACTTCAAAATCGACAAGAGTTGACATCCTCACTAAAGATTCACTCAAATCACTCAAAGTGTTTAAGGTTCAAAATTAAGCACTCAAAAGTCGAACATGAAAAGTTAATCCCATAGGCTTGCATGAAAATCAAATCTCCACCACTATAGAATGAAATGATACATAGATCAAAAGGTCTTTTAAGGGTTGTAACGGGGCTTTTGGTTAAAGGTGTGGATAAAAGATGAATTAAAGGGTTAGAATCGAGATTGAATTGACAAATTACCTAACTTAGAAAGATGAACTAAGAGTCAAATAATTACATCAATTAAAAATTTATAACACGAGCTTCTTCTCAATATATGAAATTTTAAACGTAAAAGCTCGATTAACATCGAACTAATAATGGATATACATTTTTTCTTTCAAGAACAAATCAAGTATCTAGATTCTAACAATTGAAATGAATAATGTAGTTAGGCAACTAATCAAATCAAATCTCGATATAAGGGTAGTCAAAAGAAATGGTGATAACAAATACAAGGTGGTTTTTGGGTTAATATTAGTGGGTGAGTCAATAAACGGTTTGTTAAGATCAAAGGGGTTCACTAGGGGTTAATTGTGAGGGTAGGCTTTTAGTGGAGTAAGTGGGTTAAATCCTAAGTGCCTTTATCATCTCTGTATATCAAATCAATGATGTGGTCTTGACATGTATAATCGAAGCAAGTTCTAGAATAACAAATCAATGTTGACACACTCACAATCAATAAAGTGAGCAAGAAAAGAATGTATGCTCTAAAAGGCTCAAAATCTCACAAAAATTATGGGTTTTTGATATCAACTTTGTAAATTTCAAACTTCAAGGTAATAATTAGATTCAGGTAGACAACCTAACAAAATTTTAATTTTTGAAAATAAACTCATCATGCTTGATTCTCTAGTCTCCTAAAGTTTAAATCATCACTATACAATTATCAATGACTTAATCCAAAACATATCAATAAAAATCATGACTCAAAGGAAATTTCATTCTAATAGTAATATGAGAAAATTACTTAAGAACAAGACATAATTCAGGGATTTGAGAATAATGCAAAAAGTTAGGAACTTTTCAAAATAAAATTCACCCCCCACACTTAAGATTTACATTGCCCTCAATATACAAAGATCTATATGAAATCATAAGAGATAGGGAGAAGTGAAACTTCCTAAATTTTGGATGGATTCCTTGAGTTGGAAGTGTAGAAATTTGATTCGGAGGTGAAAGATAAGTTGGAGGAGGCGTCTTTGGTGGTGGTATGGTGGCCGCCAACAATCTCTGCGCTAGATGAAGAAATTGGAAAGCTCGTGAGAAATTAGCCAGGAAATAATAAGAATAATTCAAAATATACGAATTATATATTTAAAGAAAAGAAAGATAAAAAGAAAGAGTGTAAAAAGTAAAATAAAATTAAAAGAAAAGATTAATGGACTAAAAAGTCCTTATTGTTAGATGGTTCGCTAGGTGGGTGTGATTTCTAAGGGCGTGGTGTGGGGATTCCCTAACAGCCTTTAGAACCTAAATCAAAGAAAACAAAATAAAATAGACTAAATTAAGCATAAAAGAAATAAAGAAAAGGAAAATAAAGGAGAAGGGAAAAGAAAAAGAAAAATTAAATGGACTCAAATGTCCTTGGCTCGACGAATTAATTAAGCGGTCGGCATGAACTTATGTAATTTGGTCTCGCACGGAAAGACTGTGCTGTGGTCCTTTCGCTTCTTCGACATGGGAATGGTTTCGTTGGCTTCGCCTTTGGGCATTGAGTGATATTAGTAAGGATGGTGAAGAGAAATTATGGTGGCTAAGGTTGAGAGGAAAGGGGTTTGGTGAGGAAAGAAGTGCATAGAAAAGGGGGTTTATATAGAAATAGGGGTCTGGTGATTTCCCACGCCCGTGTACCTTGGGCGTGCTGGGTCACACGGCCATATCGCACAGCTGTGTTGTGCTTCGTTCGTTTCTCCCACGCCCGTGTAGTGGTCACCACGCCCATGTTGATAAAATAGTGTCGACCACGACTGTATCGCACGGCCGTGGTGTTTAGTTGGAGCCTGTGGCTTGGAGATATTTTTTCATCCTTGGTTCGTAATATTTTTTCGTCCTTGGTTCGTACTATCTCTGCCATGCTGGCACGGAAGTCTGTAGTGTCTACACAGCCACGACCATGCCCGTGTGCAAGGCCATATGGATGGAAATCTGTGTGGTTAGTTGTAGTTAGATGCTGAAAGTAAAAATGAAAATAAAATAAAATAATAAAATAAAAATATGAAAATTAACGAGGTCAATGCTCGAGATGCCTCCCGAGAAGCGCTCGTTTAAAGTCTTAAGCTAGACTTACATCTTATTTGCACATTCATGGTGGTTTGAGGAGTTGAAACTCCTCACCCCTGCTATTGGTTCTACGATTACTATATAGTTCGAGTCGAGTAACGTTTACCTTAAAAGTGCCAAACTTGGGATTAGTTACCTTGACTGTTCTGTGTGGGAAGATATTCAGTACCTCAAAAGGGATTTCTTCGTTTGTATCAAGGTCTGAAGTGCCGATCCGAGGGTTTATTTTGTCCAACAATACCTGATCTCTGATCTTAAATTGGTGTGGCTTATCCTTAAGTTTGACATGGTTTTGCTTTGGTTCTGCCTCGTGTGTTCCTAATTTCTCTTTGAAATGCGTCTTCCACTTGTCTAGTTCATCGATCTGAAGCCTTCGTTCCTCATGAGTTATTTCCTTGTTGGCATGAGGTCTAAGATCTGGCTCAGTTGTGCAGTTCCGTGGTGTTTTCTGTAAAGAAGGTTGAACCAAATGGTCATTAATAGAATTTATGTTCTCACCTTGATTACTTGATGTCCTAGCTGAATCAAGGGCCTGAAGAGTGATCGTTTTGTCACCTACACGAAGTATAAGTTCACATGTACCAACATCAATTTTAGTTCTGGCAGTTGCTAAAAAAGGTCTTCCTAAAATTAAAGGAATATTGTTGTCCTCATCTATGTCTAAAACGACAAAGTCTACTGGGAATATGAATTTGTCAATTTTTACGAGTACGCCTTCAATTATACCCCTAGGAATTCTAATAGTTTTATCAGCTAATTGAATGCTCATCTTAGTTTGTTTGGGTTTCTCTAGACCTAGCTGCTTAAAAATTTTATAAGGCATAACATTGATGCTTGCCCCTAAATCAGCTAAAGCGTTATCAACAGATAAACTACCAATTAAGCATGGAATTGTAAAACTCCCTGGATCTTTTAATTTTTGTGGTAGTTTATTTTGCAAAATTGCTGAGCACACTGCGTTTAGTTCCACATGCGACTCTTCATCTAACTTCTGTTTGTTTGTCAAAAGCTCTTTTAAAAATTTCCTGGAATCTGGCATCTGTGAAAGAGCTTCAAGAAATGGTTAGTTAATATGTAATTTCTTTAAAAGTTTAAGAAATTTACCAAATTGTTCATCGGTGTTGTCTTTCTTCATCACATTGGGGTATGACACACGAGGTTGGTACTCTTTAACTACCGGTTTTAGCTTATCATGACTTACCTCAACCTTACCTTCCTCTACCACATTTTCTTGGCTTACTTTTGTTTCATCTAACCCTTCACTATCATGAGTGGATATTGCTTGAAGTTGTTCCTTCGGGTTAGTCTCAGTGTTGCTTGGTAGGCTTCCTTGTGATCATTCAGAAAACTACTTAGCAAGTTGCCCTAATTGATTCTCGATCCCTTTAATCGATGCTTGTTGATTTTTGAGTGTTGCCTCGGTGTTTTGGAAACGGGTTTCTAACACCGCTATAAATTTTGTTAGCATCTCCTCAAGGCTCAGCTTCTTTTCTTGTGGGTAGGGTTGCTGTTGGAAACTTGGGAGGAGCTGTTGTTTTTTATTTCCTTGACCACCCCATGAAAAATTGGGGTGGTTCCTCCAACCTGGATTGTAAGTGTTACTATAAGTGTTATTTTGAGGTCTAAAATTGTTAGCCATATAGTGAGCTTGCTAGTTTTCAGCGTTTGGGTTGTAAGGACAATATTCTGTGATGTTCATCCCTCCTCCATTCATATCGTACTGCATTGCTGGATGTACCTGCGAAGAACCACATAAACCATCAATTTTTTTATTTAACATCTCTACTTGATTTGATAGCATGGTTACTGCGTCGAGGTTGAAAACACTGGCGGCTTTGTTGGCCTAGTCCTCATGACTTGCCACTGATAGTTATTCAGTGACATCTCTTCAATGAATTCGTAGGCAGCCTCAGGTGTTTTGTTATTCAGGGTTCTGCCGGTGGCTGAATCAATCAACTGCCTGGTTGAGGAGTTTACACCGTTGTAAAAGGTTTGAACTTGGAGCAACAAAGGTAACCCGTGGTGTGGGCACCTTCTCAATAGATCCTTGTATCTCTCCCATGCATCGTAAAGTGTCTCTAAATCCATCTGCACAAAAGAAGAGATATCATTCCTCAACTTGGCCGTTTTAGCCGGCGGAAAATATTTTAACAAAAAATTTTCGGTCATCTGTTCCCATGTAGTGATTGATCCTCGTGGTAACGAGTTCAACCACTGTTTGGCTTTGTTCCTCAACGAAAAGGGAAACAGCCAAAGACAAATGGCATCATCAGAAATGCCATTTATTTTGAAAGTATCACAAAATTCTAGGAAATTCACCAAGTGATTATTTGGATCTTCATCCTGCAAACCATCAAACTGAATAAATTGTTGTATCATCTAAATTGTGTTAGGTTTCAGTTCAAAATTATTTGCAGCAATAGCAGGTCTAACAATACTTGACTCAGTTCCTGTTAAATTAGGTTTAGCATAATCATACATAGTACGAGGAGCAGGATTTTGATTCACCGGGTTTACGGCAACCATAGGAGATAGCGGTTGTTATCAGCCATCTCTGCGGTAGTATTGGTATCATCCTCTTACTCCTCTTCTATGTATTGTAAGCTTTTCCTTATTTCTCTTCTATTTCTGCGAACGGCACCTTCTAAATCGCTATCAAAAATCAAGGCTCCTGACGGGTTCCTTCTAGTCATAAACTAGAAAAACCTATCAGCAGCAAAGGAAAGAAAAATTAATAAAAAAATAAATAATAAATAAAAATAATGGCTAAAGTAATAAAAATCAAGTGTTCCTAATATCTTAGTCCCCGGTAACGGCGCCAAAAACTTTTTCGTGTCTGAAAGTCTTAATAATTATATATAATGAATGATCGAGCCTAGAAACTAACCATGACAATGATTTGAGGCAAGTGCACCTATCGTTTGGTGGTATAGTTATGGCAAGACCGGAAGTATCGTATCCTCAAGGACCAAGAGTACTAGTAATTACTATCTTTCTATTATTTAGCCTAAGAGCTAAGGGAATTGTTGTTTAATCTAAAACTAACTAACTACTAAGCCAAAGATGCTAAGACTCAGAGAATGAATTGGGGAAAATACTTTTGGGAAAACCAATTGATTGAGACAATACCCGAGGAAGAATCCACCTAGATTTCACTTGTTATTTAACTATGAACCAGATGATTTATGTAACACCCCAAACCTGGCCTAGAAGTTAGGCCCGAATCTGGCATGTCACATTGAATTGTTTCTCGAAAACCGTGTTTTCATTTGCATTCATTTATTTTCAAAACGTGGTTTATATAAAAACTATTCCCTTTTCAAAATGTTATTAATCACTTAGTAAAATCTTTTTCAATTGCGGAAGCTTAATTAAAATAAATGATTTATGGAAACATGATATTTAAAGCAATTATTGTTTTGGAAAACCCTGTTTTCTAGCCCAGCAGATAATAAAAATAGAATATAAAAGTTTAAATCCCAAATGGCCTTATTACAAAAATATCAAACCCAAAGTAAATTATTTGAAAGGCTAGCCATAAGGAAAAACTTGAGAACATGTGGCCACCTCCGAGTCCCTCGCAGCACCGATCCGTCTAAGGCTGGGGATTACCTGCACAGTTAAAAACGGGGTGGGTTTATGAAAACTCAGTGTGTAATCCCCTTTCTAGAGTAACAGTCAGTATACAGAAACAGAACCCGAAGTAGTCTGGGCCAAAGCCTTTTAACAGTAACAGTACAGTACAGATCAGAGCATACGTGGGCCAAGCCCACTACAATATCATTTGGGTCACAACCCATAACAGAAACAATTGGGCCTAGCCCAAACCAATAACAGATCTCATAATAGATATGCAATAGTATGAGGATGCATCCCATCCCAAATCCAACCCTGCACTCCATTTCCCTTCCAACCCTACACTCCTGTAGGGATATAAATATCAACCCACGCATCCCTACACTCCAAAGGTAGCACCAACAGCGGCACTACTCAAACGTTGCAGCAAGGCTGCTAAGCATATATATACGGCTCTAAGCCTTCAGTAGCGGTATTACAATTGGCACAAAGCCATCAGTAACTATATTATGTTTGGCACATAGCCATCAGCGCCGGTAATATAATAGGCACACAGCCTTAGGTAACTATGATCGACACAGAGTCATCGACATATATGTTAGGAACATAGCCACGGGTAAATACGATTGGCACAAAGCCATAACAAGATGGCACAGAGCCATATTTAGGTTGGCACAGAGCCATATTCAGATTACGAGGCTTTAAGCCGTCCGTTGGTCCACAGTCGTCGTGCGACCCGTGCGACCTTAACAAATAAATACTGGATCCACAGTCGTCATGCGACCTGTGCGACCCTATCAGAACTTCCTCCGTATCAATGTCCCAACCCCATACAGTATGTCGTGTATGTCATGCTCAATTATTAAATGAGTATGCAAAATGGTCATGCTCAGTAACAGTCATTTCAACACATATTAACAGCATATCAGTCACACACCCATAGTCAAGTCAGTTAAAACGCAGTCATACGATCACAGTCAAATCAGTCATTTACCCATAAGGGCAAAATAGTCATTTACCCTATAAGGGTATTTCGGTAATCCTACCCTACAATGGCATTTCGGTAATTCTACCCTATAGGGGTATTTCGATAATTTTGCAAATCGAGGGTATTTTGATAATTTTGCAAATCGAGGGTATTTGGCAATTTCACAAATCGAGGTTATTTCGGTAATTTTGCAAACTAGGGGTATTTCGGTAATTTTATAAACTTGGGGTATTTCGATAATTTTTGGAAACCAGAGGTATTTCGGTAATTTTGCAATTCGGTGGTATTTCAGTAATTTTGCAAATTGAGGGTATTTCGGTAATTTTCCAAATCAGGGGTATTTCAGTAATTTCGTACATCAAGGTATTCTAACAAAGATAATGATGCGATTGGGCCTAGGGCCCATTCTCGGCCCAAATGGGCCCACACGCTTGTGTGGCCCATTTAGCCCAAATCTAGCCACAGTTATGAGATTCATATAGACCAGTTCACTATCTACTACACAATCATACAATTTATTCATATGGGCCCACTTGACCCATCGAGGCCCAAACAGTCTAAACCCACAAGAACACTCATGATGGCCTCAAATATTGCGTCGAAGCCCCCACACGTGCGCTCACACGCTCGTGTGGCTACCATTGCCGTGTGACTGGCATTTCGGCATTTGCCGCTCTACAACTAGAGTAGGGCGAAATACACACCTGATAGGAATCTGAAGCGGCTTATCCGCACTCCTAGCACTCATATACCCAAACGCCCACCAAGGTATCCTTACTCTCCTCATATATTGCTCTATTTAAAGCCAGCTTCTCATCTTCCCTCATGCTAGCTTTCCGACGTGGGATCCTACCTTCAGCAGAGTTTAATTCCATCTCAAACACTTGCCGCCCCAACTTAGCAAAATAAATATCCACTTTTTGCTTGTAATGAGATTCGAACTCAGGCTCCCTTGTAACATAATCCACGCCGCTAGCCACTTTACCAACTAGCTCCTTGTTGTCTTAAAACATGTGCAACTAAATATAAGTCTATGGCCAAAGTCTAAGTTCCTTTAAGAAAAGAAATCAAAATGAAATGCAAGCACCAAGACTTGAACCTTGGACCCCTTGCTTCCTCTATGGCGTCACTTCCTTGTCTCCCATGTGGCGCCATTTGCCACTAGACCATAACTCATTTTGTGTCATTTTTCTCCATATTTTATTTTTAAAGCCTACTTACTAACTCCCAGGGTTTTACTCACCTAAAACCAAAATTTTCCTAAAGCCCAAGTTTGATCCCAGGACTTCATAGAAGCCCCCTAACCTTCCAAAATCACTCACCTAATAGGTCCAACTTGCATTAGTGTCGTTCTCTCGTTCTCAAAAATTTTAAACACTCTCACGCCCAAGGCCCAATGGGCCCAATTCTACTAGGCCCAAATTTGGGTCGTTACAAATCTACCCCCTTAAAAAAATTTCGTCCTCGAAATTTCCAACTATATAATAGCCACACAACACAGGTTACACCACCACTCTGCCGATGCGCACTCTGATTCTAATATCCCTATCATATTTTAACTAGAATTTGGAATTCCCTACACATACTCAAAACACCTAACCATTAAAGCAGACAGATATCTCATACGCAACCAATTTCTATATCCAAACATCACATCCAAACCAAACACACACAGAATAAATATAAAAAATACAGTCCAATACCTAAAGAAACCACCATATTTCTAACTCACCGTATTTAAATTGCTAAATAGACAAAAGTATTCAGAAAACTTACAGATTCGGTGCCGGAGACTCGGTGTACCACACTTTCAGAAAACGGTCAACACAATATTTCAGAACTTCAAATCTTTTCAAGGCTTTTTGAAACAACACTTTTAGAAATTCAATTTTGAAAACCTAATCCACAGCCAAGTTTTGTAACTCGGGGTCTGATACCATTAAATGCAACACCCCAAACCCGGCCTAGAAGTTAGGCCCAAATTTGGAGTCTCACATTGAATTGTTTCTCGAAAATCGTGTTTTCGTTTGCGTTCATTTATTTTCAAAACATGGTTTATATAAAAACTATTCCCTTTTCAAAATGTTATTAATCACTTAGTAAAATCTTTTTCAATTGCAGAAGCTTAATTAAAATAAATAATTTATGGAAACATGATATTTAAAAATTGGGTTGCGGAGACGTAGTGTTTGAAAGCAGTTACTGTTTTGGAAAACCCGTGTTTTCTAGCTTGACAGATAAAAAAATAGAAAATAAAATTTTAAATCACAAATGGCCTTATTACAAAAATATCAAACCCAAAGTAAATTATTTGAAAGGCTAGCCATAAGGAAAAACTTGAGAACATGTGGCCACCTCCGACTCCCTCGCAGCACCAATCCGTCTAAGGCTGGGGATTACCTGCATAGTTAAAAACGGGGTGAGTTTATGAAAACTCAGTGTGTAATCCCCTTTCTAGGGTAACAGTCAGTATACAGAAACAGAACCCAAAGTAGCCAGGGCCAAAGCCTTTTAACAGTAACAGTACAGTACAGATCAGAGCATACATGGGCCAAGCCCACTACAATATCATTTGGGTCACAACCCATAAAAGAATCAATTGGGCCTAGCGCAAACGAATAACAGATCTCATAAAAGATATGCAATAGTATGAGGATGCATCCGATCCTAAATCCAACCCTGCACTCCATTTCCCTTCCAACCCTACACTCCTGTGGGGATAAATATCAATCCACCCATCCCTACACTCCAAAGGTAGCACCAACAGCGGCACTACTCAAACGTTGCAGAAAGGCTACTAAGCATATATATATACGGCTCTAAGCCTTCAGTAGCGATATTACAATTGCCACAAAGCCATCAGTAGCTATATTATGTTTGGCACATAGCCATCAGCGCCGGTAATATAATAGGCACACAGCCTTGGGTAAATATGATCGACATAGAGTCATCGATATATATGTTAGGCATATATCCACGAGTAAATACGATTGGCACAAAGCCATAATCAAGATGGCACAGAGCCATATTCATGTTGGCACAGAGCCATATTCAGATTATGCGGCTTTAAGCCGTCTTTTAGTCCACAGTCGTCGTGCGACCCGTGCGACCTTAACAAATAAATATTAGATCCACAGTCGTCATGCGACCCGTGCGACCCTATCAGAACTTCCTCCGTATCAATGTCCCAACCCCATGCAATATGTCGTGTATGTCATGCTCAATCATTACACGTGTATACAAAATGGCCATGCTCAGTAACAGTCATTTCAACACATATTAACAGCATATCAGTCACACGCCCACAGTCAAGTCAATTAAAACACAGTCATACGATCACAGTCAAATCAGTCACTTACCCATAAGGGCGAAACAGTCATTTACCCTATAAGGGTATTTCGGTAATCCTACCCTACAAGGGCATTTCGGTAATTCTACCCTATAGGGGTATTTCGATAATTTCACAAATCGAGGGTATTTTGATAATTTTGCAAATCGAGGGTATTTCGGCAATTTCACAAATCGAGGTTATTTCGGTAATTTTGCAAAGTAGGGGTATTTTGGTAATTTCATAAACTGAGGGTATTTAAATAATTTTGGAAACCAGGGGTATTTCGGTAATTTTACAATCTAAGGGTATTTTAGTAATTTTAAAAATTAAGGGTATTTCGGTAATTTTCCAAATCATGGGTATTTCAGTAATTTCGTACATCAAGGTATTCTAACAAAGATAATGATGCGATTGGGCCTAGGGTCCATTCTTGGCCCAAATGGGCCCACACGCTCGTGTGGCCCATTTAGCCCAAATCTAGCCACAGTTATGAGATTCACATAGACCAGTTCACTATCTACTACACAATCATACAACTTATTCATATGGGCCCACTTGGCCCATCGAGGCCCATTGAGGCCCAAACAGTCTAAACCCACAAGAACACTCATGATGGCCTCAACTATCGCGTCGAAGCCCCCACGCGTGCGCTCGTACGCTCGTGTGGCTACCATTGCAGTGTGACCGACATTTCGGCATTTGCCGCTCTACAGCTAGAGTAGGGCGAAATACACACCTGATAGGAATCTGAAGCTGCTTATCCGCGCTCCGAGCACTCTTATGCCCAAGCGCCCACCAAGGTATCCTTACTCTCCTCATAGATTGCTCTATTTAAAGCCAGCTTCTCACCTTCCCTCATGCTAGCTTTCTGATGTGGGATCCTACCTTCAGCAGAGTTTAATTCCATCTTAAACACTTGCTGCCCCAACTTAGCAAAATAAATATCCCCTTTTTGCTTGCAATGAGATTCGAACTCAGGCTCCCTTGTAACATAATCCACACCGCTAGCCACTTTACCAACTAGCTCCTTGTTATCTTAAAACATGCACAACTAAATATAAGTCTATGGCCAAAGTCTAAGTTCCTTTAAAAAAAGAAATCAAAATGAAATGCAAGCACCAAACTTGAACCTTGGACCCCTTGCTTCCTCTATGGCATCACTTCCTTGTTTCCCATATGGCGCTATTTGCCACTAGACCACAACTCCTTTTGTGTCATTTTTCTCCATATTTTATTTTTAAAGCCTACTAACTAACTCCCAGGGTTTTACTCACCTAAAACCAAAATATTCCTAAAAACCAAGTTTGATCCCCGGGACTTCATAGAAGCCCCCTAACCTTCCAAAATCACTCACCTAATAGGTCCAACTTGCATTAGTGTCGTTCTCTCGTTCTAAAAAATTTTAAACGCTCCCACGCCCAAGGCCCAATGGGCCCAATTCTACTAGGCCCAAATTCGGGTCGTTACAATTTATTCACTTGACTTGATCCATAGGTTTCCTTAATCTATATTAATACCTCTCTCGAGGCTACTAACGTCTAACCCTAGGTTGATTAATTTTGAAATCTCTTTCTAATTAAAACCCCTAGTGTTGTATTAACTCGATCTATAGACTCCCATATTAGGTTTGGCCCTAATCCAGCAGATTTTCGTCATCCTATCTCTAAGGGTGCGATCAACTCCGCTTAACTATGCTAGATCTACTCTTAAACAGGGAATGTTCCTTCACTGCTTAAGCACATCAATAATTGAATCAATATCCTGAAATATTAAAACAAGAATTAAGAACACATAATTAAGAACAAATCAAGTATTTATCATATAGTTCAGAAAACAATAACAAGATCCGTCTTAGGTTTCATCCCCCTCAGGTATCTGAGGGGTTTAGTTCATGTTTATAAAAGAATACATCTCAGAAGAAATATAAAACAAAACATAAGGAAACCTTAAAACCCCCTGAAGGAAACTGAAGTGAAGATCTTCCGTCTTGAGTATGATTCCGGCTTCTTGAGATGAATCAACTTGCTGTATTCGAGTAAATCCCACAATTCGGCCTCTCTGGCTTGGCTTCTCAGCCTACCTGAACGCCCCCTTTTAGGTCACACTTAGAGTGTTTATATAGGCTTTCAGAATGTCTTTCTTTTCCCCTAAGTATCCAAATCCAAATGGAATTAAAACAAGTCACGGCAGGGACACGCCTATGTAAATCGAGCTTAAGCCGTGTTCGGATCTGCTAAAGAGGCACGGCCGTGTGAATTTCGTACTTTGGCCCATTTGCTCCGTTTTTGGGCTGTTTCTCGTTCTTTTCATCCTTCGGAGCTCTCCTAATTATAAAACATTAAATTAAAGGATTATGAGCATCAAATTCCACAATTCAGGGGATAAATCATCCAAAAGTATGCCAAATGTGGGATTAAAATATGTATATATTATAGTTTATCAAACACTATGCTAATGACATTGTATGGTCTCAAACATGCTCTTAGAGCATGGTTTGACAAACTCAATAAGTTTATACTATCTTAAGGGTTTGTTTTGTCTAAAGCCAATGCTTTTTTATTTGTGAAAATTAATTTGACATGTATTATCTTTCTTTAAAAGATTTAGGATTGTTGAATTTTTTTTGGGCATTGAAGTTCAATACACCAAGGCTAGTCCATTTCTAAACCAAAGGAAATATGTTCTAGAAATTTTTTTGAGGTGTCATATGGTTAATGTTGATGGTTCTCCAACACCCATGGTCAATTCTTCAAATTTGTCAACAAGTATTGGTAGTCCTCTCTTGACTGAAGATGAGCAACTTTATTGTAATATAGCTGGTGAAATCTAGTACATTGTTATCATTAGGCCTAAGATTGCATTCTCAGTCAATGAAATTTGTTAGTTTATTCAACGTCCCTTGTATTTGCATTTTAAGGCTATTAAGTGTATTTTGTGCTATCTCAAGGACACTCTTACCTTTGGTTTCTTGTTTAAACCAACTTCTCATCTTTTAGTTATGGGGTTCGCTGATGCGAACTAGGGATCTGATCTTGATGATCGTCGCTCAACCGCTAGGTATTAGGTTTGTTTTTTGGAGGGAATCTAGTGTCATGGAGCATTAAAAGGAGCAAGTTGTCTCCAAGTCAACTGTCGAGGTCAAATATTGGAGTATCGCTTATGTTATTGCTGACATTAATTGCCTCCAAACGTGAGAATGTTTAGAGTTAAAATCATGCAAATAAATATATAAATATTAAGTGCGACATCTGCAAGCGAACATGTCAAATTTTAATATAAATTTGTGTTACAACGGAACATTAGTAATTATTCCAAGGATCGTGCCCAATGGATTGCATGTTGGAGAAATTTATTATTAAATTAATTACAGAAAATAAGTACTAATCTAATTGAGTCACGAATTAGTAGTTTGAAACAAAATTAAAAGATTAATTAAACTAATTAATTAATTACCCTAAATTAACCTAATGGAATTTCCTATTTCTAGTGTCAACTATGCTAGCTCTCAGCCACTAATCAATTAAATCCCTAATTATCAATTAAGTCATTAATTACCCTTAATTGAGTTGTTTGCCACTTTTAGCTAAGAATACCCTCTCGATCTTATCTTCAGTAAGGATTACCACCTAAATACCCTCTCAGTCTCTTCCTAAGCATACAAATACCCTTTCGGTCTCACCGCTTGGCACAAGCTATACTCCATAGGATACCCTCTCGGTCTCACCTGTCTCGATATTCTATTAGGAGTGTCACTCCCTAATATACTAAGTACTCTTGAATAAACACTCAATTTTAGATAAATTATTACTAAATTAATAAACTAGATCCATAATCGAAACGTGCAAGGTATAAAATAAGCACAATATTTTATTCCAATATTCATACAAACATTAGTTGATCATGCTAACGAAAGATAAATAACGAAATAAAAGAGTAAAGGAAAAGAGAATGATCATTGATAAATAATTGAAGCGCAATTCTGGAACAATCTCTACTCGCAATCGTCTTCACATCAAAATAGAAAAGTTCCGACTAAGCGGTCATAAAAATAAAGCCAAAGTAAAATAAATTTGTCTGCCAAACTAGGTCTAACGTCCAACTAAGTCTAACCCCCGCCTCAAGAGACTATAAGGTGACTTATATAGGCTAATGTTTGCTTTGTGCCCACACAAACTTTGATACACTTTAATTCTAATTAATACAATATACTACTTAATACTAGAAAATGCGTAAAAATGCTTATTTTTAAATAAACTAGATCCAAGCTAATAAAATTGAAAATGCAATAAATAAATATAAATGAATAGAAAAAAAACTCGTTAAGTACCGAAAAGACTCTAATTTTCCACAACGAATTGTGGCAGTTCAAACTCCCTCACACTTAAGTCGTTGTTTGCCCTCGAGCAACAAAACAAAGACACACAAAAATAAGAAAATAAAATGACTAAATGGTGCTTAAGCATGTTTTATACACGAGATTGGTTTGGAACATTATGAACAAGACAATGTGAAAAAACAGTAACTCTAGCATGATATATAATTGACTCTCGATTTTCAATATCAAACATGTTAGTTCACTAAGTTACAAAGCAAACAAACTCAAAAATGTTAAGCATATTATCCCATCTAAACAAGTACACAAATATACATTTATGTTCGAATAATATAAGTGGTTAGAGATGTCAATATTTAGTTTAATTTTCATATATGAGTCGTATCACTCATGTCACATAGGACTTTTCAACTTGTAATGTTCTACGACTTAGGTTGGTTCGAGATTGAAGAATTGACTCTACAAAATGGTTTGAACACAAAAATAGATTGGCACATTATATTTACCCCAATTATATCACTTAGCTCACCACCTTATATCCACTTCACTCGCCTTCCTTTTCTCTCCATTTCCTAAGGTATAGTATAGTATTTTTTATACAACCATCTTAGCGAGTTTTTTGTGCAAAAATGAGCATTTTTCTTTCTTTTTTATTTTTTTCTTTTTCTACTCACTTTACTTTTATTCATTCGAGATTTTCTCACTTTGCTTATAGCCTTCACAAAGTTTTTCGTCACTTAATTTTTTTCCATTAAAACACAACTTTGCAAGAGTCTTATACTCAATATACTATACTATCACTTAGTTTTCACTCTCAATTATTTTCATTTTGAAACCTCCGTGATGTATCTACCTAACCATCAATATTAATGGTCTAATGTCTAAGTTCGTGTTGGGACCAAAAAGAAAAATGATCTGTAACACCCCTAACCCGTAACCGTAGCCGGACTAGGGTTAGAAGGCATTAGTAATCATTTTCAAACAATTCATATCACTTTACAACCAAACATAGCAATTCATAATCAATTAGTCTCTTAATGAGGTTACCGAGACTTTAAACATGCTTTAGAATAGGGTTGGGACTAAACCGAACACATACGGAAATTCTCAAAAATTTAAATTTTTTTTAAAGTTACATATGTCATATGCCCGTGTGGGCAGGCCGTGTGCCTCCCACGGCCTCAGACACGCCCGTCTGTCTAAGCCGTGTCAAAATAGAGCATACATACTGACTTGGTCACACAGCCGTGGACACGCCCGTGTGCCTCACCCATGGTCGCTACTGACTTGCACCACACAGCCAGTCACACGCCCGTATGTCTAGCCCGTGGTCGAGTTTGACTTACTAGAAATACAACCACGAGGGACACGGTTGAGCCGCACGCCCGTGTGCTCAATCGCGTGGGCAGTTATAGGCCATTTTCAAGGCCAAACTTGCCTCCCACACATTGAATCACCTACAAGCTTCAAATGAATACCAATTCATGCCTCAATTGCAACCAATACTTGCCATTTCACACACCCATTGAACATCAACTAAACTATTTACTTCCAGACTCAATTTCTACTCAAATAAATCCATCCAAACACCATTTTCACATCTCAAATCATATAAGAAAAACATCATGTAATTCTCACTACAAGTTCACATTTTATCCATCATTTTTATCAACCAAACCAAATATAAAACGTACCATTTCCATACTCACTATTTCATGCCATAATCATCATTTTCATAACTCATACATCAGTATCAACATCATTCAACTTCCAAGCCAAATCACATGGCAAGGTTCAAACATCTCAAAATGCACCATATCTACTAGCCTATACATGCCATATACCAACTATATACATCTTTCAAAAAATACCGAAATAGATATGCCAATAGTGTGATAGAGATGCTAACGATCCCTAGATCCGAGCTATCTTTACTGACACTGTAAAGCAGAGAAACAAATCACACAGTAAGCTTTCAAAACCTTAGTAAGTTCGTAACATAATACATTCAAATTAACGAACTAAGCTCATTATACAAATACACCCATCACATAGATCAATTCTCAATTATTTTTACCATTTCATCCATAGCTAAAATACTCATTCAACCATTCATAAGATCATATACAATCTCATCAACCACAAAGATTCAATACATACCTTAGCCAACACATAGTTACTTACCATCCATGCTAATTTATACTCGATATTGCATTTCAATCGACCTTTGTTATTCGTTTGATTTAATCGCACACTTAGTGCCAAATTCATAATCGAAGCATAAATATCATCGCACACTTAGTGCCCATACTTTAGATCGAGTTCATCCCAGTATCGCACACACAGTGCCAATCAATATAGTCGAAGCTTCCATAACCTCGCACATGCAATGCTATTCATATCTGTCTCGATTTCAATTTCACACACTTAGTGCCATTTAATTCAATTCCACACATAGTATTTCTAATCTCATAATCACATGTATATTCATTTCATGATACTAATACATAATTTAACAACATGTATTATATCCGAACTTACCTCGGACATCGAAATACCAAAACTAGCCGATCAATCGAGTACTTTATCTTTGTCTCGATCTCGATCCGAATCTCTCATTTCTTGGTCTCAACACATTCAAATTTAACTCATTCAATCACCAATTCATTCAATTTAGTCCAAACACATATATTTAGGGCATTTTAAAAAATAGCCCTCACATTTTTACATTTTGACACTTTAGTCCCTATTTCATAAAATCATCAAATACACAAAATTTGCTTGTTCTCATGCCTAGCCGAATTCTTCTTAGTCTCACACAAGTCCATATATTTCATTTATTTCACATTTTAGCCCCTCAAAATATTATTTTCACAATTTAGTCTAATTTACTCAATTTCACTAAAAATTCAAAGACAACATATGTTTATCTTTTATCTATCTTTCATATTTCATCATCAACTATCAAAAAGCTAAAGCACTTATCACTGGCATATCTCAAAATCACCATCAATTTACAAAATTAAAGCATGGGCTAGTTAAAGCACAAAGCAACCATCAAAAAAACGTAAAAATTATCAAAATCGAGTCAAAAACATACCTCAATCAAGAGTAACAATGGTCGAATGCTTCAAGCCCTATTTCTTTCTTTTTCTTCTTCACATTCGGCTAAGAAAAGATGATAATGGTCATCTTTAATGTTTTGTTTTATTATTATTAAGTTTAATTATCATTTTACCTTTTTACCCTCAATGAAATAACATTTAAATTCCACTAACTTAAGTATTTTTGTCCATCCATTTATCACATGGAATAATAACAACATCAGGACTCACACATTAATACTTTAACAATCAGCACACAGCTTTTGCATTTTATGTGATTAAGTCCTTTTTGCTAATTAAGCATACAATCGATAAAATTTTCACACAGAACTTTCACACATGCTCAATCACATATTATAAACACCAAAAATAATATTAAAATATTTTTCTGACCCCATTTTCATGGTCTCAAAACCACTATTCTGACTAGAGTCTAAACCGGGTTGTTACATGATCAATAGGTTATGCATTAGGTTCATGGTTGCATTCGAGGTTCATCAAGAAAATGGAATTAGGCTCAAAATTAGGTACTAGGGAATTTAGACATAGGGTCAGATTTTTGGAACTAGTGGTGACCAAAGAATCCCTTAGGACATCCCTAAGTGTCTCAATTCATGGAATTAATTAACTAAATCTTAACAATCTAACAACTTATAATTCAAACAAACATATATGTTTTTCATGCACTTATTTGCCATTTGGTACACTTAACATGCTTTTACCCATTTTCAATGTAACAAAGTGAACTAATTTGTCTAATATTAAACAACCTAAAATCGATTACTATTGAATTAAATTTACAGTTTAAACACAAAACCCTATTTACATGATCTTAACCAATCACTTGTATTTCTACAAGCTCGCGTACAAACAAGCACACAAAATTAAAATTAACTACTAAAACAATTAAAAACAACAAAATTTTTGAAAAAAAATTGAAAAATTCTATGTTACCGCCCACACTTTATTTGGCATATTGTCCCTAATGTGCACCAAAAATAAATAAAGAACGAAATTACCTATTTTGGTATGATAGTTCCGCGAACAATGATGGGTAGTCTTGTCTTGGCTGGTTTAGATCTAAAAGGTTTTGAGTCGTCCAAAATATGGGGTTCCTACACAAAAAAAAAACACAATTTTTTTAATATTAAATGAAATAAATAAGATAAACAAACTAAAAATTAAATCATATGTACTTCCCCCACACTATAGAACATACATCACCCTCGATGTAGAAGAACTAACTGCAAACAAGAAAACTTCCCTGAAAAGGTAGATTTCTCTTTGTTGTATCGACATCGAGATTTGTGTGCTCCAAGCGGATGAAAAAGTACCTACAAGAAAAAAAACAAAATAAATGTGAAATCCAAACAAAATATAAACTTAAACAAAATAAATAAATAAAAACTAAAGTTGAAGAGTTTGTGGGGAGCAAAGAACGACAGAAACAAAAACGAAAACATCGCCCGAAGCGGCTAAACGACGTCATAAAATTGTAGAATCCGGATATCGTGTCGCAACACACACCCCTTCTGTCGTAACACGAAGCCCTAAGTTTCCATATTATTTTATTCGAAATAGCATGTCGCAACAAAGCTTATGCAAGCTGTGACACGATCCCTAAATTGTAAATAATTTTGCTTCAAAGTCCCATGTCGTAACACAAGCGATCTATGCCATGACAGAGATTGGAACTCTCAAAAACTATTTTATGACGAACTATTTTTTAGCCACTCCGCGTGAAGTTTAAATTTCTTCATCTCTTTTATTCATCCACTTCATGAGTTCAACTACCACTGAAAAATAAAACACATAATTAAATACTTAAATAAAAAATAAATCAATGAAAATAAAATTTAAAATCAAACAAAATTTAAAAGAGAAGCCCATTTTTGGAGTCGGGACGATCCGTATCGCCATCGAAGAAGAACTTTCAACTGGTCCTCAACACTTTGATCCGTCATTTGTTTTTCTGTTAAGAGATGTGAACTAGCACCTTGGTCGATTCCAATGATGTCGCCTTATTTTCTACGGGGTGACATCCACATTACGAGCCATTTACCTCCAAATCCAAGCCAACCTCAAATGGTTTCCAGGGTATTATTACCTCGAGCATTTCACCTCAGTTTCACGTGAGGATCTATTGACTAGAGTTTTTTCGACATCATCGAACAAGAATGAGAAGAACTCGTCGACTTTTTCAGTTGTCATTTCATTCTAATATGGTCAGCTCGTTGACACCTTTCACTTAAAATCGATTTAAGCTCCAAGTTAGTGGTTAATGTTACATGTACTTCTACATTTATTGTTACATCTATGACTAAATTAATTGGCTTGGAGACTTCTTCGGTCATGTTCAATTCTTTCTTGTCTCCGATTCCAAAAATCTTGTTGACTCTCATAAACTAATTCTATATGGTCGATGGTGATATTAGGTCTCATAAGCAAATTTGAAGGCATCATGTACGACTTCTTCTAATGGGGTCTCTACTTCTGCTTGCCTTCGGAGCATTTCCTCTAATCAGTCCACCTATTTTTGAATTATTGCTAGGTTAGTTTAGAATGCATCTAATTCAAGAGGGAATTTGGATGAATCTTCCCATGTAGCATCCCGATTTAGGGGCTAGCCGGAATAGTGGTTTGGAACCATTAATTCGAGGTTAGAGAAACTTATTTCATGATACTTTATGAGTTAGAATATGATTGTATAAGTACATGAAAATTTTGGTGCTTTAATTTTAGCGATTTCATGCTAAATCGCGAAAAAGGACTAAATTGCATAAAGTGCAAAAGTTTAAAATTTCTAGATAAAGATACCTAATAGCCATAGAATATTAATTAGAGGTCTTTAAAGGGAAATTAGCCCCTTAATTAAAGGTTGGCCGGCCATAGGGGACAATAGAGGTCAAATTTTGGTCAAGTAGGTGGATTAAGTGGACTAAATTGGGATTTTATATTAAAATAAAGAAAGAAAAGATATCAATTTTTCTTCTTCGTTCCTCCATCAAAAATTAGCAGCAAATAGGGGCTTGAAAGCTGCAAAAATTTTAGCACACTCTTCTCTTTACAAGTAAGTGTTCTAGTGATCATTTCTTGATAAAAATTATACTTTTGGAACATCTAAAGCTTAAGCTTTCTAAAGAGGGGACTATTTTGTTAAATGGTGAAATGTTTAGAGTTTTTTCATGAAAGCTTTTAAGTTGTTTGCTGCATTTTTATGGAAGAAAAAGGGTTCTAGTTGTTAGATGAACAACTTTTGTGAAAGGTGTTACCAATAAAACACCTAAAAGGACCTTTTTATAAAAGGTTGTAAAATATGTAGTAGATGTGTGAAATGTTGAGTTTTGATGGTAACCACAAGAGAAATAAATGTTCACCTAGGCTTGTTAAAGAGAGAATTTGATTAGAATTGATTTCCGAGCTTAGGGGTAAAATGGTCAATTTGCAAAAGTCTAAAGGAAAAATAGTAATTTTGCCAAAGCATGATTATTGAAATGCATCTATTAATGTGATAATTAAATGAACTAATTTGCTATTATAGATCAATAAGAACCAAGAATTTACCTCGACCGGGGAAAGAACAAAGTATCGGACTAGATCGACGATCTAGCTTATTTTGAAATCGAGGAAAGTTTGTATGTGATAAATTCAACAATTATGCAAGTATGTTTGAGAACGTTTGATATTATAATGATGCATGATATTCTATAAAATCAATTATTGGTGTTGAATGCGAAAGTTGATAAAAGTTGAGATGTTGAAGTCCCGGTTGGACTATAACGAATGTGAGAATACTATCATCGAGACATGAGATGGATAAGGTCCCGTGTAAGACCATGTCGAGGACATGGCCTCGGCACCGAATTGAGATCCTGTATAAGACCATATATGGGATATGGCTTCGGTATTGAATATGAGAATTGTATAAGACCATATCTGGGATATGGCATCGATACTTGATGTGAGATTCCGTATAAGACCATATCCAGGATATGGCATCGGCACTCAGAAGTGACCCCATGTAAGACCACATCTAGGATGTGGCATTGGCTTCGTGTTTATGTAATGACGATGAATATATGGCAAAGTGCTTATGACTTTGTGTGGTTATCTAATGCCATGGATTGATGTCATTATGAGCTTATTGTTGCTATTTATCTTCATGCAAACTTACTAAGCTTTATGCTTACCCCTCTCATTTCCCTTTTCCTTGTAGTATTGCCAAGATAACTTGAGGATCGTGGGATGTCAGAGTTCGGAAATCACACTATCGACATCTCTTTGGTGTAACAAAGTTAGATTTATTTTGAGTATGGCATGTATAGGACTTGTGTATTTTGTTATGTCGTATTTGTTAGCCAAAGAGTTGGCTATTTATGTCATTAAATTCAATTTGTAAGTGGCCATTGGAATTGGGCCAATACTTGACAAGTTTATATATATTTATTGATGATGAATTATGAAGTTTATGCTTGTGTGGATGCTTTGACATGAGTTCTTGGAAGTGCCTTAGAGTCATGAGTTATGTTGTAATGCGATGTTATAAGTATGGTTGCTATGTAGGGTGGCATTTGGCTTAGAGTATATCATTTTTTTTAATGTCCACACGGGTAGACACATGGGTGTGTGACTAGGCTGTGTGTGACACACAGTCAGCCTCATGGGCGTGTTGTTCGACCGTGTGTACCCTTGTAAACTAGGTTTACAAGTCAGTATGCTCAGTAGTAAACACACGGTCAGAGACACGGTCGTGTGTCTCAGCCGTGTGGGAGGCATGGCTATGGACATGGGCGTGTGCCCAGGCCGTGTGAAGTCTGCACCTAAAATTTGGAATTTAATTCGACACACGGTCTAAGGACACGGGCATGTGCCTTGGCCGTGTGACCACAGTGAGGTGATGATGTCATAAATAGAATGCCATAGTTTTAGCACACGGGCTAAGACATGGGCGTGTCGAGGCCGTGTGAGAGACACGAGTCAGGGACACGGGCGTGTGTCCGACTGTGTGAAAACCCCTGTAGGTTCGAATTAGAAAATAAATTCCACACAAGCTAGGGACATGGGCGTGTGTGACCACACGGCCTGCCCACACGGGCGTGTTCCGTTTCACACAGGTGTGTGGCCCCTGTTTAGGCAAAATTTTTCTAAATATGTAAAAGTTTTCGGTTTAGTTCCAAGACCTTCCGAATGTATGTTTAAGGCCTCGTAGGCCCATAATAAGAATGTTATGCATATGAGTGAGAAGTTGAAGTTGGAAATGAAAGTTTAAAGCTCAAGGTTGTAAGTTCAAGCAAGTTAAGTCCGGTAATGCCTCGTACCTGGTTCCGGAGTTGAATACGGGTAAGGGGTGTTACATCCCCACACCTTCGATCATGACTCTGTTGGATCGTTGAAACTCCATTTTTCCGACATGATCCCTGATTGCTCTTATGTTGCTCATACAAATACCGATATACATCGTCATCCATTATTAACTCTAATTCTTGATGGAGTGAATGTCCAGGCATACCGGATTCTCCATCATAACTCCATTGGTTCGTCAAACCTCCATTCATCAAACTTGATGCTTCGTTAATGTTCCTATCCAATGATTTTGTACAATCTGGCTCAAGATGTCTAATTCAATACAAGGTTCCTTGCGATCAAAGTTAGGAACATCATGCACGACCTCATCCAATGGGGTTTTTTACAGCTCCATCATGAGCAAAATTTGGTTCTCCTCGATCTCCCATTCTTTGTAAAATACAGACATTTCGCATTCCTCATCCCACTACTATTGCTATCAAACTCATAATCAACCTAATCCATGAGTAAATTAGTTAATCAACAAGGTAGCTAAAAATAAAATAAAATAAAATAAAAATAAATAAAATAAATAAAGTTAATACACTATTTAACTCATTCTTCTTTCGATTAATATTAATTTACAAAGCAATTAATCTAATAATAGTTTTTACCGTCACAATCCCCAGCAGCAGCGCCAACAACTTGACCACTTCCAAACATGCGAATGTTTAGAGTTAAAATCATGCAAATATATATAAAAATTAAGTGTGATATCTACAAATGAACAGGTCAAATTGTAATGTAGGTTTGTGTTACAATGGAATACCGGTAAGTATTCCAAAGATCTGACCCAATGGATTGCAGGTTGGAGAAATTTATTATTAAATTAATTACAGAAAATAAGTAATAATCTAATTGGGTCACGAATTAGTAGTTTGAATCAAAATTAAAAGATTAATTAAACTAATTAAATTAATTACCCTAAATTAACCTAATGGAATTTCCTATTCCTAGTGTCAACGATGCTAGCTCTTAGCCTCTAATCAATTAAATCCCTAATTATCAATTAAGTCATTAATTACCCTTAATTGAGTTGTTTACCACCCTTAGCTAAGAATACCCTCTCGGTCTCATCTTCAGTAAGGATTAACACCTACGTCACCTTCTCAGTCTCTTCCTAAGCATATGAATACCCTTTCGATCTCACCGCTTGGTACAAGTTATACTTGACAGGATACCCTCTCTGACCCACTTGTCTCGATATTTTATTAGGGGCGTTACTCCTTAATATACTAAGTATTATTGAATAAACACTCAATTTTAGATAAATAATTACTTAATTAATAAATCAATCCATAACCGAAACATACAAAATATAAAATAAGCACAATATTTTATTCCAATATGCATAAAAACATTAGTTGATCAGGCTAACGAAAGATAAATAACATAATAAAAAAGTAAAGGAAAAGAGAATGCTCATTGATAAATAATTGAAGCACGATTCTGAAATAATTTCAGCTTGCAATCGTCTTCACATCAGAATAGAAAAGTTCCGAATAAGTGATCATAAAAATAAGGCTAAAGTAAAATAAATCTGTCTATCTAACTAGGTCTAACATCCAACTAAGTCTAACCCCTGTCTCAAGTGACTATAAGGTGACTTATATAGGCTAAATGTTGCTTGGTACCTACACAACCCTAGATACACTTTAATTCTAATTAATACAATATACTATTAAATGCTTGTGGTCTAATTAAAGAAATAATCCAGAATTGTCATCCAAGGAAAACAGTCGCATCTTTCCAAGAAATCGTCGCAGTGTCGTGACATCAAGGTCCCACGTCCTGACATCGGCCTTTTTCACCCCTAGATGCTTCGATGTTCGGTGTTGCGACACTAAATGTTGGTGTCGCAGCACTAGCATCGTTTTTTGTATTTTTGGGCCTGAATTGGCACCCTACACACTCAAATAGCCTATTAGTCATTCTTGAGGCCTGAGTTGGCCTCATGGGTTATTAAAACACTAGAAAATGCGTAAAAACACTTATTTTGCAATAAAATAGATCTAAGCTAATAAAACTGAAAATGTAATAAATAAATATAAAATGGCTAGAAAGCAAGTTCATTAAGGGCCGAAAATACTATAATTTGCCACAACAAATTGTGGCAAATCAAACATCATCTAGATGGAATCATTGTTGGGTGAGTTACAAGTTTCAATCATGGACAAGTCAACTCTTTAGTGTGATAGTTCTAGCACTGTGGCAATTGTTGCTAATCTTATTCTCCATTCTAAGTTAAAACACATTGAACTCGACTTTTTTTTTTTGTCAGAGAGAAAGTTGTTGCTGGTCATGTGGTTCTACAGGTTCCAAGACATGATCAGGTTGCTATCATCTTCACAAAGCCCCTATCATCTCCTTCATTTACTCGTCTTCATTGCAAACTTGGTGTTGTTTCTTCAGTAGGGTTACAAGAAGTTAGTTAAAGTTAAAGTAGCTAAGTCAATGTTAGTGAATGTAACTAATAAATAGTTTTCGGTTAAGTTGTTAGTTTCTGGTACAAGTTTTTAGCTTAACCTATCATTAATTAGTTGTTGTAACTGGTTAAAGAGTTAGTTTATCAGTTAGTATGTTAGTGTTATTCACTATACAACTCATTTGTATATATGGCTCATCTCAAATCCAACAATGATAAGAAAAGTGTTCAATGAAAATTGAGATAAGAAGGTTTCCCTATGTTTTAATTTCCATTGCACAAATAATAGTGTAGGCAACTTCATAGTTGGATTACTATAGTCCACTCATGTTGATTATTAGTTTATCAAGCTATTTAAATTATATTATGTACATATCTGCCCTTTGTTTTCGTTTTCTTTTTCTTTTTTTTGATAATGGTTTTTCTCATTTCTCACACATGCATACAAATCTATCATTTCTAATTGTATATTGTTGCTAGAATGCCTCTCCAACGCTAAGATACATTGAACTTATCAGGAAGATAATGCATATGTGAACCAGCTTTTACTAAAATGGATCCTCACCCCTCTTATTTGGATGACTAGAGCTTGATTTTAATGTCTCTTAAGTATGGGAATTATTTTACACATAATTATAAAAGGTGTACAATCCTCAAAGTTTCTTGAATTAAGAAATGATCTTTAACAATTAAGCACTTGAATTTGTATTCTCTTATTCCCCTTACCTTAACGAATAAATGTTTTTACATAAAATGTTATATGTCGGTGACCCTGAACTTCAGGCCATCATGCAAATTGGGAGAATTTTATGGAATGACATGTGGCTTAAGAATTGAATCCTAATACATGTATTGGCAAGATCACGTGACTCAACTCTCAGAGTGTTGATAGAAGGACACTTGTCCATGAAACACACATACTCTTACTTACTTGGAAGGGGGGCTTTCTTGAAATCTCTCTAAGCTCTCTACATGTATAATCTTATGTGAACTCAACTCTTTCCCTCCAGCCCTATCTTATTCCAACCTTCTTCTTTATATCAACATATGTAAATCAATGCATAGGTATAAAATATCAAAGTGACACGATTGTTCGTTTTCATAAATACTAACGTAGCATTAGAAGATAATATTTTATATAATATCATGAATCCATAAATTTAACTTAATAAGAGCTATTAAGGCTTTGACATTATTGGTAAAAATTGAGGTGTTGGGTCCTTGAGTACTACCATGCCCAATTGCCATGTGTGTGTCTTTATTCCACCATGTGTAGATTTTGTCCAATTATATTCAAGTTGTTCGTTCGTTTGTGCTTTGTGTTGATTTGATTATACTTTGTTGTTGTTTGGACATATATTTATAATTAGATTATACTTATGATTGTAGTCTTTAACAAAGTACTTACTTGATAAGAATACCTAACTACAATTTCTTTTATTTTTTTTTTTTAAAAAAACCCTAACTACATCCTTTTTGAATAACAAATATTTACAATGACTTGTAATTTACCAGTAATTTAATATTGGTTAAAATATGCTTTATGTCCATGTATTTTTTGTACAATTGAAATTTAGTCCATCAACTTTTCAAATTTCAAAATTCATGTCCAATTGTTAACACCGATTAAAATTTTTCTATTAAATTCGTTGGTATAACATTTTGAAATAAAGAAGAAAAAAAAACTCACTTAGTAGTTATGTGACAGAAAAATGACATTGTAATGAACCTGAATTTAACAAAAGAGTTTTAACAAATTTAATAATTGGGCTTGCATTTTGAATCCAAAGAATAAAGGGACGAAATTCTTTGAAATAAAAGTTAAAAAACTAAATTTTAAATATTCAAATGGGTAAACTATACCATTAGTCACTAAACTATGAGTAAGTTCTTGTTTTGGTCACTTAGTTAAAAAAAAAGTTATAATTTGGTCACTGAACTATTCAAAATTCATTAAAGTTACTGAACTACTCAAAAGTTTTTTTTTTATTTAATTCATTGGGCTGTTAAGTTTTTTTAAAAAAAAAATAGTTTTGACAATGAGCTTTAAGTGACGATTCGATGATCGGTATGGTGGATTAGTACCCATCAACGAGTAAAAGAACATACCTTAGATTTAAGTCGACCTGAAGGTTAGTGTTGGAGCTTGCAGAAAAAGTTGTTTGAATTTTAGTTCATAGATCCGTGACGTCCAAAACTGTTTTATGAAAAAAAAAATTGAATTGTAGAACAATAAAAATCATATAGCACCGATTTTAACAGCCTAATGATTTCAATAAAATTTTTTTAATAATTCAATGACCAAATTATAAATTTTTTAATTAAATGATCAAATAAAAATTTTATCCATAATTTAGTGACTACTAATATAATTTATTTGAATAAAAGTTTAAAGAATGTTTTAACCTTTAATATTAACCAAAAACACGAGGGGGAAGAAGGTCAAGGTAACACATGTAAAAACTAAAAAAGAGTCTTGGGCCATTCTTCCTTCACGTGGACGATGTACTACGACGAGAAGCCATGTTCTTCATTTTTGGGGATTTCAAAAGGATAAGGTTACCCTCCATCTTACTCCACAATAAAACCATTTAACTCCTAGACAGTGATTGAAGATATGGATATGGGTTTCGACTTTCAATTCAACCCAGCTATACAGGGTATGTAAGTTTTTTTATATAGACAGGGTTCGTAATCTATACTTAATCAAATTCGTCGGCATTAACAAACAATTCAAAAATCACTTATGAAAAAAATATTTAGTACTGCAGATTTTAGACTACATAAACTATAATAAAATAATTAGTATATCTATCAAATATTAATCCTAAATATTATTATAATAATTGATGTTTTTATATTTTTATATAAAATATTTAAATAAAATAATTACATTTTTTTGTTTAACATAAATCAAACATCTAATGAGTCAACAGAAATTAATAAATATTTGTACGTAAAATTTTCATTACTTCACTTATAGTCTACTTGATAAAAATAACTGAAAACACAATCACCACGAGAATATTTTTATTTTTTTATATTTTATATAAAATTAATAAAAAATTATATAACAAGATTTGAATAATAACCAATGCTTTTTTTAAAAAAGCCGGACCGATAGTTTAAATGATTAGACAAGCAATTCGTTCGTCTAACTGATTCATCAATTTAATCGGTTTAATTGATTTGATTAAAAAATTACTAAAAATAAAACTAAACAAATTCGATTTAAACAGTTCAACTAGTCCTTACCAGTTCCCAAATCAATCAATTCAAAATATCTTTCTGAATCGATATTCCGATCAATTCTTAATCTAATCAACTCGATCAACCGATTCAAACAATATTATTGATTACATAATATTTAACTTTTAAAATTTACCATTTCAATAAAATACTTATTTAATTTTTTACCTACACTTTCAATAAATATATTTTTACATAATTATTTCCATTTACATCACATATGTACCAATTAATAAAACATATATAATTTTTTGTATTTTTTAATCGTGCTAAATAACAGTAAAATATTAGGAAGATTAAGGCCAAACATGTCCAAAAGAAAATTTAATAAAATAATCCATCTCGAAAAATGTAGCCACGTGATATGAAGAACAGTTCGTCAAGTCTCATTTGAAAAGCAAGTTTGAAGTAGGGAGCAGGTTATCTGCACTGCACCACGTTTCGAACAGCCCAACAAGAAAAATCACCCCAACGGATCAGATCCCAAACAGCGGTTCGGTTCCTCCCTTGGAATGGAACACTTCTAGATCTACTCCTTGGAACAAGTTATGAAAATGGCCATATCTCTTGTACTGAGTCGACTCATTCTCTTCCTCACTCTCACCTGCTTTGCAGCCGTCTCATCATCTACTACGACCACAACAACTCTAAAACGGCACTCTGGGTTTCTCTACTCTAGAACCCGAGAAAAATGCACTCCTCAGTAAGCCCTTTCTCTCTTTTAAAACCCATAAAGAATATCAATATGCTTATTTGTTTCGGTATTTTTCACAGTTACCCATAAACCAAACAGTTTTTAAGAAGGTGTTTTCTTTTAATATTGTCTCGGTGAGTTATGGCACCGAGTTGAGTTGGGGGGATGCAAAATGTTGAGAGCTTTACTTATCCGCAGGTTCTGGAGCAGCAGGAGAGAGGCGTGGCCAAGGATGGTCCCACAGGGATCAACGGTATCGAACGTGTTCGGGTCGAGAGCGAGTGAGCGGTACAGATCGGATATGACATTGTTGGAATCAAGGGCTGTGAATGAAGAAGGGAACGTGTTCAATGAGCTGCTGAAGCAGGCGAGTGCTGCATTGCTGAACTCGTATGCGAGGAAAGGGTTCCCTTACTCGGCGTGGGAAGTGAAGACTCTGATGATTCAAGGGTTGGTCTCGGAACATGCCGCAGCACGCCTAACCAGACGCTTTTCCGTTGCCAATGATGCTTGTATTTAGTAGTATTCGGGTTGATACTAGCTTAAAAGGCGATAGGAGAAGCTAGTTTTGCTTGAAGCACTACGACTCTGTTCTTTTTAATTTTAGTTTGTCAATTTGGTAGATTATCGCAAATTAAATGTGAATTCGATGAAAGATATTTCTCATTGGTCCTTTTAGGCGCTCATGCATGTCGAGGTATTGAAGGATTATTGGGAACTTAATATTGCTGCTGTACTGTGTTGATTCTTCCAGCTTCCCTTGACCCAAAATCAGCTTTATTCTTCATGTTTTTGCTTAAATCTCATAGTGCATATGGTTTCTTCTAATACATTTTGCTTCATTTCGTATTGCAATCAGTGAGGGGCCTGGCAGGGTCCTAGTAATCTGCTGGAGCCGGCATTGCTGTGCTCACTGGGACTGCGAGTAGAGAATGGAAATGGCGAGAGCTATTGTTTGGTAGTAGCAGAAATGTTCAAGGGAAATTGGGGGGAGGGCTGATGACGGGATTTGGGCCATTAAGGCCCCCTTATTAGTGTCGAAAAATTAGATGATGGCTGGTCGTTTACTCTTGTAAAGCCCGTCATGATGTTGCAAACAGTGCAGGGTTGGTTATTGCTCGGTGTGGCTTTGAATTACAGCTTAGTTGTTATATGGCCGTAAAAAACGAAATTTAATCAGCTGAACAATTAAGTTTGTTATTTTTGTTATGTCATCTTCTAACTTCCTACAACTTTTATGTTATTTTTGGATGAGAGTTTTGTACAGCTTTTTCTTGTGTTGCTTCTTACATTTGTTTTCATGTTTGTTTTAGATTCATATACTTACTGAAACTTCCCCGGCTATAGAATCTAACACACTCCATTTTCCAAGCGCAACAAAAGTGGCATGAAAGAAAGTTCAAAACTTGGTCTTATATGGTTAAGCATAAAGAAAATATGCTCTTCAACATTTATCAGCAATGACGAGTGATCATTGGCTGTTGCAATACTTTCATAACAACCGAAAAAGTGGGGAAACTGCAAAGGCAAGATAACCTATATGTGTTGCGTGGAAAAGGTCCTTGTGTAAAAGAATAGATAGAAATATAATTAAGCCTGAAAAAGGACTAGAAATTATTTGAAGATGACATCAAAAAAGTAGAACAAAACATAAAGATTAGAAACAATTAGGTTCACTCATTTTTATTGCCAATTTGATTTACTTGTTTTCTTATTCAAAAACCTCTCTACATTTACGATTTTGTTTGTTACTTGTATACTTTGTGCTGTAATTTCCGACAATTAATGAAGATGAAACATGATTTTTCGAATAAACCCAATTACTAATCCAAATATTCGATGACTTTCATTTACTCTTTTCTTTTTTGCTTTTTTAGAAAAAAAACTTCTCTCCTTTCTTGTCTTAGTACATAGATTTCGCATACTTCCACTGAACTTCAATTACAGTTTATTTCTTTTGCTATTAAAAATAAGAACAATTTGAAATAGTATTTAAATTGCAAATGGTTAGTTGAAGGATAAAATGTGATTTCCAACTTGTCTGTTGCATTAGCTTTGTATCTAGGCTGGTTTATTAATCTTACTCAAATAAACATACCTTACGGCCACCAGTTTCCCACTATCTTATTAATATTTCTTGCGTCAAGCAAATAGCGTAATACCTAAGCGACTCCCATAAAGACAGAGAGAATACGAATACGAGCAAATATTCTAAGCTATCTGTTATCATTAAATTTTTTTTTTATTATAAAGAAGCAATTTTAACACCCTTTAGCGGATCTCTGCTCTCATCTTTCCATCTCTTTATTCATGTCTTGCTTCAGCATAAGGTTTCCTCCAGCCAAGAAGGCATGGAAAAGTTTTACTTCCAAACTTCAAACCAGACTACACAAGCTTCACAAATCCAAAGCTTTCAAAAAACCCAAGAGTAATGGGAAGAAGCTACAAAAAGCTGCTTCCAAAACTACAAGGCCTTCATTGTTCTTAGGGCAACGCCTTCAGCTTAAGAGCAGCCGGAGACGTCGTGCTCTTCCTTTTGGGTACCAACGGTACTACCTCTCCGTCAATAAAGCGGCGGCACCGGTTTACATAGATAAGCTGTTTAAAGATGCGCCGGTGAGTGGAGTGGTAGAGTATATTCATCGGCAGCCATTAGAGAAGAACAAGAAGAAGCTCATTGATGAAGCTGCAGAGGCTGGAACAAGCAATGAAGGAGAAAAGCAGGGAGATGATAAGTTGGAGTCGGTAGGATTGGCATCGCCTATGCTGTATGGAGTAGATGCAAGAGCTGAGGAATTCATTGCAAGTTTCCGAGCAGAAATGGAGCGTCAGGAAATTATAGCACGTAATTTGTAGCGCTTGTTAATTACCCCATTACTAGTTTTTATCTCAAATATTCATCGACTGAACTGTAAGGGAAAAGATTATCAAATGAAGACAATTTAAATGGCTTAAATAAATTGATTAATGTATATACTGATTTTCAATAGATGACTGAAGACAGCTCAAATAATTTCTGATGTTGGTTTAACGTTCACTCATCGAGCATATGATCACATGAGAATAGTAATCCAATCAATTCTCCGATATGCTTTTATTAATGGTGAACAATTTGGGGCTTGCCTTAAAAATAAGTAGAGATTGGTAGTGCACAGCTTTCGGGTACCTTGTAGTGTGGTTTTAAACGGTGGCACTTCTTTCCGCACTTTGAAGACGGTTATGGAGACTTGGCAGTTTTGAAATGGTGATTCATTATGATTATCTTTCGATATTGAGCTGGGAATTCGTGTTAAACTCTAATAAAAGCTTGTAAAATAAAGTGATAAGTTATGATTAATTATATATGGTCCTTAGACGATAATTATCCTTAAATAAATTTAAAGCAAGTTAAACATGAAATAAAGTGATAAGTTATGATTAATTATATATGGTCCTTAGACGATAATTATCCTTAAATAAATTTAAAGCAAGTTAAACATGAAAAGTTCCGGTCTATTAAGGTAATAGAGCTTGTAGAATAGATTGATCTTCCATAGACACTCCTTTGGCTATTTCGATTGAATTATTTTTTAAAAAATAATATCAATTTATTTTGTTGATAATGATAAAAGATGAATATCAACAAATAAAGTAATAATTTGAAAGATTATCTAATTTATCATTTGCATATAACGCCGCCGGTTTTATCTAGTTGTAGACTATTTATTGTTGAAAAAAATTTTGATTTAGAATACGATTTTGTTTTACAGTGAAAAATTAACTTTTTTTAAATTAAATTTTTGTGTTATTTATAACAATAAATTTTTATCAATTTAGTATTTGTGTATTTAGGTTGAGCGAATTTGGTCGTTTTTCGACTTTTTACCAACATAATTTTCTTTACTATTTTCAAATTCCAGACAATAAATACATGAACCAATAATTCGATTAAAATTGATTAATTTTTTAGTGGAGAAAATCAATTTTCTCTATGACATAAGAAACCAAAATTGAGTTTTCAAAAATTCAAAATTTATTTAGGAATCAATTTTACTAAATTTTGACAAAGTAACTACTTTCAAGAACGATATATTTTGGTTTAGCTCATAGTCTCTATTTATAGAGAAAAAATTCTAGTTGAACAAGAAAAAGTAAATAATAATATTTAAATAGAAAATACACATATATGGTGGGCGGCGACAACCCCCTCCAGGACTAGACTTTGTTGCCCATCACCCCCTAGATGAGCTATTGGGTCCGCCTCATTTATTATGTACAATTATATATGTTATCTGAATTTTTAACCAACTCATATAATTTATCCAACCTAATAACCAATTTTCTATTCCCATAATATTATTTATTTTAATTAATTAATGACAACTTTACCATACTAGAATCTATGAGTAAATAAATTTAATTGTCTCAATCAATAAAACTACAATGACTAATTAATTTAATATAAACTTTGAACTTCAATTATTTAATTACAATCAATTAAATAATAATTTGAAGAAATTAATTTAATCTCTAAGTCATCTTTTGCTTATAGCGAGAAAATGCATTCACAGCGAATAGTGATATATGTGATCTATTTCTTTAACTCATCGTTTTCATTTATTCAATGTATCAGTTCTAATGCAATTCATAAAGGAACGTGTCAAGATAATTAAGAGACCGATTGAACATATATAATTAGGGTTCATATAATTTGTAATTAAGTTTCGGTTCTTCGCATATTAATTACAATATTATTGAGTCAATATACTAGCTTTCGGCTCTATTATCAATTGAACTTAGGCTTTTGATACATCAATTATACCATTCACGCATACATAGTTGTTGCGAAATTAATCGATGGTGTGCAAGTATACACAGTCGTCAACAAGTAATAAAATAGTGAGTAAGAGTATTGTCTCCACAAAGACTGTATAGGCAGATATTGTAAAATCCAATGGGTAAGTTGGTGATTAAAAAATATATAAAGGGTGAAGTACGAATTAACTAATTAACAAAACATAATGACTAAATATGCAAATAAAAATAAAAATGCAAATGTAAAATGAAGCAGCAAATCTTAAGGTTTAACGACTATGATATGAATGAGCTAGAATAATTACACTCCTCAATTTAAGTTATTCACAACAATGTTTAATAGATGTTCCAGAAAAGTCCATGGTAATTGAATTGTTTATTAACTTAGAATCTTTCTTTAATCATAAGCTTCTGTCTAAATCCAATGTTTATCTATTGGTCACTTTACATATGTCTATGTCATATTTAACTAAATATTATATTATATAGCATCATTCCTTAAAAATTATGTGAAGTAACAGTGATATGTCTATATTGAAACAATTTAATCACATTAATTTAACTTAATTTCATATTAAATGATCAAACATGTACCATCCAAATATCGTGTCCATTAATTACTATCCAGTTCTGATTAAATAACTAGTTCAAATGCAATCAAACATTTATTATGCATGAGCAACATGTCTGTGGTTTTACTTGGATGAATAATCAGTTGAGGCACAGAACATTAAAAACATGTTATGAACAATATAAATCAAGAATGTGCAATCATTCTAGCATAAACAAGGCTAAGTCATCATTATTAAATCAAAAGCAATAGAATACATTGCAATCATGTTTTCAACTTAGAACAAAAATAAATATTAAAGGAAAGAAAAAAACTCCAAGTAGAATCGGGTGGTTCTCCGTGACCCTGCTCGTGGTTGGTTCCTCTTTTCTTCTCTTTTACTTTGATGCAAATTACTACTTAGATGGTCGGCCTTGAGAGCTTTAACACTCTAGAATTGCTTACTCAACTTTCTCTCAAATGTAGAGAGAATGATGAAATGATGAAATGAATGAACGAGGGATGATGGATGATCAAGTGATGATTGAGTGAGAAAATGTTGGTTGTATTTATACTTGAAGGATCTAACTGTCCCTTGCTTGTTTTAGCGAGGAAATACCTTAATTTGGTCCCTAGGATGGTCGACCTATAACAGCCCGATTTTGACCCTAATCGGAACAGTGATTTCGGGACCACAAATCCGAGTCCGAAAAATATTTTAAATTTATTTACAGTATTTATTATGTGTGAATTTGCTTGTATGAAATTTTCGTGTTTTAATTTCGTTGTTTGGGTGTCCGATTAAATAAAAGGACTCAATCGCGTAAAATGTGAAATTGGCTAATTAATGTGTAAAGTGCTAACTTGCTAATGTCTTTATAATGTGAAGTCCTTAATAGGAAATTAGGCCATTAACAAAGATAGTGGACGGCATTATGTGTATATTATATAGTTTTTTTTATTATATATTATTCATAAAGGTTATAGTAATATATATTACATTATAAAGTTATTATAATAAAAGACAAACAATAAAGAAGCCATGTTCATCTTTTATTTATGACCGAAACTAAGGAAAAGAAAAAGTTTAAGAGTTTTAAAGCATTCGGCCATTACTAAGCTTAATCAAGGTTTGTTTTTGTTTCGGTTTTTGATAATTTTTACGTTTTTTAGATCGTTGCTTCGAATACTACAAGACCCATGCTCTAATTTTTGAATTTGATGATGATTTTGTGTTTTGGCATTGATGATAGCTTGTGAGTTTTGTTGTTTGATGATGAAATATTAAAGATATGTGAAAGATTAACATGTTTTGTCTTGGAATTTTTGATGAATTTGAGTAATTTGGACTAAATTGTGAAAATAAATTTTTGAGGGACTAAAATGTGAAATAAATGAAATGTATGGACTTGTAAGGGCATGGGTGATTTTCGGCCTAGCTATGATGATGTGAAATTTTGTGTATTTTGTGTTTTATGCAATAGGGACTAAATTGCAAAAAGTGTAAAATGTTAGGGGTAAAATGGTAATTTGCCCATTTATGTGTTTTTGGATTAAATTGAATGGATGTGTGTTTAAATTAGTTAAATTTGAATTTATTTAGATCAAGAACGGAAGAAAACAGAATTAGATCGGGGGGAAATCGAAAGTAATCGAATAGTCGATTATCCAGTCCGACAACATCCGAGGTAAGTCTATAAGCATATAAATGTTGTTAAATTGAAAATATTTATTTGTTATGTGTTAAATTGAATTTTAAGAAAATATATGTGCATTGGCCGATTGTGATTAAGCTTGGAAGATAAGTTACGAGTTCGATTCGATCGAGATACGTTGTCCAAAAGTCCCGTACGAACCCTAGGAATAGTTAGGATACATATGTCATGACATAGGATTCTAATATGTGTTTTCGTGTAAGACCACGTCTGGGACGTTGGCATCGATTTGTGTTTACGTGTAAGATCATGTCTGGGACATTGGCATCGTAATTGATTCGTGTAAGACCCTGTTTGGGACAGAGTCATCGATATGTGATTACATGTAAGACCACGTCTGGGACGTTGGCATTGTACGAGCTTTCAACTATCCGCGTATCCTTTTTAATTCCGAACGGTTCAACTGGCAATGTGAAGTAAAAACCAAATGTGAAATTGAATTAAAAGGTTCAGGTATGTACTCATACTATGTTATGAAATTAAGGTAAATTGTATACTTGAATTGATGATTTAAAGTTATGTGAAATATGAATTATGTGTTAGCATATTTGAACATATAAGTGATTAGGCCTATTACGTATTTGTGATAATATAAGTGATTCGGCCTGTAAGAGCCCAATTTTGCCCGTGCTTAGAAATAAACCAAAATAAAATAAATAAAAAATAATAAATGTCTATTTTTTTAAAAAAAAAAAGTCCTGTTACAAAATAACCTAGTCTAGAGGCCCAAATACTAAACCACTACCCAAACCTAACCCGCTAGCCCAAATCCTACCCAGACCACCTACCAGACCCAAACAAACTCGGATACTAACCCCCTAAACAGACCAGATCCAAAATTACACGGCCCAAAAAGGCCCAAAAGGTAAGCAGCCTCAGCAGAAGCCTAGGGATTTTGGAAACCCTAGGCGCCGCAAGCCAGTATCCCAAACGTCGCGCCGCAATGGACTCCTCGCACCCAGGCCTTGGTCACGCCGTCATCAACGCGCACGAACCTCGCCTCAGCCATCACCAGAATCCTCGCCACCTGCAAAAGAAAGGAAACAAAAACGCAGTAAAAATGGCAACAAGTTTTATTTCCTTTTTTATTTTTTATTTTGAAGGCTATAAAAGCCTTACAAAAGCTTGTAAAACAGACACACGAATAGACACGAGAATACACAAAAAATACAAAAAAATACACAAATACTCAACGACAGAGAGTACAAAATATTCAGAAAGATTCAGAGAAATAAAATATAAAGGTGATTCTTTTTAATATTTCATTCTGTTTATTTTTTATTTTTTATACATTTGCGCATATAACCACTATTTTAAAAAAGTATAAAAGGGGAAGGGATTACCTTTCGATGGCAAAAATTCGTGGTTCGGCCTCCGGCCACCACTTGCGACGGCGCGTGAGGCGCGTGGAGGAAATGGCTAGAGGACTGGCGATCAGAGGCTCGGAGGTGTTTCAGAGGATTTCCAGAATTTTTTTTTTACAAATGGTGTTTAAATGATTTTTTTTGAAATAAAACTGACTTATATAGGAAAAGAAGAACGACGTCGTTTTGATTAATAGGGTCCACGTGTTGACCCGAAAACGCAATAAGGGTCCGCGTGTTTTATTTAAAAGGGGAATTTACCATTTCAGTCCTTATATAATTTTATTGATTTTAATTTAATTCAATTTAAATTTTTATTTCTTATTAAATCGGCCCTGAAATATTGTTTTTATTTTAATTAAATCCTCGGACCCCTAAAAAGGTTTAAACCAGAACGACGTTGTTTTAAATTTTGGCATAATTGTCGTTTTAGCCCTTACAGCATGACGCGCATTTTCAATTAAATCCTTTTATTTATATTTATTTGCTATTTAATCCTCTTTTCATTAATATTTTATTTTTATTTTATTTTATTCTATTACTATATTTAATTGTTTTATCATTTTAAGTTATTATATTACTCTTATTACATGTATATTAATTTATCAATAGTATAAAAATTTATATATTTTTTATTTATTGTATTATCCTTACATATTCTAAACTATTATTATTATTATTTTATTTGGTTTAATTATTTAAATATTATCTTAGGATTTATATATTTATATTTTTTAAAAATTTTGGTATAGTAAATAGTATTATATTTTATCATATATTTTTTATTGTATATTATTTATTCTTGAATATATAGTTTTTTTATGTATTATATTATAAACATATTTTATTTTTATAAATCAATTATTTATTTCGAAATATATTTTATTTATCTTCTCATATATATATATATATATATATATATATATATGTGTGTGTGTGTTATTTTTTGTGCGCTATATTATTTTATATTTTTATTTACAATATTCATTATTTGATATATGTTATTGCATGAAGGGTTCATATTTATTTAGTATTTTTTATTATTTTATATATTTTATTTGTCCATGCAATGCCCCTTTTATTTATTTATTATTTTATGATTACTTTCGTATAGTTATTTTTTAGTTGTATTTTATATATGTTAATATGAAATGTTAATGTATTATAATTGCTTTTAATATTCAATAGCGTATAACTGCAATATTGTCACATGGATTATTGTTTAAAATAAAAATACATTTTTTGCAAAATTACTATATTTTATCTAAAGGTTTTTTAAAATAAGGCAATGTTTTGGTATTTAAAAATTCGGGAAATAGTGCCCTAACGTGCTGGGTTGCGATTTTCCATTTGGCTAAATAACTAAATATGCTTTTAACAAGTTTTGTAAATCATGAGATGATTTTGATTGCGAAGGTTTTAAAATATCGTGTCCTAACGTGCTGGATGTGATGTTTATATTCCTTCGGAACAAAGAAATCTCAAATTTTAACTTAAATTGTTCAAAGTTTTTAAGAAATCATATTTTTTAAATACTTTTAAATTTCAAACATTTGGACATGATTCTATCGATTAGGTACCAATTTTTGGGCGTTATGAGGGTGCTAACCCTTCCTCATACGTAACTGACCCCCGAACCCGTTTTCTCATTTTTCGTAGACCAAAACCAAATGTTTTAAAATAAAACATTTTATAAGGTGATCCAATCATACCTAAATAAAAAGGAATTGGTGGCGACTCCATTTTCATTTTTAAAGTCGATCCCCATTTTTTTAAAAAAACCTTTAAAATGGTTTCGACACGGCCTATTGATATAGTTGTGATATTTAAAAGTGATAATTATATATGTTTATGAGTATTTGTGCATTTAGCTATATGATGTTAAATGCTAATGCATATTTCATAACATGTAAACTTGTGAGTGTGATATATGTATATTTAATTAAGGTTTGGATTGACTTGGCTAATTGATTTAGTGATAATGTTCATATGATTATTGTTTGCTTATGACTTACTAAGCTGCAAAAGCTTACTGTGTGTATGTTTACTCTTCGTTTTATAGATTTTGGAAGATGGGTTATGAGCTCGGGGATCGTCGGAGGAGTCTATCACACTATCGACTATTTTGGTATTTACTAAGTTTGAATTTTGAATCTATGGCATGTATAGTCTAGTATTAGTTTGTTTTGTTTTGAAATTGTAATTATTATAGCCATGCGAAAATGGCTTAATTTCCATGCTTGAGTTTTGGTTGGTTTAAAAATGGCTTGTCCATGATCATTTTGTTTAAGTTGGATTTTATGTGCTTTTGAATGAGTGCTTGATGCATTTAACTTTTATGCTTTATTTTGACTACATTTGATCATGATTTGAGCTTGCATTCGAATGAGATATTCATGTTACAGGTATGTGATAAATTTGGTTATGTTAGGTATTAAAGTCTTGAAATATGAGGTTGACGAATAAATTTAGGTTATGCATTGTTAATGATTTAATATTGAGATGTCTAAATTTTAATATGAACCGATTTGAATATTGTTTATATAGTAAGTATGTATTTGATTTTGAAATGAAATATGTATGTGATGGTTTGAGGTTATATATAATTTGGCTATGAAAATTTGATTAGGAAATGTGGTTTTGTATTGATTTGAAATGGCATGCTTTAAATGAGTAAAAGTTGATATATTTTGTTAATGTTTGGATTTGATCATGGTTTAGCAAATCGAGAAGAAATACCATGTTTTTATGAATATGAGGCATATGGTTATGTATTTCGGCAATAAGCTAAGTAATGAATGTTAGTTAGGTAATAAGTATGTTATATGAGTTTCAGGGGTATACGATAAATGTTTGATTCACACATATGTGAGTAAGATTGATTCGGTTTATTAATTGTACAATGATATGATTTGTATAGATTTTCAGAAATGGCTCATTTGGTGTGCACATATGCGAATGCTGGTAATAGGAAACTATGCATGTTTATGGTCTTTTAAAATGGTACATAGTTGTCTTTTAAATAGACTTATAGTTAGTAAATAATGTTCTCATAAAATCAGTTAAAGTTGGTTATATGAGATGTGTATATTTTGGGTTTAGCTTTTAATAGATAAATTTGATTAGTCGAATTAAAGGCAAGATGATTGGTAATGTGTTTATATATTTTAAGCTTGAATGGTTCGAATTTAATGTGGAAAAACGTGCCAATAAATTGGTTTAATTGCTTATATCATATATGATTTTGGACATTAAGATTTGTGATGTGATTTGTATGGTCTATTAAGTGCAAGTAAATTATTGAATAATTAAGTGTTTAATAATTATATTGGATTTGAACATACATGTCATGATGTGATGAGTATATAATTTATGTGTATATTTTGAAGCAAATTTTGTATGGTTTTGAAGCAGGTTTATTTAACATAAAAATAAGATTATATGAAAGAGAATTGTCTTTTGTTTTATGATTAATAATGTATATTAATTTTTAACCAGCCATATGCTTTATTTATGCGAATATGATCTGTGTGAATAAGTGAATATGGGTTAGGAGTGTTACACAACCTTTGTATTGTGGAGAAGGTGGCGGCATGTTTCCTTGTTTTAAGGAAGGTAGGTGGAGAATGAGTCTTTGGTACCATTTTACCCTTGAGTGGACAGTTGGGCTTCTCCAGGTGGACTTGTTGGGCCTTTGCTTTTGCTAAGCTATTCTCTTCTGGGTTGAATTGCCTCTTTGAAGCCCAAGGCAGTTGGACTGAGACATCCAAAAAGCTATAAATTTCATATTGAGTTCTCAAGAATATAAAAAGTACTAAATTTAGCATCAAATTAATAAAATTGACACACTTTCATATTATAATTTAAATTGGAGAGACTACAAGATTGTCCAGTTAAATTGAAAAATGCAGTTGACAATATGAGTCAAGCCACATGTAGTTTGACTCCTGCTATGGATCCATATGATATTCCAAAAGCAGTCAAAGTGCTTGATAGCATGATAGAAGAAGTTCCAGAAGCTAGTCTACTATACTTTTTCTCATTGAAATTATTACTCAATAAGGACAAGCGAATTATGTTTTTATTAATTAATCCCAAGTTTAGAGCTTTGTGGCTTAAGACAAAAATGGAGGAGAGAGGAAAATTTTCTAGTCTTCTAGAGTTTTAAGATATCTACTATGTGACTAAACAACAATGCTAAACTAGTTTTATCAATAGTTGTTTATGTTTAGTTTTTTTATATTGAATTTATGTTCTACTTATTTATGTATAATCTAGTTTTATCAATAGTTTTTTATATTTGGTTTTGGATATAAAATTTGTTCACATGTGATGAGTATGGTTGACAATTCCAGTGATGATGAAAGTGGTGATGAAAGGGAAAGGAAAGAGATTTTACAACAAATGGAATGTTTTAACTGGTTATTTGTTGTTGCATCTTCTTTTGTGCAATTACATTATTAGAAGTATATATTGAAGCAGCCATGCATGGATTCAAAACAGTTAGGTGAGACATGGATTCGAGGGATCCTTGACGATCATGAATCATATTGTATGGTTAATTCTAGTGTGTCAAAAATTGTATTCACAAGTTTGTTGAGATTTTTGGGGACAAGATACAATTTGTAAACTTCAAGACACAAATCTTGTAACAGTCTGATTTAGGGGCTAGTCGGAATAGTGTTTCGGAACCACTAATCTGAGGTTAGAGAAAATTATTTTCATGATATTTTATGAGTTAGAGCATGATCATATAAGTACATGAAAATTTTGGTGCTTTAATTTTAGAGATTTCATGCTTAATCGCGAAAAAGGACTAAATCGCATAAAATGTGAAAGTTCAAAATTACAAGCTAAGGGTGCCAAATAGCTATGGAATTTTAATTTGGGTCTTTAAAGGGCAATTAACCCCCTTAAGTGATGGTTGACCGGCCATAAGAGACAAAATATGTCAAAATTGGTCAAGCTGGTAGATTAGGTGAAAAAATGTCTAGGAAATAAAATAAAATAAAGAAGAAAAGATATCATCTTTCTTCTCCTTTCCTTCCACCGAAAATTAGCAGCAAATAGGGGTTGGAAAACTTCAAAAATTTCATCACACTCTTCTCTTTACAAGTAAGTGTTCTAGTGATCATTTCTTGATAAAAATTGTACTTTTGGAATCCCTAAAGCTTAAACTTTCTAAAGAGGGGCTATTTTGTTCAATGGTGAAGAGTTTAGAGTTTTGCCATGAAAGATTTTAAGTTGTTTGTTGCATTTTTATGGAAGAAAATGAGTCTTAGTTGTTAGATAAACAACTTTTGTGAAAGGTGTTACCAAGAAAATACCTAAAATGACCTTTTTGTTAAGGTTGTAAAATATGTAGTAAATGTGTGAAATGTTGAGCTTCGATGGTAGCCATAAGAGAAATAAACGTTCACCTAGGCTCGTTAAAGAGAGAAATTTGATTAGAATTGATTTCTGAGCCTAGGGGTAAAATGGTCATTTTGTAAAAGTCTAAGGGCAAAAGAGTAGTTTTTGCCAAAGCATGATTATTGAAATGAATTTATTAATGTGATAATTAAATGAACTAATTTGCTATTATAGATCAAGAAGAACCAAGAATTTACCTCGACCGGGGAAAGAACAAAGTATCGGACTAGATCGACGATCTAGCTTATTTTGAAAATTGAGGTAAGTTTGTATGTGATAAATTCAACATTTATGTTAGAATATTTGAGAACGTTTTATATTATAATGATGCATGATATTCTATGAAATTGAGTATTGGTGTTGAATGAGAAAGATGATAAAAGTTGAGATGCTGAAGTCCCAATGGGACTATAATAAATGTAAAATTACTATCACCGAGACATGAGATGGATAATGATAAGGTCCCGTGTAAGACCATGTCGGGGACATGGCCTCGGCACCGAATGGAGATCCCGTATAAGACCATATCTGGGATATGACTTTGGCATTGAATATGAGAATCGTATAAGACCATATCCGGGATATGGCATCGATACTTGTTGTGAGATTCCGTATAAGACCATATCTGGGATATGGCATCGGCACTCAGAAGTGACCCCATGTAAGACCACATCTGGGATGTGGCATTGGTTTCGTGATTATGTAATGACGATGAATATGCATCATTGAATATCCCTAGTGATTTAGTGGGATAAATAGATAAACATGGAAATAGAAATGAGATTTAGTACTAAAGCCATGTGATTGAGTGAATACAGGTACATGAGTAATTCACGAGGAATGTTTACGATATGTGGCATGGTATGTTCTAGATAAGAACAAGTACGAGTAAGTTATGGCAACGTGCTTATGACTTTGTGCGGTTATCTAATGCCATGGATTGATGTCATTATGAGCTTATTGTTGCTATTTACTTTCATGTAAACTTACTAAGCTTTATGCTTACCCCTCTCAATTCCCTTTTCCTTGTAGTATTGCCAAGATAAATCAAGGATCGTGGAAAGTCGAAGTTCAGAAATCATACTATTGACATCTCTTTTGTATAACAAAGTTAGATTTATTTTGAGTATGACATGTATAGGACTTGGGTATTTTGTTATGTCATATTAGTTAGCCAAAGTGTTGGCTATTTATGTTATCGGATTCATTTTGTAAGTGGTCATTGGAATTGGGCCAGTACTTAACAAGTTATTATATATTCAATGATGATAAAATTATGAAGTTTATGCTTGTGTGGATGCTTTGATTTGAGTTCTTAGAAGTGTCTTAGGGTCATGAGTTATGATGAATTGAGTTGGTATAATTATGGTCGTTATGTAGGGTGGCATTTGGCTTGGAATATAGCCTTTTTAATGTCCACATGAGTAGACACACGGCATGTGTCTAGGCCGTGTGAGAAACACGGTCAGCCTCATGGGCGTGTTGATCGGCCGTGTGCTCCCTGCATATTAAGTTTACAAAGTCAGAATGCTCAGTAGTAAATACACAGGCAGAGACACGGCCATGTGTCTCAGCCGTGTGAGAGGCACGGCCATGGACATTGGCGTGTGCCTAGGCCGTGTGAAGTCTGCACTTAAAATTTGAAATTTAATTCGACACACGGCCTAAGGACACAGGCGTGTGCCTTGGCCGTGTGGCCCTAGTGAAGTGATGACGTCATAAATAGAATGCCATGGTTTTGGCACACGGGCTAAGACACGAGCGTTTCGAGGCCGTTTGAGGAACACGGGCCAGGGACATGGGAGTGTTGAGGCCGTGTGAGGAACACGGGCCAGGGACACGAGCGTGTCAGGCCGTGTGAAAACCCCTGTAGGTTCAAATTAGAAAATAAATTCCACACGGGCTAGGAATATGGGCGTGTGTGACCACACGGCCTGCCCACACGGGCGTGTTCCATTTCACATGGGCGTGTGGCCCTTGTTTAGGCAAAATTTTTCTAAGAGCGTAAAAGCTTTCGGTTTAATTCCGAGACCTTCCGAATGTATGTTTAAGGCCTCATAGGCCCATGATAAGGATATTATGCATTTGAATGAGAAGTTTAAGTTGTGGATGGATATTTAGAGCCCAAAGTTGTATGTACAAGCAAGTTAAGTCCGATAATGACTCGTACCCAATTCTGGAGTGGAATACGGGTAAGGGGTGTTACAAATCTTCTCGCGAAATGTTGGGAATCTTTTTATACATCTTAGGCACCAATGCAAAAGTTTCCTAATGTCGAGAAAGATTTCAAAGGTCTAGAGCAACAATATTGTGCTTGAGAAAGTTTCAAGAATAGCCATTGACCTCATTGCACTCGATGATCGTTTTTTTAGCTCAATACTCGAACAAATACGTAATGATTCTAAATATATGTCGCATTTTAAGGTTGAAATTAAAAATTATATTATTATATTTTAATATTTTTTGTCGATTAAAAAAATGCATGAGACTAATATGATTAATTGTTCAAGATTGCATAGGTGCAATTGATGGTATTCATATTGTCGATATTCTTCGACCAAATGAACAAATTCCCTACATTGGAAGAAACGGTGTCCCGACTCATAATGTTATGGTAGTATGTGATTTTAATATGTGTTTCACCTTTGTTATGACTGGATGGGAAGGATCTGCGCATGATAATAGAATATTTCTTGATGCAATTCAAGATCCAAAATACAAAATATAAGTTCTTTAATTGATAATTAAAAAAAATAACTCTTGAATTAATTGTTTGTCATATTATGACATGTAGGAAAATATTATCTTGTTGATTCTAGATATCCTCAAATGAAATATTATCTTGGACCATATAGAGGACAGTGATATCATTTACCTGACTTTCATTGAGTTAGACCTATATATGGTAAATAAGAGATATTCAATCATTCACATTCATCATTACATAGTGTGATTTAACGAACTTTTGGTGTTTTGAATAAAAAAAAATGAGTCATTTTAAGGGATATGTCAAGTTATAGTTTTGAAAAGCAAACGATGATAGTTGTTGCTACAATGGCGATACACAAATTTATTTGAAAATATGTCTATCGAAATGATACAGATTTTATGGAATACGAAAATATTAATAGGGCATATGAGAATATTATTGATCCAGAATATGTGTATAATGGAGAAAATGATGATGATGATGATGATGGTTGTGGTGAATCAAATAATTCAAGTGGTTTTGAAATGGAATTAACAAGAGATACTATAGCTTTTGGTTTAATGAATTCCCTTTAAATTGCAAATGCTAATGTAAAATTTTTAATATATATATTTGGTATATAAATATTACCTCTTTTTGAAACTTTAATTCAAATACATATATTTTATTTATTAGGTTTATGTTTTTTATGTTATGTTAACATCTAATATGGACTATATATTCAAATTACATTTTAAAATAAAATGATACAAATATGTTAATATCTAATTACAAATATTTAATGGTTATATTTAAATATTTAAATATAGTTTATATATTCTAATTAAATTTCATAAATAATTAATATTAATTGTTTAAAAATATTTAAAATTTATATTTCATATATTAAAATATTAACAAGAAGTTATAATAATTTATTTTTTATATTCTTACTAAAATATCATATATTAATTAATTTAAACCTTATTTAAATTTAAATTTATTATTTTATAATATTATGTGTAAAATAAATATTTTATTTTTCAAAAGCATTTTTCGTTAAATCTTAAACCAAACTTTTAAAAATTACTTCTTAAAAAACTTTTCAAAAACACTTTTGAAAAGTTGGTTGAAGTAATTTCGGATGCTAAAGTCATTTGGTTTAATCGGCATTTCTGCAAGATGTTGGGTTGATTAAAGTGATTTTCACATTGATATCATGCTCAAACGATTTTCAGCATAAAAAAAACATTCTTTTATCATATAATCATTTAACTTTTAAGATACAACGTTGGTGAAACCGCCCAAAGAGTTGAATTCGTTCGTTTATTCATTTCCAAAGTTGATCTGATAGCCACCATTTATTTAATTAACATAATTAAAGCTTCAAACTTACTACCCAATTCTTTCAGCATATCAGACTGATTATTAATATGTGATGGATATATTTAGATCCCAATCGGCAATAGGACTAATCTTCTTTTATAAAAAAATAATAATAAATTCATTTAATTCGAACTATTTTATTATTAATTTACAAAATAATAAGGGAAGAATGGTTAAGTATTTGTAGTATTCTTTTAATGCATAATGCATTATTAATTTACATTTATATATTTATTTTAAAATTATATTAATTTATTAAATTTTATTCTATCTTAATAAAAATATGAACTATTAAGTAATTTCATACATTCTTAATTCTTTTTTATTTTAAGATACATTTAAATAGGTGAGTATTTGGTATAATGATAATATATTTTTATTTTATAAGGAAATTTAAAATTTTGACATGTGTTTTTTTTAAATATCTATTTTTTAAATATTTTATTATACTATTATATGACACTTTTTAATTACTTAAACTCGTCAGTGTATCAAATATTTACCCTTAAATATTATTATATGTTAAGCACTATAACTATGTATATAAATGAAGTCTATTTCATTATTAAGCTAATGCATGACTATAAATAAAAGGAATTTTAACCGTACATTTTTTGATCAATTTGACCATTAATATTTCAAAAAGAGTTTAATCACTTTTCATTAATTTTTTTTAATCTTTTATAAAAGTGCTAATTGATTTTTTCTAAATTATGTTAAAATAAAAAAATTAAAATAAATACTAATATAGATCATAGATAAACTAAAATTAAATAAATATTTATTTAAGTTAAATAAATGAATAAATTATCAAATAAAATTTGTATTTAGTTAATTAAATACATATCTAATTTTAAATTTTATGGCTATCTAATTAAATATTTACCTAGTTTATTTTAAAGAAAACATTACCCATCTAATCTATTTCAATTTATTTACATTAAAAAATTGTTTAACTAATTATTTTAAACAAAATATTTCAACTATGTTGACATGATAACCTGCATGGCAATCCAAGCACAATTCATATTGACATGACACTATTTATCTTATATGTTACATCAATAAAGAATTTAAAAATAAAAAATTAAAATTAACGAAATTAAAAAAAATTCTAACAAATATTAGCATGGAGTACATGTGACTTGTTATGCAATATGTAATTTCAAAGTTTTAATATTTTATTCAGTATTTCTATTAAAAAAATAACAATTTGACTCATTTTAAAAGGTCGATGATCAAATTAAATAGATTAAAGGTCAAATTTAACTAAAATAAATAATAATAGTAATCACTCAATTATGGATAAGTTTTTGTTTTGTTGAATTAACTATAAAAAAACAACGATTCGTTGACCAACGTTTTGAGAAAACAAATTTGTCACCTTATGGTTAAATTTGGAGGCATTTTTTTAATTGGTTTAATAATAAAATCAGTCCTCAACTTTTTATATTTTTATCAATTTGACCCTAAACTTTCATAACAAATAATAAAACATTTAAAAATTTAACAAATATACATAAACATTTATATTCTCAACCATTAAAATTTTCAACAAAATTTCTTAGCAAAATTTTCCAAGAACATTTTCTATAGAATTAAACACCATTTGTTTAAATGTATGTCATTTGGATTCAATCCTGAACAATTTTACCCAATTACACCCTAATCTTTCTTTACTGGAATAAGATGGAAACCTGGAGTGGGAAAGAGGGACCCAAAATAACACTCAAGAATGGTAAATCTAGACCTTAATGGATTTCTCAAAAAGGAACTCACTCCCTTCCCTTCACTGTAGATGATCTTAGGTTCCCAGAACAATGTGAAAATAAGGCTTTAAAATAAAACCAAAATGAATACCATTTGAATTTGATACCCCATTAACATGCCTCAGCCACAAACAAAACTAAAACTGGTATGTGCATTGTTCCTTTTCAGAGCTGAGCTTGAAGCCAACAATAATACCAACTTTTGGGGTTTGAATGCAAAATTTTGCACCTACACAAGAACAAAAGTTTAGCCAATGAGTAACAAAATCCTTCACTCATTTGTGTTTTATAAATATATATATTCTATAACAAACCAGAAAACTTCTGCAAGGGTTAGAAAGATCTCATATGATAAATAGCAAAATGGTTAAAACCAAACCTCACCAGCAAGTTTGAGAGCCAAGTTGGGTTCAGCATCAGCCTCGCCATTCAGTTCGTGGGCAAGAAAGGTTAAAATCATGCAATGCAATAAAAAGACAAAAGGGGGAGCAAAAGATCTTATTCATGAAATGCTTTTCTGGAGCAGATGATTGATTCAAGTAGAATACACTGAAAGGGAAGCAACAACAGTAAAATAACGTTATATTGAAAAGGCTGGTCTGAGGTTGTTTAGATTTACAAGGTCTCATTTTTCATTAAACACTATGCAGGAGAAATACAAATGGCACTAGAAATATCCATCAGTTTTAATGTTAAAATGTTGTTGGAAAATTTTAATTGTTAAGAATAAAATGTTTATATATATACATTTGTTAAAATTTTAAATGTTTTAATATTTTTATAAAAGTTTAGGGTTAAGTTTACAGAAAATATTGAAAGTTGAGGATTAACATCGTTATTAAACCAATTAAAAGAATAATTTAAGGTTCGGATAACCAAGAAAAATAATTCTCAAAACTTCAGTGATGAAATCGTTATTTTTTAAAGTTAAATGAGCAAAACGAAAACTTATCTATAATTGAATGACCAAGAAAATAAAAAAATAAAATTGAAAAATATATAAAGATGGAAAATTAAATTGATATTATGTTTGGTTACTAGAATATAAAGAGGGGAATGGGGAGTTGTTGAATGTAAAAAAGAGAGCCTTAACCACCCTTGTGAAAAGATGTTGGCAATTACATTGCTTAAATGAATTAAACTCCATTTAATTAATTACTTTTTTGTTTTCGAATTTCTCTCTGCTCTACCAATTGCTTTATTTGAGAAAATAGTGTGATTGTAGGAGAACAAGTACGATGATTGCGTTGAGGAAATCAAGTTTCATTCTATGAACTATGATATAATTTCCAAATCTTAAAGGAAATCCATTGCCTTTTAAGTGAGCACGAATTGGTGGAGCCTGTAGACTAATTAATTAATTAATTAAATTTGTGTGTGGGTGTGAGAAAAGGAATTAAGCCGTTGTCAAATTGATAACTAGATGTAGTTGACATTTTAAAATATGGGTATAGCTCTTTTCCTTTTTTTTTTTTTGTTTAGTAGCAGTTATTATTCTAATTTTCTACCGAAATGGTTGGCTGTATAATAAGAAAATCCTACAGTAATCAACAACAATATCATTCTAATGATTTTTCTTATAACCTATTTTCCATATTGCGTCATCAATATTATCCCATGAAAATTCATATTTCTGGTTTTGTCTTTTAAAAGAAACACAATTCACGAAAAGAAAATGACTCTTACTTTGTCTAATCGAAGTCTAATACATAGCTTTTTCTTTCTTTTCTTTTTCTTTTTTTTTTTTAAAAAAAAACCCAAAGTGTACTTAGTTAATGGATGTAGGATGCTCCCTACATAAGGGTCTAAATTTGAATTACAGTCGATTAAGCAACCCAATTTTTTGGGAAGAGGGTATGAACCAGATCTTATCATGGTATGCCAATCTTGACAAGTACACCCACGGATTGTATTTTTGTTTGACAAGCACTACCGTAAGTAATTGGTGATTGCTGCTAAAATGATTCTATATTGGAGTTCACAAGATTAGTTTCAATATTCCTGACAATTTCAACAAGTTTGAAAATATGTATATTTAATTATATGTTATTATTTATTATTATAAAAATTTAGTCTAAATTAAAAGTGATCTAATTTGGTTAAAGTTTATTGGGCTTTAGTTATTACATAAAGTATAAGCTAAATATGTGTATATACTCTAGTAATTAATTTCTAATTAAAACCTACTTAATGAAGGGTTATTAGAAATTAAGGTTGATTAGAAATTAGGGTTGATGTGCAAAAATTATATATACGGTTATGATTTCCAAATTACACACAATGTAACTTTCCTATTATCTCATCTTTAGAAAAGAGAACAAATTTTCTTTAAATTTCTTTTGTGCTAATTTGGAAGATTAAAACTTAATATTCGAAAAATTTCAAGGAATCGATGGATTCATGCACGCTTTCGCATTTAGTTTTGTTCTTGATTTATTATTGATGATTTTACATGACAGATCCTGGTTTATTAAGTTTTGTATAAGAATTTTACAGTTCAGTAACAAGTGGTATCAGAGTCCCGTTATATCGAATAATTGAGAATGAATTATCTTTTAATATATATGTATTAATTCATTCTTTAGATTTTATGGATTTGGTGTTTCGATTATACACATTAAATCTTTTGAATTTATATTAAAAGTTTTGTTTGTTGATATTCGATAAATATTCGTGCGATCGATTTCTTGATTAAAATCTATAAGTTCTTATTACAAAGATTGTTTAATTATGCGTGTTTATTGTTTCTGGACGATAACATAATTGCCATGATCTTTTTGCCGGTATGTTGCTTAAAAATTTGGGTTATTATGTTATTATGATATTTGTGTTTTTCTTGAATTTTCATATAACTCAAGAAAAAGAAGAGTTTAGTGATTTATAGTTTGTTGGTTTTATAAAGTGGTTAAGGTCAGGGGCGAAGCCAAGGGGGCTGGCATGGGCCCCGGCCCCCCTAAAATGTAAAATTGCAGTTTTGGCCCTTAGAATTTTTTAAAAATTTTAAACTAGTAAAGGTAAAATTACACTTTGGCCCCCCTAAAATTAAAAAAATTTGATTTAATCCTTTACAAATTATAAAGATATAAACTATAAAAAATTAAAATTTTATCCGACTCCCCTAAAAAATTCTTCTGGCTTCGCCCCTGGTTAAGGTTTGGTGGCTTGACAATTTTTTTATATTAATAATGTCATTGTGATAATTGCTTGGAATGGATGCTAATTGTTGAAGGGGAAGTCGGTTATTTTTGTTTCCTTGGCTTCTTTTAAATAAAGATATTATGTTTTTATTGAAAACTGTAGATTAATATTGATTATAGGTTTCTTATGGCTTTAAAAAAAATTGTTAAAAGCACTTTAGTGTTATGTGCTTTTGATTCAATTTTGTTTTAAGTTGTTATATATATATGGCGTGAGATCATGTCATGTTTATGGGAATGGCAAATTTCAAATGTGTGACATTAGTTTATTTATTGTTAATTTGTTACATATATGAATTTTTGCCAAAATAGTTTGATGCATATTTGTTAAAGTTGTTGATTTTTTGTTTTAATTATATATTTAATTTTATGAATGCTTTGATGCAAACTCATGTGGATGATAATACATATTTAAAGAATTTGGTTTTAAGTTTGGTTTTATAATATTTGTGTAACGCTTCAAAATTTTTGTTTTTGAATTGATAAAAACATGTCAAGTTATTCAATCTAGTTTAGTAGTTAAGTGTTGTGATTGTGTGTGTGAGGTCTTGTGTTTGATTCTTTTCTCTTGAATTTTTATTATTTTAGCTCCAACCTCGACTTTGACTATTAAGCTTATCTAATAATTTTGCTCAACTATTGATAAGAATGAGTTTGCTGGTTCAGTGGTAAGATTTCAGCTTACCCAAAGGCCTTGTGTTTAAATCCCCGTGCATGCTAAGTGAAAACAATTTTGTTATATCCTATCTATGTCGACCATGTGGTAGAAGTTGGGTTGAACTCGAATTCTGGAAAATTTGATAAGTGATTAGTTAGTGGGATATGGGTAGTTTTGTTTAAATTTTTTTTTTTTGAAATTATACCAAAACATCCATTAATTTTTCTCCCACTCTCCTCACTCTTGTTGTCCTATTGTTTTTCCCAATCTCCCCATTTTTGGTCTTCCTCCATTTTTGCTCCTGTAAGTCTCTACTATTATCTTTTTGATAACAACCATTGTTCTATCACTTTGTTTCCCTTTTGTTTCCAATCTGACTTGGTGAGGATTGGTGCCATCATTTGTTTTTGAACAGTTTTGATTGTGGGTGGTAAGGATTTTGTTTTAAGATTCGTATTTTGTTGAAGGAGTTTTTCACGTTTATGGGTGATGATTTTCTAGTTTATGTGACACAACTTTGATTATTTGAAATCTTTGGTTTAGGTGAATATCATGCGACAGAGACTCTTTCAGTGATTTAGGTGTCGTTAGAAGTTGTTGTTTCTTTCAAGGGTAAGTGATCAATGCCCTATTTAAGGTCGAATCTCAGTGTTAAGGTCGAACAGCTAGTGCCTGCAGCCGAAAAAAGTGTTTAGATTTTAGTATATCATTGTTAATTCAGTTGCTTTGAATACTATTTTAGGATATGGAATTGTGCCAATGCGTCACTATTCAGAAACGATTAGGTGTCTACTTTCTGTCTTAAAAAACATTCTTTCGATGCCACACAACCGTGTGACAGGTCGTGTGCAGACCATGTGGGCCACACGGGTGTGTGGGCCATTTTTTGTAAAATTTAGTTAGGGCCGCATTACGAAGTGCGTTCGAGTTCAGCAATGTTATAGGGTTTGTTAAGTGATATTCATGTTTCTGGTATATGAATATGTGGTTTTGCCTTTGTATGAGTACTTTCTGAAAGCATGTTAATTGAATTAATTTTGTATCTAATCTGAAAATTATGAGTATGTCATTAGCATGATTTCAATATGTATGTAATACCCCAAACCCAACCTAGACGTTATGGCCGAATCTGGTGATGTCACATGATAGGGTGTTTGAAAACTAAGTTTCTTCTATAAATCCTTTTCCGTTTCACTACTCTTGTTGACTCTAAAATTGATTACTTATTTACTCAATTGTTTTAAAACACAATTCATTGCGGAAGCTTTAGAAATCATTCAATTTATGAAAAATCGAATTAATTAGGTAAATCCGTCTATATTAGAAAAACCTATTTGTTTTAGAGAAAATCGTTTGTTCGTTAAGTTTGTGCAATTATTAAATCTACGAAAATAGTCTAAAATCCAAAATAAAAGCAAACAGTCGAAAAAGTCCAATTTACATCAAAATTAACCTAGTAAATAATTAAGAAATGAATACCAAAATTGAAATTAAAATAGTTTAAAATACGTGTGGCCACCGTCGAGTCCTCTGCTGCACCAATCCGTCAAGTTTAGGGATTACCTGTACACATTAAATAGAAGAGGGTGAGTTTACGTAAACTGAGTGTGTAATCCCACAGAAAACAAACAATCAGTTTACAATCATACACAGTCTGGGCCTAAGCCCTTTTCAGTATCAATGGCAGTTGAGCCTTAGCCCATTACAGTATCAGTATCAGTAATGCATAGGGCCTTAGCCCATCACAGTATCAGTAACAAATATACAGTATTCAATAACAAAGTCCTACCTAACTAGCCTCTACACACCATCTCCGTCCAACCCTACACTCCATGTGGGGATTAAATCAACCCACCCATCCCTACACTCCAGGTAGTACCGAATGCGGTACAAACAGTAGTTTGCAGCTGAGCTGCCAGTATATTAGGCTTAAGAGCCTTTCAGTACACTTCCTCTAAATAATATCATCCCAACCCAATGCAATGCAACATGCAATAAATGACATGCTATTAGGTGATTATCAGTACATACACTCAATTTAGTTTACATGCAAATCATTAACATGCTTAGTACAAATATCATACAAGCAATTTCACAACTTTAGGGTCTAAGTAGTGCTTACTGACCCTACAGTAGGTTCACAGTCGACTTGGGCAACCCGTGCAACCTTAGCAATCAATTCAGTGAAAATGGACTCACATGCCCATGTGGCCTGCCCGTGTAGGCCCACACGACCCAAATTTTCCTTGGTCATGTGGATCACACAGCTTCGCTCGAAATCCCACACGCCCGTGTGGTTCACCCGTGTGGACCTGCACGCCCGTGTGGCCCTCACGGCCCAAATTAGTCTTGCCCCTGTGTCGCACACGGCTTGTCTAGCCATCACACAGCCGTGTCCTGCGCGCATGGCCTGGCCTCGTCGATCATACGCCCGTGTGGCGTCAACAGTGAGATTTTCGGCTTTCGTCGAAACCTTGTTTTCTGTATTTTCGGGTACACACCTGTATCGTTTTCGCTCCTAAATGCAATCCCGTATTTCCAGAACCTATGATTGACATTACCAAAGCCAATTTTAGCAGCACATTCACAAACCAACTCAGGAGTATTCATAACATCATCTTAGAATCATCAACAAGCAAACACGGTCACTTACCGAATAACAAACCAATATCCCTGTCGTTCAAGACTCCACCGTGGCACTAATCGCTGCCTAATCCTCGCCTGAATCGACAGAACCAAAACATCCCGCTTTTAGAAACTAGTTTTATAACAACAGAATAGTGATAAATTGAGTACTTACCAGATGATCAGGATTACGCGCAGCACAAAACAAAGGAGGTGAACTTGAGTAAAACAGCGAAAAAGATGAGAGGGAGGGAGAGGTGGAATTTCGGCAGAGAGAGGGGAAGAAGAGAATAGAATTTTGCAAAAAGAAAATTGAACAGAAACATTATGATAACCCCCATCCCAATTCCCCTTACCTTTCTCTATCCAACACCCCACTACTCAGAGTCCAACCATAGCACAACTCTAGCCGAAAATTAGTCAAAAACAAAAATACTATCCCTTACCAACGCATAGAATTGAACACAAGACCTCTATATCACCAACACTCCACTTATCCACCAGACCAGCAGGCCCATTCTATTAATTACTTACTATATTTTATTTAAAAGCCTATCAACCAAAGATTGGGCTTTATTCAAAAAATACCAAAATTTTCCCAAGTCATGGGTTGAACTTGGGACCTCCCACACACACCCAGAACACTTAACCACTCAAGCAGATAGATATTTGTGTCACACATTCACAAAAACAAAAATTTAAATTATGGAGCGTTACAATGTAAACATGGTTGATCCTTTTGCATCTGAATATCTAGTTATGCTATTGTTGGATGTGCATTGAGGTGGGATAAATATGTGATGGAGAAAGTGTTGGCAGTTTAATGATTTGCGTTATCTAGTGGTGTAACCACATATTTGTTCTGGTAGCTTGACTGCAATTCTGGTGGCTTGACCACACTTATTTGATTTTTGCGGATTACCGTAATATTTCTGGCAACTTTAACTGCACTTTTTTGTATAGTGACATACACTCACTTATTGGTGTATGGGGTTAGATGGGTATTTATTACCCTATTGGTGTGTAGTGATGGACGGAGATGGTGTGTAACAAATGGGGCTAGGATCTGTATCTATTTTGTATTAAGTGTTGCATTGCATGATATGCCATGCCATTCATATATGATATGATTATTATGTTGCATCGCTTAGTATGCCATGTTGTGTATTCTGTTCAATTTCTGAATTTTGTGTGATTTTTCTATTTGTTTTGTTTGTATGGGCTGAGTTACACACTAAGCTTTGTAAGCTCACCCAATATTTCTAACTTCTCAAGTAATTAATGAACTTAAGATTGAGTAGCGCACGGGAGCTCGGATTGGTTTTTCGGTTAATATTATAACATGGTTTATGTTTAATTCATATAAGGACTTTTGGACTGTAAATCAATTTTTGGACTTAGCTTTATGGTTTTTGTTTATTTTGCTTGATTTTGGTATTTTTAACATAAAACTACAAAATTGTACAGATTATCAAATTGGAATTCAGTTTTTAAAACTAAAACTCTAAAATTTTCATTACTATACTAAATAAGCAATTAAGTGATTTTTCTATAAAATAGGTGCTTTCAAGCATGAGACTTTTTTAAAATCACGTAAGAGGTTAACTAAAATTAATATTTTCAGATCACACAATTTCCAAAGCTAGATTTTAATTTGGGTTTCAAATGGGAAATGTAATACCTCAAGATTTGACCATAACATCTAGGCTAAGTGTGAGATGTTACACTTTATGGTATCGGAGCCTAGGTGCAAAACTCGGGCTGTGGCTTTTGGTTTAAATTTTATGAAAATTATTTTTGAAAAGTTTATACATATATTTTTAGAATTTTGATTATATTTGATACTTGAATTTATAAAAAGAGAATCTGAGACTCCGACTTTGATATAGTAAGTTACTTTTACTTTAGCTATACTAAATAAACTAGTAAAACTGTAGTGCTAAGATTACTTTAGCAAAAGACTAAGATAACTCTGATAAAACTCTAAACTTAGGATTTTTAATAACCTAATCTAATCTATAAATTTTTAAAACTATAACTAAAAATGAGTACACGATGTGTACAAGGTCGCGGTACTCGAAGGTGTGGCAGACGCCGTCAAGGGGCTTAAGCTAAGCCTTCATCTCTAGGCAACATGCCTAATTTAGAGACTAGTGAGATGGTAGAGATGCCTATCACATAGACTAAAACTCAAACTAGGGGACGAAGCATTGTCCCAAGCTATGTTGAAGGTCCTGCAGAGGGTCGTTGAGAATTCGAATTTGGGGGCTAAAGGTTGATAACTGAGGGACTTTGGTTTAATGGGGCTGAACTGTTTTGGGGTGTCACTAGGATTACCCCGACTGTGGTTGAGTTCTGGTTAGAGGCAACTGATTTGGAATGCACCCCAGATCAAAAATTAAAGGTTGCGGTATCCTTACTTCGCGATGAGGCATATCAGTGGTGGCAGCCTGTGGTGTGGGGCATATAAGCTGAGCGTTGACATGTGGATTCTTCCAGAGTGCCTTCCAAAAGAAATATGTGAAGGTGAGATATATTGAAACCCCGTAGGTTGGAGTTTATTGGGCTTAAGTAGGGACAGATGACTATGGCCGAGTATGAGGCAGAGTTTCTAATGCTGAGCAGGTACGCTCAGAGCTTATTAGCCATCGCCTATGATAAGAGTGTCCGCTTTGAGGACAAACTTCGGTATGATTTGAAGGTGTTGGTAGCTCTGCAGCCAGAGGAGGTCTTCAAAATGTTAATAGAGAGGACTAAGATTACTGAAGAGATTAAGTGCATGAAATGCGAGAAGAGGGAGCTAGAAAATAGTTAGAATAAGAATAAGAGGGATTTAGATCCTTCTAGTTTAGCTTCGCGACCTAAGAAATGGGCTAGGTTTGATTGGTATTAGCAGGTTAAGGCAAAAGTTAATACTGGTGGGATTCAAGTTTGTACAACCTGTGGTAGATATCATCTGGGCAAATATTGGAGAAGGACAGGAGCATGTTTGCGGTGTGGGTTTATGGAACACCGTATTAAGGATTGTCCGTATCGGGTTAAGCAAATGTAAGGTCTGGTTTAGGTTCTGGTCCAACCTCAGAGAGTAGTTTAGTAGCCTCTAAGGGGCTGTGGTCAGGTTAGGGGTGGTAATGGTATGGGTCGTAGATAGAGGGCACTAGGCAAATGTACTAATCAGATTAAGGTGAGACAAACTACTTTTGTTTATGCGACGAGGCACTGCGATGATAGAGATGCGGTCAATGTGATAGTCGGTACGTTCACTATTCTTTCTCATCCATATTTTGCTCTAATTGACATCGATTCTACGCATTCATACATAGCTAGTTCTGTTTCTGGTAATTTGGGAATTCCTGCTAAGGATACTTGTATTAGGGTTTTAGTAATCAGTCCACTGGGTTAGTTAGTGCAAGGCAGTAAGGTTTCTAGAAGGTGTCCGTTAAAGATACAAAGGGTTGTATTTCCAATCGATCTGATGGAGTTACCGTTTGGGGAATTCGATCTAATTTTGGGCATGGACTGGGTTGTAGAGCATCAAGTCAGTTTGGATTGTACGTCGAAAAGGGTAACTTTAAAAACCGAGGGTGATGTGAAAATTGTTATGATAGGTGAGTGCCGAGATTACCTCTCTAGTGTGATCTCCGCTATGGTGGCTGAGAAATTGGTTTGAAAAGGGTGTGAGGCGTATTTGGCCTATGTGCACGACACTAGTGGTGTGGGTTCTATTGTGGAAGGAATGTGCACGGTTAAAAAATTTTCAGAGTCTTTCCTAATAAAGGTTACAATCAGATAGAGAAGTCGAGTTTTGAATTGAGGTTCTACCAGAGACAACTCCGGTGTCCATTGCTCCTTACCATATGGCACTGAAAGAGTTGAAGGAACTAAAAGTGCAGCTTCAGGAACATCTTGATAGAGGGTTCATTAGACCAAGTGTGTCTCCGTGGGGAGCACTGATACTCTTTGTCAATAAGAAAGATGGTACTATGAGGATGTGTGTGGATTATCGACAATTGAATAAGTTAACAATAAATAATAAATATCCACTACCGAGGATCGATGATTTGTTCGACTAGTTCCGAGGACCGTTTATGTTCTCCAAGATTGATCTGCGATTTAGGTACCATTAGTTAAGGGTGAAAGAATCTGATGTGCATAAGACCGCCATTAGGACTCATTATGGTTATTACGAGTTACTAGTTAGGCCATTCAGTTTGATGAATGCTTCAACTGTATTCATGGATCTAATGAATAGGGTGTTTTAGTCGTATTTGGATCAGTTCGTCATAATATTTGTAACACCCCTCACCCAGGTCCGTCGCCGGAATAGGATACGAGGCATTACCGGACATGATCCAAACTATTGTACAAAATTTAAAATGTAAAATCCATATAAATTTAAAACTTTTCCATGCATAGTCGTCAATACCCATAAGCAAAATAACCATTCATTACTACAAATAACAAAATAATTAAGCCTTCTATACATGCCATAAATTCCCAAAATATTGTTTTCAAAATACCAAAAGAAGACTGATAGTGTGGATGGATCTCCGACGATCACCGTATCCCGAGCTAGCTTGATGACACTATAGAACAAGGAAAAGAAAAGAGAGTAAGCATATAACTTAGTAAGTAAGTATATAAATAATTAATAATGGATTTAATATGTTTACAAAACAACACAATCAAATTCATTATTTATTCAAGTTTGGAGCAAGCTATCTATTCGAGTCACAGTCACTAAATTATTTTTACCTGAAGCTACAAAACTTCAAATTAAGATCCGTAAAATTTCCCTGAAACTAGACTCATTTATCTTCTTAGCATAAAATTTTCATAATTTTTGGTCTTGCAAATTAGTACACTTTATTCATTAAAGATTCCCCTATTTTGCTGTTCGACTACTCTGACCACTTTTAACTACAAACAAATGTTATCATTGTACAGAATTCATATGATGATATAATTTAGTTCATTTGAAAATAGACTCATTAAGGATTTCTATCATATAACTTATACCCCATAATTATTTTTATACAATTTTTAATGAGTTTTCCAAGATAGAACAGGGGATCACATAATCATTCTGAACCAGTCTCACAAAAATTCAAATATCTCAAAATATACAAATTGTTTGTCTTCTATATTTCTTTTATATGAAAATAGACTCAATAAGATTTAAACCAATATCTAATCCAACTTATCATTCAATTTATACTATGTTTGGTGATTTTTCAAATTCACGTCACTGCTCCTGTCCAAAGCAGTTCTATTGTAAATTTTTGCTCTCTCTCTCTCACTTTAGTTGTGTTCATCACTTGCCTATACAAATCTTTCAAATTTCCGATTACATATCGAGCATATTGCTCATACGTTATACATGCATATACCCACACTCATTACTACAAATTCATACATAATTTCACTTAATCGATTTTCCCGTTGAACGTTCAGAATAATAAGGATACACGGTGGTTTCACACACAACCCACCTTTGAAATTGAAGCTCTCTTGTACACATAGTGGCCTTCACTTAGTACCACTCATGTGACCTAGCTCGATTGTACACATAATTCTGGCTCTCTTGTACACATAGTGGCCTTCACCTAGTACTACTCATGTGACCTAGCCATCTCGTAGCTTTCTTGTCTACATGGCGTCCAACACTAGGAACCACTCATGCGACCTAGCTACTCATAACCCGTAGCTTTCTTGCACACATGGTGAAAGTCCCTTATCATCCATGTGGCCTAGCTATATATCAAAATTTTTCATCTTGTATCTTTCTTGTGCACACGGTGAAGGTCCCTTATCACTCGTGTGACCTAGCTACATATTGTCCGTATCTCTCGATTTTCTGAAGGTTCAAACGGGAAGTACTTCACTTTCTAATAATTTATTTCATTCCCTCAATAGTCAATTTTGATTCAAAAATCAGTTACAATACATAAAATATGCTGAATTATAAAAACGTCAATAATAGTAATGAATTATTTACATACTACTTACCTCGGTGCAAAATATGGTGAAATTTGCAATTTAGTCCTTAACTTTGCCTTTACCTCGTTCAAGGTCGATTCCACGTTCTTTTCGTTCTATAATAACACATTTAGCTTATTTATTATCTACACTATTTAATTCAATCCAAAAATCACATTATGGAAAAATTACATTTTTGCCCCCTAACTTTCACAAAATTATGATTTTTCCCCTAGGATCGAAAATTAAACTTCATCCTATTTTCTTATATTTTAGGACATGCTGAACATTTTTCCCTTCTATGGCAACATCAAATTCTCACTCTAGCATGTACTTATGAACATTAGGTTTTTTTACCGATTATGTCGTTTTACTCGTTTTCACGTAAAATCGCTTAGCAAAAGTTGTTTAACATAATTTTAGCCTTTATATTCTATCATAAAACATCAAAATAAACACATTTCACCTATGGGTATTTTTCCAAATATGAACCCTAGGTTAAATTATTGCTAAAATAAGCTAAACCGAGTTACCGGGATTCAAAAAACGTAAAGAACATGAAAAACGAGGCTTGGATTGACTTACTATGGAGCTTGGAAGCTTGGAAACCCTAGCTATGGAGTCCCCCCTTGAAGATTCGGCCTAAGGAAGAAGATGACAACCTTTTTCCATCTTTTTCCCATTTAATTTCTTTTATTTGACATTTTACTAAAATACCCTTCATTAAAATTTTAGTTATTTCTACCTATGTATGTCCATTTTTGTCTATGAAATTATAATGGTCTAATTACCATTTAAGGACCCCTACTTTAAATATGCACTTCAATTTAATCCTTTCGCATCTAGAATTCTTATTTATCAACTTTTACAATTAAGCACTAATAAGAAAATTAGACATGAAATTCATAATATTTTCTATCGATACTCTAACACATGCATCCAATGAATCGGTAAATCATAAAAATTAATCAAAATAAACTTTTCTATCTCGGATTCGTGGTTTCGCAACCACTGTTCCGTTTAGGCCATATTTCGGGATGTTACAATATTTATCAATGATATTCTGGTTAAGCATGATGAACATCTTAGAGTGCTTCTACATATTCTTCGAAAGAAGAAGCTCTATGCTAAGTTGAGTAAATGTGAGTTATGGTTGAGAGAAGTGATGTTTTTAGGGCACATAGTTTCTATCGAGGGTATCTGTGTGGACCCGAAAAACTTTGAGGCTATTCTTGAGTGGAAACAACCTAGAAATGTTTCTAAGATTTAAAGCTTTCTCGTTCTGACGGGTTATTATCAGAGATTTGTGGAGGGGTTTTCGCGTATCACAGCTCCTTTGACTAAACTATTGCGTAAAAATGTGCCTTTCGTATGGACTGGTGATCAGCAATGGAGCTTTGAGAAGCTTACGTCGGTTTTGACTCAGGTACCTGTTTTGATACATCCTGAATTTGGGAAAGAGTTTGTTGTGTAAAGTGATGCATCTCACACCGATTTGGGTTGCGTTTTTTTGCAAGAGGGTAAAGTGGTGGCTTACGCTTCTAGACAACTCAAGCCTCATTAAGGCAACTATCTGATGCATGATCTTGAGTTAGCTACGGTTGTCTTGGCTCTAAAGATCTAGAGGAATTATCTGTATGGTGAGAGATATATTATCTACACTGATCACAAAAGCTTCAAGTATCTCCTCACTCAGAAGGAGTTGAATCTTAGACAACGTAGATGGATTGAGTTACTTAAGGATTATGACTACACTATAGAGTATCATCCTAGTAAGGCCAATGTGGTGGCCGATGCTCTTAGTCGAAGGTCGATTTTTGAGTTGAGGGCTATGTTTGGTCTCCTAAGTTTGTTTGAGGATGGTGGGTTATTGGCCGAGTTGCAAGTTAACCGACTTGGATTGATAAGATTTGAGATTAGCAGCTTCTGGATGATTCTATGATTAGTCGAGATCAACATATTGAAGAGGGTAAGAATTCAGATTTTGGGTTTAACAGTGAGGGTATTTTGCATTTTTGAGGTCGGGTTTGTGTGTCGAATGATGTTGACTTAAGGCAGAATATTCTGCAGGTAGCGCATAGTAGCCCTATGCTATGCATATCGATAGGAACAAGATGTATTGTGATCTCCAGGAGTTGTATTGGTGGCCTAGTCTGAAGCGAGAGGTAACTGATTATGTGTCTCAATGTTTGACATGCTAGTAGGTTAAGGCTGAGCACCAACTTTCTTCTTGTTTGCTTCAAATCGTTAAGTTCCACAATGGAAATGGGAACGAGTGACCATGGACTTCGTTAGTGAGTTGCCTTTGACACCCATTAAGAAGGATTCTGTATGGGTAATGGTGGATCGATTGACCAAGTTTGCTCATTTTTTCTATTTGGACTGATTATCCTTTGCAAAAGCTACAGTTATACATCTCCGACATAGCTAGACTTTATGGGGTTCCTGTACCGATTGTCTTGGACCGAAACCCTCGTTTCACATCTTGGTTTTGGAAAAAACTACATGAGGCTCTGGTTACTCGGTTAGACTTCAATATAATATTCCATCTGCAAACTAATGGACAAGCCGAGAGGGTTATTCAGATTCTGGGGATATGCTTTGGAGTTGTGTGATAAATTTTGTGGTAGTTGGGAATAATTTCTACTTTTAGCCGAGTTTGCTTATAATAATAGCTACCAGGCTAGTATTCAAATGGCACCTTACGAGGCTCAATATATTCGTAAGTGCCACACTCCATTATGTTGGACCGTTTTAGGTGAGAGGAGGATTATAGGATCGACTTTTGTTGATGAAACTTCCTTGAATTTTTCCGTATGATGCCATAACCCACCAGTTATGGTCTTACACGATATGGTTTTATTTCCATATAATATCATAACCCACCAGTTACTGTCTTACACGATATGGTCTTCTTTCTATATGATGCCATAACCCATCAGTTATAGTCTTACATGATATGGTCCCTTAGCGCCATGGCCATGAAGTTGTCTTTTTAGAGATTCGTATTTTTAGTCCCGATGGACCCCTTTGATGACTCCAGAGACAGACACAGACTCTTCATACTTAGACCCATCTTTCATGAACTCATCATATCTTGACTTACTTAAAACAAACACATCCAGACCTTTTAGACACATTAACACATTTCCATTCTCTAAATACAAGCGTCCTTTAACCTTAAGATTCATGTTTCATACTTTAACTATGAAATTTCATGTTATCCATACATACAAGTCCATAAATCTTATGTTCCTCATTTAAAAGGCGTATTATGCATGCATAAGTCAGTTTAAGGACTCATCTGATGACCTAAAAGAACAACTTAGCCTTCAAATCCATCATTTTACAGGATGCTACAACCTTCTTTGCCTTGTATAATAGAAACACTTTGTTAAAACCCATCTAAGTAACCATTATCATTATTTTAAACCTAGACATATCACTAGGCCCTATTTCTCCAAGCATACTTACAGATCTGTGTTCCCTTGACCAGTAGAGGCATGAAATGTACCTTAATGGGAGGGAAGATCACTAACAAAAAAATCGGGGTTTTAGACTCATCTTAGAGAAATGTGTCCATTTGCTTTTAGCCCTAGTTTTTAAGAAGGAAGATAACTCTCCCTTAATTTAACCTGAGTGTCTTTTTAACTTAACTCAAGTCTTTATGGGAACTTGGTAAACGTCACATCAATATTGAGTTGTCTTATCCAAAATTTACCACTTCTAAGAAACTTATCTGATTACTCCCTTAGCCTTTAACCCTTCTAGTTCATGTTTGGTTAGTTCTCGTCCAGCTTACCTTACAAATTAATTGGTAGGAGACCACATTCGTTACAAGGTGTACTATGCCACTAGAGTGGACTCAAGTCCTAAGAATCGTTTTACATAGCCATAAGCCTTATTTCACTACTCATAGTTATTTGACATGGAATCCTTATTTACTTGTTTTCTTTTTGAAGTCTGCCCACTCTATATGCTGTAATGGGCTTTTGGGCAAACACTACTTCACCAGTTATACTTTTTTATAACTATGTGCCCTATTTATATATATACATTCTTACCAGCACTCCTTGATTCGTCATACTTGGCTTTCTTCAGAGTTAGCCATAAGCTTTGTTATTTCAGAGTATCCTAAACGTTATACATACCAGAGTTCACCATGAGTTCCTATTCTTTCGTTTAGAATTTGCCAGACCAAGGCATCATTGGCGCACTCAGAAAGTCCTTACACTTTATCAAGTCCTAACATTGAGCACTTGATATTTACCATTAAGCCTCACTTTTATAAACAACACTTAAATAGTTAGGACTTCACTGAGCGAGATGTTACACAACAACCGAAAGTGCCTTACATTACAATGAAGCCATACCGAGGGAAAACCCCTCAAGCCTTCAATCTTACAAAAGAATGGAAGTGAAGCATGGATGTTGCTAAATCCTATCTCAAAAAAACTCTAAAAAAAATGAAGAAATAAGCGGATAAGAGTCAAACAATGTGTTGGTTAGATTGGTGTCGTAACAACTTCGATTCTTGAGGAAACAATATCACAGACTACTGAGAAAGTATGAATGGTCACTGACAATCCTGTCCAACATGAGACATGCATCTTACAAGATTAAATTGCCTATGTAGATAAAGGTCTCAAACCCTACAAATTCAAAAGTAACCATCAGGATTGAGCCACCATAAAAAAAGATGAGTTGAAGAGATTCTAGTATGATGTTAAGAAGACATCATAAAAACTATTTGGTTAAACATAAGTGTAACAGCTCGATTTAGGGCCTAGTCGGAATAGTGGTGCGAGACCACAAATCTGAAGTAGAAATATGAGTTTTAATGATTTTTATTAGGCTTATGAGGTGGTTGCATGATTGTGTGAAGATTTCATGAAGAAATTTTATTAATTAGTGAATAAATTGTCCATTAGGACTAAATTGTAAAGATTGGAGAATATGAGATTCTAGAAGATTTGAGTATAAAATAGAATTATAAAAATTACTAGAGGTCCTTATTTAGCAATTAGACCATTAAATGTTAAGATGGACAAAAGTCGACATGGGAAGAAAAAATCTTAAGGAAGGGGCCTTAAGAGCATTTTAGTCATTTGGTTAATAAACGAATTAAAAGGGAAAATAAGTCAAAATTTGTGTCCTTCTTCTTCAAGCCATAGCCAAATTTTACAAGCCCTCCATAACTAGGGTTTCTTCAACTTTCAAGCTTGATTGTAAGTATCTGTGAGCCCCATTTTTAATGTTCTTCGTATTTTTGAAATCCTCGTAGCTTGATTTAGCTAATTCTAGATATATTCTGAGCTAGAATTCATGTTAAAAAATTTACCCATGTATGACATGCATCTATTTTGATGTTTTATGGAAGAATATGAAAGTTTGATGTATGATAAACATTTTTTCCTAAATGAATTTCATGAAAAATGCATAAAAGGATCAAATTGTAAAAGTTGTAGAAATGGTCATAGATGAGTGAAATAGTGGAAATTGATTGTTGATACAGTTGAGAATATGATTTGGCTAGGCTTGAAATGCAAGAAAGCTGAATGAAAATTATTTTACGAGCCTAGGGGCAAAAGTGAAAATATAAGAAAGTTTTGGAGCAAAATCGTAATTTTGCCAAAGTATGATTCATGAGTCAATTTAGTAAATGTGAGTATTAAACAAGTGAATTTTCTATTATAGATCAAGAAATACGAAGCCCGGATCGAAACTGAGGCAAAAACAATGTTGTGGACTAAATTGCACTTCTACACATCTTTTGGAGTACCGAGGTAAGTTTGTACGATTTTAAGGCTTTATGTGTATTTACATTAAATCACTTATTATGTTATTGAATATAATTTTATTTCCTTGAAAAAGAATAATAATGCCTTAATAAAGAAATCAACGAGCACAGAAAATGAAAGTCCCGATTGAAGTCTTGAAATAAAGAGGATATCTATGTCATAACATGAGACAAGGAAAGCCGTGTAAGACCATGTTTGGGACATGGCATCGGTATCAAGGAATGTAGGTCCTGTGTAAGACCATGTCTAAGACATGGCATTGGCACCAAATGTAGATCTTGTGTAAGACCATGTCTGGGACATGGCATCAGCATCGAATAAGGAAGGTCTCGTGTAAGACCATGTCTGGGATATGGCATCGACACCATACAAGGAAGGTCCCGTGTAAGACCATGTCTGGGACATGGCTTTGGCACCAAAGAAAGATCTCGTGTAAGACCATGTCTGGGACATGGCGTCAACATCAAGCTAAGGAATCCCGTGTAAGACCATATCTGGGATATGACATCGGCATTGTGAGGTGATTCCATGTAAAACCATATCCGAGATATGGCATTGGCATCAATACACATGTTTGGTGAGATTGAATATCCTCTGTTATTCTGAGAAAATTCAACGGGCAAAAGAGCCAAGTGTGAAAGAGGTAACAAAAAAGTTAAGTGAATAAAGATAGTAACAAGTTAAGCTACTCAAGGATGATAAAGAGTTTTGTTTAAGTTAAGGAAGTTAAAGATTTGAGTTTATGATTGCTTTAGCTAAAGTACTAAATTATGTGATTAAGTGATACAGGTACCATGAATAAAATACAAGTATGAAATCATATTGTGATTTAAGATGGGTAAGAGTAAGTATGAGTAAGTATGCTTGAGTACTTGATGCTTATATTGTTCATGTATCATGAGATAAATGAGTTATTTTAAGTATTTATGTTATTACATAAATTTCATGCAAACTTACTAAGCTATATGCTTACCCCTTCCTTTTTCCTTTTTCCTTGTAGTTTCGCCAAGCTAGTTCGGGAATCATAGAAGTCGGAGCTCGGATCACACTATCAATCATTATTTTGGTATAGTGAAGTTGTTTTATGTTAAGTGTGGCATGTATAGAGATTATACCATTTTGAGTTATATCATATTGGGAGCCAAAGAATTGACTATTAAAGTTACTATTCTTTTTGTATATGGCCCAAGTGATAGGCCAATATATGTTAAGTTATATATGTATTATTGATGATGAGTTTTATGAACTCTATAAGTGATGTTTTAGGAATTATTCATAGTACAAGAATTGCTTGTGTTGGCATAAGTGTGTTTATGTTTTAGGGTGGCAATTGGCTTGGAAAATAGTCTCTGAGTGTCCACACGGGTAGACACACAGGCGCGTGTCTAGGCCGTGTGTGACACGCAGTCAACCCCTTTGGGTATGTTGATAGGTCGTGTGTCCCCTGCATTAAATTGCAAGAATTTGATTCGTCACACGGGCTAGCACACGGACGTGTGCTTAGGCCGTGTGCTCCTTAAGGGGTTGCTGACGTCATAAACAGAATACCCCTAGTTTTCACGCACGGGTGAAGACACGAGTGTGTCTAGGCCGTGTGAAGGACACAGGCGTGTGTCCGGCCGTGTGAAAATCCCTGTAGGTTCGAAATAAAAATAAATTTTATATGGGCTGGGCGTGTCCCAATTCACACGGGCGTGTGACCCCTATTTAGACAAAAATTTTCACGGAGTGTAAAAGTTTCCGGTGGAACTCCGAAACCTTCCAGATATATGTTTAAGGCCTCGTAGGCCCATGATATGCATGTTATGTCTAAGAAACAAAAGTTTTAATTTGGAATGAAATTTTATAGTCCGTTATTGCATGTTCAAGCAAGGTCAAGCATGGTAATGCCTCGTATCCAGTTCCGGCATCGGACCCGGGTAAGGGTAGTTACATTTAGTGGTATCAGAGTTATGGTTTAGTCTATTCTCGAACTAATGTAGCGTAACTATGAGTCTAGCTATACGTGCCATACATATGAGTATTTATATAATAATAGTGTGACAACTCCTAATGACATAAATTGTGTTTTTATATAGTAAATGGATCTCGAAAGAGCTGTGGCTGATGATGTAGAAAGTAACGCGCCGGCTCCCACTGAAGGGACGGTGCCAAATGAAAATGAGAATAGACCTACAACAGTAAGTCAGAGAGGAGGAGAAGAGGCTAGGGAAGCTTTTCTCCACATGATGAATACATGGTACACGAAGTTCGTTCGTACGAACCCGAATGCTCAACCCCCTCCACCCCCGCCTATTCCTCAGTCTACCACTGTAGCCCCTCAAGTGGTAGAAGTGGTAAGAAGAGAAAAGCTTCCAGTAGATAGAATTTGGAAGCAAGGAGCCGAGGAATTCAGGGCCAGTAAAGACGATGACCCAGAAAGTGCAGAATTTTGGCTTGAAAACACCATTCGGGTATTTGATGAGTTATCGTGCACACTTGAAGAGTGCATGAAGTGTATAGTTTCTCTTCTGAGAGATTCCTCTTATCAATGGTGGAATACCCTTGTGTCGGTAGTACCAAGGGAAAGGATCACATGAGAGTTTTTCTAAGAAGAATTCAAGAAGAAGTACATTAGTCAGAGATTCATCGACCAGAAAAGGAAGGAATTCTTGGAATTGAAACAAGGCAAAATGTCAGTGACTGAGTACGAGCATGAATTTGTAAGGCTCAGTAAATACACTCGGATCGGAGGCTATTATGTGTAAGAGGTTTGAGGACGGACTAATCGAAGACATTAAACTGTTTGTTGGTGTCCTTGAGTTGAAGGAATTTGTTGTGTTAGTGGACCGAGCTTGTAAAATTGAAGAATTAGTTAAAAAGAAAAGAAAGGCTGAAATATAGTCTCGTGACTCAAGAAAGCGACAGTAGAATAAGTCATTTCAATCCTCGTCCAAGAAGTTGAGAGATTTCTCTATCCTATCAGCTACTTCAGCCAGGTTTTCAAACAAAGGCAAGAGTAAAGAGTATTCGGGGAATAAGGCCCAGACTACTTCAGTCGCTAGTGTTGGGAATATTCGATCTAATAGACCAGAATGCCCACAGTGCGACAAACGTCACCCCGGTGAGTGTCGTGCACATGAGAATACTTGTTTTAAGTGTGGTTCCCAAGATCATTTCATCAGATAATGACCCGAAATGGTTGAGAAAGACAAAGTTCAGAGTGCAAGAGTAGGAAGCACTAATAGAGGAAGACAACAAAGGAACCCGGGAAGTGGGGCGAGTAGTAAGGGTACACCCCGAGAGCAGCCTGTAAGATTTGAGGGTAGAGCACCTGCAAGGACTGACGCTGTTCGCGCTCGCAAAAAGGCATCATCTTTCGATGTAATTACGGGTACGTTTTCTCTTCATGACACTGATGTTGTTGCTTTAATTGATCCGAGGTCTACCCATTCATACATTTACATGAAATTAGCATCTAGCATGAGCATACCTGTTGAGTCTACGGAGTTTGTGATAAAAGTGTCTAATCCTTTAGGCAAAAGCATGTTAGTTGATAGAGTAAGCAAAGGTTGCCCATTGATGATTAGAGGTCATTATTTTAAGGTGAATCTTATGCTATTGCCATTTGATGAATTCGACATTATTCTTGGTATGGATTGGTTAACCGCTCATGATGTGATAGTAAATTGTGGGAAGAAATATGTTGAGTTGAGATGTGAAAATGGGGATACTCTTTATGTTGAATTAGATGAACAAGACAGATCATCGGTAGTGATCTCTCACATATCGGCTCAGAGGTATGTAAGAAAAGAGTATAAGGCGTATCTTGCTTTTGTGATGAATGCTAAGGAAACGGAGTTAAAGATTAAATCAGTACCGATAGTGTGTGAGTACTCAGATGTTTTTCTCGAGGAATTGCCAGGACTGCCTCCAGTTAGAGATGTTGAGTTCGGCATTGAGTTAACTTGTAACGGCCTGATTTATGGGCCAGTCAGAATAGTGATCTCGAGATCACTAATCCAAGATTTGAGAAATTATTTTCATGATATATTATGAGTTAGAACATGATAGCATATGAGCATGAAAATTTTGGTACTTAAATTTTAGCGATTTCATGTTTAATCGCGAAAAAGGACTAAGTCGCATAAAGTGCGAAAGTTCCATTCTATATGCTAAGTGTACCAAATGGCCATGGATTGTTAATTGGGGGTCTTTAGAAGGAAATTTAGCCTTTGAAAGGGGCTTGGCCAGCCATAGGAGAGTATAGGAGACAAGATTGTCAATTTTAGTCAAAGTTAGTAGTAGTAGGTGGACTCATTTGACTTGTAATAATAAAATAAGTAGAGAAAAGTTATCATCTTTTCTCCTATCATCTTCCACCGAAAATTAACAGCAAATAAGAGGTAGAAACCTTCAAAAATTTCAGCAAGCTCTCATCTACTCAAGTAAGTGTTCTAGTGAACTATTCTTGAAAATAATTGTACTTTTGAGAACCCTAAAGCTTAAGCTTCCAAATGAGGGGAATATTGTGAAATATTGTGAAAGGTTTAGAGTTCTACCATGAGAGATACCTTAGTTATTTGCTGCATTTTTATGAAAGAACTTGAGTCTTGGTTGTTAGATGAACAACTTTTAAAAAGTGGGTTAGCATGAAAACACCAAATAGGATCTTAATGAAAAGGTTATAAATTTTGTAGTAAGTATGTGAAATATTGATTTTTGATGATAGCTTTTAGAGCATTAAATGTTTGCCTAGGCTTGTTGAGGATAAAAATTTGATTAGAATTAATTCCCGAGCCTAGGGGCAAAATGGTCATTTTGCCCAAAATCTAGGGGTAAAATGGGAATTTTGCCTAAGTAGGATTATTGAGATGCTTATGTTAATATAATGATTAAAATGAGCTAATTTGCTATTATAGAACAAGAAGAGGCGAGAATTCACCTCAATCGGGGAAAGGATAAAGTCGTGGACTAAACCGAAGAACTAGCTCATTTTGAAAACGAGGTAAGTTGTATGTGATTTTAATGCAATACTATATTAGCATAATTGAGAATGCTTGATGTCTTATTGATGCATGATACTTCAATAAATTAAAAAGTTTATGTGAATGTGATATTGAAGTCCTAATGGACCATGATGTATACGAAAAATGGCATCGGCCGAATTATGAGGGTCAGTGTAAGACAATGTCTGGGACATGGCATCGGCAGAATTATGAGGGTCATTATAAGACCATGTATGGGACATGGCATCGGTCGAATTATGAGGGTCAGTGTAAGACCATGTCTAGGACATGGCATCAGCTGAATTATGAGGGTCAGTGTAAGAACATGTTTGGGACATGGCATCGGTCGTATGATGAGGGTCAATGTAAGACCATGTCTGGGACATGGCATCGGCCACATTATGAGTGCCAGTATAAGACCATGTTTGGAACATGGCATCGGCATTGAGACAAGAGTTGGCGTAAGACCATATCCGGGGTATGGCCTTAGCATATAGAGGTAATTCCCTATAAGACCATGTCTAGGACATGGCATCGGTACCTAGAGGAAACTTCATGTGTGACCATCTAGAGAATGGGACATTAGTTTTATACTCATCGTAGCAATTATAAAAACATGTATTTGATTATTTTCAGTGTATGGCGGGATAAGCAGATGAATTTAAAAGTAGAGATATGAATGAATACAAGTGCTAATGAATAAGTCATGAGAAATTGGCTCTATATGTGTTACGCAAAAGTTAGATAAGGCAATTGTAAGTAAGTATTGTCAAGAAGTCTTGACTTGTGCACAGTTAGCTAATGCCATGGATGAATTATTCTTTTATTAGTATTATGATTGCTATTTATTTCCATGCAACTTACTAAGCTTAATGCTTACCCTTTTTCATTGCCCATCTTTCTTATAGTATTCCCAAGATAACTCGAGGATCGTAGACGCAGGGGTTCGGAAATCACACTATCAACAACACTTTGGTATAACAATTTTAGACTTGTTTCGAACATGGCATGTATAGGACTTGGGTATTTTGTCAAGTTGTAATTGTTCGTTAAAGTGTTGGTTGTAAGTCCTTTTGTAAATGGTCTATTGAGTTAGACAAATATTTGGCAAACTCTTTATTTTCAATGAAGATGAAATTAATGAAGTGCATGCCTCTTTATTATTCTTTTGTATTTGGCTAAGTGATTGGCCAAAATTGTCTATGTATGTATGTTTATTGAAATCAATGAAGCATGTAGTATTGTCTATGAGATGCATTGAGTTGATCTTGATTTCAGGGTGGCAAATGGCTTGGTAAATAGCCCTTAAGTGCCCACACGGTTGGACGCACAGGCATGTGTCTAGGCCGTGTGAACCCTGCACCTTAATATTTTAAGTCAGGATAGGCGACGGTCATATCCCACGGCTGTTGGTATGAGCCGTGTATGACACACGGTTAGAACATGGGCGTGTGCCCCAGACCGTGTGATCAAGTTAGTATATCAAGGAAAAACACACGATCTAAGCCCACGGGCGTGTCAAGGCTGTGTGAATATAGTCAGTAACTCCCCACGGTTTGTAGACACGGGTGTGTCAAGGCCGTGTGAATGAAGTCAGTAACTCCCCACGGTTTGTAGACATGGGCGTGTCTAAAGGTACATGGGCGTGTTCCAAGTCACACGGGCATGTGAACCCTGCTTCAAAGAAGAGTTTTCGATTAATTTCCTAAAGTTATCGGATAAGTGTTTAAGGCCTTGTAGGCCCATGAAATGTATGATTAGACTAAGAAAGAGAAGTTTTTAAGTCAAAATGAAATTTTACAGCCCGTAAGAGTATGTCTAAGTGAGTTCAAGGATGGTAACGTCTCATATCCAGTCCTAGCATCGGACTCGGGTATGGGATGTTACATTTATTGGTATCAGAGCTACGGTTTAGTCGATTCTAGGACTAGCGTAGCTTAAGTACGAGTCTAGCTATACATGCCATATGTAAGGGTGTCTGAGTAATGATAGGGTGATGACTCTGATGTATAAAATTGTGTTTTATGTAGTAGATAGACTCGGATCCAGACCGAACTGCAGCTGATGATGCTGCGAGTAATGCACCAGCTCCCGCTCAAGAGACCGCGCCAGCTAACAGTAGACCCGAGACCTTGGGTCAGGGAGATGAGGCTCGAGAAGCTTTTCTCCACATGATGAGCAACTGGTATACTGAGTATACCCGAGCAAATCCCAATGTTCAGCCCCCTCCGCCCCCACCTATTCCTCAACCCACTCCAGTAGCTCCTTAAGTGGGTGAGGTGGCAAGGAGAGAAAGGCCTCCAGTGGATAAGATCCGAAAACAGGGAGCCAAGGAATTTCTGGCAAATAAGGATGATGACCCGGAGAAAGTGGAATTCTGGCTCGAGAACACTATTCGAGTATTCGATGAGTTATCCTGCACGCCTGAGGAGTGCTTAAAGTGTGTGGTATCTCTCCTGAGAGACTCAGCCTACCGATGGTGGAACACCTTTGGTGTCAGTGGTGCCAAGGGAGAGAGTTAGTTGGGAACTCTTCCAAGAGGAATACCAGAAGAAGTGTATTAGCCAGAGGTTCATTGACCATAAGTGAAAGAAGTTCTTGGAACTGGAGCAAGGACGTATGTCAGTGACTGACTATGAACGGGAGTTCGTAAGGCTCAGCAAGTACGCAAGAGAGTGCGTGTCTACCGAAGCCATCATGTGTAAGAGATTCGAGGATGGATTAAATGAAGATATCCGCCTATATGTAGGAGTTCTCTAATTAAAGGAGTTTGTAGTGTTGGTGGATAGGGCCTGTAAAGCCGAAGAGTTGGCCAGGGATAAGAGAAGAGCTTAGTACGAATCACGTGACTCGAGGAAGAGACAACTGAACAAGTCTCACCAATCCTCATCCAAGAAGTCGAGGGATTTCACTACTCGATCCATCACTTCAGCGGGGTTTTCAACCCGAAATAAGGGCAGGCGATTCTCAGAATCAAAAGGGCAAACTACATCGGTTGCTAGTGTGGGCAACATTCGTCCAAATAGACCGGAATGCCCTCAGTATGGCGGGCACCATTTTGGTGAGTGCCGAGCTAATGAGAAAGGTTGTTTCAGATGTGGGTCATTGGATCATTTTATCAGAAACTGCCCCGAGGTAGACGTGAATGGAAGGCCTCAGAATGCGAGATCGGGAAGTACCACAAAGGGACGACTGTTGAGGGTAGAGCACCTGCGAGGGCATATGCCATCCGTGCTCATGAATAGGCATCTTCTCCCGATGTAATCACGGGTATCTTTTCTCTCCATAATACTCGTGTTATAGCTTTAATTGACCCGAGATCTACCCACTCATACATATACATGAAATTAGTCTCTAGCATGAGTATGCCTATAGAGTCTACCAAATTTATTATAAGAGTGTCAAATTCCCTAGGTAAGTGTGTATTGGTTGATAGAGTTTGTAAAGGGTGCCCTTTGATAATTAAGGGTCATTGTTTCCCTGTCGATCTTATGTTATTACCGTTTGACGAGTTTGATGTCATTCTCGGGATGAATTGGTTAGTTACTCATAATGTAATTGTGAATTGTGGGAGGAAGCATATCGAGTTGAGAGATGAAAATGAAAATCTTATTTGTGTTGAATCAGATAAATCGGATAGTTCACCAATAGTGATATCAACCATGTCAGCTCAGAGATACCTAAAGAAGGGGTATGAGGCTTATCTTGCCTTTGTGTTGAACACTAAAGAGATTGAATCGAATATTGAGTCAGTACCCATAGTATGTGAATACCTAGATGTTTTCCCAGAAGAGTTACCAGGGCTACCTCCGGAGAGAGAAATTGAATTTGGAATTGATCTAGTTCCGGGTATTGCCCCTATTTCTATTGCTCCCTACAGAATGGCCCCAACCGAGCTGAAAGAGTTGAAAGCACAGTTGCAAGAACTAACGGATAAGGGTTTTGTGAGGCCGAGTTTTTCTCCGTGGGGTGCTCCCGTTTTATTCGTGAAGAAGAAGGATGGTTTCATGAGACTATGTATAGATTATCGACAACTCAACAAGGTGACAGTGAATAATAAGTACCCGTTGCCGAGAATCGACGATCTATTTGATCAGTTGAAGGGAGCTACAGTATTTTCTAAGATAGATCTGAGGTCAGAGTATTATCAGTTGAGAGTCAAGGACTTGGACATACCGAAAACCGCGTTCAGGACTAGGTACGGCCACTATGAGTTTGTGGTCATGCTTTTTAGATTAACAAATGCCCCGCAATCTTCATGGATTTAATGAACCGCATTTTTTGACCGTATTTGGATAGATTTGTGGTGGTATTCATCGATGACATACTGATCTACTCTCGAGATGAGAATGATCATACCGAGCACTTGAATATAGTTCTACAAGTTTTGAGAGAAAAATAATTGTATGCCAAATTCAGTAAGAGTGAATTTTGGCTCAAGGAAGTGGGATTTTTGGGGCATGTTATCTCTGGAGATGGGATAAAAGTTGACCCGAGTAAAATCTCGGCAATTGTCGAGTGGAAACCGCCAAGGAGCGTAACTGAAGTAAGGAGATTTCTAGGCCTAGCAGGCTATTACAGGTGTTTTGTTAAAGGATTTTCCATGATAGCTACACCAATGACGAAACTTCTGCAGAAAGATGTAAAGTTCAACTGGACGGAAAAGTGTCAACAGAGCTTTGAGAAACTGAAGACACTGTTGACTGAGGCTCCTATTGTGGTGCAATCAGAATCGGGAAAAAAAATTGTGGTTTACAGTGATGCATCCCTAAACGGGTTGGGCTGTGTACTTATGCAAGAGGGTAAAGTGATTGCATACGCTTCTAGACAGCTGAAGCCACACGAGAAGAACTACCTGACTCATGATTTAGAGTTGGCCACAATCGTGTTTGCATTAAAATTTAGAGGCATCATTTATATGGTGAAAGGTGTCGGATTTTTACCGACCACAAAAGCCTAAAATATTTGATGACCCAGAAAGAATTAAATTTGAGGCAATAAAGATGGTTAGAATTGATTAAAGATTACGAGTTAGTAATTGACTACCATCCGGGAAAGGGGAATGTAGTCACCGACGCTTTGAGCAAAAAATCCTTGTTTGCATTAATAGCCATGAGCACCCAGATGACCTTGTTAGAAGATGGTTCCGTATTAGCCGAGTTGAGGGCTAAAACACTGTTCCTCCAAGAGATTTGCGAAACTCAGAAAGATGATAATCGTTTGCAATCCAAGAGAGCTTTATGTGAGTCGGACGTTGAGTCAGACTTTCGGGTAAATTCTGATGGATGTCTGACATTTTGAGATCGGGTTTGTGCACCCAGGAATGATGAGCTTATTCATAAAATTTTGCATGAAGCACAAAGATGTACCAAGATTTGAAGAAATGGTACTGATGGCTAGGTATGAAGAAAGATATTTTTGAATTTGTATCTAAATGCCTGATTTGTCAACAAGTGAAGGCTGAACATCAAGTACCTTCGGGTTTACTTCGAGTTTACTTCGGTTCCTGAGTGGAAGTGGGATCGTATTACTATGGATTTTGTGACGGGTTTACCGTTGACTCCCAAGAAGAAAGATGCAGTTTGGGTAGTGGTCGATAGACTCACTAAGTCAGCCTACTTTATACCAGTGTGAGTCGACTACTCACTCGATAAATTGGCAGACTTGTACATGTCTGAGATAGTAAGACTTCACGGTGTACCATTGTCAATCATTTCAGATAGAGATCCGAGGTTCACGTCACGGTTTTGGAAAAAGCTGCAAGAAGCTTTGGGCACAAAATTGAGTTTCAGTATTGCCTTCCATCCCCAAACTGATGGGCAGTCAAAGAGAACAATTCAGATACTAGAAGACATGCTTAGATGTTGTGTTTTGGAATTCCACGGTAGTTGGGAGAAATACTTACCATTGGTGGGATTCACCTACAACAACAGTTTTCAGTCAAGTTTGAAGATAGTGCCTTATGAGGCATTGTATGGACGTAAGTTTCGAACGCCCTTGTATTGGTCAGAACTCAAAGAGAAACAGATACACGAGGTTGATTTTGTTAAAGAGACTGAAGAGAAAGTAGAAGTGATTCGTACTTGCCTGAAAGCCGCCTCAGATAGGCAGAAGTTCTATTCAGATTTAAAGAGGAGAGAGATAGAATACGAAGTTGGTGATAAAGTGTTCTTGAAAGTATCACCTTGAAGGAAAGTCCTCAGATTTGGCCAGAAGGGCAAATTGAGTCTGCGCTTTATCGGACCTTATGAAGTTACCGAAAGGATAGGACCTTATGAAGTTTACCATCTGAGTTAGAAAAGATTCATAATGTCTTCCATGTATCTATGTTGCGTCGATACCTTTCAGACCCTTCACATGTTATAGAATCGACAGAGGTAGAGATTCAACCAGATTTGACTTATGGTGAAAAACCAGTTAAAATATTGGTTCGTGAGGTCAAGCAGTTAAGAAATAAAAGCATAGCCCTAGTGAAAGTCCTATGGCAAAGGCACGAAATAGAAGAGGCTACATGGGAGTTTGAGGAAACGATGAGGAACCAATACCCCAATCTTTTCACTGGTAAGATTTTCGAGCACGAAAATCCTTATGGGGGAGAATTGTAACGGCCCGATTTAGGGGCTAGTCAGTAAAGTGATCTCGAGATCACTAATCCGAGATTTGAGAAATTATTTTCATGATATATTATGAGTTAGAACATGATAGCATATGAACATGAAAATTTTGGTACTTAAATTTTAGCGATTTCATGTTTAATCGCGAAAAAGGACTAAATCGCATAAAGTGCGAAAGTTCCATTCTATATGCTAAGTGTACCAAATGGCCATGGATTGTTAATTGGGGGTTTTTAAAAGGAAATTTAGCCTTTGAAAGGGGCTTGGCCAGCCATAGGAGAGTATAGGAGACAGGATTGTCAATTTTAGTCAAAGTTAGTAGCAGTAGGTGGACTCATTTGACTTGTAATAATAAAAAGTAGAGAAAAGTTATCATCTTTTCTCCTATCATCTTCCACCGAAAAGTAGCAGCAAATAAGGGGTAGAAACCTTCAAAAATTTCAGCAAGCTCTCATCTACTCAAGTAAGTGTTCTAGTGAACTATTCTTGAAAATAATTGTACTTTTGAGACCCCTAAAGCTTAAGCTTCCAAATGAGGGGACTATAGTGCAATATTGTGAAAGGTTTAGAGTTCTACCATGAGAGCTACCTTAGTTATTTGCTGCATTTTTATGAAGAACTTGAGTCTTGGTTGTTAGATGAACAACTTTTAAAAAGGGGGTTAGCATGAAAACACCAAATAGGATCTTAATGAAAAGGTTATAAATTTTGTAGTAAGTATATGAAATATTGATTTTTGATGATAGCTTTAAGAGCATGAAATGTTTGCCTAGGCTTGTTGAGGATAAAAATGTGATTAGAATTAATTCCCGAGCCTAGGGGCAAAATGGTCATTTTGCCCAAAATCTAGGGGTAAAATGGGAATTTTGCCTAAGTAGGATTATTAAGATGCTTATGTTAATATAATGATTAAAATGAGCTAATTTGCTATTATAGAGCAAGAGGAGGCGAGAATTCACCTCAATCGGGGAAAGGATAAAGTCGTGGACTAAACCGAAGAACTAGCTCATTTTGAAAACGAGGTAAGTTGTATGTGATTTTAATGCAATATTATATTAGCATAATTGAGAATGCTTGATGTCTTATTGATGCATGATACTTCAATTAATTAAAAATTTTATGTGAATGTGATATTGAAGTCCTAATGGACCATAATGTATACGAAAAATGGCATCGGCTGAATTATGAGGGTCAGTGTAAGACCATGTCTGGGACATGGCATCGGCTGAATTATGAGGGTTAGTGTAAGACCATGTCTGGGACATGGCATCGGCCGAATTATGAGGGTTAGTGTAAGACCATGTCTGGGACATGGCATCGGCCGAATTATGAGGGTCAGTGTAAGACCATGTCTGGGACATGGCATCGACCGAATTATGAGGGTCAGTGTAAGACCATGTCTGGGACATGGCATCAGCCGAATTATGAGGGTCAGTGTAAGAACATGTCTGGGACATGGCATCGGCCACATTATGAGTGCCAGTATAAGACCATGTTTGGAACATGTCATCGGCATTGAGACAAGAGCTGGCGTAAGACCATATCCAGGGTATGGCCTTAGCATATAGAGGTAATTCCGTATAGGACCATGTCTGGGACATGGCATCGGTACCTAGAGGAAACTTCATATATGACCATCTAGAGAATGGGACATTAGTTTTATACTCATCGTAGCGATTATAAAAACATGTATTTGATTATTTTCAGTGTATGGCGGGATATGCAGATGAATTTAAAAGTAGAGATATGAATGAATACAAGTGCTAATGAATAAGTCATGAGAAATTGGCTCTATATGTGTTACGCAAAAGTTAGATAAGGCAATTGTAAGTAAGTATTGTCAAGAAGTCTTGACTTGTGCACGGTTAGCTAATGCCATGGATGAATTATTCTTTTATTAGTATTATGATTGCTATTTATTTCCATGCAACTTACTAAGCTTAATGCTTACCCTTTTTTATTGCCCATCCTTCTTATAGTATTCCCAAGATAACTCGAGGATCGTAGACGCAGTGGTTCGGAAATCACAATATCAACAACACTTTGGTATAACAATTTTAGACTTGTTTCAAACATGGCATGTATAGCACTTGGGTATTTTGTCAAGTTGTAATTGTTCGTTAAAGTGTTGGTTGTAAGTCCTTTTGTAAATGGTCTATTGAGTTAGACAAATATTTGGCAAACTCTTTATTTTCAATGAAGATGAAATTAATGAAGTGCATGCCTCTTTATTATTCTTTTGTATTTGGCTAAGTGATTGGCTAAAATTGTCTATGTATGTATGTTTATTGAAATCAATGAAGCATGTTGTATTGTCTATGAGATGCATTGAGTTGATCTTGATTTCAGGGTGGCAAATGGCTTGGTAAATAGCCCTTAAGTGCCCACATGATTGGACACACGGGCGTGTGTCTAGGCCGTGTGAACCCTGCACCTTAATGTTTTAAGTCAGGATAGGCTACGGTCATATCCCACGACCGTTGGTATACGCCGTGTATGACACACGGTTAGAACATGGGCGTATGCCCCAGACCGTGTGATCAAGTCAGTATATCAAGGAAAAACACACGGTCTAAGCCCACGGGCGTGTCAAGGCTGTGTGAATATAGTCAGTAACTCCCCACGGTTTGTAGACGGGTGTCAAGGCCGTGTGAATGAAGTCAGTAACTCCCCACAGTTTGTAGACATGGGCGTGTCTAAAGGTACACGGGCGTGTTCCAAGTCACATGGGCGTGTGAACCCTACTTCAAAGAAGAGTTTTCGATTAAGTTCCTAAAGTTATCGGATAAGTGCTTAAGGCCTTGTAGGCCCATGAAATGTATGATTAGACTAAGGGTCTGTTTATAGGGGGAAAATGTTTTCCGGAAAACATTTTCCCCATTTTCCAGTGTTTGTTTGAATGTAAAATGAATTCCTAAGGAAAATATTTTCCAAAACACGGGTAAAATCCTTTCTTATTTTTGGAAAACGTCTTACCGATTTCTTTTCCGTAAGACATTTTCCTGATCTTTCCCTTCATCCAGGGAAGTCTTTCTCCCTTCTTCCCTTCTTCTTTCCTTCTCCTTCCTTCTTTCTTTCTCATCCAACAAATCTGATTTCGGTTTTTTTCCTCCTTCCTTCATTCTTTTTCCTTCCTTCCATCGCAGTTCAAGATGTTGGGAAGCCGATGCTGAAGACCCTTCTTTTAAAGTCTCCCATGCCAGGAATCAACCAAGCCAAGCAAAGCACAACGCAACCCACTTAGCTACTACAACGCTTACCCAAACTTACCAAACCTCAAATAAACAGTTTACAGGTAATTTTTCTTTCTTCAGATCTCATCTTCTGTTTTTTGCATTCTTTTTTTTGGTGTCACTTTTTCTTTCAATTCTTATCTTTACTATTTTTATTTTGCTTTTGTTCCTTTTCATTATTTTTTTTGGGTCGTTAGGTTTCGGTTTCTATGTGCGTTTTATGGAATATGGTTTTTAATTGATGGGAACTCCAAATAGGGAAGAAGAAAATAGGGCATATTTTACAAGGGATGGTGTGTTGAACTATTTGGGGTTGTTGGAAAATCAAAGTAAGGTAAGGGACTTGCGAAGCGAGTTGGAGCAAGGTAAGGGAATGCAGTTCTTTATCAATTTATGAGCGCCCCTTTTCTTTGGCTCTACTTGATCTGTATTTATGTTTCAGGATCTTGCTCACATCAACTTCGGAAGTGTATGGAGATCCTCTTATCCATCCACAACCTGAAACATATTGGGGCAATGTGAACCCAATCGGTAAGTCTATTGTGGAAGCATTTATGCTTTGTTGGTCTTATTGACTGTTAGCCTCCAATGACACGTTTTTTCTCGTGGAAGATAGAGTACTTCATTTCTTTTCAAATCTGTCAAAATTCTAATGAGGAATTGAACCTAGGAGATACAATGAACATAGAATTCAGCTTTGCAGAATGTATAATGTTATGACAACATTACTCTAGCACTAAACGTCTTGTTTTTGTTATAGGGGTTCGGAGTTGCTATGATGAAGGGAAGCGTGTGGCTGAGACCCTAATGTTTGATTACCATAGGCAGCATGGGATAGGTAAATTTTCTTGGTTTCCTGAATGATGTCATCCTGTTATTTTTCATAAGTCTTGACATTTTTCTTTTTTTCCTTTTCCATAGAGATCCGCATTGCTAGAATCTTCAACACATATGGGCCACGGATGAACATCGATGATGGGCGTGTTGTTAGCAATTTCATAGCTCAAGCACTGCGGTAATTAGTGTCTTTTAATGCGCTATATCTTCTCCATTTTATTCTTAGTTTTGTTATCAGTTAGGTCCCCATTCACATCTCTGTTAGGAGATGGTTGTTGCCTAAATTTTCTTACCTTTTAATCAATTTGAAAAGAGAAAAAACAACTTTCCCTCTAGTTTTTTTTTTCACTTGAATCAATTTCTCTCTCATTTCACTTCTCTTTTGCACTTTGCAGTGGTGAACCACTGACAGTTCAAAAACCTGGGACACAAACTCGCAGTTTTTGTTTTGTCTCTGACATGGTATGCTCTACTTATAGATTTTAACAATTTTACTAGCTTTAATTCCTTGTGATGATATCCCTCTATTATAATAAATTAAAGTATAACATTTGCATAAATGACTAGGTTGATGGCCTTATTCGTCTCATGGAGGGGGAGAACACTGGTCCAATCAATATCGGGAATCCAGGTTATCCCTCAATCTTTGTGTTATATGAAATGTTTGTCTAGGATTTACTGATAGCTCTGAGACCTATGTCCGTTCTCATGCACTTACTGCTTTATGTGCCTTTTGTACTCTTTTAGGTGAATTTACCATGCTTGAGCTTGCCGAGACAGTAAAGGAGGTTAGTTTCATGGTTTCATTGCTGTTTTCACATCCTTACACACACACACACAGAGACACACAGATAGTATGTTTAAAGTACTCGGGAGTAGCTCAAAATCTGTTTTGAACATTGTGAAGTTGGGGCATATCTGCTTATTTCGGATTTTGTTTTGAATACCATACTGTGAAAGAGTGAGGGTTCGAAAATCTGAAAACATGGAGACATAAAGGAATGGGGGATGCAAAGTACAGCTTTTCTTTTCTTGGCTTTTTCTGGTGTCTTGAAAGTTTTTGTACCCTATCTGGTGTGTATCATTGCAGCTTATTAATCCGAAGGTGGAGATAACGATGGTGGAGAACACTCCAGACGATCCACGGCAAAGAAAACCTGACATCACAAAAGTGAAAGAATTGCTAGGTTGGGAGCCGAAAGTGAAGTTGCGAGATGGTCTTCCTCTAATGGAGGAGGATTTTAGGTTGAGGCTCAGAGTCTCCAAAGAGAACTGAATTTTTTTTATTAAAAAAAAGTACTTTAATGAAATTATATAGAAGGTGAAATTTTGGATTGAGTGATTTCAGTGCTTGTGGTGGGAAACTGGGAGCTTATGTTGTGTGATTTATATAGTTAATGCTCTCTCCTTCGCCTTGTTTTGTTCTTTATGATGCCATAGAAAATAATGCATCCCACAAAATGTGAAGAGTTTGTGAAACTATTTTAATTTTGGCAGGGCTTATAAATGGTGTTTGTTGCCTTGAATTTTGTTTGTTATAGCAATTAATAAAATTGTTTATGATTGTGTTATATATGCTATGTTTGGCTGACTATTTACAACAACGAGTTGACAGTCTGACTTTGCCTTTGTTTACTGTTGTTTATTTCTCTTCAATCAAACTTTGATTTTACATAATAAAATCAAACTTTGATTTTACATAATAAAAACTTTGCCTTTTTTTTATTTTTTTAACACAATTACAAATAATTTATTTGACTTTGGTTGTTTTCAATATGATGGTTAATAATTTATTATATATTTAATCTAATTTATTTATAATAAATAAATCATTGCAATATATGTAAAAACATTTTAAAATATAAAAAATTGTTAATATGTAAATAAATTTATTAATATATGTAAAATCAACTTTTCCGGAAAACATTTTCAGGAAATCTGCCAAACAACAGAAAATATTTTACATAGATTCATCCAAACACCAGAAAATATTTTCTGGTAAATCATTTTCCAGAAAAGTAAATCATTTTCCAGAAATCATTTTCCGGAAAATATTTTACTGCCAAACAAACAGACCCTAAGAAAGAGAAGTTTTTAAGTCAAAACGAAATTTTATAGCCCATAAGAGTATGTCTAAGTGAGTTTAAGCATGGTAACGTCTCATATCCAGTCCTAGCATCAGACTCGGGTATGGGATGTTACATAACTCCTGGTACAGTACCGATATCGATTGCTCCTTACAGGATGGCTCTAACTGAGTTGAAAGAATTAAAGGCACAGTTGGAAGAGCTGACAGACAAAGGTTTTGCCAGACCGAGTTATTCTCCATGGGGTGCTCCAGTATTATTTGTGAAAAAGAAATATGGCTCCATGAGATTGTGCATAGATTACCGACAGCTTAATAAAGTAACAGCGAAGAACAAGTACCCTTTGCCAAGGATCGACGCTTTGTTTGATCAATTTAAGGGAGCTATTGTGTTCTCCAAGAGAGACTTGAGGTTGGGATACTATCAGTTGAGAGTAAAAGACTCATATGTGCCAAAAACGGCTTTTCAAACGAGGTATGGGCACTATGAATTTTTAGTCATGCCTTTTGGTTTAACTAATGCCCCGGCGGTGTTTATGGATTTAGTGAATCGCATCTTTCAGCCATATCTAGATAAGTTTGTAGTTGTTTTTATTGATGATATATTAATATATTCTTGAGATGAGCCTGAGCATGCTGAGCACTTAAGGACAGTTTTATAGATTCTACGAGATAATCAGTTGTATGCCAAGTTCAGCAAAAGTGAATTTTGGCTCAAGGAAGTTGGATTTCTAGGACACATTGTCTCGGGAGATGAAGTCCAAGTAGATCCAAGTAAAATTTCAGCTATTGTTGATTGGAAATCGCCGAAAAATGTAAATGAAGTTAGAAGTTTTCTAGGCCTAGCTGGCTATTATAGGCGATTCATTAAGAGGTTTTCTATGATAGCGACCCCAATGACGAAACTGCTACAGAATTATGTAAAGTTTGAATGGACAGAAAAGTGCAAACAAAGTTTTGAGAAATTGCAAGCAATGTTGACAGAGGCTCCAGTTCTAGTACAACCTGAGTCAGGAAAAGAATTTGTGATCTACAACAATGCATCCTTAAACGAATTGGGCTGTGTACTTATGCAAGAAGGCAAGGTGATAGCATATACCTCCAGACAGTTAAAGCCACTTGAGAAGAATTATCCGACGCATGATCTAAAGTTGGCTGCTATTGTTTTTGCATTGATGATTTAGAGACACCATTTGTATGGTGAAAAATGTCAGATATTCAATGATCACATGTAACATCCTAAAATCTGGGGGTCTATAAATTTGTGCAATTTCATGTTATGCTGGTTCTGTGTGTTGTTTAAGGCTGTTTGGGGGCCCTAAGAAGGCCTGGGGTTGAGTCTGGACCCTGGTAAAATTTTAGTTTCTGGGCACTTAAGGGGAGAAGGCTGTTGGCGACAATGCATAAGAGAAAAAGGTTGGTAAGTTGCTAACACAAGCTGGGCATGGGGCAAGGTGGCTGTGGCGTGAAATGGCAGAGAGGGGAGCTTGGGTTCGAATCTCACCTGCTGCAACTCATTTAATTTATTTTGTGCTAAGCAGGTGAAGGTAGTAGAGTTCAGCTTGGACTCTGCAAGAAGAGTTGAAGACTCAGTCAAATGAATTTGAATGAGTGATGGAGAGGAGTTTAAGGAGAAAATCAATGAGCAAATTATAGGATTGAGGTGAGAGGGAGTAGTGGCCGATTTTGGGGAAGTACATTGGGGGAGAATTTCGGTCAAGAGGGGTCTTTTGGGTTAATAGTGCATTCGGTTTTGATAAGGGAAGTGAGTGCCGAAATTCTGAAACATTTTTCTTGAACTTTCATGCGATAAGAGTTTCTTTTCTTTTGGCCATTTTGTGCATCTTTTATTACCGAAAACCGTGACCATTAAGGGACTTCTCCTCTCCACTTTTCTTCATATTTTCTTTGGTGTTAGCCGAAACTTCCTTGCACCCCTCTTCTCTTCTACTTTCTTTCATCTTTCTCGTACCATTCGTTTACCTTTGCATTACCATAAGTCTAATCTCTTTTCTCTTCTTTACGTGATTGATCACCTTTCTTTTGACCGAATCTTGTAAGTTTAAGTTCTTTCCCTTCCTCTCATTTTCTCTTTTCTTTGGCCGAATGTATATCCCCACCATTTGTTGGTTTCGTTGCATCACTAACCGAAACTCCATCTCCCTTATTCTTTCTCCTTGTGACTTCCTCTTGTAGTGATTAAAGGGAGTTGGCCGAATCTCTCCTTCTCAGTCGACTTGTCTATAATCAAGCCGAATCTATCTGTGCTCGATTCTTTTTTAATCAAGTCCGATTGTGCTTTGGAGCAAGCAATTCCCTTCTCTGTTTTCTAATCGTTTGGACTTCAGGAAGCAGTGGTAAGAGCCGAAACCCCTTGTGCCGTTTACACTGTAGTACTTTACTTATCGGGTTTTCCCCATGGGTGCAAGTGATAATCAATCGAAGGGGGTATCGCTAAGGGAACCTAAGGGGAGTGGTCTCGTAACCCCCACTCCCACGTTCAAACTTAGGGCGGTGTTAGCAGTTCGAGATTTTTCGCCGGGTTGTGGAAGGGAACCAACATCCGGTGCGAATAGGCAAATCGTGGTTGTTCGCGATAGTGAGGGTAAGCGTTGTAAATCGTTTGATTTAGATAGGATTGAGATCTCCCTTTTGTTAGTTAATTGTGTGATATGTTGGTACAGGTGACGGTGATCAAGAGGGTATAGTTCTCTACATAATCAGGTGTGTAATCTCACACCGTAACCATGTAGTTTCGTAATACGCTATAATGTTGGTAAAACCCGAACCACCATTACCTCGTATGTTTAGTAAACCAGAATATTGCATGGAATCGATTAACTCGCCTAAACAACTTCAGTTCTAAAATTTGTTAAAATCGGTGTTTGTCGATCGATTTACTAAAATGCCCTTAACAGGCTGATTTACCGAAACGTCCTGTTGGGCTGATTTACTGAAATGCCCTTGTTGGGTCGATTTACCGAAATACCCTTGTTGGGCCTAGTAGGATTGGGCCCAATGGGCCTTAGGAGTAGTAGCGTTTAAAATTTTTGGGAGAACAGGAGATCGACTTTAGTACAAGTTGGACTTATTAGATAAGTGATTTTGGAAGGTTATAGGGCTTTTATGAAGTCCCGGGATCGAACATTAGCTTTGGGGAAATTTTGGTTTTAGGCGAAAAAAACCCTAGAAGTTGGCAGGTAGGCCTTAAGAATAAAAAGTAGAGGAAAATGACACAAGTGGAGTGTGTGGTGTAGTGGCAAAGTGACGCCACATAAGAGACAAGGGGGTGACGCCACAAGGAAGGAAGGACGTCCAAGGTTCAAGTCTTGGCTTTTGCATTTTAGTTTCTTTTACTTGGATCTTAGAATTTGGGCCATAGTTTATATTTAGTTGCGCATGGTTTAAGGCACAAGAGGAGCTTGTAGCCAAGTGGTTAGCGACGTGGATTATGTTGCAAAGGAGCCTGGGTTCAAATCTCATGAGAAGCAAGGGAGTATGTATTTTGCGGATTGGACGGCAAGAGTTTCAGTTGAATTTAAACTCTACTGACGAAGGGATCCCACATCGGAAAGATACAAAGAAGGAAGGTGAAGAGTTAGCTATATAAAGAGCATTCCAGGAGGAGAGTTATCATACCTGGTTGGCGTTGGGCAAAGGAGTGCTCGGAGCGCGGTTTTGCAGCTTCAGATTCCTATCAGGTGTGTAACTCTCTCTACTCTAGTTGTAGAGCGGCAAATGCCGAAGTGCCGGTCACAGCAATAGTAGCCACACAAGCGTGCGTGCACACGTGTGGGGCTTCGACGCGATAGTTGAGGCCATCAGTAGTATTCTTGTGGGTTGGGGCTGCTTGGGCCGCGATGGGCCGAAGTGGGCACAATGGGCCCGTGAGCCCAATTGAGCAAAATGTATGATGGTATAGGATATAGTGAACTAGACTAGGTGGAACTTATATACGTGGCTAGATTTATGTTAGGTGGGCCACACGAGCGTGTGGGCCCGAATGGGCCAGAATCGGTTTTTAAGCCCAATAGTTCGGTAAAGACAGAATTGGTAGTCGAGTCGCTCGGGGCGACATTGGGCCTTCGGAAAGGCCATTCCAAGTACGAAATTACTGAAATACCCTTAGTGGGTAAATTACCAAAATACCCCTAGAAGGTAAATTACTGTTATACCCTTAGAGGTAGATTGGCTTGATTATGTCGTATTTGTTATTCTGATTATGATGGTAATTCATTTCATACGTTATCTGTGATATATGATTTGCATACATGTCATACTGCATACGAATTATTATGTCATATTGCATAGGAATGATGAGAGGAGGGGGAAGATATGATTCTAGACTGTCACCAGTGGTTTTGACCACATCGATATTATTTGTGACTACGGTCACCAGTGGTTTTGACCACATATTGCTATCTTTGTGACTCGTCCCAGTGGTTTGGTACCACAGTGGGTTGGCCCCACATATCGATATACGGGATTGTCATCAGTGATTTTGACCACATTGTGGGTTGGCCCCACACATATTATTGTGACTATGGCCACCAGTGGTTTTGACCACCAGTGGTTTTGACCACACGGGGTAGATTTGGGAGTTTCGGACGGATAGGATGGATGGGTTGCATGACATGCATATTTGCACATGGATCTGTGTATGAGCTTAACATACTTTGGATGGGGATTTACACACTGAGTCTCGATGACTTACCCCTTAGTTAATTTTGCAGGTAATCGTTAGATCGCGAATTTGGGAGCTGAGGCGGACTCGTGAAGGCCATACATTATTTTCTCGTAAACTTGTTCTCTTATTTCAACTTATTTTTAATTCGGGATTTTAAGTTGTAATAAGGCCGATTTAACTGTATTTTTGGTATTTTATCTGGTTTAGCTTTTAATATGATTGCTGCCTATTGTTATCAAATGTTCAATACGGGAATGTCCTAAACCCTTAATAACCGTTTTCCAAAATGTTAACAAAAGGATATCAAGCGAATAAATATTTAAACTCGAAATTTTTAACAAACGTGCAGTTTTTAAACAACCCTTTTATGTGACATGCCAGATCCGATCGTAATGTTTAGGCCGGGTTTGGGATGTTACACGATTTATCGAAATACCCTAGTAGGGCCAATTTACTAAAATACCCTGGTTGGGTTGAATGTCTGTCTTACCTTCGATATCGTCTGGTAACACATGTATGATTACATTATGCTTTAATATATGTATATTGTGATGTAAAATGCATTTTATCATGTTGCATGGGGCGGGAATCTGAATGAAGAGCAGTGTAGCCTGGTGGCATAGCCACAATATATATATATATATATATATATATATATACACGTAATTATGACTCTGGTGGCTCAGCCACAAATATTCTATGATTAGCAGCTTGACTGCAATATTGGTGTTAGCGCCGGGGTGGGTTGACTTGATCCCCACAGGTGTGATTGGCTGGTCGGGGGTGTGTTGGATGGATGGGTTGGGCTACATAAATTCATTGTTTGCACTATTATGCTTAATGGGCTTAGGCCCATATTGATGACTTATGGGCTCGAACCCAGTTAATATCGGTAAGGGGATTACACACTGAGTTCTTGTAACTCAGCCCCCTCTCTTTATCCTCACAAGTAATGCTCAGCAGTAAGGACTTGGGGCCAGGGATGACTCGGTGGAGGCCATACTTTAGGAACAACGCTTGAGAACTTAGTAAATTTCTTTTCTGCTTTATTTCCAAGATTATTTCTATTATTATGTGGGTTAATATTTTGTAATAAGGCCTCTAGACTTAAATTTCCTTTTAATTCTGCTTTCTATTATTATTTATTGTTAAATGCCTAATACGGGAGTTTTCCTAAAAGTGTTAACAAGCTGGTTTTAAACTATCACGTTTCCGCAAGTTTTCAAATTCGAATTTCATAATCAAAGCAGTTTTTAAAATAATAACAAGTTCTTAGAGAATCGGACCTTAAACAAGTCGTATGGTTTTCATAATAAATAACGAAACTCAGAATTTTCAAAAGAGGCGCAACATTTCCAACAAACTACTTTTCTAAACAATCGCTTAGCTTTTCCAACAGACATCTAAACTTAAGGTTCCAACTTCTTAACAAACACACGATTAAATTGTTTTTAAAAGACCTTTCTATGTGACGCGCCAGATCTGGTCGTAACGTCTAGGCCGGGTTTGGGGTGTTACATCACAAAAGTTTAAAGTATTTGATGACCCAAAAGGAATTGAATTTAAGGCAACGAAGATGGTTAGAGTTGATAAAAGATTATGAATTAGTCATTGATTATCACCTGGGAAAGGCGAATGTAGTAGCCGATGCTTTAAGTAGAAAGTCCCTATTTGCTTTGAGGGCTATGAATACTTAGATGACTTTGTCCGATGATGGCTCTATCCTAGCCGAGTTGAGAGCTAGACCGATGTTCCTTCAGGAGATCTATGAAGCTCAAAAAGATGACAGTGAGTTACAAGCCAAAAGAGTTCAGTGCAAGTCGGGTGTTGAGTCTGATTTTCGGATCAATTCATTTGGATATTTGATGTTTGGAGACAGAGTTTGTGTACCGAGGAACGATGAGCTCATTCGTAAAGTTTTGCATGAGGCACATAGTGGATGCTTAACTGTACATCCGGGTAGCACTAAGTTGTATAATGATTTGAAGAAATGGTATTGGTGGCCGAGTATGAAGAAAGACATTTCTGAGTTTGTTTCAAGATGTTTGATTTGTCAATAAGTAAAGGCTGAACCCCAAGTAACATCGGGTTTGCTCCAACCTATTACGGTACCTGAGTGGAAATGGGACCAAGTTACCATGGATTTTGTAACGGGCTTGCCGTTGACATCAAGTAAGAAAGATGCCGTATGGATTGTGGTTGATAGGCTTACGAAATCAGCCCATTTTATACTTGTACGAGTTGACTACCCACAAGACAAGTTGGCAAACTTGTATGTTTCAGAAATAGTAAGGCTCTATGGAGTGCCTTTATCTATTATATCGGATAGAGATCTGAGATTTACGTCTAGATTTTGGAAAAAGTTGCAAGAGGCCTTGGGCACAAAGTTGAATTTTAGTATGGCTTTTCACCCCCAAACCGACGGTCAGTCGGAGAGGTTGATACAAGTGCTGGGAAAAATACCTACCATTGGTGGAATTTGCCTACAACAATAGTTTTCAGTCAAGTTTAAAGATGGCGCCTCATGAGGCTTTGTATGGGCGTAAGTGGCGAACACCTTTATATTAGACTGAACTCAAGGAAACCAGATCCACGGGGTTGATTTGGTTAGAGAACTGAAGAGAAGGTAAATGTGATTTGAGATTGCTTAAAGGTTGCTTCTGACTGACAAAAATCTTACTCGGATTTGAAAAGGAAAGAAATTGAGTATCAAGTTGGTGATAGAGTATTTTTGAAATTGTCACCATGGAAGAAAGTATTGAGATTGGCTGGAAGGGCAAATTGAGTCCGTGTTTTATCGGACCATATGAGATCATCGAGAAGATTGAGCCAGTAGCCTATCGGTTGGCTTTGCCGTCTGAGTTAGAGAAGCTTCATAATGTGTTTCACGTGTCTATGTTGCGACGCTACCGATCAGACCCTTCGCATGTGATTACATCGACAGAGGTTGAAATTCGACCCGACATGACTTATGGTGAAGAACCAGTTAAGATCCTAGCCAGGGAGGTCAAGTAATTAAGGAATAAAAGTATAGCTCTCGTGAAAGTTTTATGGTAGAGACATGGGTAGAAGAGGCTACGTGGGAACCCGATGAGGCTATGAGGAACCGGTATCCAAACCTTTTTGCTGGTAAGATTTTCGAGGACGAAAATCCCTAAGGGGGAGAATTGTAACAGCCCAATTTAGGGCCTAGTTAGAATAGTGGTGCGAGACCACAAATCCAAAGTACAAATATGAGTTTTAATGATGTTTATGAGGTTTATGAGGTGGTTGCATGATTGTGTGAAAATTTCATGAAGAAATTTTATTAATTAGTGAATAAATTGTCCATTAGGACTAAATTGTAAAGATTAAAGAATATGAGATTCTAGAAGATTTGAGTATAAAATAGAATTATAAAAATTACTTGAGGTCTTTATTTAGCAATTAGACCATTAAATGTTAAGATGGACAAAAATGGACATGGGAAGGAAAAATCTTAAGGAAGGGGCCGACCTTAAGGGCATTTTAATCATTTGGTTAATAAATGAATTAAAAGGGAAAATAAGTCAAAATTTGTGTCCATCTTCTTCAAGCCATAGCCAAATTTTACAAGCCCTCCATAGCTAGGGTTTCTTCAACTTTCAAGCTTGATTGTAAGTATCTTTTAGCCCCGTTTTTAATGTTCTTCGTATTTTTGAAATCATCGTAGCTCGATTTAGCTATTTCTATTTATATTTTGAGCTAGGATTCATGTTCAAAAATTTACCCATGTATGACATGCATCTATTTTGACGTTTTATGGAAGAATATGAAAGTTTGATGTATGATAAACATCTTTTTCTAAATGAATTTCATGAAAAATGCATAAAAGGATCAAATTGTAAAAGTTGTAGAAATGGTCATAGATGAGTGAAATAGTGGAAATTGATTGTTGATATAGTTGAGAATATGATTCGACTAGGCTTGAAATGCAATAAAATTGAATGAAAATCATTTTACGAGCCTAGGGGCAAAAGTGAAAATATGAGAAAGTTTAGGAGCAAAATTGTAATTTTGCCAAAGTATGATTCATGAGTCAATTTAGTAAATGTGAGTATTAAACAAGTGAATTTGCTATTATAGATCAAGAAATACAAAGCCCGAATCAAAACCGAGGCAAAAACAAAGTTGTGGACTAAATTGCACTTCTACACATCTTTTGGAGTACCGAGGTAAGTTTGTACGATTTTAAGGCTTTATGTGTATTTACATTAAATCACTTATTATGTTATTGAATATACTTTTATTTCCTTGAAAAAGAATAATAATGCCTTAATAAAGAAATCAACGAGCACAGAAAATGAAAGTCCCGATTGAAGTCTTGAAATAAAGAGGAGATCTATGTCATAACATGAGACAAGGAAAGCCGTGTAAGACCATGTTTGGGACATGGCATCGGTATCAAGGAATGTAGGTCCTGTGTAAGACCATGTCTGAGACATGGCATTGGCACCGAATGTAGATCCTGTGTAAGACCATGTCTGGGACATGGCATCAGCATCGAATAAGGAAGGTCTCGTGTAAGACCATGTCTGGGACATGGCATCGACACCATACAAGGAAGGTCCCGTGTAAGACCATGTCTGGGACATGGCTTCGGCACCAAAGGAAGATCTCGTGTAAGACTATAACACCCCTAACCCATATCCGTCACCGAATTAGGGTGATGAGGTATTACCAAACGAAACACAGCTCAGAACAGGCATATTTTTTTAAATCATATCACATTACATCAAAGCTGTACATAACCGTAATATTATTATAACATACGCATGTCAGTGTAATCACATTTAACATTTATGAACAAAAAGAACAATTCATAGTATACCAAATTCACATGCTTTATAATCAAACCAAGGTACATATACTGAATCATTCAAACAAAATAAAGTTGCATACATTGCCATTACAACTGAATCGTAATAACCTATGTATATTCGAACATATAATCATCTTAAACCTAGCATGCATTAAGACATCCATTAATTTACTTTCGTTTATTTAACCATTATCAAACTTACCATATACTTAGCTATTTTAATTCATCACAAGGTTATGCGCATAAACTTTAACAATTTAAAACATCCTAGAACATAAATAACAACTAATATTATTCTTATTTCACATGTCCAAATACCATAATTAGAATACAAACGCTTAACCAATGAATTAACTATCTATTCGATTATATAGGTAACCTTATTTTACAACATATTTATATAATCATGCCATACACCATATCACATATGTTAACAAACAAATATACTCATGCACATTGTAAACTGAAACAAATGATCAAATAGCATAACCAAACCATAAATAGTTTATATCCATTTCCTATTTTAAAACACACACAACCATACCTTAAAATACACTTCCAAATAAATTATTACAAAGTCGAATAACCTTAACATTTTCACTACTCAAAATCAACCTAGACCAACCATTTCAATAATACAACCATAAACCATGCCTTACAACAATTTGAATCATGATCGAATACATATAAAAAATAACTTTCACATGAAGTTCAACCATTAACCTAAATGCCTAAAACACATGAATAATTTAACTCAAACATTAGCATTATAAACAAGCAATTATATCAATTAACAACCAATCCTATAAAACCCATATTTAATCAAACATAAATCCATTTTTATCACTTATTTATCAAGTCAAATTATACTTGATACTTACCCCTCTCAATGCCGAATCCTGTAATCAAACTTCACCAACATATATATATATATATATATATATATATATCAAGAAACATGTTTTTAAGATAGGTTAAATCATAACCACATTCACACAAGCTTTAACATTACAATCAAGCCATTTTCGCATGGCTATGTATATATACAAATCCCAAAAATCAAACTCAAATACTTCATCTATACTATACATGCCATATACCAAATTCACTTAGTAAAATACCAAAGAAACAATCGATAGTGTGATAGGCTTTGCTGACGATCCCGGAGCTCGTAACGTGAATCCAAAATCTATAAAATAAAGGTAAACAAAAACACACACAAAGTAAGCTATTTAAGCTTAGTAAATCATAAGCAAGTAAATATCAACTAAATTATCAAAACCAAATATACAAAATCACAAACACAAACTTAGCATTAAAATCTTTAATACACATGTCAAATGGTTAATTGTACATATACACATGAACTTATATAATTCTCACTATTAAGATCACAATAATCACATTTGGCCGAATATATTAAATCAAATTGCTTACACATAGATCCCATATATAACTTTAGCATTTATACAATCAAATAAACAATCAACTTACCTTACTTTCATATCATTGTTTAAATACATACATGAGCCCTTTTAATTTGATTTTCACATTGGTTCTTCACTTAACAATGCCCGTTGAGCCATTTGGAATTAAAAAGGATATGCGGATAGTTGGACGCTCGTACAATGCCAACGTCCCAGACGTGGTCTTACATGTAATCACATATCGATGCCACTGTCCCAGACAGGGTCTTACACGTAAACATAAGTCGATGCCACCGTCCCAGACGTGGTCTTACACAATAACACATATCGGATATCCTATGTCATGACATATGTATCCTAACTATTCTTAGGGTTTTAACGGGGCTTTCGGACGTCGGATCTCGATCGAATCAAACTCGGAACATAGTCAATTCTCAATGTCACATTCGACTAAGGCATAATTTTAATCAAATAATTCAAGTTATCACATAGCAATATATATTCATAAATATAACAACATTTAAATGCTTATTGACTTACCTCAGACGTCGACGGTCGGTAAAATCGACTAATCGACTACTTTCGTTTTTCCCCTGTCCAAATCTGATTTCTTTGGTTCTTGATCTAAACATATTCAAATTAAGCTTATTTAAACACCATTCTATTCAATTTAGTCTAAAAATACATAAATAGGTAAATTACCATTTTACCCCTAACATTTCACACTTTTTACAATTTAGTCCCTATTACACAAAACACAAAATTTCACATTACCCATGCCTGGCCGAATATTACTCATGTTCATACAAGTCCATACATTTCATTTATTTCACATTTTAGTCCCTCAATTTTTTTTGCAATTTAGTCCAAATTGCTCAAATTTATCAAAAATTCAAAGACAAAACATGTTAATCCTTCACATATCTTTGATATTTCATCATCAAACAACAAAAATCACAATCTATCATCAATGGAAAAACTCAAAATATTCATCAAATTCAAAAATTAAGATATGGGCTTTGTAGTATTCGAAGCAACGATATCAAAAACGTAGAAATTATCAAAAACCGAGCTAGATACATATCTTAATCAAATCCCACAATGGCCGAATGCCCTAACTCTTTCTCGTTTCCTTTTGTTTTTTTATTCGGTCATGGAAATAGAAATAAAATTATGGCTTTTGTTTTTATGTTAAGTTTATTATAATATAACATTATATTATATTAATATAAATTTTAATTTTATAAAATTTAACATATAAAAACATATAATAATGGCATGTTGCTGTCCACTACATAATAAAAAAATGGCCTAATTGCAACATAAATCCTCCATATTAAAAAGACAACAACAATTAGGCACTTTCATAACTAACCATCAAATTTTTATTTTACGCGATTAAGCCCTTTTATTTAATCGGACACTCAAACAGCGAAGTTAAAACAAGAAAATTTAACACAAGCAAATTCACACATAATAAACACTAAAAATAATTTTAAAATATTTTTCGGACTCAGATTTGTGGTCCCGAAATCACTATTTTGATTAGGGTCAAAATCGAGCTGTTACAAAGACCATGTCTGAGACATGGCGTCGACATCAAGCTAAGGAATCCCATATAAGACCATATCTGGGATATGGCATCGGCATCGTGAGGTGATTCCATGTAAGACCATATCCGGGATATGACATTGGCATCAAGATATAAGTTTGATGAGATTGAACATCCTCTTTCCAAGAAAATACAGCGGGCAAAAGAGCCAAGTGTGAAAGAGGTAACAAAAGAGTTAAGTGAATAAATATAGTAACAAGTTAAGCTACTCAAGGATGATAAAGAGTTTTGTTTAAGTTAAGGAATTTAATGATTTGAGTTTATGATTACTTTAGCTAAAGTGCTAAATTATGTGATTAAGTGATACAGGTACCATGAATAAAATACAAGTATGAAATCGTATTGTGATTTAAGATGGGTAAGAGTAAGTATGAGTAAGTATGCTTGAGTACTTGATGCTTATATTGTTCATGTATCATGAGATGAATGAGTTATTTTAAGTATTTATGTTATTACATAAATTTCATGTAAACTTACTAAGCTATATGTTTACCCCTCCTTTTTTTCTTTTTGGTATTGCCAAGTTGTTTTATGTTAAGTGTGGCATGTATAGAGATTATATCATTTTGAGTTATATCATATTGGGAGCCAAAGAATTGGCTATTAAAGTTACTATTCTTTTTGTATATGGTCCAAGTGATAGGCCAATATTTGTTAAGTTACATATGTATTAATGATGATGAGTTTTATGAACTCTATAAGTGATGTTTTAGGAATTATTCATAGTACATGAATTGCTTGTGTTGGCATAAGTGTGTTTATGATTCAAGGTGGCAATTGGCTTGGAAAATAGTCTCTGAGTATCCACACGGGTAGACACACAGGCGTGTGTCTAGGCCGTGTATGACACACGGTTAACCCCTTTGGGTATGTTGATAGGCCGTGTGTCCCCTGCATTAAATTGCGAGAATTCGATTCGTCACACAGGCTAGCACACGGACGTTTGCTTAGGCCGTGTGCTCCTTAAGGGGTTGCTGACGTCATAAATAGAATACCCCTAGTTTTCACACACGAGTGAAGACACGGGCGTGTCTAGGCCGTGTGAAGGATACGGGTTATTGACACGGGCGTGTGTCTGGTCGTGTGAAAACCCCTGTAGGTTCGAAATAAAAATAAATTTTACACGGGCTGGGAACATGGGCGTGTGTGACCACACGGCCTGCCCACACGGGCGTGTCCCAAGTCACACGGGTGTGTGACCCCTGTTTAGGCAAAATTTTTCAAGGAGTGTAAAAGTTTCCGGTTGAACTCCGAAACCTTCCGGATGTATGTTTAAGGCCTCGTAGGCCCATGATATGCATGTTATGTCTAAGAAAGAAAAGTTTTAATTTGGAATGAAATTTTATAGCCCGTTATTGCATGTTCAAGCAAGGTCAAGCATGGTAATGCCTCGTATCCAGTCCCGGCGTCGGACCCGAGTAAGGGGTGTTACAACAAGGGTTTTGATTTAATGAAATCAGTTGAGAGAGAGAGCACGACCTCAAAGGCTTCAAGAAAAACATTGAAGAATTCCTTGCAACAAAGTTAAAGAGGACATCGATAAATTAAATGGGGTAGGGTATCATGATCCAGCCTTGTAGGGTAATGACATTGTAGGATGCTAGAGGGCCACCTATGTATAGGGTCATGACAAAGTTATAGGAACCTTAGGAGGGTAGTTCTTTTGTATTTAAAAAAGTGTCCCCATTTCTAACATTTTAACATCTCTTGGTAGTATTCCTACAAAAACACATTTGAATCTTTGTAAGGGGTGGACAGTCATTCATTGTTGGGCTGAACCACCAGATTAAGGTATGTGCTAGGACACCGTTAAGGGCTACCCCTAAGGTCTATGGATGTTGTAGGTAAGTGAGTCATTCTTTAGCCCTTTTATAAATGCTTTCAATATACTAAAACATTAATCCCTTCGAGGAAAGGTGAGGCGTACTGGGTGTATTCGCTATAACCGATGGGATAGAAATATGGCTTAATATTAACTTGTAGCTTGCTTGTGTTTGAACAGGCTATTGAGATTGTAGGATGACGTGAGTGGAAGCGTCCATCCAAGTGTCACATGAGCTTGCAATCGAGTGAACATAGTTGAGTCCATGACATGTGACAAGGATTGAATCAAAGACTTTCAATATAAATCAAGTTCTCTTATATAAAAGATCATATCATAATGAGAGTTTAACACTAACAGGATCTTTGCCTATTTGAAGATCTTTATAGGAGGTTATTTATGTGGAATAAGTGATTGTAATTTATTGTAAATTTATTTGTTCATATAGGATCTGTTTCATTAAGTGCAAAATTATGAGACTTAAATCATAGGTTGTATTCGTTAAAGTATAGTAGATTAACTTTTTGGGCAAGATGACATAGGAAACTTTTAAATTAGGTAAACAAAGTTTTGTTATCCATATCTATTTTACTTATAATAGTCACTTAATCAAGTTACAAGATATACGATGACTTATATTTGCTAAGCAAAAATCAGCAAACTTTGGATTATTATTGATTTTCTTTTTATCTCCATCTCCAACTGAATAATCATGAGGTTAAAATTGAAAACAAATAAAGAAAATAAAAGGGTTACAACTAATTAACGTGGCCGATGAGTTAATTACGAGCTACTCAAATTTCTGGCAATTCTGATACATCCCCCACTCTTGTGAAAAGATTGTACCAGAAATCCATGTTAGTATCAGTATCATATAGATTTGAACCGTAGTCATTGATTGTTTCCAACTTCGGTAATGGGGAGCTTGGCAAGTATTGAGGATGAAGTTGCTGGTCTGAACCAGCAACCTGAAAGTCGCTAGCCATGCTTGAATTGTCGGCCGACAATACTTCCGACCAGAAGTTCTCATCGATTTCAGAGACATATTCTTGTGTTTCAATCTTGTTCATACACATGTTACTGTTGTTTTCGCTTGTCGTTACTGTGGAAACCTCGCTGCTGGATTCTGGTGGGGAAGCAGGCCTATTATCTGCAGCAGTTACAGCAGGGCTTAGAAAATTCATGGGTTCTTGTTCTTTTTTGATGTCCTCGGATGAATCAACGTTGGATTTGGGTTGTCGCTTGTTGTCAATGGAGCCATGGTTCGGTTTCAGCCTCTTCTTCAAGTGGGTGTGCCATACATTTTTAATTTCATTGTCTGTTCGTCCCGGTAATCTCGCCGCAATAGCCGACCATCTGCAGGAGAATCAGTATCTGCTTAGGGCCAAGGATTAAACAAAGGGATGGTCTTGCTTTTGGCAGTAATTTTTTTAAGAATAAAAGATGGAATGACTTGTATTTTAGTGTCTGAGAAGAGAAAAAGTTAATAAAGTTGAGTAACCAAATTGCTAATCTTGAATGATAATTACTAGTATTTTCATATTTTTTTATGGCTTGTAAGAAGCATAGGGACAAATCTCAGGGAGGAATCTTCTCAGTCCCACATGTTTCTATGATTATATCTATGACCAAATTGGTTATAAAAAATAAAAAAAGTTATCAACCCAAAGCAGATCTATGAATAAACAGCATATTCGGAATCGGATATCTCCAAAATTCAAACTAGAAAAACAGTCCAAGAGGATCAATCATCTACTTATGTAAAAATGGATCAACTTAAATTAATCCTACTAATTTTGGTTTTGTTTACTAATGAAGGAAGCTGAAATTTGAAGTTTATGGGAATCAGTATAGGTAGTATATACACACCTATTACCGAGCATTTCATGTAAGTTGATTATGGTATCCTCTTCTTCCCTGGTGAAATTCCCTCTTTTGATGTCTGGCCTCAAATAGTTAGTCCAGCGTAGCCTACAACTCTTTCCACACCTCAGTAAACCTGGAAAAAAAACAAAAGAACAAGAGAGGGATTCATCAGCAAAGATTAAAAGAACCTAGTAATCGATGGGAGAAGTTGAAAGAAACCAAGAAGTTATTGGTTAATTACCAGCTTGTTTTGGGAGTGCTCGCCAGTTGCCATGGCCGTAGAGATTAATGTAATTGATGAGAATCTGATCTTCCTCCGGAGTCCAAGGACCTTTCTTCAGTCCCATTTTCTCACAGCATGGAGCTCTCCCCATTGTTTTTTCTCACCCAAAGGGCTGTTGTTGCCTTCTTAGCTCTGTATCGAAGATGGCAAGAACTGATAATAAGCTCAAAATAACAGTATTTATAAGGGCTATATATGAATATATTAGTACACAATATGTCTAGAGTGGAGACAAAAGCAAAAGTTGGGCTGTACAAGAAAGTCAAAAGAGTACTATTTGGTTATACTAATATTATTTCATACTTTTCAAAAGGTATATCCACCACATCCAAGTGTGGTGATGGGACTTGGATATATCAAGTGCTCAAATAAAACGTGGGTGAATTAATATATGTTTATATCGATAATTTATTTGGAATATGGATATAATGATATATGTGAACAAGTGCATGTACTTTTCATGTAGCAGTTCAGCGGCTCAACTCCAATTTGGCTAAATATTTAGGTTACAACTGGCTTACGCTGAGAATTCAGAAGCTAATTGGAACACGACAAGTTTAGAGTTATCAAGGGTTTTCTATAGGTTAAATTTTGTATTTAGCAAAATTGTTTATTTGCTTTTACTCTTTTTACATTTTAAATTTTAAAATTTTAGTCCTCATTAAATAATAATCGTTAAATTTATTAATAAAATTATGTTTTTTTTTTAAATTTGATACACTAAAAATATTATAATTTATATAATGTTATGCCAGCTTATTATTTTTAAATATTACTCATTAAAAATCTAATTAATTGATTATCGATGGTTATTTACGTTCATGAAATTTTAAAATTTGAATAGTATAAGAAATTAAAATGATCCAGTTGGGAAAGATGAACTAATTCTACAATTGTATGCATAGTACAAGACAAGTAAATGAATTTAACTAAATGAATTTAATTGCTATTGTTTGGACCAAAACTAAAATTTTAAATTTTAAAAAATACTAAAATTAAAATTTATCAAATAAAAGTATAATAACTAAATCCGCTACTTTTATTAACTACAAGACTACTGACAGAATTTAACTTTTCCTTTATTAGAGATTTTGTGAGCGAATGAAATTTTAATATGAAAAAATATATTCATAAAGAATTATTCAACAAATAAGGAATATATATAAATAATATTTTATTAGTTTCAAGTGCATATTTAGTTTTTAGTTGTTTTAATTAAAACTTTTATATAAAATAGAAAAAAGATAAAAATATTATTACATTAATACTTATTACTTTGTTAAAAGTAATTTTTAAGTAATTTTATTTATCGAATTGGTATTAAGTTGACTTATGACACAAACTCAACATATATTTTTTATATAGTATGTAGAACACGATGTAGATGAAAACAATTTTTATCTAAAAAATTATCTTTTAAAATAATGAGACTTTAGTTGAAATGGTGAAATTAAAAATTTGAGATGTTTGATGTTTTAAGTTCAAATCCTATTATTCACATATTTTGCATAACTTTAAATTTTTTTTTCATAAACTGTATATAAATGTATGAAAAGGAAAAAAAAACACACACACCCTATAAGAATCTTTATTTGAATTTTTAGTAGTTTTCCCTAATTGAATTGTTGTCGAGTTGACTTGTAATACCAACTTAGTCACACACTTAAATAATATATATAAATTATAACTGCCAATGTGATAAGATGATTATGTAGAAATATATTTATAAAAATATATAAAAATAAATAATTTTTGGTTGAAATTATAAAATTGAAGTTTCAAGATTTTAATTTTGAGGTCAAAACTCATCATTTGTGGATTTTTAAATTAATTTATATTTTTAAATTTTTTATAAAAATAAACACCCTCGTAGTATTTGTTATTTTTAGTCATTTTTTAATTAAGTAGATATTTAGTTGACTCGTGACACTAACTCAATTAATCACTTAAATATAACTAGATTAAATTATAGCACACCCACGCCTTGGGTGGAAAAAAAATATCTGTAAAAAATATATCTATAAAACTTTTATGTAAAAATAACTAAGATTTTGCTTAAGTGGTAAAATTAAGGCCACAAAGACTTTAGTGTTAGGTTCAAATCCCATCATATGTGAATAATTTATTTGGGTTTAAATTAAGTTTTATAAACTTTATATAAAAATGTCCTCATCCCAAATAAAGTGATGCTTAATTAACTCGTACCATCAACTCAATCATACGTAATATTAAAATGCCATCACATGAATTTTTAAAAGAATATTATTTTATTACACACGAAAAGGGTGTGAGTCATTAATTAATTTTTGGTTGGGGAATTTTGTAACTCCCTAACCGTAAAAATAATATTTCATATATATGGAAAATTATTTGAGATTATTCACTGTCTGCACAAAGGTGTTGGCCGTTAGGGTTTCAGGTTTTAAGTTGGGGGAAAAATGATGGAATAATTATTTCAGTTATGCCACCTCCATCTAATTTTCTTTTGGCCAACATCTAATGTAGAACTTAAAAAGTTTTAGAAAATTTATACTATATCAATATGTGTGATTAGATGTAGTCCAATATACCTTATTCTTTATTTTTCAATACAATTATTATTTTGGACTCATTCATCATTTATCAATTATAAGAATAATATATACTGATTAATTGTTAATTTACTAAAAAATAATGAATTTTGGTTGTTCCTTCAAAAAGAAATGAAATTTCGTTGTCATAGAAAAATAAAAGAGAGAAAAAAAAGAAATATTTGGCATCGTTAGGAAATTGGCTTATTAATATAGTGTTGAAAGAGTCAAGAAAAGCAACTAGTGCGCTCGGTGCTCATGCGTGCGTGGGACAATCATGTTATTTTCGGCCTTTACTTTCTACCAAATATTAAATTCCTAGCCTTTCTTTGAGGAAGCTATATTTTCTTTTGAAAGCAGCTAATTAATTTTTTATATAACACAACAAGAAGTCAAAAATTAAAGGACTTGGGTCATATATAATATGTATAAGCGGTTCACTTCGCTTAAGTAACCTATGTCAAATCAATGTAAATTAACTGTGATTTAACATTAGTCACACGTGACATCATTAAGTCCCAATTTAAAAAATTGTTTTCTTTGAACGGTAAAATTTTGGTAAAAATACTACCAAGAGTCATTAATGTAAAAACATAAATATTATATATATATTTTTCATATGAATAAATTAATTCTTATATGTTAATATAGAAAAGTAAATTGATCTTTTTTATTAAATAGTATAACGTCCCAAAATTCTTAGATTTAAATTGCTAAGTTATGACAAGTGATTTAATTAGATTTAATGGTTAAATGCTAGTTATGTGTGCTTGAGGTTTGGAGTTTGAATCCTTGTAAGTGAAAGGGTACAATTTTAATTCTTGTTTTTGTCCCTTGTTGTGTTGTTCAGAACATATGAGTTTAGGTGGAAATCAAACTTCTTTTAGGCTGTTAAGATAGAAACAAATTAGTTTTTTAAAAAATCTAGTTGGGTTGTTATTATATTATATTATATTTTATTTTATTTTTGTTTTTTTAAAGGGACTGTTCCTAGGTTTACTCCTTTTAGCCATCTCACTTCCCTTTTTGTCTTCTTAATTGTCGTTTCACGTTTTAGTTCTTTCTTTCCATCCTTCAATTTTTATTTTTGATGTATCTGTGTGCCTAAGGATATGGATATGAGGCAATCTATTCTGCGGGAAGCGCATATTAGATCTTATGCTATGCATCCTGGTGGCAATAAGATGTATCGTGATCTCCGGGAGTTGTATTGTTGGCTTGGGCTGAAACGTAAGGTAACTGATTTTGTGTCCCATTGTTTGACGTACTAGCAAGTTAAGGCTAAACACTAACTTCCTTCTGGATTGCTTTAACCCGTTAAGGTCCCTTTGTGAAAATGGGAACGGGTAACTATGAATTTTGTTAGTGGGTTGCCTTTGACACCCGCTAAGAAGGACTCAGTTTGGGTTATTGTGGACTGTTTGACTTAGTCTGCTCACTTTATTCCAGTTAGAACCGATCATTCCTTACCAAAATTAGTGAAACTTTATGTCTCTGATATTGTTAGGCTTCATAAGGTTCCGATATCAATTATTTCAGATTGAGATCCTCAGTTTACTTCTCATTTCTGGAAGAAGTTACATGAATCTCTCGATACTTGATTGGATTTTAGTACAATGTTTTATCCACAGATCGATGATCAGTCTCAGAGAGTAATCTAGATTTTGGGTAATATACTTCGAAGCTCTGTGATTAAATTTTGAGGTAGTTGGGAGGAGTTTTTGCTGCTAGTTGAATTCGCTTATAATAATAGTTTTCAATCTAGCATTTAGATTGCGCCTTATGAGGCACTATATGGTCAGAAATGTTGCACTCCACTTTGTTGGACTGAGTTAGGAGAGAGGAAGGTTATGGGTCCTGAGTTAGTGGTTGAGACCGAGGATAAGGTTCGTTTGATTCGAGATTGACTTAAGGCCGCTTCTGATATACAAAAGTCTTATGTGGACCTTAAAAGATGAGATATTGAGTTTGAGGTGGGAAACCGTGTTTCTCTTAAGGTGTCTCCTTGGAAGAAAGTTCTCAGATTTGGTCATTAGGTGAAGTTAAGCCCTCGATTCATTGGGTCGTATCGGGTTTTAAGGCGTGTTAGGCCAGTTGCTTATCAGCTACAGTTGCCTCTGGAATTGGATCGCATCCATGACGTTTTTCACGTATCCATGTTGAGATGTTACCGTTCTAATCCTTCTCATGTGGTTTCAGTGGAGGAGATTGAGTTAAGACTGGACTTGTCTTTTGAAGAGGTGTCGGTACAGATTTTGGATTGTGAGGATAAAGTCTTGAGGAGGAAGACCATCCTTTTAATTAAGGATCTTTGGCAGAATCATGGTTTCGAGGAGGCCACTTGTGTAACACCTTTCACCCGTATTCACAATCAAAATAGGGTTAAGAGGTATTACCGACCAATCAACATCATTTAACAAACATAATTCATACATTTATGCGTTCATACTCAAATTCCAATCAATCATATTCATCTTGTCCTTTATGAGGGCCTACAAGGCCTTAAACATGCTTTAGAAGTGGTTCGAGACTAAGCTGATAACATATAAAATTCTCAGAAAACTTAGAAATTTTTCAAACATATAAGGGTCACACGCCCGTGTGAACAGGCCGTGTGCCTCACACGGCTCCAGACACGCCCGTGTTCCAGACCGTGTGAAAACAGGGCATACATACTGACTTGGGTCGCACGGCTGACCACATGCCCATGTGTCTAGCCCGTGTTCCCTTCGAAATGACCCCACACACCCGTGTGCCAGGCCGTGTGCTAGGCCATGCCAATCCTGTAGGGTATACTGACTTATGCAACACGGCCAAGTCACACGCCAGTTTGCTAGGCCGTGTGCCATTTAGGGGGTATACTGACTTGTGCCACACGACCGGACACACGCCCGTGTGTGTGGCCATGTGTGTGTGGCCGTGTGTGTGTGGCCGTATAGCATGACCGTATATCGCACACGGCTGAGACACACTTCCGTGTGGACAAAAATAGGCCATTTGCAAAGCCAATTTGTCACCCTTTTTGCACATACCTACACAAGCTCAAATGACATCAATTTACAAGCACTTAACTAATCAAACTAACAACTTCAATCACACCTTATAGATCAGTTTTCAAATTCAAATATAACCATAACCACATTCTTGCCAAACATAACAAAATGAGCCATTACTCATGGCAAACATATACCATTTACAAGACAAATCTCATGGCAATTATCACAACCAAAACATATCATCATATCACTAACCTATACATGCCATAAACCATATTTACAAAGCACCAAAAGTACCAACAAGTTGATCGATAGTGTGACGGTGTTCCTGATAATTCCCAAGTCTGAGCTAGCTTTGATTATCTATAAAACAGGGAAAGAACACACAAAGTAAGCTTTAAAAGCTTAGTAAGGCATATACAAATAAAATTACACATGAATCAACATCATTTCCATCAATAGGCAAACTATGAGTAAGCACATATAAGCTCACAAACCTTTTCCAATGTATACATATTCAATATCATAAGTGAATTCATCAAATACTTCCCTTTTCAATACTTGTATGAATCTCATATGTACCTAAGTCACTTAACTCATTCACACATTCTTTCTCGACTTGACTTTGCCCGTTGAACCTTTTGGAATTGTTAAGGATACTCGGAAATCACATATAGCTCGTACAATGCCATATCCCAAATATGGTCTTACATGTTATCACATATCGATGCCGATAGCCCAGCTATGGTCTTACTTGAAATCGAATAACGATACTAATGTCCCAGACATGGTCTTACACATAATCACATCTTGTTAATCCTAATGTCATGACATTCATATCCTATATTTTTCCTAAGGTTTGTACGAGACTTTCAGATATTGTAACCCTGTTGATTCTTGCTCGTATTTAATCATTCAACATTCATAGCAGTTCAATGACAATTAAACATATATAATTCAATTTAAAGACATTTATTTGCATATTAACTTACCTTGTATTCGGGATAAACGGACTGGATCGACTATTCGATAACCTTTGATTTTCCCCGATCTAAATTCAATTTTTTTCGTTCTTGATCAATATACATTAAAAATTAACTCATTTATTCATCAAATCATTCAATTCAGTCCACAAACACATATTTGGGCATTTTACACTTTAGCTCCTAAAGTTCCACATTTTTACAATTTAGTCCCTATTTCACAAATACACAAAATTCATGAAATTTCATTAAACCCAAGCCTAGCAGAATTTCATATAGGTCCCTATCAGCCCAAAAATTTCATTTATTTCACATTTCAACCCCTCAATTTCTGCTTTTCACAATTAAACCCCTAATAGGCATTTTTACTCAAAATCACTTAACAAAACTTGTATAACTATCAATAAATATTCATTTTTCATCATAAAACATTCAAAAGGTCAAGCATTCATCAATGGAACTTCACAAAATCATTAACAACTTCAAAAATTAAGGCATGAGCTAGCTAGAATACAAAGCAACGATCTCAAAAACGTAAAAATCATCAAAAATCGAGTTAAAATGGACTCACATGCTTGAACAACAATGGCCAAACCTTAAAAGCTTTAAAACCCTTATTTTCTTCCTCACATTCGGCTATTGAAGAAGATGATAGAATGAAAATGGCTTTTGTTTTGTTTAATAAACTTAATTCACAATTTACTAAATTAACCTTAATCAATAAACATTTCAATCATCAAATATAAGGCCATCTATGTCAAATTCCATTATCAATGGTCTAACAACATTATAAGGACCTTTCATTTAATAAATCATAGCAATTAGACACCTTAACAAGTAGAATGCAAGTTTTGCATTTTACGCAATTTAGTCCTTTTTCTCAAATTGAGCTATTAAATGATAAAATTAGCTCACAAAATTTTCATACATACATGCTATCATGTTGTAAACACATAAAATAATATTAAAAATAATTTTTTTCTGACATCGGATTGGTGGTTTCGAAACCACTGTTCCGATTTAGCTAAAACTGGGCTGTTACAACTTGGGAATTGATATGTTCTTTTCAATGGGTTAATTTAATTGGTTTTCTTTGAGTTAAAAATATATTTTCTTTAAAATTAAGCATTAGTATTATTCATTTATGATGTAACCTCCACAATCTGACCATAACATCTAGTCGGGTTTGGGGTGCTACCAATAGTGTTTGGAAAGTCACTTAAGCTTAGTTTAGCATTACTTCTCGAAAGTGCTTTTGGGACAAAAAGTACATTTGAGCAAAAGTTAAATTTCCTGCTTCTAATTTTGATTAAGAAAGTGCTTTTGCAAAGTGTTTTTTTCCCTCAAAGCACTTTTAAAAAGCTCAAAAGCATCTTGTTTAACAATACTTTTATCTCAAAAGTGCTTTTTAGAAGTAATGCTAAATTGGCCCTTAGTTATTAGACTTGAGTTTAAATGCTTTTAATTACACAAGGTGACATGTTTGGGTAATCATTGTAATTAGTGAGTCTCACTGAATTGAGTGTTCCAACTCTTAGGGGAGGGTGAAAATTGGAGTAATTACGCAAGTCATTACACCCAAATTCAATTTTAAAAAAATATTTTTATATAAGTTATAAAAATTATATTATAAGCATGAACACATATGAGTATTTGGGATGATTATGGTAAAAAAATCTTATATAATAAATCCTAAAAATTATATTATAAAATAATTTGTGTTTTATAAAGTTATAACAAAAAATTATATTATTTAAATCCTAAAACAATTCTAAAGTTATGACAAAAATATTTATTATAACAATAATTTACATGTTATAAAAGTGTTAAATATATTTATTTATAAAAAAATTATGACCATGGACATAACTTATTTATGTATCCGCACTAGATATTATACAAATAATATACTTATTCATAAAATAATGTTATACTTTTTGTTATCATAACTTATTTATACAAAAAAATAACTTTTTAAAGTTATGAAAAAATATTTTATTTATAAGAAGTGTTATGAAAGTTTTGGACAATTTATAAAATAGTTTTTTTATAAATGTTATATATTATAACTTTTATATTATTTTTACTTAATTTATGTATTATGTAATGGGATATAACCTAACATAAATTTTTCCCAAATTAAATTTATATAATTTTTTATAATTAATGTAACAGCCCGATTTAGGGCCTAGTCGGAATAGTGGTGTGAGACCACAAATACGAAGTAGAAATATGAGTTTTAATGATTTTTATGAGGCTTATGAGGTGGTTGCATGATTGTGTGAACATTTCATGAAGACATTTTATTAATTAGTGAATAAATTGTCCATTAGGACTAAATTACAAAGACTAGAAAATATGAGATTCTAAAAGATTTAAGTATGAAATAGCATCATAAAAATTAATAGAGGTCCTTATTTAGCAACTAGACCATTAAGTATTATGATGGACAAAAATAGACATGGGAAGGAAAAATCTCAAGAAAGGGTCATTAAGGGAATTTTTGTCATTTGGTTAATTAAAAAATTAAAAGGGAAAAATAAGCCAAAATCATGTCCATCTTCTTCCTTCTTGGCCGAAAATCACAAGGAACCATAGCTAGGGTTTTGTCCAACTTTCAAGCTTGATAGTAAGTGCATCCTAACCCCGTTTTTAATGTTCTTTGTATTTTTGAGATCTTCGTAGCTCGATTTAACTATTTCTAGCTATATTTTGAGCTAGGGTTTATGTTCAAAAATTTACCCATGTATGAAATGCATGTATTTTGATATTTTATGGAAGATTATGAAATTTTGATGTAGGATAAACATCTTTTTCTAAGTGATTTTCATGAAAAATCCATGTAAGGACCAAATTGTAAAAGTTATGAAAATGGTCATACATGAGTGAAATAGTAGAAATTGAAGGTTGCTATAGTTGAGAATATGATTCGACTAGGCTTGAATTACAATAAAGTTAGATGAAAATCCTTTTACGAGCCTAGGGGCAAAAGTGTAATTATGATAAGTTTAGGGGCAAAAATGTAATTTTTGCCAAAGTATGAAATATGAGTCAATTTAGTCAATGTAAGTATTAAACAAGTTAAATTGTTATTATAGATCAAGAAACACGAAGCCCGGACCGAAACCAAGGCAAGAACAAAGTCGGGGACTAAATTGCATATCTACACATATTTTGGAGTATCGAGGTAAGTTTGTATGAATTTAAGGCTACATATACTTTTATGATTAAATTACTTACTATGTTGTATAATGTACATTATTTTCATGAAGTTGATTACTAATGCCTAATAAGAAATTCTATGAAAACAAGTAAGTGGAAGTCCCAGTTGAAGATTCGGAACAACGAGGATACTTATGTCACTAGATGAGATAAGGAAATCCCGTGTAAGACCATGTATGGGACATGGCATCGACACCCAAGGAATGTAGGTCCTGTATAAGACCATGTCTGGGACATGGCGTCGGCACCGATCGTAGATCCTGTGTAAGACCATGTTTAAGACATGGCATTAACATTGAATAAGGAAGGTCTCATGTAAGACCATGTCTGGGACATGGCATCGACACCATACAAGGAAGGTCCCATGTAAGACCATGTCTGGGACATGGCTTCGGCACCAAAGGAAGATCTCATGTAAGACCACGTTTGGGACATGGCATCGACATTGAGTTAAGAAATCCTGTGTAAGACCATATTTGGGATATGACATCAGCATCATGAGGCGATCCCATGTAAGACCATATCTGGGATATGGCATTGGCATCGAGACACATGTTTGGTGAGATTGAGTATCCTCTGATATTCCGAGTAATTCACGGGTAAAAGAGCCAAGTATGAAAGAGGTCACAAGAAAACTAAGCAAGTAAGGATAGTAATAAGTTAAGTTATTCAAAGTTGATAAAGAGCTTTATTTAAATTAAGAAAGATGTAGATTTGAGTTTATGTTTATATTAGCGAAAGTGCTAATCTATGTGATTAAGTGATCCAGGTACCATGATTAAAATACAAGTATGAAATTATTATGTAATATGTGATGAGAAAGGGTAAGCATGAGTAAGTAAGCTCAAGCACGTGAGATTTATATTGTTCTTGTTTCATGATGGATGAGTTATTATGAGCAAATATGTTGCTATATGAATTTCACATAGACTTACTAAGCTATATGCTTACTCCTCTCTTTTCTTCTTTCCTTGTAGTTTCGCTAAGCTAGCTCGGGGATCATAGACGTCGGAGCTTGGATCACACTATCAATCATTATTTTGGTATAGCCAAGTTGTTTTATTTTAAGTATGGCATGTATAGGGATTATGCCATTTTGAGTTATATCATATTGGGAGTCAAAGTGTTGGTTATTAAGGTTACTATCCTTTTTGTATATAGCCAAAGAAATTGGTTAATATTTGTTAAGTTCCATATCTTATTGATGATGAGTTTCGTGAATTCTACAAGTGATGTTTCAAGGGTTATTCATAGTGTATAAAGGCCATGTTATGTATTACTTGAGTTGGTATAAGTGTGTTGATGTTTCAGGGTGACAATTGGCTTGGAAAATAGCCTTTAAGTGTCCACACGAGTAGACACACGGGCGTGTGTCTAGGCCGTGTGTGACACACGGTCAACCTCTATGGGTGTGTTGATAGGTCGTGTGTCCCCTGCATTTAATTGCGAGAATTCAATTCGTCACACGGGTCAGCACACGAGCGTGTGCTTAGGCTGTGTGCTCCTTAAGGGGTTGCTGACGTCATAAACAGAATACCCCTAGTTTTCACACATGGGTGAGAACACGGGCGTGTCTAGGACGTGTGAAGGAAACGGGCCGTTGACACGGGCGTGTGTCCGGCCGTGTGAAAACCCCTGTAGGTTCGAAATAAAAATAAATTCTACACGGGCTAAGGACATGGGCGTGTTCGACCACACAGCTTGCCCACACGGGCGTGTCCCAGGTCACACGGGCGTGTGACCCCTATTTAGGCAAAAATTTTAAGTTTCCGGTTGAACTCCGAAACCTTTCGGATGTATGTTTAAGGCCTCGTAGGCCCATGGTATGTATGTTATGATTAAGAAGGAGAATTTTTAAGTTGGAAGGAAATTTATAGCCCAATACTTCATGATCAAGTAAGGTTAAGTACGGTAATGCCTCGTATCCTGTCCCGACGTCGGACACGGGTAAGGGGTGTTACAATTAAAGCTACATGCTATTTAGATTGTGAACCCAAATATTATAAGGTTAATGTTAATTATGAAAATAGAAAATTTTTCCTTGCATCATATCATGGGATATGATACCATTTGAAAGAGTGTTGCCAGACACAAGCACCATAGATAGCTCATGGACTCTTTAATTTAAGACATTTAAGGCTTCAAAATGTGGTTGAGAAAATATTTGTTGTTTTAAATAAACATTTCTCATATTAACATCACCTTAATAGCATAAAGACAAGGTTGGATATTACTAGTATGTTACATATTTCATAACTTCAATTATAAGTAGAATTGAGATAATCCATTCTTAGTAAAGTATGTGGAGGAAGGAGATCTTGATAATCTTAATGATGCATATGCAAATTCAGATGATGATGAACTCAGTCAATGGCCAACAAATGCTGATAAGGGGCATATGCAAAAATATTAAAGAAGGCATAACCCAACAATTATGCACTAGAACAATTAGATAAAATTAGATATGATGTTTAATTTTCTTGTTATTTTTATTAGTAATCATGTTATCATCTACTTTTTTAGACTAATATAATATATATGATAATTTGATTTTAATTTTTGTTACTTGGTTAGAAATTATTTTTATCTTTCTCATATTTTTTATAGTAATTAATATTTTTAAAAATATAAATTATGTACATGTGTAATTACAATTTGTTCTACCAGACATGACATAAGAAATTACAATATAATTACACTTTGTTAGCCTAACACGTCTAGGGAATTACAATTTTTTGTAATTACAAGAGAGTGTAATTACTACACTAGTAATTACATGTTCATTCAATAACTCTATGCTATCCAAACAGTCCCTTAAAATTTCATCTATTACTATAGTTAAAAATTTGTGTGGCTGATAAAATAATTAAACAACTACATATGGTGTATCACGTGCATTTAATGTTGACAACCAATTTTTAATGGTAAAAATGAATGGAATTTTTAATAGAAAGATCAATTTACTCTTTTATCTAATGTAAATGGACTAGTTCATTTTTTAAGTAAAGAGGACAAAATACAATCTGACTCATAATACAAGAACCTTCGTTATACTTTTACTATCAAATTTTAAAAAATCATATAATTTTTTAAAGTAGTTTAATTAATATCATCGCATGTGTATTTCAATTAATTATCACACTTTGTTGCAACAATTTCCTTTTTTTAATGATCGAGTTGTTGAAGCTAAAATTTGGGAAGGTGAATTACATCATGAGAGTTTTAACTTTGGTTAGTGAAGTGTTGATAAAAGGGTATTAACCATTAATGTTTTAAAAAATATATCAATAGTTAAATTAGTCAAATTATTGATTTTTGGTTTAATTGATTCGATCTGTTTGATCATTCATCCAACAATAATTAAATAAATATTAAAAAATTCATAAAAATTAATAAATTTCTGAATATATATAAATTGATACAACTAGTTCAATCATTGATTTTTTGTACCAATTTTCAGTTTTTTTATAAGTTTTAAGTGGTTGTTAGAGGTGAATTGAATCCCTTTGTTCAGATTGGTATATCAATCAATTTCCGGTCTAATTGGTCCAATCTAATTTCAATAATACTGTTAACCATTGTGCTCTTATGATATTAATGAAAGAGCTAGTCAGTTTGCCACTAGTTTAAACTATAACACATGTTCAGACATGATATATAAAACTTGTGTTAATAACTCTGCCAGTGTCATCTATTTATAGGGAGAGATAATATAATCCTGGTTGAGTAAGACTTACTCATATATTATTTATTTAATAGAAAACTTATTCCTACTCCAACTGGAGTAGGGGTGGACAACACACCCTAGTAAAAACTTCTAGGGTTGCCGCCCCTTCTTATCTTGTATGAGCGGATTTGAGCCTCTCCTATATTGGGTCAAATTATATATGCTTCCTATACTTTTAACCCAACACTTTATAATTTAATGCAACCCAATACATATTTTTTTATTTCCCTAAATAAATATTATTTATTCTATTAATTTAATTAATTAAATTAACCAAATTAATTTCCAATTAAATAATTTTCTCAATCCAATTCTAATTATGTTAAAGTCATGACAACTTTATCATAAAAGAATCTATGAGGAAATATATTTAATTTTCTTATTCAACGGATTCATAAGGGCTAATTAATTCAATTTCATTTTTATGTCTCTATCTTTTGGGAGTCATCCCCTCCGATGCTCAAGGAAAAGCACCTCATCAATTGGACTTGATAGATAACATATTAGTCTTTCAATCGGTTCACTCATTTTTGATTAGAATAAGGAAATGTTTAGGTTTATCAACTAATACAAGTTGTCTTTCCATATTACAAGCCAACCATGTAATATCGCTTAGCTTTATTTAAACACTAGATAACCAATCAGCTAATATTTGCTTCTATTTTACTTTGCATGTATAAACATTGAAGACAAGATACAAAGAGTATTAATGTAATTAATGGATATTTTATTACCAGGAATGAATTCAAGATCTGTAAGAAACTTTCGAAGCAAATATTGCTTCTTTTGTTGCCTCAGAAGCAACCATTCGACTTCCATAGTGGAAGTCGGCAGTACAATTTTGCTTGACTCTTCTCCATGCTATGGACTCGCCACCTAGGAGAAAGACACATCTCAATGTTGATTTCATCGAATCTTGACACATTTGGAAGTATATAATCCCTTGTTCTCCATAAATACCTGAGTATATGCTTAACTGCTTGCTAATGTCTTGGATGGGATTTTCTTGATATTGACTCACCAACCCTACTGCGAAATAAATATCTAGACATATGCATAACACAACATACATGAGACTTCCTACTACTAGAACATAAAAAAATTTTCTCATGTACTCTCGTTCTTATACTAGCTTAGGATAGTCCTTCAAAGAAAGATGAAAGCACGATATAAAAGGTTGAGTTCCCTTCTTTGTATTGACCATTGTATAATGTTCCAATATCATGTCCATGTATGAAGCCTGTGATAATGTTATCACTTTCTTCTTTTGATTCCTTAGGATTCAAATGCCTAGAACAAAGTTATCTTCTCCTAATTCCTTCATGCTAAATTGTTGAGTTAACCATATTCTAACCGGTAACAGTGTCTCTACCTAATTTTCAATGAGTAAAATGTCATTAACATATAGAATGAGAAAGATCACATTTCCATCCCCAATGCCTTTATAAACAGAAGGTTCATCTACATTTCCTCAAATCCAATTTTTTTGATCACTTCATCAAATCTTTGATTCTATAAGTGGGATGCGTGCTTAAGTCCATATATAGATTTAAGCAATTTGAAAACTTTATGCTTGTTTCTTTTAGCTATGTATCCAGTAGGTTGTATCGTATAGATACTATCTTCAATATAGTCGTTCAAGATTGCTGTATTGACATCCATTTCCTAGATCTTGTAATCAAGAGTTTCCACAATGGATAATAATATACGGATTGAATTGAGCTTGACAATTGGAGAGAAGGTTTCTTTATAACTAATACCTTCTTTTTGAGCATACCTTTTTCCTACAAGTCTGGCCTTAAAAGTTTCAAATTTTCCATATGCATTTCTTTTCTTCTTGTAAATCCACTTACACCCCCTATGGTTTTATCCCTCCTGGTAAGTGTATAAGTTCCCAAACTGAGTTGGTGTAACGCCCCAAATTCGAGCCTAGAACAAATGGGCCTTGAGCGTGGGATCAGCTAGGAGACTGCACATAAATATTTATGTGTGTAAGAAAATGACAGAAATTACTTGTTTGCTTTAACTGCTAAGTGATTTAGGTGTGTATGGGAGTGTTTGAGAAGCCTGGGTTCAAGTCTTGGCCCTTGCAAAATTTTTAGTTTTTTTCATCTTAAATGAACCTAGACACTATCACTTAGGCCTTATTAGTAACAATGCTTGTTTTATGACACAAAAAGAGCCTGTGGTGTAGTGGCAAGGTGGCATGTGGTATAACTGTCAGGTCTGAGGTTCAAGTCTTGGGTTACCCAGTGGAATGTTTATTTTGCTGCTTGAGCTGTGGAGGTAGAAGAGTTGGACTGAAACACTGTTGAGAGGAGTTTGAATTGGTCTTGGATGGAGTTGTGGAGAGGATTATGGAGAGAGTTGGGGAGAGAATCAAGGAATTTTGAAATGGGAGGTTGGTAGGGTGTTGTGGCTGATTGGGACTCTAAGGCTCTAGGAGATTTCGGCTAGGGGAAATAAGGAGCAATTTCGGCTATAGGCATATTCTTTGTTTCAGTTTTGTGGAGCTTGAAAGGAGAGGACCGGATTTCCTTTGTGATTTTTTCCATTTGGGATTTCTTTCGGGTTTTGCGTTTTATCAACTATGGTGACCAAAAGTGCCATTATTTTCTCCCTTTCTTCAATTGCCAATTAGGTAATATTCTTCTGTGGTCTCACTTCTCTTTCTCTACCCATTTTTCTATTTTCTTTACTCTCTTAACAGTGCCGAATGCACTTCTCTTTTCTCCCTCTTAATTCTTCTATTTTCTCTCAAAGTCGAACCTACTTTTCTCTCCTTCTCTCACCCTTAGCTGATTGTGATCCTTTCTTTTCAGGTTTTCTTGAGTGACCGTCCCCTCTTGTCTATCTTCTTCCCTCGTTCTACTCTGACGATTGTTGATAGCCTAGTGATTGGGGATCTATTGTTAGTGCCGATTACCACCATCATTTGTCCAATGTGCCGAACCTAAGCTGCTGCATTCTTTGTTTTTCTGATTCTTGTGAGTTCTTCGTTGCACGATATCGGTAAGCGTGTTCATTAAGGATCAATTGTTTCATAGTTATATATATATTAATGGTGATTCGTTTTATGTGTAGATACTAATCAAAGAGTGGGTAATCACTTTTGATCAATGGTTAGTTGCAAATACCCATTGGTTCAAGCAAGGCGATAGTTAGAGAGCACGTAGGCTAGTTTACTCGTTATCACGAACAAGTGTGTAATCGCACTATCTCTGCTGTGAATTGGCAAAAGCCGAAAAGCTAAAAAGCCAAAACTTTGACATTCGAGGCCTCACGAGCGTACGATCGCTCATGTGGTAAACCGAGCCCACAAATTATGGGCGATAGATTGTAGAGGCCACTATGAGCATTCTCGTGATCTTGGGCCTCGTTTGGCTAAAAAGGGTCATGTGAGCCCAATGGGCTCGTGGGCCCACATGGATAAAATCTATGTTAAGTGGAAAATACTGGACTGGGCTATGTAGTTTGCATAGCCGTGACTGAATTTAGGCTAAATGGGCCACACGAGCGTGAGGGCCCACTTGGGCTGAATATTTGTAACATCCCGAAGTTGGGCCTAGTAGGATTGGGCCCAATGGGCCTTAGGAGTAGTAGCGTTTAAAATTTTTGGGAGAATAGAAGATTGGCTTTAGTACAAGTTAGACTTATTAGATAAGTGATTTTGGAAGGTTAGAGGGCTTCTATGAAGTCTCGGGATCGAACATTAGCTTTGGGGAAATTTTGGTTTTAGGCGAAAAAAACCCTGGAAGTGGCAGGTAGGCCTTAAGAATAAAAAGTGGAGGAAAATGGCACAAGTGGAGTATGTGGTGTAGTGGCAAAGTGACGCCACATAAGAGACAAGGAGGTGACGCCACAAGGAAGGAAGGAGGTCCAAGGTTCAAGTCTTGGCTTTTGCATTTTAGTTTCTTTTACTTGGATCTTAGAATTTGGGCCATAGTTTATATTTAGTTGCGCATGGTTTAAGGCACAAGAGGAGCTTGTGGCCAAGTGGTTAACAACATGGATTATGCTACAAGGGAGCCTGGGTTCGAATCTCATGAGAAGCAAGGGAGTATTTATTTTGCAGATTGGACGGTAAGAATTTCAGTTGAATTTAAACTCTACTGACGAAGGGATCCCACATCGGAAAGATACAAAGAAGGAAGGTGAAGAGCTAGCTATATAAAGAGCATTCCAGGAGGAGAGTTATCATACCTGGTTGGCGTTGGGCAAAGGAGTGCTCGGAGCGCGGTTTAGCAGCTTCAGATTCCTATCAGGTGTGTAACACTCTCTACTCTAGTTGTAGAGCGGTAAATGCCGAAGTGCCGGTCACGGCAATAGTAGCCACACGAGCGTGCGAGCGCACGTGTGGGGCTTTGACGCAATAGTTGAGGCCATCAGTAGTATTCTTGTGGGTTGGGGTTGCTTGGGTCGCGATGGGCCGAAGTGGGCCCAATTGAGCAAAATGTATGATGGTATAGTATATAGTGAACTAGACTAGGTGGAACTTATATACGTGGCTAGATTTATGTTAGGTGGGCCACACGAGCGTGTGGGCCCGAATGGGCCGAAATCGGGTTTTAGGCCCAATCGTTCGATAAAGACCAGAAATGATAGTTGAGTCGCTCGGGGCGACATTGGGCCTTCGGGAAGGCCATTCCAGGTACGAAATTACTGAAATACCCCTAGAAGGTAAATTATGAAAATGCCGTTGGTAGGTAAAATTACGGTTATACCCTTAGAGGTTGATTAGCGTGATTATGTTGTTTTATATCTATCTGATTATGGTGGTGATTCATGTTATACTTATATTTGATATATGTTTAGCATACATGACATACTGCATACACGAATTATTATGTCATATTGCATGGGAATTATGAGAGGAGGGGGAAGATATGATTCTAGACTGTCACCAGTGGTTTTGACCACACAGTGGGTTGGCCCCGCTTTCTATATTATTTTTGTGACTAAGTCTCAGTGGTTTTGACCACTAGTGGTTTTGACCACACCGATATTATTTGTGACTATGGCCACCAGTGGTTTTGACCACATATTGCTATCTTTGTGACTCGTCCCAATGGTTTGGTACCAAGTGGGTTGGCCCCACATATCGATATACGGGATTGTCATCAGTGGTTTTGACCACATTGTGGGTTGGCCCCACACATATTATTGTGACTACGGTCACCAGTGGTTTTGACCACACCGATATTATTTGTGACTACGGTCACCAGTGGTTTTGACCACCAGTGGTTTTGACCACACGGGGTAGATTTGGGAGTTTCGGATGGATAGGATGGATGGGTTGCATGACATGCATATTTGCACATGGATCTGTGTATGAGCTTAACATACTTTGGATGGGGATTTACACACTGAGTCTCAATGACTCACCCCTTAGTTAATTTTGCAGGTAATCGTTAGATCGTGGATTTGGGAGCTGAGGTGGACTCGTGAAGGCCATACATTATTTTCTCGTAAACTTGTTCTCTTATTTCAACTTATTTTTAATTCGGGATTTTAAGTTGTAATAAGGCCGCTTTAACTGTATTTTTGGTATTTTATCTGGTTTAGCTTTTAATATGATTAATGCCTATTGTTATTAAATGCTCAATACGGGAATGTCCTAAACCCTTAATAACCGTTTTCCAAAATACTAACAAAAGGATATCAAGCAAATAAATATTTAAAGTCAAAATTTTTAACAAACGCGCAGTTTTTAAACAACCCTTTTATGTGACATGCCAGATCCGTCGTAATGTTTAGGCCGGGTTTGGGGTGTTACAATTATGGTATCAGAGCCTAGGTTCAAAAACTCGGCTGTGGGTTTGGGTTCAAAAATGTTTTCAAAGGATGGTTTAGAAAAATATATATCTCTTTTCTGGAAGTATGGCACCCGGGTCTCCGGCACCAAATCCGTAAGTTTCCTTTTTACTATATTCTAGTGTATGCTGAATGATTGTATTTATTCTGCGATGTGTGGATGTGATGCTTGAATATAGGAATTGTATGTATGTGTGAAAAATATTTGTTTTCTTCGATGTTAGGTGAAGGGGTTCCAAGATTTAGTTAGAAAGTGTATTAGTTTTATTAAGATCAGAGTGCGCAGCAAGAGCGTAGTGTGGTGGGTTAGGAGGTGTAACTGTTAGTTAGTTGGAAATTTCGAGGACGAAATTTCTTTAAGGAGGGTAGATTTGTAACATCCCGAAGTTGGGCCTAGTAGGATTGGGCCCAATGGGCCTTAGGAGTAGTAGCATTTAAAATTTTTGGGAGAACAGGAGATCGGCTTTAGTACAAGTTGGACTTATTAGAGAAGTGATTTTGGAAGGTTAGAGGGCTTCTATAAAGTCCCGGGATCGAACATTAGCTTTGGGGAAATTTTGGTTTTAGGCGAAAAAAACCCTGGAAGTTGGCAGGTAGGCCTTAAGAATAAAAAGTGGAGGAAAATGACACAAGTGGAGTGTGTGGTGTAGTGGCAAAGTGACGCCACATAAGAGACAATGGGGTGACTCCACAAGGAAGGAAGGAGGTCCAAGGTTCAAGTCTTGGCTTTTGCATTTTAGTTTCTTTTACTTGGATCTTAGAATTTGGGCCATAGTTTATATTTAGTTGCGCATGGTTTAAGGCACAAGAGGAGCTTGTGGCCAAGTGGTTAGCAGCGTAGATTATGCTACAAGGGAGCCTGGGTTCGAATCTCATGAGAAGCAAGGGAGTATTTATTTTGCGGATTTGACGATAAGAGTTTCAGTTGAATTTAAACTCTACTGACGAAGGGATCCCACATCGGAAAGATACAAAGAAGGAAGGTGAAGAGCTAGCTATATAAAGAGCATTCCAGGAGGAGAGTTATCATACCTGGTTGGCGTTGGGCAAAGGAGTGCTCGGAGCGCGGTTTAGCAGCTTCAGATTCCTATCAGGTGTGTAACACTCTCTACTCTAGTTGTAGAGCGGCAAATGCCGAAGTGCCGGTCACGGCAATAGTAGCCACACGAGCGTGCGAGCGCACGTGTGGGGCTTCGACGGATAGTTGAGGCCATCAGTAGTATTCTTGTGGGTTGGGATTGCTTGGGTCGCGATGGGCCGAAGTGGGCCCAATTGAGCAAAATGTATGATGGTATAGTATATAGTGAACTAGACTAGGTGGAACTTATATACGTGGCTAGATTTATGTTAGGTGGGCCAGACGAGCGTGTGGGCCCGAATGGGCCGAAATTGGGTTTTAGGCCCAATCATTCGGTAAAGACCGGAAATGATAGTTGAGTCACTCGGGGCGATATTGGGCCTTCGGGAAGGCCATTCCAGGTACAAAATTATTGAAATACCCTTAGAAGGTAGATTACGAAAATGCCCTTGGTAGGTAAAATTACGGTTATACCCTTAGAGGTTGATTAGCGTGATTATGTTGTTTTATATCTATCTGATTATGATGGTGATTCATGTTATACTTATATTTGATATATGTTTAGCATACATGACATACTACATACACGAATTATTATGTCATATTGCATGAGAATGATGAGAGGAGGGGGAAGATATGATTCTAGACTGTCACCAGTGGTTTTGACCACACAGTCGGTTGGCCCCGCTTTCTATATTATTTTTGTGACTAAGTCTCAGTGGTTTTGACCACCAGTGGTTTTGACCACACAGATATTATTTGTGACTACGGTCACCAGTAGTTTTGACCACATATTGCTATCTTTGTGACTCGTCCCAGTGGTTTGGTACCACAGTGGGTTGGCCCCACATATCGATATACGAGATTGTCATCAGTGGTTTTGACCACATTGTGGGTTGGCCCCACACATATTATTGTAACGACGGTCACCAGTGGTTTTGACCACACCGATATTATTTGTGACTACGGTCACCAGTGGTTTTGACCACCAGTGGTTTTGACCACACGGGGTAGATTTGGGAGTTTCGGATGGATAGGATGGATGGGTTGCATGACATGCATATTTGCACATGGATCTGTGTATGAGCTTAACATACTTTGGATGGGATTTACACACTGAGTCTCGATGACTCACCCCTTAGTTAATTTTGCAGGTAATCATTAGATCGCGGATTTAGGAGCTGAGGTGGACTCGTGAAGGCCATACATTATTTTCTCGTAAACTTGTTCTCTTATTTCAACTTATTTTTAATTCGGGATTTTAAGTTGTAATAAGGCCGCTTTAACTGTATTTTTGGTATTTTATCTGGTTTAGCTTTTAATATGATTAATGCCTATTGTTATTAAATGTTCAATACGAGAATGTCCTAAACCCTTAATAGCCATTTTCTAAAATGCTAACAAAAGGATATCAAGCGAATAAATATTTAAACTTGAAATTTTTAACAAACGCGCAGTTTTTAAACAACCCTTTTATGTGACATGCCAGATCCGGTCGTAATGTTTAGGCCGGGTTTGGGGTGTTACAATATTGGGCCTTGGGCCCATGTACACCATAATGACCGTAATACCCCTGTATGGTAAAATGACTGTAATGCCCCTGTAGGGTAAAATGACCGTAATACCCTTGTAGGGTAAAATGATTGTAATGCCCCTATAGGGTAAAATGACCGTAATACCCCTGTAGGGTAAAATGATTGTAATGCCCCGTAGGGTAAAATGACCGTAATGATCGTAATACCCCTATAGTGTAAAATGACCATAATGCCCCTATAGGGTAAAATGACTGTAATGCCCTTGTAGGGTAAAATGACCATAATGCCCCTGTAAGGTAAAATAACCGTAATACCCCTGTAGGGTAAAATGACCGTAATGCCTCTGTAGGGTAAAATGACTGTAGTACCCCTGTAGGGTAAAATGACCGTAATGCCCTGTAAAATAACCGTTATGCCCCTGTAGGGTAAATGGCTATTTTGCCCCTCGAGGGTAAATGATTGACTTGTGCTATGATTTGACTGTGCTTGTATGCCTATGATTTGATTGTCTTAACTGTGAATGATATGATGATTTGTGGGCCAAACATTTTGCATACATGACATACTACACGGGGTTGGGATTTTGGTTATGGAGGAAGTACTGTTCTGATAGGGTTGCACAGGTTGCACGAGACAACTGTAGACCCAGTAATGATCTGTTAAGGTCGCACGAGATGACTGTGGACCTACCAATGGCTTTAAGCCAGTTAATATGATTAGGGCTCTGTGCCAACCTACTTATGGCTCTGTGCTGTCTTGATTATGACTGTGTCGATCATATTTATCCGTGGCTGTGTGCCGGTCGTAATTATTGATGACTTTGTGTCGATCATACTTACCCATGGCTGTGTGCCGGTTATATTACCATAGCTGATGGCTATGTGTCAATTATGATACTATTACTGAAGGCTTAAAGCCGCATATATACTAGCAGCTTTGCTGTGATTTCGGTTAGTGCTGCAACCGGTGCTAACACTATAAGTGTAGGGATGGCGTGGGTGATTTATTCCCTACAAGTAGTGCAGGGTTGGACGGAGGCAAGTGCAGGGTTGGATGGGTTTGCATGCATCATGCATCATTCATACTGAGATTGTTACTGTGATGGGCTAGGCCCAATTGATTCTATTATGGGTTGTGACCCAAATGACATTGTTTTGGGTTTTGGCCCACATATACTCTGGACTGAACTGTACTGTTACTGTTAAAGGGCTCAGGCCCAGACTGATTCTGTTTCTGTATACCGACTGTTTCTTTAATAATGGGATTACACACTGAGTTTTCATAAACTCACCCCGTTTTAACATTTTAGGTAATCCCTAGCGTTAGAAGGTTCGGAGCTGCGAGAGACTCGGAGAGGGCCACACAACTGCACATGTTTTATTCTATTTTGCTCATTTACTCAAGCACTTTGATTTTGATTCGGGTTGTAATAAGCCCTCTATAATTTCTGGATTTTAAATTTGGGACTTTATTGATTGTGATTTATATTTGCTAGAAGTAGAACACCGTTTTCCAAAACAATAACATTTTCAAACACTACATTTCCTCAACTCAATTTTTAAATATCACGTTTTTGTAAATCATTTGTTTTAAATTAAGCTTCCGCAACAAATAAGGTTTTAAAGGTAATAACATTTTAAAAGGGAATAACTTTTTAATAAATCACGATTGAAAATAAACAAACGTAAACTGAGGTTTTGTACATGTTTTAAATGGCAAGAAGTTTAAAATTTCAAGAAGGGTTTTCAATGAAAACATGGTTTTCGAAAAACACTTCAATGTGACACGCTAGATTCGGTCATAACGTCTAGGCCGGGATTCGGGTATTGCATTTAGATTTTATAGAATTCATTTAAACTTTCATAGCTATTTCATAGAGCTTGGAATCAATACTCTACATCACTTCATCAAATGTGAGTGGGTTGTCATTTTCTTGTTTGACATACTTAGTGTTTAAATCACTTTTGCTAGACTTGAAGAACTCAGGCCTAGGAGAGACCCCCCCATTGTGATGAAGCTCCTTATGTTGCTAATATTTAGTATGTCTACTATTAGGAGTTGTTTTCGGAACTGTTACTATAGGGCTATTTTTATTTCTCAAAAGTTTCTCAAGTGCTTTTTTACTTTGAGGTTTAAGGTCATTCATGTAACTCTCCTTAAGTAAGGTAGCATGAATCGATACTATAACATTTTCTCTTTCAGGTTATAAAACAAACTAACCTTGTTCTTTTAGGATATCCCACAAACATGAACAATTATGTCTATAAATCCAACTTCCTTGCATCTTTGTCCAATACGTAGGCTGGGCATCCCTCGTTCCTTTTGCATTAAAAAATCGCTCAGTCACCTTACTTTCCAAGCAAGATTCATGTTGTGGAAGATCAACTCCTTTAAGTGAACTTAAGGTGTCATCTTTCAAAAGTCTAGTGATTATTTTTTGGTTAATATGACCAAGTCTCAAATGTCAAAGGTACGCCTCATTAGAGTGAGAAGTCTTAAGCATTTTATTCATTAATTCAATTTCAAGTAGTGTGTACATATTTTGTTTGATGAAGTGGGGATTATTTGACATTTGTCCATTATAAATAATAGTACAATTTATAAAAATTGTAATAGTATTATTAAAACTCAAGGTTAAGCCATCTTTAAGTAAACATGCAACAGAAATTAAGTTTCTCTCGAAACAAGGTAGATAGAAAATGTCTTTTAAAATAATCTTCCTAAAATTATCAAAGTAAAGGTGTACATATTCCACTGTTTTAGTTTCCACACTTCCATATTCAGTTCGTAATAGGAGAATCTTATCTTAAGATCTTTCATTTCCTTGAACACTTGTAGTGAAACACAACATGATTAGTGGCTCTAGAATCAATGACCCAGTGGTCTATCGAATCTTCCACTAAGCAAATTTCTACCATAAAGAGTTTCATACCTTTTCCATTAGTGGCTAGGTAATCCTTCCACTCTTTGCAGTTGACCTTGAAATGTTCTTTCTTATTGTAGAAGAAACACTTTGACCTAGATAAGTTTTTAGGCTTTTTAGTTCTCTTTCTTTCCACTTTAGGTGGCCTAGAGGACATAGTCTTTATTCTCTTAGCATGCTTTCCATACCCTTTAGGGGAAGAAGCAACTGCTAAGTTTGCTTATGCTTTTCAGACCGATTGATTGCCATTTAACATCACCTCGTAGGATTGTAACTCCTTCATGAGTGTGTAAGCTTAGTTTCTTGGTTCCAAGGTTATATGCGGCCCTAAAGCCTGCATAGTTCTTGGACAAGATTTTGAACACCATTTCAATTTGTGTATTTTGGTCCAGATTGGTCTCATTATCCATGACCTTGGCAATATAACCCATAAGAGTAATCATATGGTATTTGACTGGAATATTTGGTTTTTGTTGAGCATTCATCAAACTAGTTATAGCTGAATGTCGAGCCAAAGTAGCTTGGCCTTTGAATATGTCCTCTAGTTTTTCTAAAATCGCTTTGGCTATTTTACAACTCTTTAATTGCTTATAAAGATACCGGTCATGTTGCCAACATGTACCAACGAGCTATCTTATCGGATTCTTCCTAACAATTTCCAGCATCAGCTTGGTTGGTTGGAGGGGATTTGTTATTAAGAACTGTCTTGAGTTTCTCACATCTTAGGATAATCATGAGGTTCTTTTTTCAATCCTTATAGTTATTTCCGTTCAATTTGTTCTCAAGGGGTATGTTTAATAAGGAGTAGGTGTCATTTTGAACTGAAAAATAAAACATCCATTCATTAATAACTTTGTATTAATATTTTTTTTAAAAAAAATTTGCAACAAACAATATGCAGTAAGATGATGCATGTGTCTTACGTTAAACCTTGAAAATATTTGAACGTCGTTGCAATGATAATTCCTACATGGATTGAATTAAGACACCTTGAGGCAAACTTAATCAACTACAAAGAACATGAATTTCCATCCAAGTAATATGTGAATCTAATCACTTAGGTATTCACACATACTAATAATCATTTCATGTTTGACCATCATTCTACTAAGGTAGAACTTTGTGGGAAGTTGCTTAACTAGAATGATATTGAGTGTATAGCCATCAACTCAACATCTATTATTACATGTAACACGAATGAGTCATCTTGGGACAATCTCAACGAGTTACATTTATGACTAGTTATCCTTTATAAAAAAAATTCTTCAATGGATTCCACATGATAATACCTACCTCAGGGCTGACAAATTATCATATGCTATCACAAGATAATTATCTCTTTTAAGGAAATCTCCTCAGTGAAATCTACATGACAATACCTACTTTAAGGCTAAAACATTATCATGCCATCACAAGAGACCATTAATGGAGCCCATAAGTCTTGTTTAGGTACATTCTCCCACTTAATCTTTTAGAAAACATGCAATGTTTTATTTCTGATTTCAATCATGAATGATTAAAATGTCATGACAAGTACATGTGATATTATTTTTCCTAAAATGTATGATATGCATATGATACATATGAATGAACATACTTTCTAATCAATTTAACTATCACCACGCTATAATATAAAAGCATAAAATTAAATAACTTTGATCAACCAAAGTTTCCATGTATCCATCATAGAAAAATATATAATTTTACATTTATTATCAAAAAATATTCTTTGTATCTTCTAGGTAAAAGCCAAATATCCTAGTAAACCCAAAAGACTTGAAAAATCACTGAAGGCATCTATCGTTAAACCGTCGTCACCGCCACAGATCACCATTTTTGTCACCTTCAACACCGTCGTTGTCGATGCCATTTTCATCGATCATCACCGTCATCAACTGCCCAATCATTGTCGGGCATCACCAGCCACCACCAGTTGGCTCACTTCTAGCCATCGTCGGTCGATGTTGACTTTCTTGATCGACCCACTGTTGGTCCTTTGATAGTTGGTTGGGTCAGGTTTGTGTCGTTTAGATCGATTTTGGATATGTCTTGGTTTTCCAGGTTTCACCGAAAATTAGGTTATAGAAAACCTAAGTCCATTTTTGACTCACATGAATTATTCTAAAATTAAAATAAAACCTATGTGGAGATGATAGTCCACGATTTAATTACATATCCCAAAAATTTATTAAAACCTAAAATTACAACCAATCTAATTTGTAGGAATCACAACTTTGGCTAAATTAATTTATCAAATATATAACAAAATAATTAATAATATATTCATTCACAAACGCAACCTAAAACATTCATATAATTACAAGAATACCATATCTTATAAAAAAATTAACCAGTCATGAAGAAGAGAGAAAATTTGGTAACGATTTATACTATAAACAAAGCAAGACCTAACCCTGGTACCAATCGTTAGAAAAATTCAGTTAAGAAAATGGTTTATTGTAACAGCGGAAGTTTAAAAATTTTCTAAGCTAAGCCAGTTTATGATATTTATAACAATAAAATTTTTGAGAAAACATCCTATGCTTTGTGCGAGATGGATTTGAATCATTCCTAGCTTTCAATCGAGTGGTATTCTTCGCTATCCTCATACCTCAAATTACACCAATTATGGGCTCGAGCAACACAAACCAAATACAAAACAAGAAACGATTTTACTACTTTTAGTAGGAAAGTAATTCTCTCAACAGAAACCAATAGAAATCTAATTCCCAGGAAATATAATTTAGTTTAAGAACATGATCTCCCACTACTTTCTGGCAGGATAACTATATATAAAACTTGTGTTAATAGCTCTACCAGTACCATCAATTTATAGGGAGAGATAGGAGAATCCTTGTTGATTAAGACTTACACAAATAATTTTTATTTTTAATAGAAAACACACTTTTACTCCAACTGGAGTAGGGGTGGGTGGCACACCCTAGGAAAATTTACTAGGGTTGATGCATCTCTCATCTTGTATGAGGGTATTTGGGCCTCTCCTGTATTGGGTCCAAATATATGTGTTTTTTGGACTTTTAACCAAACAAATTATAATTTAATCCAAACCAATACTTGTTTTCTATTTCCTAAAATAAATATTATTTATTCTATTAATTTAGGTAATAAAATTAGCAAAATTAATTTCTAATTAAATTGTAACACCCAATACTCAACCTGATCGTCAAGTTCGAACTATAAGGTGGCACATTCATTGCTGGAGCAACTACGAACAAATCACAATTTGATTCAAACTAGTAAACATTCAAATACAAGTAAAATAGGCATATAAACTGATAAATATTCATTTTTTGGTCTTATACGAGCTTACAAAAGCTCTAATGTTAACTCGAGGTTGAATTAGGACTAAACTGTAATGAAACACCCAAAACCCGGCCCACGAGCCTTGACCGGATCTGGTATGTTCCTCGAAGGAAACCGGTTCAAAATTCGTTTATTACTTTGGAAAGACTATGTGTTTTGAAAGAAAAATTATTATTGGGTTGGGCTTGAATTGAAAAGGAGTTTATTTTACTAAAAACCCTTTACTTTAGGTGACAAAACGTTTAGGGTTTGTTTTAAAATAAATTTACTTAATTCATTAATTAATAGTAGTTCGCAGTCATAACAAATAAAACTAAAAATAAAGAAATTCAACTATGGCTTTATTACATCAAATAATCCCAAAATTAAAATTTAAAATACTTAAAATAAAATAAAAGTCCAAATCGTAAATTTCTTGTTGTGCATTGCCATCCCTAAGCTTCTGCCGAACCCGGTCCATTACTGATCGTCACCTGCAAATAGTCCCACAGCGGGGTGAGTCAAACAGACTCAATGTGTAACCAACACTAAGAATTAACATTTCAGGCATGCATTATCATATCACATACATATTCATATAATAGGTAAAAATAATGATGCAACCCAAACCCAAACCTAGATAGCCATCCGCTACACTTCCCCGTACCAACCTGCACACCGTGGGAACTACTAAGTGGACCCTCCATCCGCTACACACCATCGAAGGCAGTCGCTGCAGTCGACGTGCTCATCGCCCTTATAGTTTCGTGGTCTTAGGTCACCACTTTCAGATTTCGTGGTCTTAGGTCACCACTTTCAGATTTCGTGGTCTTAGGTCACCACATTCAGATCTCGTGGTCTTAGGTCACCACATTCACTTCCCCTTTTCAATAACCCATATGCCCCATATCATACATATCATGCATATTACTTAATTTCGCATTCTTATCACTTTTCACATGTTACATATATAACATAATTTCATATTCCTAGTAGGAGTAGGAAACGTACCTGAGTACTTTTGTACCACTACATGGTACCTTAGTCATAATTTCACATTCTTAATAACATATTTAGTTTAAAACATAGCCATGAACATATTAAAACTTAGGGTAGGGTACACACCTGATTTGCTTAGCGGTTCACTTAAATCCCGAAAAGCTTTGATCTAATGCCTTAGATCTTAATTCCTACATTCAGCCAACCTTAATATATTAGCATAAAGCCTATTCGGCTATAAAACCAAATCCTAGTAGGATTTGTATACTTAAAACCTACCTTGTTGCCGATTGGGACACCAACAAATCCCGGAAACTTGTATTCTTCTCCTCTGAAATCAGCTAATCACTAGATCCCTTGAATCGGTTAGTTTTCGATTAAAACAAATAGATCTAAGTACTTAAGATAGGGCCTTGGCTGAATATGTGAGTACACTTACCTTGAAATTCTCAAATCCCGAAAAGTATCCTTTCTTGGAGTCGACAGTTGCAGAATCCCGAAACACTCCTTATAATTTCGGCCACAAAATAATAATGATATTAGTTCCTATATTGCGGCTTAAAGAAGAGAATAAATTGATGACCATAAAATTCTTACCCTTAATATTGAATTCGACAGATCCCTCCTGACACCACTTCAGAGATTCGGCTTAGAGACTTGATGAACAATTGGCTATGAGCCCCCTATGCATTCGGTTCCAAAGATGAAAGAAGAGAGGAATATTAGGCTTAGAAGGAATCGGCTAGGAGGCTAAAAGAAAAAGAAGAAAAAGATGGATGCTCAACAACAAGAAGAAATTCGGCAGAGAGGAAGGAGAATTTGCTTAAGTAATTCAGCAAAGGAAGAGTGAATGAATGAATGGCCTCTTTTCCTCTAGTAGCCGAAATTACTAGCTAGAGTCCCTTACTTGGTCACCACTCTCCGTTATTTTGATAGCTTTATCCCTTGAATTATCACTTTATTAAAAGAAATTAATCCAACAATTATCTCTTGAAAATAATGATAAATAAATCTATTATTTATCTCCTATTTAGCCAAAATTTAAAGAGAATAAAACTCCTCTCTTAAAAGCCTTATTGCCGTCCATCTCTCTGCTCCTTGTAGCAAAAATAAAAATTTTATTTTGCTTCCTAAGTGACTCGAACTCAGGCCCACATGCATAGCTTGTGGCGTCACTTACCTGGGCCTTAAGTGGTATCTCCAGGCCACTTTAACAAGTTGATTCTTGTGTCAAATTTCCTCTATTAATTTTCTTAAGACCACATTGCCTTAGTTTCCTCTTTTAAACCTTAAAACTCAACATTTTCTATGTCATTTCCTTACATTTCTAAGTTTCCAAAAACGTTCGTTTCCCTCCTTTAACCTAACATTTCCTTACATTTCCAAGTTTCCAGAAATGTTCACCTTCCTCTTTTAAACTTAACATTTCCATACATTTTCAGGTTTCCAAAAATGTTCAAAATACATTCATAACACATAAGATATGTCAATCCATACAATTAAACCAAAAATGCATAGGCCCTTTCCAAAATGTTACAGTTCTACCCCCCTTAAAATAATTTCATCCTCGAAATTTCTTGGTTAAAATAATTGAGGGTATTGCTGTCGCATTGCCTCTTCTAGTTCCCACGAAGCTTCCTCCGATCCACGATTGTGCCATAACACTTTGACTAGAGGAACTGACTTCTTCCGTAATACTTTCACATCACGTTCCAATATCTGAATCGGCTCTTCTTCGTAGGATAAGTCTGGCCTTAGCTCCACTTCTTCAACTGGTACCACATGAGATGGATCTGATCGGTAACGACGTAGCATGGATACATGGAATACGTCGTGCATCTGCTGCAACTCTGGTGGCAACTTTAACTGGTAGGCCACTGGTCCAACTCGCTTCAGTACTCGATAAGGCCCTATGAACCTTGGGCTTAACTTCCCTTTGCGACCAAACCTCATCACCTTCTTCCAAGGTGAGACTTTCAGAAACACTTGGTCTCCCACTTCAAACTCTATTTCCTTCCGCTTAAGGTCGGCGTACGACTTCTGCCTATCAGAGGCTTCCTTTAACCGTGCCCTGATTGTCTCAACCTTTTCTTCAGTTTCTGCCACTAACTCTGGACCCAAAACTCGACGTTCTCCTAACTCAGTCCAACAAGTAGGAGTTTGACATTTCCGACCATACAACGCTTCATATGGTGCCATCCTAATGCTAGCTTGATAGTTGTTGTTGTAGGCGAACTCTGCTAAAGGCAAATAGTCTTCCCAACTTCCTCGGAAGTCCATCACACAGCCTCTCAACATATCCTCCAACACTTGTATAACCCGTTCAGACTGCCCGTCTGATTGTGGATGAAAAGCCATAGTGAAGTCCAACTTAGTGCCTAAAGCTTGATGAAGTGCCCTCCAAAACCGAGACGTAAACCTTGGGTCTCTATCGGAGATGATCAATACCGGTACTCCATGTAACCTCACAATTTCCGCTACATATAATTTGGCCAACTTTTGAAGAGAATAGTCAACTCTTACGGGGATGAAGTGCGCAGACTTGGTCAAACGGTCCACTATTACCCATACCAAGTCCTTCTTAGTAGGCGTAAGGGGAAGCCCACTAACGAAGTCCATGGTAATTCTCTCCCACTTCCACTGCGGAATCTCAATTGGCTGAAGTAATCCCGATAGAACTTGGTGTTCAGCCTTAACTTGCTGACACGTCAGACATTTTCCCACGAATTCAGTAACTTCCCGTTTAAGATCAGGCCACCAAAACTGTTCCCTTAGATCTCTGTACAGCTTAATGCCTCCGGGATGCATAGCATAAGGGCTACTATGTGCCTCCCGAAGAATCCTTTGTCTTAACTCTTCGTCCCTCGGCATACAGACTTTTCCTTTGTAGCATAATACTCCTTCAACATTAACGCCATAATCCTCTAACTCTCCATTCTGTACTTGCTGTAACTTAGCACTTAGGTCCTTATCAGCCAACTGTCCCTCTTTCACCTCATTGAGCCATGTAGGCTTGACTTGCAACTCTGCTAACAGACTTCCATCATCATACAAACTCAAGTGTGCGAACATAGCCCTTAGATTCGACACAACCTTCCGACTTAGGGCATCAGCTACCACATTCGCCTTGCCCGGGTGGTACTCTATCGAGCAATCATAATCCTTCAATAACTCCACCCACCTTCGCTGCCTCAAGTTCAACTCCTTTTGAGTCAACAGATACTTAAGGCTCTTGTGGTCTGTGTAGATTATCGACCTTTCTCCATAAAGGTAGTGCCTCCAAACCTTAAGAGCGAAAACCACTGCTGCCAATTCCAAGTCATGAGTGGGGTAGTTAACCTCATGCGGCCTTAACTGTCGAGACGCATAAGCGACTACTTTTCCTTCTTGCTTTAGCACACAGCCTAATCCCGTGTGAGAAGCGTCACAGTATACCACAAAATCCTTCCCTCCTCCGGCTGAATTAACACTGGAGCTTCCGTCAACACTTTCTTAAGCTTTTCAAAGCTCTCCTGTTGCTTATCAGTCCATTCAAAGGGTACTTCCTTCCTTAGCAACTTTGTCAAAGGCGCGGCTATTGACGAGAACCCTTCCACGAACCTTCTGTAATAGCCTGCCAAACCTAAGAAACTTCGGATCTCAGCCACGGACCTAGGTGGTTTCCAATCCAACACTGCTTCGATCTTCCTAGGATCCACTCTTATTCCCTCTGCGGATACCACATGCCCTAAGAATGCCACCTTCTTAAGCCAAAATTCACACTTGCTGAATTTGGCATAGAGCTTCTTCTCCCTTAATACTTCCAACACAACCCGTAGGTGCTCATCATGCTCCTCCTTCGACTTCGAATACACCAGGATGTCATCGATAAACACGATAACGAACCTATCCAAATAGGGTTGAAAAACCCGGTTCATCATATCCATGAACGCGGCTGGAGCGTTCGTCAACCCAAACGGCATCACTACAAACTCAAAATGGCCGTATCTTGTCCTAAAAGCCGTCTTATGGATATCTGCCTCCTTCACCTACAACTGATGATATCCCGACCTTAAATCTATCTTCTAGAATACTGCGGCCCCCTTCAGCTGATCGAACAAGTCATCGATCCTTGGCAAAGGATACTTGTTCTTAATGGTCAGCTTATTCAACTGACGGTAATCTATGCACATTCGCATAGTTCCGTCCTTCTTCTTTACAAACAAGACCGGTGCTCCCCATGGAGACACACTGGGTCGAATGAACCCACGATCCAACAATTCTTGGATTTCAGCCTTGAGCTCAACCAACTCTTTTGGTGCCATACGATACGGGGCAATTAACACAGAAGCTGTTCCCGGTAGCAAGTCTATTCCAAACTCCACCTCCCTATCTGGGGGTATTTATGGTAATTCCTCCGAAAACACATCTTCAAAGTCCCTTACCATTCTAACCCCACTGACACCTTTTTCCTTTCCACCCAACGCACTTACGAAGGCTAAGAACGCCCTGCACCCTTTCCTAACCATTTTCTTTGCCTTCAACGCCGAAACTACGTTAGACAGGTAGTTTCTTCTTTCTCCGATCATTTCTACTACTTCATCCTCCGGGGTCCTTAGTTCCATACATTTAGCCGCACAATCCAACACGGCTCGATGCTTTACTAGTCAGTCCATTCCAAGTATGAGTTTAAACTCCCCAAAGGGTAGTTCCATTAAGTCAGCCCGAAAGTTCACTCCCTGAATCTCTAGGGGTACATTCCGAAAGATCTTCTCCACCACTACATTTTGGCCTAATGGGCTTACTACAGTCATCTGCCTATCAGAAAGTTCAAAGTCTAGGCCTAGTGTTTCCACTATACTACATGCAACATAAGAATGGGTCGAACCCACATCAATTAGAGCAAAATAGGGCTTGCCATAAATAAAGAACGTACCGGTTATAACATCCGGCGCGTCTCCATCCTCCCTCTGGCGAACCGCATAAACCAAACCCGGTTGCCTTGCCTCAGCATTAGCAGTACCTCTGCCCTGTGTTCCACGTCCTCTGCCAGCACCACTACCTCTGTTATTCGAACCACGACCTCGTTGAGGCTGCTGCCCCCCTCTACCAGCCTGATTAACATTCTGAGCTGCTGGTCGACTTTCATCTGGTTTCTTAGGACAATCCTTGATCATATGGTCTTTGGTCCCACACCTAAAACATCCTCCCGTCTTCTTCCAGCACTCTCCTAAGTGCTTCTTTCCACATAGATCACAAGGACGATACTGCCCTCCTGTACCAACTTGCTGACCTCGCGGCCCATCCACTCTAGGCCTCTTTTGAAACTTCCCAGACGATCCAAAACCTCTTTTTGGCCTATTCTGATCCATGGTCTGCTTGGTAGAATCCTTAATTCCCTCGGCTACCTTGGCCTTTTCTACTAAAGCAAAAAACTCTCGCTCCTGATGCGGTGCTATCAACAATCTCAGATCATCCCTTAGTCCGTCCTCAAAACGGACACAGTGCTCATGCTCAGTTGCCACTACTCCTCGAGCATACCGACTCAACCTCAGAAATTCAGCTTCATATTCCGCAACGGACTTGTTCCCTTGAACCAGTCCCAGAAATGCTTTCCTTTGCTCATCAGTATACCTGGTTCCAACATACTTCTTTTGATACGCTTCCTTGGCATACTCCCAGGTCAGATCCTCAGCCGTGGCACCATCCCGAACAGTTAACCACCATTGGTAAGCTTCATCGCGTAACAGTGCCACCATTCCTTTTAGCTTCTCCTCAGGGGTCAGATCAAGCTCATCCATAATGCGCTCGGTTGCCTCCAACCAGTACTCAGCTGTACTGGGTGCCACGCCAGATACTCCACGAAACATTTCAGCTCCATTAGCTCGGAGCCGCTCAGGTATAGATTTTCGAGTTCCTGAATTTCCTCCTGCACCAGCCACCAACTCAAGAACTCGCAGCACAGCCTGCGATACGACATCATCCCCCGTCTGAGACTGCTGCTCAACCCCAACAGCTGGGGGTGGTGGTGGCGGTGGTACCTCATTATCAGACCCTTGACCCGATCTAACGGGTTCTGACACAGTCATTCTTCCTCTACCGCGTCCACGACGGCCACGTCCTCTAGAACTCATTTCTATCGTCGCGATCTGATTAAAAAGTTTTATGAATTAGTCCTTGTTTCATTTATTACCCGCGAAGAAGTTTTATGAAAAGAATTTTAGGAGTGGTTCTTTCGTATTCATACATGCACAGTCTTTTCATTCATACATCCATCAATCAATTATGAACTTTCGTTCATTTAGAGAAACGTTGTAGTTTTCATTTTTGTTGTTTTCCCACTACCTAGGGGTATTTTCGTAATTTCTCCTACAGGGGTATTTTCGTAATTTTTCAAAAGAAAAAGTTCCTTGGTGATTTTGTCAAAAAGTATTTTGGAATTTTTAGATTCCCGGGGTGTTTTGGAAAATTTTGAAATCCGGGGGTATTTCGGTAAATTTGGATCTCGGGGGTATTTTGGTAATAAACCAGGGTAAATTTGTAAAGTTTAATATTTCCGGGGTATTTCAAAATTTTGCAAAACTTTGAGAGTTCTTTTTGAGAATTGTACTTTTCAGAACGGTGATGTTGTAAAAATTTGGAATCAGGGTCATTTTGGTAATTTTGTAAGTTAGGGGCAGTTTTGTAATTTTTTCCAAAATCAAGGTATTTTTGATAGTTTGCAGATTAGGGTTTTTGAACCTTTAGAAAATAATGAAATTTTGGTAAGACTGTTGGGTAGTTGGACATTTTATAAACCAAGGGCATTTTTGTAATTTTACCACTAGGGGTATTTTTGTAATTTCATAAATCAGAAATTTTTTTCGGAATTTTTTTTATAGAGATAGTTTTCACAAATTAAGAGGGTGATTTTAAGAGTTTTAAAACTAGGGGTTTTTTTTTATAGAAACACAGCTAGTTCCCTTTTGGGTTTTAGTCATTGTGTTTAGCCTATGACCGAGTCCTCTTGGTCAGGGTGAACCAAAGCTACGCACCAGGTAGGATTCGAATGGAGAGAAGGTGAGTCACACGGACTGCTTAAGTACCAAGCTCCCACTGAAACCATTCCTAGACATGCGCACAGAGGTTGCCACACCCACTGAGTCACCCGAAGCTACGCACCAGGTAGGATTCCAGCGAAGAGGAGGTGAGTCACTAGGACTGCTTAAATACCAGGCTCTTCCGGATCCAATCCTAGACATGCGCACAGGGGTTGCCACACCCTAACTTGGTGACTTAGCCATAGGTTTGTTTAAGCATGTATTAAATCTTATGTATTTGTTGGGGTACACTAGTCCTAGGGTTCTCATACTTATCATACAATTCTACGTGCCATTTCGTTTCTACCCTTCATAATATAATCACATAAAGCACACAGATGGTTAGGGGTACTTACCTGGTGGACTGCGGGTCGGAGACTTAGGTGCCATGCCAGAAAACCCTGCTTATCTTCAAAAACTCATTTGGGCTCGATTTGAAAACGTTTTGGGCCTTAAACCCCAGGCCGGGAGTTTGAAACTGGGCTCTGATACCAAATTGAAACACCCCAAACCCGGCCCACGAGCCTTGACCAGATCTGGTATGTTCCTCGAAGGAAACCGGTTCAAAATTCGTTTATTACTTTGGAAAGACTATGTGTTTTGAAAGAAAAATTATTATTGGGTTGGGCTTGAATTGAAAACGAGTTTATTTTACTAAAAACCCTTTACTTTAGGTGACAAAACGTTTAGGGTTTGTTTTAAAATAAATTTACTTAATTCATTAATTAATAATAGTTCGCAGTCATAACAAATAAAAGTAAAAATAAAGAAATTCAACTATGGCCTTATTACATCAAATAATCCCAAAATTAAAATTTAAAATACTTAAAATAAAATAAAAGTCCAAATCGTAAATTTCTTGCTGTGCATGGCCATCCCTAAGCTTCTGCCGAACCCGGTCCATTACTGATCGTCACCTGAAAATAGTCCCACAGCGGGGTGAGTCAAACAGACTCAATGTGTAACCAACACTAAGAATTAACATTTCAGGCATGCATTATCATATCACATGCATATTCATATAACAGGTAAAAATAATGATGCAACCCAAACCCAAACCTAGATAGCCATCCGCTACACTTCCCCGTACCAACCTGCACACCGTGGGGACTACTAAGTGGACCCTCCATCCGCTACACACCATCGAAGGCAGTCGCTGCAGTCGACGTGCTCATCGCCCTTATAGTTTCTTGGTCTTAGGTCACCACTTTCAGATTTCGTGGTCTTATGTCACCACATTCAGATACCGTGGTCTTAGGTCACCACATTCAGATCTCGTGGTCTTAGGTCACCACATTCACTTCCCCTTTTCAATAACCCATATGCCCCATATCATACATATCATGCATATTACTTAATTTCGCATGCTTATCACTTTTCACATGTTACATATATAACATAATTTCATATTCCTAGTAGGAGTAGGAAACGTACCTGAGTACTTTTGTACCATTACATGGTACCTTAGTCATAATTTCACATTCTTAATAACATATTTAGTTTAAAACATAGCCATGAACATATTAAAACTTAGGGTAGGGTACACACCTGATTTGCTTAGCGGTTCACTTAAATCCCGAAAAGCTTTGATCTAATGCCTTAGATCTTAATTCCTACATTCGGCCAACCTTAATATATTAGCATAAAGCCTATTCGGCTATAAAACCAAATCCTAGTAGGATTTGTATACTTAAAACCTACCTTGTTGCCGATTGGGACACCAACAAATCCCGGAAACTTGTATTCTTCTCCTCTGAAATCGGCTAATCACTAGATCCCTTGAATCGGTTAGTTTTCGGTTAAAACAAATAGATCTAAGTACTTAAGATAGGGCCTTGGCCGAATATGTGATTACAGTTACCTTGAAATTCTCAAATCCCGAAAAGTATCCTTTCTTGGAGTCGACAGTTGCAGAATCCCGAAACACTCCTTATAATTTCGGCCACAAAATAATAATGATATTAGTTCCTATATTGCGGCTTAAAGAAGAGAATAAATTGATGACCATAAAATTCTTACCCTTAATATTGAATTCGACAGATCCCTCCTGACACCACTTCAGAGATTCGGCTTAGAGACTTGATGAACAATCGGCTGTGAGCCCCCTATGCATTCGGTTTAAAAGATGAATGAAGAGAGGAATATTAGGCTTAGAAGGAATCGGCTAGGAGGCTAAAAGAAAAAGAAGAAAAAGATGGATGCTCAACAACAAGAAGAAATTCGGCAGAGAGGAAGGAGAATTTGCTTAAGAAATTCGACAAAGGAAGAGTGAATGAATGAATGGCCTCTTTTCCTCTAGTAGCCTAAATTACTAGCTAGAGTCCCTTACTTGGCCACCACTCTCCCTTATTTTGATAGCTTTATCCCTTGAATTATCACTTTATTAAAAGAATTTAATCCAACAATTATCTCTTGAAAATAATGATAAATAAATCTATTATTTATCTCCTATTTAGCCGAAATTTAAAGAGAATAAAACTCCTCTCTGAAAAGCCTTATTTCCGTTCATCTCTCTGCTCCTTGTAGCAAAAATAAAAATTTTATTTTGCTTCCTAAGTGACTCGAACTCAGGCCCACTTGCATAGCTTGTGGCGTCACTTACCTGGACCTTAAGTGGTATCTCCAGGCCACTTTAACAAGTTGATTCTTGTGTCAAATTTCCTCTATTAATTTTCTTAAGACCACCCTGCCTTAGTTTCCTCTTTTAAACCTTAAAACTCAACATTTTCTATGTCATTTCCTTACATTTCCAAGTTTCCAAAAACGTTCGTTTCCCTCCTTTAACCTAACATTTCCTTACATTTCCAAGTTTCCAGAAATGTTCACTTTCCTCTTTTAAACTTAACATTTCCATACATTTTCAGGTTTCCAAAAATGTTCAAAATACATTCATAACACATAAGATAATTCATTTCATAGAATTAAACCAAAAATGCATAGGCCATTTCCAGGATGTTACATGTAATGTTTACAAAATTCCAAGTTGATGTTGGGACATTGGGGATTCCTCATTGCGATGCCACGTATTGACTTGGCTCCTTGTTGCAACGACCCATGCTAAACCTCACATCGAGGCATGATTTGAGTTTGAATGTCTGTTCTATGGTAAGAGAGGAGTAAATTCTTTTAGTTTTATAATAAGTATGGTTAAGAGGATGAATTGATATGTTTTGAGTTAAGAGTGGATAAGTCTTAAGGGTTTCCATGAAAAAGAGATGTGCATCTGTATTTTAAGAATGATTGTCCCTTATGATGATCTATAAATGTGGAAAGTGAGGGGTATTGAATCTTCTTCTAGAATTATTCTGAATCTAAATTAGTGTTATCTTGAGTTATGAGATTATGATATAATACAATATGGAATTCGCTTGAATGGTCTAGTAGTACTCTTTTGCACGAGTATGTGTACCGTTGAACCAGGATATGTCTGAAGATGAAATTGATAGTATTTAGTTCTACATAGGCATTCGCCAAAATTTATGTATCCGCCCGTGATAAATGTTATTGAACAACTATTTAAAATAAGAGTATGTGTTAAGATATAGTTGTTGGAAGTGGACTCGAAGGTTATGTCTGCAAAGAATTTATTATGTGACAAGAGATTTATGGAAGTTTTGGAAGGATTCCTTAGTTAACTAGATAGAAAGATTGAAGATGAAAAGAGCATAATAACTAGCGTATAAGAATATGATAAAACTATAGTGATATCCACTAAAATCAGTGATGCAGAATAATGGTTGACACAATAGTTTATATAAGATTCCAAGTATCCATCAAGGTATTGTTGTGTTAAACTAACTAAGTAATCATGTACTTACAAGACTTGTTATTGCTTTCAGGTACTTGAGATGAGACTTTGCCTGAAGGGACAACGCCAGGAGTATGCCAAAGTGGTGGCAGAGTGGGCTATTATGCATACAGTAGAGATGTGGCATAGTCTAGGAATACGGCTTTTGAGTCTGTATTAAATAAACTTCCATTTTGTAAGGATTTGTATCGAATCTATTGTAATAAGATTATTTTACGTTACTTCCATTGTTTTCATACAATACGTTTCTAATTAAAATGTCAAATAACAATCTTAAATAAATGAAAAATTGTAAACGTTACTTCCCTTGTTTTCATACAATAAGTTTCTAATTAAAATGTCAAATAACAATCCTAAAGAAATGAAAAATTGTAAACTATTTTCGTTAATGCTTTAGCTTTGTGAAGTAACACCCGAAATCCGGATCTGGTGAATCAGGTTGGCTTTGGAGCGTTACAAACCACATATCACATTTCAATCTCATCATATCATTTAGCATTCTTTATCGTACTCATTTTTCCTATATTCAACCAGTACACAGTTTTGACATTCAATACCGTCACAAAATTCAATTCAATATATGTTCTCACTCACATTCATAACCACAATCCAATTCATTTTCCAAACAAATATATGCATGTCCTACACATATGCTACTCAACTTCCATAACACATATCACATTTCAAGATAATTTATATCAGTTCTCATTTTATTCAATTTGGTCCATATCTCGATATTCAATCATAATCATAGCAATTTTGTTTAATTAACCATTAATAACTCACATTAATACCATATAATGCAAAATATCCTGAACATGCAGTAAATAATTTGTTCCTGAATTATAGAAATACAAACCGGAGACTCACATCACTCGTTAACAGCTCTTGCTTTTGCTTTCCCTTTCGATGGCCTAACATCGACGTTAGCTACGAATAATAATTCAACAATAAAATAGTACCAAATTCCATCCAAATCACATTCATATAATATGCTAATTATATTTTGCAATTTATTCAATTTAGTTACTAAACTTACGACAATCATAACTTTCAATTCCTAGCTTTGAATTAAAATCCTATTTGACATTTATTCATTATGAATCTCCTACTTTCTCTTCATACCAAAATTTCATAATAGTTTTGCATTTTATTTAATTTGGTCCATAATGTACAAAACTAATAATTATGCTTTACAATTTAATCCTTTTCATAACCAAAGCCTAATTTCTATTAATTTCACACCTAATTCTTTAGGAAATCAACAATGACAACTTTCTAAAACTTTAACAATTTTACAAATTGGTAGATGGCTAGTTAAATCAAGCTCCCATGATTTCAAATCTATAAAAATTATAAGAGAAGTACCTAATCGAGCTTACTAATTGATGGTTGAATATGGAAGCTTCAAAAATAACTTTCTCTTTTTCTTTCTATGATGAATCAGTGTAGAGAGGATGAAGATGATGTTAACCTTTTCTTTCTTTCCACTTATTTCACAATATATACTATGATTATGAGTTAATTAATCTTTATTAACTTTTAATTAACCATTAATTAATCTTTATCCACTTTTAATTAATAATTTTCTTATGTTTTAAACCATAATTAATTAATTTAATAACCACCCATCATCACATTCGACTACCAACTATTCAGAAGTGGTTTATTAGCAATTTTGGTCTTTAGGATAATTGTTATTTAAGTCCCCAAGTCTTTTCCTAATTAAAAATCTATAGTGATTAAAATTTTACAATTTAGTCCCTAGGCCTTAATTAACTATAATTCCGACTAAATTACTTATTAAATTTCAATACATCTTAACACTAACTCTATAAATATCATTATTTAATATTTACAGACTCAATTTCTGAAAAAGGGGTTCCAAAACCGCATTTTTTGACACCACTGGAAACTATTTCATTACATAAATAGTTTTCTCTACCTAATTCTAATTCCGTTAAAAGTCATAACAACTTTAGTGTAAAAGAATCTATGAGAAAATATATTTAATTTTCTCATTCAACAGATTAATAATAACTAATTAATTTAATTTCATTTTTGAACTTCAATTATTTAATTACAATTAATTAAATAATAATTTGAAAACCTTAAATTAATTCTCAAGTCATTTTTCTCCCTATCAACATGCCATCAATGCATAAGAAATACCGAAGAGAAAACTAAAGTAGAAATGAATACCAACAATCATCCAAAGTAGAGTATCAGCAAAATGAAGCAATCATAAAGGAAGAAAAGTAGTTGTACATTTTTAGCATATCTCCCCGTCACACCTGCAACCATTCCCCCCCTTTTACCATGCCAAGAGCATGTTTAATATAATAAGAATGCATCAACATAGGGTTGCTCACACATGAGCAAAATTTATGCAGCTTTCTAGCCAAAAGAATTGCATAGCAACAAATGAAACCAATCAACTCTCTCTAAAAAAGGAGCAACAAACATCAGTTTACTTCATCAAAGAAATAACAAGCATCATTCCATCAAAAAAGAACTCCCTCTAACATCAACACATCATACTCTCCCCCCCTTTTTTTGTCAAAAAGATCAAAACAACTCCCCTTACCATGGTGTTCTCTTAAATAAGCCCAGATAGCCTTGCAAATAAGTCTTTCTCAATAATGCTCTTTTCTAAAAATTTTCTTTCACTTATTTGATCTTTTGTATGATCTCCTATTCAAATAGGTGTTTGGTCAAGTTCAGTCTCAAGTTATTTTTCACCTTATACTTCAATAGCTTATCAGTTCTTGAGCCTCTTGATCAATACGAGGGAGGCTTTCCTTGTTAGTTTCAATCGTCTGAACATTTGTTACATTATCTTTAGAAATTTCTATGGATGTCGAAAGGGTTCACTCTCTCCTTTGTTGGTCATTTTACTTGTGCCATAGGGAGTAAGAAAACAAATCTTTTAAGAATCTTGAGAGAAAGAAACAATAGCGAAGGGAAGTTATAATCGAGAGAGGAAGTAAATGTAACATCCTGAAAAGGGCCTATGCATTTTCGGTTTAATTGTACGAAATGACATGTCTTAAGTATTATGAATAAATTTTGAATATTTTTGGAAACCTGAAAATGTATGGAAATTTTAAGTTCAAAAATGGAAAGTGAACATTTTTGGAAACTAGGAAATGATTTGGAAATGATTCAAAAGAGGAAAGTGAACATTTCTGGAAACTTGGAAATGTAAGGAAATGTCAAGTTTAAAGAGCCAAACGAAAATTTTTGGAAACTTAGAAATGACTTAGAAATATCGAGTTTTAAAGTAAAAGAGGAAACTGAGGCAAGGTGGCCTTAAGAGAAAAAGTATGTGAAATTTGACACACAAGCAGGCTTGGAAAAGTGGCCTGAAGATGCCACTTAGGGCCTCTGGAAATGGCGCCACATGCAAGGGTGTTGGGCCGAGTTCGAGTCACATGGGAAGCAAATAAAAGAAGTTTTATTTTTGCTTCTAGAAGCACAGAGGTGGACGGCACAAGGCTTGCCAAAGAGGATTTGTTTGGATTATTTCTAAGAGATAATTGTTGGATTAATTCTTTTATTTTGTGATAATTAAAAGGATAAAGCTATCAAATAGAAGAGTGGTGGCCAAGTAAGGGATTCTGAGTAGTAATTTCGGCTATAAAAAGAAGAGAATAGGGCTACTCATCAAATTTTCTTCCTCCTCTTCTCTCTGCCGAATTTTTCCCTAGCAAAATCCTCTCTTCTCTTTTATTTTGTCCAACCGAATATACCAATAATCTCTAGTGAAATCGATTTCTTTTAAGCCTCAAAAGCCGAATCTTTGTGACTCCAAGCAAGGGTGTAGTCGACTGAGGTATTAAGGTAAGAACAATGGATTTTGTTGTTCAGTTTCTTTTTATCGAGATCTAGGAACTGATCCCCTTATTGTCTCTTGGCCGAATATTAAAGGAGGAACTCCGGGATTTTTGATAGTTATCGACTTCAAGAGAAGGGATTTTTGGGATTTAAAGCTTCAAGGTAAGACATCTGATATTCGGCCATAGGCCATTTAATGATGATTAAGTGTTAGAAATCAATCTAGCATGTGCTTTTGGGATTTTCAACAGCACTAAGAAAGCAAGGATCTATTTCGGGATTTAAGATTTGGAAGGTAAGCATATAGGTATGTTCGGCCAAGGCTTGATTTGATATTTAGATCTATTCTTTAATTTGTTTAAAAAGCCGGAACTAACCCCTGATGAGATTTAGGGCTTGGCCGAATACAAGAAGAAGCATAGCAGTAATTTCGGGATTTGAATAATCATCAAATCGGCATCAAAGGTAAGTTTTAAGAATACAAATCCTACTAGGATTTGTTATTATAGCCGAATAGGATTTATGCTAAATAGTAAGTGATTAATCAAATGTAGGAACTTGAGATCTAAGGCAGTAGATCAGAATTCGGGATTTCAGTGAAGTTGTTAAGCGAATCAGGTGTGTACCCCACACTATTTCATACTACCCTATATGGCTAAGTTTAATTAATATATGTGGTATTAAGAATATGAAAGTAGCTAATGTAACACCCTGGTTTAGGGGCTATGTATATTGGGTATAAATCAAGTGTTAGTAGGTTTTTGGGGTGTTTTGGATGTGTTTTAGAGTTTTAAGAATGCTCGGATGAAAGGGGAAGGCTTAAGAAAATTTTGGATTTTTAGTATAAAGAAGGGAATCGGGCCAAGGGAGGCCTTAAGTATATTTTTCGGTAATTTATGGCACAAGAATGGCATTGGCAAAGTGGCTCCATGCGCTGCTTAGGGGGCTGGGAGTAGCGCCATTGAGGGCCTGGGTTCGAGACCAAGCGGCAGCAAAATGGTTTTAATTTTTGGATTATGGCGTTGCAAGGTAGTAGGCCTTAAAAATAAATGTCCAAGTTGATGGACATGAAAGTCCAATTGGCAAAGTGGCTCTTAGGCGCTACTTAGGCGCTGGAGGGGAGGGAGGTCGCGGTTTCGAGGGGCCGGAGAAGCATTTGGCGTTTTTATTTTTGTTGGTGGTTATGGGCTCGAGTAGGAAGGGTTTAAAATAAAATGTTGGGGCTTTATGGCATAAAAATCAAAGTGGCCGAATGGCCTGGGCGCTACTTGGCTGCTGGCTTCCCCCAGGTCCTGTGTTCGAATCTTGGGGGCTGCTTGCGGGTTTTTCCTCATTCTTTTTGCTGCTGGTCGGCGTGGAAGTGGGCTGCACATTGAAGTTTTATTTTTTTTCTCTTTTGGCAGCAGCTGGTAAGTGTTAGACGGTAGGTGGGGTAGTGTTTTAATTATCTTGTATTTTTTTTAGGATAATTATTATTTTATTTAAATAGGTAGGGGATAAGTATTTGGTTATTTTATTATTTTAGATTAATAAAGGATTATTTTGGTTAGTATTAAATTAGAATAGAGATAATGGCTGGGGGTTTAATTTATTAATGGGATTAAGTGAAGATAATGGTTGAAACCATTCAAACTAGTTTGAATGGATTAAAATAGGGAATTTGGGATAATTCAAATTACTTTGAATTAGCAGGAGGTGGACGAATTCTATAAATTGGGGGGGAAATCTAGTGCCGAATTTTTTTTCTTTCTAGTAGGCAGCCTTTTTCATATTTTCTTTAGACCCTTGCCGAATTCTTCTATTCTCTCCCCTTAGCCATCTTTTCTTTTCTTCTTTCCAATACTTTCTCCTTGTATAGCCGAATATTCACTCCTTGTTGAAAGCCATAGCCTTTTGTGTATTTATTTTCCCTCCCTTCCTTCATACTTTGCATACCATTGCCGAATCATTTGGCCTCTCATTCCCTCTGCTTTGTTTACAAGTCCCTGAAGCCGAACCTATTCCTTGTGGTGGCCGATTATTGGTTGGGCAAAGGTTGGAGAGTTGGGTCGTTTCTTTAGTCGTTGAGAAAGGTAAGGATTTATGTCATTAACCTATCTCTTTTAAATAGTGGTTAATCAAAGGTGGTCTTAGTGTTTGAGGTGGCCGAATGTTCTTAGGCCTTTAATATCGTACTTCTTTTGTGTATAACCAGCGTGAGGGGGCAATTAGGGGCTGTTCAAATTCGGCTACTCAAGGGGTTTTCAGGCAACTTCTTAAGACCGTTGGTGTTTCGGGATCCAAATAGAAAGGGTAAGTGATCCATTGGTAATCGGCCTTAGGCCATTGTATGTGCTTATGTGTTGACCGAATAGTGACTTTGGTTTGTAGGGCAGATCGGCAAAAGCAAGGGAAAGCCTTCGGGATCTCAGTTTATTTCGGTAAGGATATTAGTAAGTAACTTAGACTTGTTAATAAGTAGATTATGACTTGTTGATTAATGGTGTGATTCTGATTAAGCTTTTTGATGGAGACCAATACCAGTCAAGAGGGGAAAGGGAAAGCTCCTGTCCCGAAGTTTAAGAAAAGAGCCGTCTCGGCTGTTCGGGATTGGCCACCGGGGTGTGGACGTGCAGCAGAAAACGATAGGCAGATAGCTGTAGTCTCGCTAAGCGATAGCGTCGAAATCGAGGGTTTAGAGCTTCAGGTTATAAGGTGTGTGGTTAGACCATTGTTTCCGGGATTTGTATGATCTCTGTTGTGCTATATGTTTACTAATGAATGCAGTGCCATATGTGTAATGGATACCCTAAAGGGGTATGATGACGACCAAGTTAGTAGCAAATTGGCTAATATGCGATAATTTATTTTAACTATGTGAGCATGCCTATATTTGTGAATATCAAGTACATGCACCATCTCAGCATCATATTATGTTACATGTGCATGGGTGGGTTTTTGAAAGAAGGTACGGGTGTACTTCGAGTACGTGGTTGATGTCAGCTTTGTGCTACATCGTGGATTGGCGCTGACTGAGGTCGCGTTGTGGATCTTTGTGATTTGGTTCGCGTGGTTACCTTGATTGATATGGGCTTTATGCCATATCGTGGCTTGATGGATTGCTGTGTGCTCCATCGTGGTTTGATGTTTGCTATACGCTACATCGTGGATGGCATTGGTTGCCTTTTTGGAGATAAAAGGAGAGGGTGACTCGATAGTCCCCTAGTGTGTGGTAGGCTGGATAAGGGGGTGTGTAGCGGATGGACCTTAGGATTGGGTTGGGTATCATGATTGCATGGTTTTGTTATGAATTGATATGGAAATGGGCCAAGCCCAATATGAAATATGAATAGGTATGTTTTGAGAACATACGTGGAAATGGGCCAAGCCCAGTAATCAGTAGATTAATGAGAAAAGGGCCTAGCCCAGTACTTGAATGTGGATTGAATGTGGGCCAAGCCCAGAACGTGGTAATGTCTGTTTATATTTACATGTTGCATTTGATTGGGTTGATTTGTGGTTAACATGTGGGTGGATATCAGTGGTTTAATTACACACTGAGTCATTATGACTCACCCAATTATTTATCCAACATTGCAGGTGAATTGTTGATCGGACCGGGTAGGAGAGGACGCAAGGTGGCCCATGCAGAAGGAGATTAATTTAATTATTTTTAAGCAATTTTTAATACTAAGTGTTTTGTTTAATATTGGTTGTAATAAGGGCCACCTTTTATTTAAAGTATTCTATTTACGATTATTGAAGTTATATTATACTTAGATATATTTTCTTCAAATGGTTTATAATATAATAAATTATAATAAAGATTTAATTCAAACCAAGCTTATATTAGTAAATAATTTTTAATGGACACACTTTCCAAGTTTAATAAAATTTTTCAAGTGTTATTCTAAAGTCAAAGATTTTTTTCAAACGGTTTCCGCAGTGACCTAACCAGATCCGGTCAGGACTTGTGGGCCGAGTTTGGGGGTGTTACAGTTTGGTATCAGAGCCCGGTTCAAAACTCGGCTTTGAGGGTTTTGGGCCCAAAAACATTTTCAAAATGGGCTTTTCAAAGATATGGGTTTTTAAGAAACTTTTCAGGTATTCTGGCATGGCACCTGTACCTCCGGCCCGAGTCCACCAGGTAAGTACTTCATACTTGTGAAGTAATTTGATATATGAACTGTTATGGGCATAGTTGGGCTCGTAGATTAGTGAACTAGGATCTGTTGAACCCTAGGGCTAGTCTACTCAAACATGTGCATAAGACTTAAGGACTCTTAAACAAACCTACGGCTGAGTCACCGAGTTAGGGTGTGGTAACCCCTGTGCGCATGTCAAGGATTGGATCCGGAAGAGCTTGGTACTTAAGCAGTCATCGTGACTCACCTCCTCTTCGCGGGATTCCTACCTGGTGCGTAGCTTCGGTTCACCCTAACCAAGAGGACTCAGTCATAGGCTAAACACACTGAATAAGACCCGAAAGGGACTAGCCTTACTGTTCTAAAACCCTTAATTTTTAAAATTTTCAAACTTACCCCTTTGACTTGTAAACCCTAAATCTGATTCTGAAAAACGTTTTCTCTATTTACCAAAATTACCAAAATGCCCTAGCGGCAAAATTACAAAAATACCCCTGTGTCGTAAAATTACCACACTACCCTCAACTTTTGTTAAAATAATTTTTACTTTGTAAAATACCAAAATCTTTAGTTTTTAAAATATCGAGATACTCTGATTTGCGAAAATTTACAAAAATACCCCTATGTTGAAAATTACTAAAATGCCCCTGACTTTTAAAATTTCTGGTTTAACCCCAAACTTAATAAAATTTTCTTACATTGCAAAAGTATTCAATTTTCTGTATTTCAAAATAATACCCTGACTTTGGAAATTTTCAAAATTACCCCTGACTAACAAATTACCAAAATACCCCTGGTTTCCAAAATCCTGTCATACCTTTAATTTGAGAATTTTTTTTTAAAATACCCTTAAAAGTTTGGAATATCAAAATATCCTGATTTATTAAGGCTTTCAAGATTTTTCTGATTATTCACGAAAATACCCGGTAGGAAAATGACGGAAATACCCCTGGGGTAGAAACGGGCTGAAAGGTCCGAATAGTGGATGTGTGTGGTGGATACCACTGAATGTGCCTCTTCTGAGGGAGAAATGTGTTCATATGGATGAATGAATGTGTGTGTAAATGTGATTCTTTGAATTAGGGTAGCAAACTTGAACTGAAACTCTGTGTGATCGAAAGAACTACTACTAAAATATTTCTTTCATAAAATATGCTCGTGGTTAAATAGTGGAACAATTTCTAATGCATAAAACTTGTTAATCAGATTAAATCGCGACGATAGAGATGAGTTCTAGGGGACGCGGTAGAGGTAGAATGGCAGCATCGCAACCGATAGGGTCTGGCCATGGGTCAGGAAGTGAAGTACCGCCAGCAGTGGATGTAGAGGGGCAAGATCAGACAGGAGAAGATGTAGCGGTGTCGCAAGCTATGTTACGCGTGCTACAGCAAGTGGCAAGAGCTGGTATGGGAAACGGAGCTCGAAAGTCAGTGTCGGAAAGGCTTAGATCGAACGGAGCCGAGATCTTTAGAGGAGTGTCGGGAGTAGCTCCTAATGGAGCAGAGTATTGGCTAGAAGCAGTTGAAAGAATCATGGACGATTTGGACTGCACCAATGAAGAAAAGCTGAAGGGTGCTGTTTCGTTGCTTCGCGACGAAGCTTATCATTGGTGGCTCACTGTCAGGCAAGGTGTCCCGGCAGATCGATTGGATTGGGACTTCTTTAAGGCTAAGTTTGAAGGAAAGTACGTAGGAGCCAGTTATTTGGACTCGCAAAGGAAAGCGTTTCTAAATCTAGTGCAAGGAAGTAAGTCGATAGCTGAGTACGAAGCGGAATTTGTGCGGTTAAGCCAGTATGCTAAGGGAATTGTGGCCACTGATTATGAGAGGTGTGTCCGGTTTGAGGACGGATTGCGAGATGAACTTCGAATGCTGATTGCTCCGCAGAGGGAGAGAGACTTCGCAGTGCTAGTGGAGAAAGCTCGGATCGCTGAAGAGGTTAGGAAGACTATCAGGGAGAGCCGAGAAAAGAATAGGAACGAGAATAAGAGAAGGGTTGGACCGTCAGCATCGTTTGGAGATGCTCAGAAAAGACCGAGAGTTGAGAATACGGTACGTCCACCTGTGCCAGTTGCTGAGAATCGGAATCGTTCTTGTGTTCGATGTGGAAGACCTCACACGGGAGAGTGTTGGGTGAATAATAAAGAATGCTTTCGGTGCGGATCTAAGGCACATTTAGTTAAGAATTGTCTTCGAGCAACGAGGGGTCGTGGTTCTAGTCAAAGTCAACCAATGATGTGATATCGGGTAAGCTCCTTTGTTTTGGAATATTCTTTAATTGTTTTCCTTGTTTGTAAGTTAGCTTTTTCCTGTATGATTTGGATCCTGAATGAGAACTTAGAAACTATGTTTGGGGAAGTATGATAGCCTTAGTAAGATCAGAGTGCGCAGCAGAGGCGTAGAATAGCGAGTTATGATTGTTCAGTAATAAGTAATTTCGGGGACGAAATTATTTTAAGGAGGGTAGAATTGTAACACCCTGGTTTAGGGGCTGTGTATATTGGGTATAAATCAAGTGTTAGTAGGTTTTTGGGGTGTTTTGGATGTGTTTTAGAGTTTTAAGAATGCTCGGATGAAAGGGGAAGGCTTAAGAAAATTTTGGATTTTTAGTATAAAGAAGGGAATCGGGCCAAGGGAGGCCTTAAGTATATTTTTCGGTAATTTATGGCACAAGAATGGCATTGGCAAAGTGGCTCCATGCGCTGCTTAGGGGGCTGGGAGTAGCGCCATTGAGGGCCTGGGTTCGAGACCAAGCGGCAGCAAAATGGTTTTAATTTTTGGATTATGGCGTTGCAAGGTAGTAGGCCTTAAAAATAAATGTCCAAGTTGATGGACATGAAAGTCCAATTGGCAAAGTGGCTCTTAGGCGCTACTTAGGCGCTAGAGGGGAGGGAGGTCGCGGTTTCGAGGGGCCGGAGAAGCATTTGGCGTTTTTATTTTTGTTGGTGGTTATGGGCTTGAGTAGGAAGGGTTTAAAATAAAATGTTGGGGCTTTATGGCATAAAAATCAAAGTGGCCGAATGGCCTGGGCGCTACTTGGCTGCTGGCTTCCCCCAGGTCCTGTGTTCGAATCTTGGGGGCTGCTTGCGGGTTTTTCCTCATTCTTTTTGCTGCTGGTCGGCGTGGAAGTGGGCTGCACATTGAAGTTTTATTTTTTTTTTCTCTTTTGGCAGCAGCTGGTAAGTGTTAGACGGTAGGTGGGTAGTGTTTTAATTATCTTGTATTTGTTTTTTTTAGGATAATTATTATTTTATTTAAATAGGTAGGGGATAAGTATTTGGTTATTTTATTATTTTAGATTAATAAAGGATTATTTTGGTTAGTATTAAATTAGAATAGAGATAATGGCTGGGGGTTTAATTTATTAATGGGATTAAGTGAAGATAATGGTTGAAACCATTCAAACTAGTTTGAATGGATTAAAATAGGGAATTTGGGCTAATTCAAATTACTTTGAATTAGCAGGAGGTGGACGAATTCTATAAATTGGGGGGGGGAAATCTAGTGCCGAATTTTTTTTTCTTTCTAGTGGGCAGCCTTTTTCATATTTTCTTTAGACCCTTGTCGAATTCTTCTATTCTCTCCCCTTAGCCATCTTTTCTTTTCTTCTTTCCAATACTTTCTCCTTGTATAGCCGAATATTCACTCCTTGTTGAAAGCCATAGCCTTTTGTGTATTTATTTTCCCTCCCTTCCTTCATACTTTGCATACCATTGCCGAATCATTTGGCCTCTCATTCCCTCTGCTTTGTTTACAAGTCCCTGAAGCCGAACCTATTCCTTGTGGTGGCCGATTATTGGTTGGGCAAAGGTTGGAGCGTTGGGTCGTTTCTTTAGTCGTTGAGAAAGGTAAGGATTTATGTCATTAACCTATCTCTTTTAAATAGTGGTTAATCAAAGGTGGTCTTGGTGTTTGAGGTGGCCGAATGTTCTTAGGCCTTTAATATCGTACTTCTTTTGTGTATAACCAGCGTGAGGGGGCAATTAGGGGCTGTTCAAATTCGGCTACTCAAGGGGTTTTCAGGCAAATTCTTAAGACCGTTGGTGTTTCGGGATCCAAATAGAAAGGGTAAGTGATCCATTGGTAATCGGCCTTAGGCCATTGATGTGCTTATGTGTTGACCGAATAGTGACTTTGGTTTATAGGGCAGATCGGCAAAAGCAAGGGAAAGCCTTCGGGATCTCAGTTTATTTCGGTAAGGATATTAGTAAGTAACTTAGACTCGTTAATAAGCAGATTATGACTTGTTGATTAATGGTGTGATTCTGATTAAGCTTTTTGATGGAGACCAATACCAGTCAAGAGGGGAAAGGGAAAGCTCCTGTCCTGAAGTTTAAGAAAAGAGCCGTCTCGACAGTTCGGGATTGGCCACCGGGGTGTGGACGTGCAGCAGAAAACGATAGGCAGATAGCTGTAGTCTCGCTAAGCGATAGCGTCGAAATCGAGGGTTTAGAGCTTCAGGTTATAAGGTGTGTGGTTAGACCATTGTTTCCGGGATTTGTATGATCTCTGTTGTGCTATATATTTACTAATGAATGCAGTACCATATGTGTAATGGATACCCTAAAGGGGTATGATGACGACCAGGTTAGTAGCAAATTGGCTAATATGAGATAATTTATTTTAACTATGTGAGCATGCCTATATTTGTGAATATCATGTACATGCATCATCTCAGCATCATATTATGTTACATGTGCATGGGTGGGTTTTTGAAAGAAGGTACGGGTGTACTTCGAGTACGTGGTTGATGTCAGCTTTGTGCTACATCGTGGATTCGCGCTGACTGAGGTCGCGTTGTGGATCTTTGCGATTTGGTTCGCGTGGTTACCTTGATTGATATGGGCTTTATGCCATATCGTGGCTTGATGGATTGCTGTGTGCTCCATCGTGGTTTGATGTTAGCTATACGCTACATCGTGGATGGCATTGATTGCCTTTTTGGAGATAAAAGGAGAGGGTGACTCGATAGTCCCCTAGTGTGTGGTAGGCTGGATAAGGGGGTGTGTAGCGGATGGACCTTAGGATTGGGTTGGGTATCATGATTGCATGGTTTCGTTATGAATTGATATGGAAATGGGCCAAGCCCAATATGAAATATGAATAGGTATGTTTTGAGAACATACGTGGAAATGGGCCAAGCCCAGTAATCAGTGGATTAATGAGAAAAGGGCCTAGCCCAGTACTTGAATGTGGATTGAATGTGGGCCAAGCCCAGAACGTGGTAACGTCTGTTTATATTTACATGTTGCATTTGATTGGGTTGATTTGTGGTTAACATGTGGGTGGATATCAGTGGTTTAATTACACACTGAGTCATTATGACTCACCCAATTATTTATCCAACATTGCAGGTGAATTGTTGATCGGACCGGGTAGGAGAGGACGCAAGGTGGCCCATGCAGAAGGAGATTAATTTAATTATTTTTAAGCAATTTTTAATACTAAGTGTTTTGTTTAATATTGGTTGTAATAAGGGCCACCTTTTATTTAAAGTATTCTATTTACGATTATTGAAGTTATATTATACTTAGATATATTTTCTTCAAATGGTTTATAATATAATAAATTATAATAAAGATTTAATTCAAACCAAGCTTATATTAGTAAATAATTTTTAATGGACACACTTTCCAAGTTTAATAAAATTTTTCAAGTGTTATTCTAAAGTCAAAGATTTTTTTCAAACGGTTTCCGCAGTGACATAACCAGATCCGGTCAGGACTTGTGGGCCGGGTTTGGGGGTGTTACAGCTAAGGTACCATGTTATGGTACAAAGTACTCAGGTACGTTTCCTACTCCTACTAGGATTATGAAATATGTTAATTGTAACATGAGAATAAGAATAAGAATGTGAACTCTGGCATATTTATGCATATTACTATTATATGGGGCATATGGGTTTTATTTTGAAGGGGAAGTGAATGTGGTGACCTAAGACCATGAACACGGTGACCTAAGACCGTGATATCTGAATGTGGTGACCTAAGACCACAGTAATCTGAATGTGGTGACCTAAGACCACAGTAATCTGAATGTGGTGACCTAAGACCACGAATGCGGTGACCTAAGACCGCGATATGGAGTGTAGCGGAAGGAGGGTCGACTTAGTAGTCCCCACGATGTACAGGTTGGTACAGGGAGTGTAGCGGATGGCTTAATAGGTTTGGGTTTTGGGAATGCATCATAACTTGTATGCTATGATATGAATGTGTAATAATTGTTATGCCTGATTCGATTATGATTTAGTGTTGTGTACACATTGAGTCTGTTGACTCACCCCGTTGTGGGACCATGTTTCAGGTGATGAACAGTGATGGACCGGGACGGCAGGACTTGTGGTGGCCATGCTCAACTTGAAGTCTTTATTTTAATGGACTATTAATTTTTTTTAAGTACTCTGAATTATTTGGATTTATTTGATGTAATAAGGCCTTAAGGCCATAGTGCACTATCTTATTTCTGTTTATTGTTTAATTATGTTACAAATTTTTATTAAGTTTAAAGACCAAGTAATTTATTTTTTTAAAAAAATATACTCTATATGTTTTATCACATAGAATTAAAAAGGGTTTTCTAATATGAAAATCGAATTGGTTTTCAACACAAGCCCAACCCAAACAATTTTTTTTAAATCGCACAAGATTTTTACAAAGTAATAAAAGAGTTTTGAATTGATTTACATCGAGGAACATACCAGATCCAGTCACGGCTCGTGGGCCGGGTTTGGGGTGTTTCAGTAAAAGAGAATAAGTTGAAAATTCTTTCCTTTTAATCACCAAGTGGCGTATTTAATGTTGCCACTGCCGCATAAAATTTCTTTTTTAATGTTAATCCCTAAAATATCTCCAAAAGATAAGATTAAACATAAGATAAATATGCCATAAAAAATTACAAATAACAACACAAAAAATAGGCATAGATATAGGAATTATGTGTGCCCTTCAACATCTTCTTGAATTATACTTGAAAAATACCAGGTGCCCTTCTTAGCATTGTAAACCTTTTTTAGTTCAAGCTTTTTGTAATTATGTCAACCAATTGATTTTCTGTTGAAATATAATTAACACCCCTATTTGAACAGTTGTCTAATCATTTGTTTAAACAGTTTTGAAAACTTGTTTGAATAGCTACTTGACCACCTTATTACATATTACATTACTTAACGGTCTATAGCAGTTATTGAAGGATTACACATTTTCCACATGCGTCACTGACTTTTTTGTCATAGAGCCAAAAACTCCAAATCACCAAGCTATACTTTTGAAAGAAAATCACCCACTAAGAGAATCCATCATAGTAACAAAAACATAAAAAGCCAAGAACAAGCATAAACCAACAAGCTCTCTTTTAAAAATACATCAACATCAATAACCCAAAATCAGCAACAAGCAAACCATCCACTTATCTACCGTTTCTAATATGTTTTGTATTGTTTTATTCTAGTCTTTGTTTGAAGAAGAGTTTGAACATTCATATATGTTTCATCGACCTGACCTTCAATCATCAAACTCAAATGCTTACTAAATAAAAACAACCACAAAGTCAAACCATGCATAAACCATAATTGGCATAAACATAAGCCATACCATAGCAAAAATAGCAAACTTATTCCCCCTTACTCTATGCTGTCCTTATTTGTTTGCCTCAAGTTTATTTAAGGGGAAGAGATTTTACCTTTTCAATAACAAGGGTTGTAGTTAATGGAACAACAAGTACATTTTTAATGAAATGGAATTTTTTCAATCTTTAAATTATCTTTGATATCACTGACATAAGCTGCAACCTCATGCTTCACATGAGCATCAATAACTTATTGATTTTTACAACTCAAATGTGGTTGATCTTTTCTCATCCAGACTTGCTTCACACCAAATTGTCTTGTTCTTTTGCCTATCTGAACAACTATTTGAACAATTGTTGTACTATATTTAATTTTCCACAAGTCATTTTTGAGCTTGTAACAATAATGCATGAGATGACTAGCCTTCCCACTAGTGACAAATCATTTTTCTTATTCTGATTTTTCTTGTGTTGGATATAGAAGAGATTTCATTAGCTTTAACAAATTCAGTAGGAGGATTAAAATTCTTACTTGGCAAGGGATAACCAAGACCCTTCTGGCCAAACTTGAATCTCCTAATGGCTAGGGTTTCATCAAGCTTTTCACTTTGCCTACTAAACCTCTATAGAACAACTTTTGACTCAACAAGCTCTTTTTTAGTATTATTCAAAGCTTCATTTTTCTTTTGCACTTCCATTTTGAGTTTATCATTTTCTTCTTTCATAATGCACACCTCTTCCCTCAAGTAATTAGTCATTTGATAGACAGTTTACAACATTTTGATTATTTGGAAGTAAGCATCCTCAAGAGTACCAATGTCACAATCTGATTCTTTAAGAGTTTCACAAACTATTTGAATAGTTTTCTGAATAGGTGTTTGAACAAAAACAGTAAAAGTCATATAATTACTTATCTTTTCATTAGAGTTAGAACACGTATTTTTATCCTACTCATCATTGTAGATAACAAATAAGGACTTTTGTTTCTTATTGGTATTGACACATTCTAATAGAATATGGCCATAATCTTTGCATTCAAAACATTAAAATTCTTTTTTCTTATTCTGAGAGTTCATTTCTTTTGGTTGAATCTTCTGTTGGTGTTGTTGGAACCAAAATCACCTTGAGGTCCCATTCTTGTAATTCTTTATAGTGACATGCTGAAATTTTTCGAAAGCAAATCTATTTGCTTTTTGATTCCATCAATGACCACATTTATTCATTTTTCAATCTAAACTGCAGGTTGGACATTTAAGGCAATGTTCTTCTCAAGAAACATGTTATGTTTCCCTTCTTCTAGACTCAATTCAAAAATTCTAAGAGAACCTATCAGCTCATCCAATATAAGAGTAGTGATATCCTTAGCTTTTTCAACAGTCGTGAATTTAATAGCAAAATATTCTAAAAAAGACCGCAAAACTTTTGTCACTAGTTTCACTTTAGAAAAAGTTTACCAATACAAAAAGTTTTATTAGATATGCCACATATCTTATATAAAAATTTGAAATAGTTTCATCTACATTCATTTTCAAATTTTTAAACTTGGTAGTTAAGATTTGCAGTTTAGAAATTCTGAAAGCAACATTCCCTTCATATTGATTTTGTAAGATTGTTTATGCTTATTTATTCCTTTCATAAGTTGAAATCATCTTGAACTGCTCCATGTCAACCCTACTAAAGATAACATAAAGGGCTTTTAAGTTTGTTCAGGTATCCTTTTTATCTTCAACAGTATATTGATTTATCTCTTTTGGGTTTGTTGCCCCCATCAGCACCTATCACTTTAGGCTTGGTCCACCCTTCCTTAACATTTTCCCAAGCAAATTCATCAACAAACAAGATAAAAGCTCTCATCTGGGCTTTCCAGTTGCATAGTTTGAAGAGCTGGCAAAAAGAGGTTCTTGCATAATAGAGTTTCTTTCTTTCATAGCTTTCATGGGTAGATATGTAACACCCCAAACCCAGCCTAGACGTTACGATCAGATCAGAAAGTGTCACATAAATTGCTTAAAAAATCAGTTCTCACATAATTTTGGAATCCGTTTTGAATTCTTAAAAGTTTGAATTATTTAAAAAGCATTGTTCGCTTTATAAAAAAAACTCATAATTTTACAGTGGAAACCTCTTAAAATGTTGACTTTTTGTTAATGCTCTCCCCATTGCTTGAAATCTGTTACTTTTGTAGAAAAATGATTTTACCGACAAAACTTTTAAACAACATTTTATGCAAAAAAGAAAATAAAAACCTCAAAAACAAACCAAAACTGTCCAAAAAGTCCAGATTTTAAAAAAATACCAAATTTCTGAAAATTTCTGAAGATTTAAAAATAACTGAGCTCCCATCGCACTTGTAACATCCTAAATTTTGAGGGTTTTGCATTTAATGTATGTTGTGTGTTTGGTATGCTTTGTGTGTTGTTGGGTGTGTTTAGGGTCTCTGGGAAGGCTCGGGATTAAGCTGGAACTTTGGCCAAAATTTTAATTTTGGGCACTTTAGGTGGAGAGCTGGCTGGGTCAGGACTTAAGGTTAATTGCTTGTGCAAGGTTGACACAAGTGAAGAGTTGGCGAAGTGGCATGGAGGCGCCACTTAAGCCTCAGGTAGGTGATGCCACAAGGGAGCTGAAAGGGAGTAGGTTCAAGTTGCATGGAGCTCATTTTGCAATTCTTTTTGGCGTCAAGGGGAGCAGTGGTAAAGTTCGGCTGGGACACTTCAGGGTGGAGTGTTGATTGAGTCAAATAATTCAAATGTGTGGCTGAGAGAAGGAAGAGGAGTTTGAATCATTCAAACTATTTCGAATGAGTGATCAGGAGTGAATTAAGGAGAAAAGTAAGGGATTAGCATGTGGTGAAGGTGGTGGCCGAATATGGGGAGCTTAGGATGGGGGGAGACATTTCGGTTAGGGTCTAGTGGGGGTGTGCCGAAAATCTTTGAGGGTCATAAGTAAAATTCGATTCTCATGAAGTGCATTCGGTTTTGGGGAGTTGTAGGTGCCGAATGTTTGAGGTGGTTGTGGCCAAGTCCCGTGAGTCCTTGGTGTTCTAGTGGCAACTTAAGAATCTTTTTTTGGTATAGCCGGAACCCCCTAAGACCTATGATCAATCATCAATACCTAAAGCCGAACCCTCCTATCATCTCTTCTCATTTTTCTTTCTTTTCATTTGTTTCATTTAGAGGCCAAAATCACATTTTCTTTCACTTCTTCTTCTTGACCGAATCTCTCTTTCTCCCCACTCATACTCTGAAGCTTCACAAACCAAAAGCGGCACACCATTTCTTTTGTGATCATTTTTCTTCTTCTCTTTCTTACTGGTTTTATTTCAAACCAAAACCATCTTTTTCCCTCATAGTCATACAAAGCCGAAACCCCTAATTACTTCCATCCTCCTCTCTATTTCTTGCTTAGCCGAATTTCTTTAGTCCTTCTTCTTGATTCTTCAATTTCCGAAACTTATCCCTCACCTTTTCATCACCATTTGCCACGGGTTTCTTCTTTGCGTCAAAGCATCCATTAATTCTTATCCCTTCTATATTTCATCTTGGCCGAATCTTCCTTGTGTGCGCCTCTTCTTCTTTCGTTCTTAGGTTGGTGGATTACAGTCATTTCGCTTCTTAACCTTTCCAAGTGGATCCTATTTGATCATGGTAGGTGTTCTCCTCCCCTCTCAATTCTCTTTTCTTTATTGATGCCGTAGGCATAATCGTGTTCTTTGTTTATGGCCGATTGAAGGAGGGGCCTTATCTTGAGTTCTTTCGGCATCAAGTTTACGATTGAAGGGTGTAAGGGACATTCGGTTTTAGTCGACTTCGGTGCTCAATCAGTGCCTTATCCAAGCCTTATAGTCTCTAGGATTTGTAGATCTAGGTAAGAGACCTTTACATGTTGAGTGTATATTCTTATCTGCCCTCTGCTTCAATGCTTTAATCCGGTCTATTGACCAAGATCTTTTGATGGAATCCAATACCAATCAGGCAAAGGAGGGGGTTGGACCCGTAAACCCAGCCCCTAAGTTTAAGAAACGTGCCGTGTCAGCAGTACGAGATTGGCCACCGGGTTGTGGATCGGCTTCAGAACAAAGTAGTAGGCAGATAGCAGTCGTTTCTGCTATCGATAGTGTCGACGTAGAGAGTATTATTTTACGTGTTATCAGGTGTTTAAAACCTCGTACACTTTATTTTAACTGTAATATTAATTGTATGGTCTGAAAAGCCGGAAAAGGCTGTGTAGACAGTCGTGATACCCTTATGGGTAAGGTTAGGGATGCCAGGTACGTGACTGTATCATTTTCCTTGCATGGATGGATGTATATGGTAATCTTTTACGTTGTGGATAGCATGTTGCATTCAGTATGATACGTATGTTATACATGGGATATGGATATGATATTGAAGGGGAAGTGCTTGATTATTTGGTCACATAGTGATCGATGGCTAAGCCACGTTATATTATTTTGGTCACCTAGTGATCGGCTTTATTACTGATAGCATGACTGTCAAAGTGGCGTGTAGCGGATGGAGGGTTGATTGTAGAAATCCCCACGGTGTGATGGGATGGTACGGGTTGGCGTGTAGAGGATGGAAAAACTAGGTTTGGGCTGGGACATGATGCATTCATTTATTTTTATGTCATCTTGCGTGGGCTGAGGCCCGTTATGCAAATGTGGGCCTCGAGCCGTTTATGTGTTATAAAGGATTTACACACTGAGTCTCGGTGATTCACCCCTTTGCTTAACCTTTCAGGTAATCAGTAGATCGTGGATATGGGCGCCGAGGCGGACTCGTGGAGGCCATAAAGACTTTATTTTTCGTAAACTTTTCCTGCTTTACTTAAATTTTAATTTGGGGATTTTTGATGTGTAATAAGGCCTTCCTAAACTAATATTTGGTTTTATTTTATTTATTTATCAGATATTTTAGAAAAATGACACTATGCAATTTAACCATGAAAAATAAAACGGGGATTCTAAATACGAGTAATTTAAAACATACATTTTCTTTGAAGTGTCACTAAACTTATTGAATATTCGATTGATACGATTGACATTTTCTTAATCTAACAAGCCACTGTTTCCAAGACATCGCCTTAATTGGAAAGTTTTCAAATATACGATTTCTTCTACATGAAACAAAACATCGTTTTTACTTCACCCTGTAACATACCAGATCTGGTCATAACGTTTAGGCCGGTTTGGGGTGTTACAATTTTGGTATCAGAGCCTAGGTTACAAAACTCGGGCTGTGAATTGGGTCCATCAATGTTTTAAAAGTCGGTCTAAATGTTTTTTTGGAGGAAATGTTTTGATTGGAACATGGCATCCGAGTCTACCGGCACCCAATCCACCCAGGTAAGTGTTCTAATTATTTGGTGGTGCATGCATAGAATAATTGTTAGCATGATGAAAAATGCTTGATAGCTTTAGGGGATTCAAACTTTAGAAACTGAAACCTCTAGGTTTTGGTGTGTTTTGCGAAAACTACTCTCTAAAGCTACTTCTCATAAGATTGCTTGGTATTAAACAGTGAAAGAAATATTAACGCATAAAACTCTTAATCAGATTAAGTCACAACAATAGTCATAAGTGGTAGAGGACGCGGACGTCTTACACGCGGTCGTGGGAGAGGTCGGGGTACGGAGGTTGAACTCTCGGAAGCAAGAAATGAACCTGAAGGCGAAGCGCCAGTATCACCTATGGCGGAAGCAGAATTGCAAGGTAGAACTGGCGGAGATGATGCCCTATCTCAGGCAATGTTACGTGTGCTGGAGAGAGTTGCTGGAGCAGGCATGGGTACAGGGGCTCGAAAATCTGTGTTAGAACGACTTCGAGCTAATGGAGCGGAAATGTTTAGGGGTATTTCTGGCGTAGCCCCTGGTGTAGCTGAGTATTGGCTGGAGGCAGTTGAGCGTATAATGGACGATCTCGACTTCACGGAGGAAGAAAAGTTGAAAGGAGTTGTGTCTCTTCTTCGGGATGAGGCGTATCAGTGGTGGCTTACGGTCAGGCATGGTTTAGTGGCTGACCGCATTACCTGAGATTTCTTCAAGTCGGCATTCCAAAGTAAGTACATTGGATCGAGTTATGTGGATGCATTGCGTAGGGCATTTCTAAATCTGGTTCAGGGGAACAAATTGGTGGCTGAGTATGAGGCGAAATTCTTACGCCTTAGTCGTTATGCCCGGGGGATAGTGGCCACAGACCATGAACATTGTGTTCGATTTAAAGATGGTCTGAGGGATGATTTGCGAGTGCTGATAGCTCCACAGCGAGAAAGGGAATTTGCTGTCTTAGTGGAAAAGGCTAAGATAGCCGAGAAAGTGAAGCAGTCCGAGAAGCAGAATCAGGATAGAGATAGAGGTAGAAATAAAAGGAATTTTGGATCGTCAGGGTCAACTAGGTTGGATGGGCCGAGTCGGGTTGTGAGATTTGTTGTTGATAATCAGCCTCAGAGGTGTGCTCGATTAAATTTCATTTGGGCGAATGTTGGACGAGTAACAGAAGATGTTTCAGGTGTGGGTCTACTGATCATCAGGTTAGAGACTGTCTACAGGAACGGGGTGGTGCAGGGCCAGTAGGTCAGGGTTATGCTCAGCCGGGTAGAGGTGGTCAGCAACCGTAGAGAGGTCATGGTTCAGCCAGAGGAGGTAATGGTTTTGGTTGGGGCCGTGGAACATCAGGCAGAGGTGCAGGGAACACCGATGCGAGACAGCCGGAGTTAGTCTATGCAGCTAGACGCCGAGAGGAGGGTGATGCACCGGACGTCATGACCGGTACGTTTCTTATTTATGGGCTGCCTTATACTACTTTGATTGATATTGGGTCGACACATTCTTATGGTGCTAGTGTGGTATCTGGAACTTTAAGCTTAGACTCTGAGATTGCTTCTAGGGAGATGACTGTAATTAGCCCGTTAGAACAATCTGTAGTGTTGAACAAACTTTATAGGGATGTACCTCTAGAAGTTCAAGGGGTAGTGTTTTCGGCCGACATGATGGAACTGCCGTTCGGGGAGTTCGATTTGATCTTGGGCATGAACTGTTTAGTGAAGTATTGAGTAAATGTGGATTGTGCAGCCAAGCGTATGGTGCTAAGGACTCTTCAAGATGAAGAGGTGGTGGTAATAGCTGAAAGGAGAAACTACTTGTCTAACGTAGTGTCCGCTCTAAAGGCTGACAGAATGGTGAGGAAAGGATGTAAGGCGTTTATAACTTTTGTTTGTGCTCTGGAGCTAAAGAATCAGCTGTAGGGGATGTTAGGACGGTGAAGGAATTTCCTAATGTTTTCCAAGAAGAGCTTCCGGGATTGCCTCCCAACCGCGAGGTGGAGTTTGGTATTGATCTTCTTCCGGGAACAGCGCCAGTGTCTATTGCCCCATATAGAATGGCGCCGAAGGAGCCAGTGGAACTGAAAGCTCAGATTCAGGAACTGTTGGATCAGGGTTTTATCCGTCCGAGTTTATCACCTTGGAGAGCGTCAGTGCTATTCATTAAGAAGAAGGATGGGTTAATGTGTATGTGCATTGACTACCGTCAGTTGAACAAGTTGACGATAAAAAACAGATACCTGTTGCCGAGGATTGACGACTTGTTCGATCAATTGAGGGGGGCTTCAGTTTTCTCAAAGATAGATTTGAGGTCAGGATATCATCAACTTAAGGTCAAGGAAGCGGATATCCATAAGATAGCTTTCAGGACTCGCTATGGTCATTTCGAATTCTTGGTGATGCCGTTTGGGTTGACCAATGCACCAGCAGCGTTTATGGACATGATGAACCGAGTATTCCAACCCTACCTGGACCGGTTCGTTATGGTATTCATAGATGATATCTTGGTCTATTCAGGATCGGAGGAGGAGCATGGTTCACATCTTCGAGTGGTTTTGCAAATCCTAAGGGAGAAGCAGTTGTACGCCAAATTCAATAAGTGCGAATTTTGGCTAAGGTAAGTTACTTTTCTGGGCCATGTTGTGTCGGTAGAGGGGATTAGGGTTGATCCCCGGAAAGTTGAAGCTGTGTTGGATTGGAAACCGCCTAAGTCTGTGGCAGAGATTTGGAGTTTCCTTGGTCTTGCTGGGTATTACCGAAGGTTCATTGAAGGGTTCCCATTAATTGCGGCACCTTTAACCAAGCTGTTGAGGAAATGGGTACCTTTTGTTTGGGCTGACAAGCAGCAAGAAAGTTTTGAGAAGCTGGAGAGAATTTTGACGGAGGCTCCAGTGTTGATTCAGCCGGAGGCTGGAAGGGAGTTCGTGGTTTATTGTGATGCCTCACACACGGGATTAGGATGTGTGTTAATGCAAGACGGAAAGGTTGTTGCGTATGCGTCTGGGCAGTTGAGACCGCATGAGTTAAATTATCCCACACATGATTTGGAATTGGCAGTAGCGGTATTTGCTTTGAAAATTTGGAGACATTATCTGTATGGGGAGAAGTCCTTCATTTATACAGATCACAAAAGCTTAAAATACCTTCTCACCCAGAAGGAGTTGAATTTAAGGCAGAGGAGGTAAATTGAATTATTAAAGGATTATGATTGCTCGATCGAATACCATCCGGGTAAAGCTAACGTGGTGGCGGATGCATTAAGTCGTAGGGTAATCTCTGACTTGAGAGCAATGTTTGCTCACCTCAACTTATACGATAATGGAAGTCTGTTAGCTGAACTGCAAGTGAAACCTTCCTGGGTCGATCAAATTAAAGAGAAACAGTGGGCTGATGAGTTGTTGAAGTCGAAGTTGCAGTTGGGATTAGGTGATGGGACAACGAAATTCAGCGTGAATAGTGATGGGGTATTATGTTTTCGAGGAAAGACTTGCATGCCAAAGGATCCTGAGTTGAGGGGTAAGATTTTGCAGGAAGTGCGTAGCAGCCTATATGCTATGCATCCTGGAGGAAGTAAGATGTATCGAGATCTGCAAGAACAATTTTGGTGGCCGGGTCTGAAGCGAGAAGTAACCGAATTTGTGAGTAAGTGCTTGACGTGTCAGCAGGTAAAAGCAGAACATCAGTTGCCTTCGGGGTTGTTGCAGCCGGTAAAGATTCCACAGTGGAAGTGGGAAAGGATCACTATGGACTTTGTTAGTGGGCTACCTCTTACGCCTACTAAGAAAGACTCGGTATGGGTGATTGTGGATCAGTTAACAAAGTCTGCTCATTTCATTCCAGTTCGTGTCGACTACTCTCTTCAAAAGTTAGCTAAGCTGTATGTGGTAGAAATTGTAAGGTTGCATGGGGTACCAGTATCGATTATATCAGATAGAGACCCGAGGTTTACGTCGCAGTTTTGGAGGGCATTGCATCAGGCATTGGGCGCAAGACTAGACTTCAGTACAGCTTTTCACCCACAGACTGATGGTCAGTCTGGGAGAGTGATTCAGATTTTGGAGGACATGTTGAGGGGCTGTGTCATCGATTTCAGAGGTAGCTGGGAGGAGTTTCTACCGTTAGCAAAATTTGCGTACAACAACAGTTACCAAGCTAGTATTCAGATGGCGCCCTATGAAGCGTTGTATGGGCGGAGGTGTCGCACTCTTACTTGCTGGAAAGAGTTGAGGGAGCGACAGTTGTTGGGTCCAGAATTGGTTTCAGAGACGGAGGAGAAGGTTAAGTTAATTCGGATTCGATTGAAGGAAGCTTCGGATAGATAGAAGTCTTATGCCAATCTGAAGCGTAAGGACATAGAATTTGCAGTTGGTGATCGAGTTTTCTTGAAGGTTTCACCGTGGAAGAAAGTGTTAAGGTTTGGACGGAAGGGTAAGTTGAGCCCCAGGTTCATCGGGCCTTATCGTGTGTTGAAGCATGTTGGACCCGTAGCTTATCAGCTCGAGTTACCTTCAGAGTTAAGTCAGATCCATGATGTGTTTCACATTTCGATGTTAAGACATTACCGTTCGGATCCATCTCATGTTGTGCCAGTGGAAGAAATCGAAGTAAGGCCTGATCTTTCTTTTGAAGAAGAACCAGTGCGGATCTTGGATCGTTATGTTAAGGTGTTGCGAAGGAAATCAGTCCCTTTGGTTAAGGTTTTATGGCGAAACCATAGTTCAGAGGAAGCTACGTGGGAACCAGAGGATGCAATGCGGCAGCAATACCCTCATCTCTTTTGACCAGGTAATTTCGAGGCCGAAATTTCTTTAAGGGGGTACAACTGTAACATCCTGAATTTTGAGGGTTTTACATTTAATGTATGTTGTGTGTTTGGTATGCTTTGTGTGTTGTTGGGTGTGTTTGGGGTCTCTGGGAAGGCCCGGGATTAAGCTGGAACTTTGGCCAAAATTTTAGTTTTGGGCACTTTAGGTGGAGAGCTAGCTGGGTCAGGACTTAAGGTTAATTGCCTATGCAAGGTTGACACAAGTGAGGAGTTGGCGAAGTGGCAAGGAGGCGCCACTTAAGGCTCAGGTCGGTGACGCCACAAGGGATCTGAGAGGGAGCAGGTTCAAGTCGCGTGGAGCTCATTTTGCAATTCTTTTTGGCGTCAAGGGGAGCAGTGGTAAAGTTCGACTGGGACACTTCAGGGTGGAGTGTTGATTGAGTCAAATAATTTAAATGTATGGCTGAGAGAAGGAGGAGGAGTTTGAATCATTCAAACTGTTTTGAATGAGTGATCAGGAGTGAATTAAGGAGAAAAGCAAGGGATTAGCATATGGTGAAGGTGGTGGCCGAATATGGGGAGCTTAGGATGGGGGGAGACATTTCGGTGAGGGTTTAGTGGGGGTGTGCCGAAAATCTTTGAGGGTCATAAGCAAAATTCGATTCTCATGAAGTGCATTCGGTTTTGGGGAGTTGTAGGTGCCGAATGTTTGAGGTGGCTGTAGCCAAGTCTCGTGAGTCCTTGGTGTTCTAGTAGCAACTTAAGAATCTCTTTTTGGTATAGCCGAAACCCCCTAAGACTTATGATCAATCATCATCACCTAAAGCCGAACCCTCCATCATCTCTTCTCATTTTTCTTTCTTTTCATTTGTTTCATCTAGAAGCCAAAATCTCATTTTCTTTCACTTCTTCTTCTTGACCGAATCTCTCTTTCTCCCCACTCATACTCTGAAGCTTCACAAACCAAAAGCGGCACACCATTTCTTTTGTGATCACTTTTCTTCTTCTTTTCCTTACTAGTTTTATTTCAAACCGAAACTATCTTTTTCCCTCATAGTCTTACAAAGCCGAAACCCCTAATTACTTCCATCCTCTTCTCTATTTCTTGCTTAGCCAAATTTCTTTAGTCCTTCTTCTTGATTCTTCAATTGTCGAAACTTATCCCTCACCTTTTCATCAACATTTGCCACGGGTTTCTTCTTCGAGTCGAAGCATCCATTGATTCTTGTCCCTTCTATATTTCATCTTGGCCGAATCTTCCTTGTATGCTCATCTTCTTCTTTCGTTCTTAGGTTGGTGGATTACTGTCATTTCGCTTATTAACCATTCCAAGCGGATCCTATTTGATCATGGTAGGTATTCTCCTCCCCTCTCAATTCTCTTTTCTTTATTGATGCCGTAGGCATTAATCGTGTTCTTTGTTTATGGGCCGATTGAAGGAGGGGCCTTACCTTGAGTTCTTTCGGCATCAAGTTTGCGATTGAAGGGTGTAAGGGACATTCGGTTTTAGTTGACTTTGGTGCTCAATCGGCGCCTTATCCAAGCCTTATAGTCTCCAGGATTTGTCGATCTAGGTAAGAGACCTTTACATGTTGAGTGTATATTCTTATCTGTCCTCTGCTTCAATGCTTTAATCCGGTCTATTGACCAAGATCTTTTGATGGAATCCAATACCAATCAGGCAAAGGAGGGGGTTGGACCCATAAACCCAGCTCCTAAGTTTAAGAAACGTGCCGTGTCAGCAGTACGAGATTGGCCACCGGGTTGTGGTCCGGCTCCAGAACAGAGTAGTAGGCAGATAGCAGTCGTTTTTGCTATCGATAGTGTCGACGTAGAGAGTATTATTTTGCGTGTTATCAGGTGTGTAAAACCTCATACACTTTATTTTAACTGTAATATTAATTGTATGGGCTGAAAAGCCGAAAAAGGCTGTGTAGACAGTCGTGATACCCTTACGGGTAAGGCTAGGGATGCCAGGTACGTGACTGTATCGTTTTCCTTGCATGGATGGATGTATGTGGTAATCTTTTACATTGTAGATAGCATGTTGCATTCAGTATGATATGTATGTTATACATGGGATATGGATATGATATTGAAGGGGAAGTGCTTGATTATTTGGTCACATAGTGATTGGTGGCTAAGCCACGTTATATTATTTTGGTCACCTAGTGATCGGCTTTATTATTGATAGCATGACTGTCAAAGTGGCGTGTAGCGGATGGAGGGTTGATTGTAGAAATCCCCACGGTGTGATGGGCTGGTACGGGTTGGCGTGTAGAGGATGGAAAAACTAGGTTTGGGCTGGGACATGATGCATTCATTTATTTTTATGTCATCTTACGTGGGCTGAGGCCCGATATGCGAATGTGGGCCTCGAGCCGTTTATGTGTTATAAGGGATTTACACACTGAGTCTCGGTGACTCACCCCTTAGCTTAACCTTTCAGGTAATTAGTAGATCGTGGATATGGGCGCCGAGGCGGACTCGTGGAGGCCATAAATACTTTATTTTTTGTAAACTTTTCCTACTTTACTTAAATTTTAATTTGGGGATTTTTGATGTGTAATAAGGCCTTCTTAAATTAATATTTGGTTTTATTTTATTTATTTATCGGATATTTTAGAAAAATGACACTATGCAACTTAACCACGAAAAACAAAACGGGGATTCTAAATACGAGTAATTTAAAACATACATTTTCTTTCGAGTGTCACTAAACTTATCGAATATTCGATTGATAGGAATTGACATTTTGTTAATCTAACAAGCCACTGTTTCCAAGACATCGCCTTAATTGGAAAGTTTTCAAATCTACGATTTGTCCAACAAGAAACAAAATATCTTTTTTACTTCACCCTTTAACATACCAGATTTGGTCGTAACGTTTAGGCCGGGTTTGGGGTGTTACAACACTGACCAACCTAAGTCGAAGGATTACCTAAAAATATCAGTTAAACAAAAAATGAGTTTCCGAAACTCAATGTATAATGAATAACCTAAAACAATTGACGCATATTAGATTGATTTAGCAGAGATAGAATCATATCAGAGATATTCAGATATAGGCATATAATCCTACTCACATCTGCTACGGACCAACTTCGACCCTCCCAACACACCATATGGGGTATGGAACTCTTACCCAGCCCTACACACCATTTAGTGTCTGTAATAACCAATTTTTGCCCAGGCCCAATACAGACTAAAGGCCCGATCAATAAAACAACCCAACTAGCCCACTACACCCTAAATCAGACAAGAAAAAATAGAAAATTTGCCAACAGTCCAATACAAACAAGCCCAATTTACAAGCGGCCCAAAAGGCCCAAAATGATTAATTTCTTTCAAAGAGCTAGGGTTTCTGAAAACCCTAGCGCCGCAACCCACTAGCGCCTCCACTGCTCATCACCTCATGCGCGCGCGCCTCTGCCACAACGCCCATGCTAGGCGTGCCACTGCCCATGCGCCTCTGCCGCCACCATAACATGCAAACACAGAAAAAGAGACAGACAACAGAGCAGGAGGAATATTGTTTTATTTTTGTTGTATTTTCGGCTATAAAGCCATTCAAAAGCAGTGTAAACAGGAGGAGGGGATGAATATCTGAAATAAAAAAAAAAGAATCAAAAAAGAACTCTTCCTCTCTTACGCATTATCAGAAATGAAAAACAAAAAAACAAAAAAAACATTAAAGGTTGATTCTCGTTTTCTCTTACGAATATCAACAATCAAAAAGAACAAAACTTGGAAGGTTGATTTCGTTCTCGATCTCACTATCTACTGTTGTTTTTCTATTTATTTTTATTTGTTATTTTCAAGTTTTAAAACGAAATAATAAGAGAGGGTGGCTCCTTCCGTTTTTACGAATTTTTAGCAAAATGTCAGAAATCAAAAGAGAATAGATTTTTTCTTGAAGGTGACTCTCGATTTTTTTGGTTTTCTTCCGATTTTACTTTTCATTTTGATACACAAAAAAAAAGAGGATAAAAAAGATACTTACATTCGTGTTTGGTCTCCGTTGATTGGCTCGGTTGAAACAGGGCTAACGACCTCCCTCTTGAGCATTGGCGGCCACCGGATGGTAGTGGCTCGACGACGGCGTGATATTTGGGTCTAAACCCCAGCAGAAGAAGAAATGATGGGGGGTTGGTTCTCTGTTTTTGTTTGGAAAAAGGAATTTGTAAGCTTTAAAAAAAATAATATTAAATATAATAAAGGTTTTATTAATTTTTAAAGTGGTGTAATTAAAGAAGGTGGAGACCAGCACATTGACGATTTGAAAGTTGAATAGGTGCCTTTCCACCTTAAATGGGAAATTTGCGTGGCCAGTCAATCTCATTTGTGCTACCTTTAAGTTAATCCTATTCTATTTCTTTCATTTTTCTTAAAGTTTGCGCGTCGTTCCAATTCAGCCCGCGCCTGAGCGCCGTTTTTCTGGGGTTGGGAACATTTTCACTTTTAGCCCTTGTGCATTCAAGCGCATCGCATTTTGGTCCTTATTTGTTTATCTATTTACATATTTTACTTTAATTTCACTTTCGTCCTGATTTAGTCCAAATTTGTTTAATTTTTATTCATCTTTACAAATTTGTTGCTTATTTATTTATTTTAAAACTTTTTATATTTTATTTTTGGAATTGTTTTTTCATTATAATTTATATGTATACCGTTTGTCTTTTTGTGTAAAACCTTTTATTTCATTATTTATTTCCAAATTTTTATACTGTTTACTTTAAAATTCTTTCTACATGCATTATCTTTATTTTTATATTAAACTATTTTGTTTATATCTCATATATACTATAGCCTTAGATTACTTTTCTATATATTACTTACTTTAGGCTTTTATATGTTATTATTTTAAATTGTCACGTATATATATTATTTATTCTAAGTTGCTTTACTTTATTTTAAATTGATTTGTATATTAATTATTTTAAATTTTATATACCACTTACTTAAAATCGCTTTTTATAGTATCTATTTTAAATTTGTTTTTTTACTTATTTGAAACTGTCTTATTAATCATTTTAAATTGTCTTATGTTATTTAGCTCATTCATTGACTATTAATGTTGGTATTTGAATGACACACATGTGTGATTATTGCTATTGCATATATTATAATTCGTTTATTTGTATTCGCACGCTATTAGTATTCACTTGTATAATATTTTGTTGATATTTAAAAAACAAGGCAATATTTGTGTGTTTAGAAGTACGGAAAATTACATCCTAACGTGCTGGGTGTCAATTTTTTCGTTCGACTAAATACCCAATTACCCTTTTTTTACATGTTTTGAAAATCAAAGATGATCTCGGTGTCAGAGCATAAATGTGTTATATCCTAAAGTGCTGGGTATGATACTTTTATCCCTTTGAAACGAGTTAATCTTGAGATTCAATTCCAATTTAATTAACCTTTTTTCAAAAGTTTTTGACCCTAAATATTTTCAAGTTTTTGACGTTAGGACAACATTAATCAATTTGGTACCAACCCTGGCGTTGCAAGGGTGCTAACCCTTCCTAGCACGTAATCAACTCCCGAACCCGCTTTCTCAAATTTCGCAGACCAAAATATATTTATAGGTGACCCGATCACACCTAAACGAAAAGGATCGGTGGCGACTCCCATTTTATTTTCATTTTCAAAACCAAAGTCGATTCCCGTTTTTCAAAAAATGGTTTCGACAGTGTCGATATACACTTTACAAATTGCAGCTGCGCTGCCAGATAAGTAGGCGAATTATTATCTTTTCAGATATACTTCCACCACATAGCAAAACCCATCCCAGAAATAGATACAAAACATAACAGTAATCTGACATATTCACAGTATATACGCATGACATAACTGATACAAAACATATATGGTATTTTTTTCGGTTTTTCTATAGCCCATTACACAACTTGTCATATGATGTTTCAGATACAGAACATATATAAAAATTTAGGCAAACAGACGTCCAGATTTTGCATTTTACAGGCTATTTACATACAGACCCCAAGAAAAGCCAACGGTCGATCGGAATGATGTGTACGGCCTTGGGGAAAATTTTAAGATTTTTGGCCCACATAGCCTCACACACGCCCATGTGGCCCATAAGGACTGGCACACGACCTCACACACAACCATGTAGTCCACACAGGCGTGTGTCATACCCGGCTTACCACACGGCATGGCACACAACCGTGTGGCATTAACAATGTTGTTTTTCAGCTTTCGCTGTTCATTGTTTTTCGGGTTTCTCGTTACACACTTGGTTCGATTTTGATGCGAAACACCCTCGACACTACCAAAACCTAAATGCATCAATTAAAATCCCAAATTAGTGATAAACCATAAAAGTAACATATTTTAATCCCACATTTAGTATTCTTTTAGATGGTTTAAGCCCTGATTGATATAAAAAGGTCCTCTTAACCCTTTCTTTTCATGTCTTATACCCAGGAAAGTACCCGAGGACAAAAAGAAAATAAAACGAGCCCAAAATGGAGTAAATGGGCCATATCACGAAATCCACGCGGCCTGGACTTAAGTCCACACGGCCGTGCCACATTGATCATCTAGAACATGACCTTACCCTGATTAACACGGCCGTGCCTCATTAAAGAAATCTGAACACGGCTTGAAGACTAGTCACATGGGTGTGTGACATGGCCGTGTCCCTATCGTGGGAAAGAGCAATTTCATTCAGATTTGGATACTTTAGGGCGAAGAAACACATTTCAAGAGCGTATATAAACCCCTTAAGTGTTACCTGAAAGGAGGGCGGTTAGCTAGGCTAAGGAGCCAAGCCGAAAAGGTCAAAGTTGTGGGAATCACTCGAAGATAGCCAGTTGATCCATCTCTAGAAAGCCAGAATTCTACTCAAGACGGCGGATCTCTCCTTCAATTCCTTTAGGGAGTTTTAGGGATTTCTTATGTTTTGTTTTATCTTTCTTCTGAGATGTTTTCTTTATTTATTATGAATTAAACCCTTCAGATACCTAAAGGGGATGAAACCTAGATGAATCTTGTTATTGTTTTCTAAACTATAAGATAAAAACTTGATTTGTTCTTAATTATGTGCGCTTAATTCTTGTGTTGATATTTCTGGGATATTGATTCAAGTCAGATGTTCTTAGGTGGAGGAGCAAAAGTCCCTGCTTAAGAATAGATCTAGCATAATTAAAGCAGAGTCGTTCGCGCGCCTAGAGATAGGGTGACGAGATTTTGCCGAATTAGGGTAAAACCTAATATGGGAGTCCATAGATTGATTTACTGCTATTCTAGGGGGTTATTAAGTGAGAAAGAGATTTCCGTTAATTAACCTAGGATTAGATGTTATTTGCCTCGAAAGAGGGTTTAATATAAATCAGGGAATCCTACGGATCAAGTCAAGTGAATAAATCGTATGGTTCAGGGTTAGATAACAAGTGAAGTCTAGGTGGATTCTTCCTGATGGTATCGATTTAAGTGAACTGAGTCTTCCTTCAAGTTATTTCCTAATTCATTTTTTTTGTCTTTGCGTCTTTAGTTTAGTAGTCGTTAGACCTAAACAACTTCACTTATTTTAGGCTAGATAATAAAAAGAAGGTTAGTATTAGTACTTTTAGTTCCTTTGGGTTCGACAATTCGGTCTTGCCTAAGCTATACTACTGTTCGATAGGTACACTTGCCTTTAATCGTTGTTAGAGTTAGTCTGCAGGTTCGATCATTCTCTTTATAAATTTTAAAACTCTGATTCCAGCGATCAAGTTTTTGGCGTCGTTGTCGGGGAACTAAAATATTAAGAAAGCTCTATTTTTATTACTTTAGCCATTATTTTTATTTTTCGCAGTTTTATTTTATTTTTAGGTCAAATTTTGATTTTTGCTAAATTCTCTTCTTTCTTTTCCAGCAGGTACCTCTAGTTTACGACTAGAAGGAACCCGAGAGGACCTTTAGTATACGACAGTGATATTGAAGCTACCGCTCGAAGAAATCGCAGAGAAATCAGGCGAGCCCTGAATTACACAGAGGAAAATCAAGAAGGCAGATCCAATCCTACTGAAAGGATGGATGAGAATAATCCACAACCACATGATGTGGGAGAAAACAATGCTCCACGTACTATGTTTGATTATGCTAAACCATATTTAACAGGAGCAGAATCGAGTATTGTTAGGCCTACTATAGCTGCTAATAATTTTGAATTAAAGCCTAACACAATACAAATGATTCAACAATTTGTTCAATTTGATGGTTTACAGGACGAATACCCAAACACTCATATAGCTAATTTTTTAGAGTTTTGTGATACCTTCAAAATAAATGCCATTTCTGATGATGCCATACGCCTTCGATTATTCCCATTTTCATTAAGAAATAAAGCTAAACAGTGGATAAACTCGTTACCACGAGGGTCAATCACTACATGGGAACAAATAACTGAAAAATTTTTATTAAAATATTTCCCACCGGCCAAAACGGCCAAATTACGAAATGATATCTCTTCTTTTGTGCAGATGGATTTAGAGACATTATACGACGCATGGGAGAGATACAAGGATCTCTTGAGAAGGTGTCCGCACCATGGTTTACCCTTATGGCTACAAGTTCAAACCTTCTATAACGGTGTAAACCCCTCAACGAGACAATTAATTGATTCAGCCACCGGTGGAACTCTGAACAGCAGAACTCCTGAAGTAGCCTACGAGTTCATTGAAGAGATGTCACTGAATAACTATCAGTGGCAAGTTACAAGGACTAAACCGACAAAATCAGCCAGAGTTTACAACCTCGATGCAGTGACCACACTATCAACACAGATAGAGATGATAAATGAAAAGCTTGATAGTTTGTGTTCTTCGCAGGCACACCCAGTCATGCAGTGCGACGCAAGTGGAACTGTGGCGAATCCTGAGTACCCACCCTACCAATTAGGCACAGAGAGCGAACAGATGAACTATATAGGTAATAATTTCAGATCTAATAATAATCCTTATAGTAATACTTACAATCCAGGTTGGAGGAACCACCCAAATTTTTCATGGGGAGGTCAAGGAAATCAAAGACAACAACCTCCTAAAAATTTCCAAAATTAGCCATATCCGCAATAGAAGAAGCCAAACCTTGAAGAGATGCTGACAAAATTCATGGAAGCCACAGAAAATCGTCTCCAAGATACTGTGAAAACACTTAAATGTCAATAAACATCGGTTGAAGAGACCAAGAACCGAGTCGGGGAACTTACTAAGTCAGTAGGGGAAGTCACTAAAGCAGTCGGACAACTTGCAAAGTTAATGTTTGAACGACTGCAAGGACGTCTACCAAGTAACATGGAGATCAACCCAAAGGAGCAAATTCAAGCCATCACAGCTCATGATAGTAAAGGGTTAGATGAACCCAACTCAATACAAGAAAATGAGGTAGAAAAAGGTAAAATAGAGGTAACGAAGGAAAAGCCAAAACCGGTAATCAAAGAGTACCAACCTCGCATACCTTATCTTGAAGCAATGAAAAAAGATGACACAGAAGAACAGCTCAGTAAGAAACTTTTAAAGAAATTACATATCAACTTACCTCTTCTTGAAGCTCTTTTTCAGATGCCAGACTCAAGAAAATTTTTAAAGTAGCTCTTGACGAACAAGCGCAAATTAGACGAGGAACCACATGTGGAATTAAACGCAGTATGCTCAGCAATGTTACAGAATAGACTACCGCGAAAGCAAAAAGATCAGGGAGTTTTACAATTCCATGTTTAATTGGTAGTTTAACTATTGATAATGCATTAGCTGATTTAAGGGCAAGCATAAATGTCATGCCTTACAAAATGTTTAAACAACTAGGTCTAGGGAAACCCAAACAGACTAGGATGAGCATTCAATTAGCTGATAAAACTGTTAGAATTCCTAGGGGGATTATCGAAGATGTTATTGTAAAAATTGACAAATTCATTTTCCCAGTAGATTTTGTTGTCTTAGACATGGATGAGGATAATTCAATCCCCTTAATTTTAGGAAGACCCTTTCTAGCAACTGCCAAGACTGAAATCATACTTTGTGTAGGTGACGAATCAATCAGTCTTCAAGCTCTTGACTCGGCCAGGACAACAATCGATGAAGGTAAGAAAGTCAATTCAGTTGATAATCAATTTGTGCAACATTCATCGCAGAAAACACCACAAGGATACAAACTGAAGCCAAGTCATAGACCCCAAGCCAACAAGGAAGAACTACATAAGGAATAAAGTCTTATGGTCGGCAAACTAAAAGAGCAAAAAACACAAATCAAAGAGGAACAGGAACCGCACGAAGTAAAACAGAAGGAGCCCCAAGAAGAGCTCATAGGAACATCAAACCATTTCAAAATAGGAGACCAGGTACTGTTAGACAAAGCCGACCCTCACATCACCACTTCAGGCCTGAAGGTAAATGAAGAAATTCCTCTTAAGGTACACAGTATCTTCCCATATGAAACAGTCGAGGTAAGCAATCCAACATTCGACACTTTTAAGGTAAATGCTTCTCGACTTAAACTTTATCAAGAAAATAGAACTGTAAGCATGAGGGAAGATATTCAAACCTTTAAACCTCCTTGATTTTTTCAAATACAAGGAAAGTCTAGCTTAAGACTATAAATGAGCACTTCTCGGGAGGTAACCCGAGCACTAACCCTATTTACTTTCGCATTTCTTTTTCAGTTTCTTTTCTTTTCTTAATTTTGAAATTTTAGTTTTTTTTAAACTAACACAAAAGTGCAGTTTTCGAAGCCACATGGCCTTGCACACGGCCGTGGCCGTGGCCGTGTGGACCATCACAATCTCCGTACTAACATAACAGAGGCCGTACGAATCAGTCCCAACTAATTTTTGAAGTCACGGACTCAACCACTCCCCCACGGGCACCGACAAAGTGGCACGGCCGTGCCCTATAGCCGTGTGAAGATACTGACTTACCAACCACGGGCAGGACACGCCCGTGCCTTCCAACCGTGCCAACATACTGACTTGTCACCAACGGGCGTGGCTGGCTGAAAAACGAGCATGGAGAAACAACACGCCTAGACACACGGCTGTGCAAAGTGACCGTGTGCATCGACACGCCCTCGGTCCACGGACGTGGGAGAATGTCAGAGTTGAGCCTCTATTTAAACCCAACCTCCCTTCCCCATTCTTTCCACTGTTCACTTCTTTTCTTTCCCCCCCTTATTTTCAGATTTCCCTCTCCATAACAAATCTCAATAACTCTTGAGCTACACCAAAACCATGCCGAAGAAGCGGAAGAAACCAAGCATAATCTCACCAAGGGTGACCCCTATACATAAGCTCATGCCGGCCGCTTCATCCAAACAACAGGCCAAGGGTCTTTGAGACCATTTGGTTTTTATTTTTCTTTTCTCTTTTGCTTCAATTTCCTTCTCTTTGACAATTTTATGCTTAATTTAGTTTAATATATTTTAATTTCTTAGTGTTAGGTTGTAAAGGTTGTTTGGGAATCACGCCACTTCCGCCACCGCCAGCACCTCCGTCACCTTAGAAGTCACACCCACCTCACGAACCATCTACTAATAAGGATTCTCAAGCCCTTTTATCTTCCAGTCTTAGTTTATTTTCCTTCTTAGTATCCTTTCCTTTTTCTTTCTTGTTTTTAGTTATATATTTCATTTATTTTAAATATGTCTTAATAAATCCCGGCTAATTGTCTACGAGCTCCCCAATTTCTTCATCTAGCGCAGAGCTCGTCAACAACCACCACCCCTATCGACTTCCAACTCCGGGAATCCATCCAAATTCAGGAAGTTTCACCTCTCCCTCTCTCTTGAATTTTATATCTGTCTTTGTACATTGAGGGCAATGTACATCTTAAGTGTGGGGGGTGAATATTTATTTGAAGAAAGGGCCTAACTTTCTGCATTATTCTCAAATCCAGCCTAAATTTCTTCATTATTCTCAAATCCCTAAATTTAGTCTTGTTTTTAAGTAATTTCCTCATATTACTAATTAGGATGAAATTTCTGATGGTTTATGATTTTTATTGATATGTTTTAGATTAAGTCATAGTTAATTGTGCATTGATGATTAAATTAGAAGAATATTAAAGAATCAAGCATGATAAGTCTATTTTTCAGAATTAAAATCCTTGCTAGGTTATTGAGCTGAATCTAAATATTATCTTGAAGTTTGAAATTTACAAGGTTGATGTCAAAACACCCATAATTTTTGTGAGATTTTGAGCCTATTAGAGCATATATTCATTTTCATGCTCACTTTATTGATTATGAGTATGTCAACTATGAACTGTTATTCTAGAACTTGCCTCGATTATACATATTGAGACCACATCTATGATTTGATATACAGAGATGATAAAGGCACCTAGGATTTAACCACTAACTCCACTAAAAAGCCTACCTCCATAATTAACCCCTAGTTAACCCTGTTGATCCTAAGAACCCTTTTTATCGACTCACCAGCTAATATTAACCCAAAACCCCTTTGTATTTGTTATCACCATTCCTTTTGACTACCCTTATATTGAGATATGATTTGATTAAGTTGCCTAATTAAATTAGTTCAGTAGTTGAATTCATCTTATGTAGACTTGATTTGTTCTTAAAAAAAATGAAGTATATTCAGTATTAGTTCTACTAAGTGAGCTTACATGTTGAAATTCCACATCTTGAGGAAAAAGCTCGTATTATTAGTTTTCAATTGATGTAATTATTTAGGATTAGTTCATTTTTTTAGTTAGGTAATTTGTCAGGTCAATCTCGATTCTAACCTTCTAATTTCAGCCTTTATCCACACCTTTAACCCTAGCCCCGTTACAACCCTGTTAAAGACCTTTTGATTTGTGTATCATCTCATTTTACAGTGGTGGAGATTTGATTTTCAGGCAAGCATATGGGATTAACTTTTCAGGTTCGACTTATGAGAGCTTAATTTTGAACCTTAAACACCTCGAGTGATTTGAGTGAATCTTTAGTGATGATGTCAATCCTTGTCAATTTTGAATCAAAGGTAATTATCTAGATAAGGGGAGACACCTACGTTTTTTTTGCTACAAATGTATGACTTTGACTGTTTGAATCTTTAGGACTCTTCGAGTTAAATCATCCATGTATAAATTATCTATGAATTATGATGAGACATTGTTGATAAGAATTATGAAGCATGGAAAGTTTGTCTTAATTGTAAGTTGAGGATTTTGCTTGAGGACAAGCAAAAGCTTAAGTGTGGGGGTATTTGATAAACTGAAAAAGTAACATATTTTAATCCCACATTTAGTATGCTTTTAGATGGTTTAAGCCCCGATTGATATAAAAAGGTGCTCTTTATCCTTTCTTTTCATGTCTTATACCCAGGAAAGCACCCGAGGACGAAAAGAACATAAAACGGGCCCAAAACAGAGTAAATGGGCCATATCACGAAATCTACATGGCCTGGACTTAAGCCCACACGGCCGTGCCACATTGATCATCTAGAACACGGCCTTACCCCCGATTAACACGGTCGTGCCTCATTAAAGAAGTCCGAACACGGCTTGAAGACTAGTCACACGGGCGTGTGACATGACCGTGTCCCTATCGTGGCAAAGAGCAATTTCATTCAGATTTGGATACTTTGGGGTGAAGAAACACATTCCAAGAGCCTATATAAACCATCTAAGTGTTACCTGAAAGGAAGGCGGCTAGCTAGGCCAAGGAGCCAAGACGAAAAGGTCAAAGTTTTGGGAATCACTCGAAGATAGCCAGTTGATCCATCTCTAGAAGGCCGGAATTCTACTCAAGACGACAGATCTCTCCTTCAATTCCTTCAGGGAGTTTTAGGGATTTCTTATGTTTTGTTTTATCTTTTCTTCTGAGATGTTTTCTTTATTTATTATGAACTAAACCCTTCAGATACCTAAAGGGGATGAAACCTAGATGAATCTTGTTACTGTTTTTTGAACTATAAGATAAAAACTTGATTTGTTCTTAATTATGTGCGCTTAATTCTTGTGTTGATATTTCCGGGATATTGATTCAAGTCAGATGTTCTTAGGTGGAGGAGCAAAAGCCCCTGCTTAAGAATAGATCTAGCATAATGAAAGCGGAGTCGTTCGCGCGCCTAGAGATAGGGTGACGAGATTTTGCCGAATTAAGGTAAAACCTAATATGGGAGTCCATAGATCGATTTACTGCTATTCTAGGGGATTATTAAGTGAGAAAGAGATTTCCGTTAATTAACGTAGGGTTAGACGTTATTCGCCTCGAGAGAGGGTTTAATATAAATTAGGGAATCCTACGGATCAAGTCAAGTGAATAAATCGTATGGTTCAGGGTTAGATAACAAGTGAAGTCTAGGTGGATTCTTCCTGATGGTATCGCTTTAAGTCTACTGAGTCTTCCTTCAAGTTATTTCCTAATTCATTCTTTTTGTCTTTACGTCTTTAGTTTAGTAGTCGTTAGACCTAAACAACTTCACTTATTTTAGGCTAGATAATAAAAAGAAGGTTAGTATTAGTACTTTTAGTTCCTTTAGGTTCGACAATCCGGACTTGCCTAAGCTATACTACTGTTCGATAGGTACACTTGCCTTTAATCGTTGTTAGAGTTAGTTTGCAGGTTCGATCATTCTCTTTATAAATTTTAAGACTCTGATTCCAGCGATCAATTAGCGTTGGTAACGATACGATTTAAGGAACAATTCACCCTAACAATACCCAACGCACTTATATGAAAAAAACATACAACCCCAAATCAGAATCAATCGCTTACCCTAGCACACACAGCAACACCCGAGTCAACTTGTTAGAAAATCGCCAGGCAGCACACGTTCTTCTCCTAAAATGAACCGATTAAATTAGAATGTGTCATACAAATTAACACCACTCTATCAAAATCACCATTTCCCCAAAACCCTAACACAACTCGAATAACAGAAAAAAAATATCAAGAGAACCCTTACCTCTACGATTTGATATCAACCAACACAAAGAACCAAGATAAATTGAAACCATTGGCAAAAAGAAAGAAAGTTACAAGTAGCAAAAGCACCAAAAAGCAAAAGAACAAAAACCGATTTTTCTCAATATCTTCATTGGGAAAAAATGTGAAGCAAAGATGGGGAAAATGGGGAAACAAAAATGGGAACATAAATAATGGGAAGGGAAAAATAATTTGAAAATTATTTTTACTAGATTTTACAAAAGAAACAAAATAAAAATAACATCCAACAGCCCAACAACCTGATAACTATCAGATTCTCCCAAAAATTGAATTCGATTAAATCTTAAACACTACAGAGTTGGCTCAAACAGAAAAAACAAAAATATTGCCCAAATGCTCACACAGACATTCGAAATCAGGACCATGAGATAAACTAACACTCTACCACTAAACAACAGGCTCTTTCTGGCACAAATTGATTGAAAATAATAATGAAGCTCAATGAACAAAGATAAACCTAGAAATAAAAATATTAGATTTGAGATTTGAACCCAAAACCTTAAACACATAATTAAAGCCCTTAATCACTGGAACAGATACTTGCTAATGAAAAAATCTAACAATTCATGAGTACAAATTTAAAAAATAATTTCGACATTACAAGAAAACTGTGCTAGGATCATCTGAAGCTAACCCTTGAAGCTTGGTCTGACACCACTTGAAAGAACTAGTTAGTTTGCCACTAGTTCAAGTTGTTGTCTAAACATGTGTTTGAATAGAAAACAAAACAGAAATGAAAAAAAAAAGGTAAGAAGAGATTTTCAAATAATCATTTGTTAACACAGTTCGAAAACAATCCTACTTTGTGGGGCCTCATTCAGTGAATGATTTCATTCCACAATTGATCCAACCACCTATTGGCTAAAGCCCAATCTACCCTTACACAAAGAAGTAGTTGCAACCTCAATAGCTACTCCTAACTTGTTACAACCACTCACCTAAAACCTCACTTACAAATGTTCAATCTCTCACAAGGAATGAAGAATAATAGAGTGTGAAAATACAAATGAAAATAACAAGAATAACTTTAGCAAATCAACACAACACTCCTTCAATTGATGTATTTTCACCCCAAACCCGGCCTAGATGTTATGGCCGGATCTGGCATTTCACATTGAATTGTTTTTCAAAAACCATGTTTTCATTGAAAACCTTCTTGAAATTTAAAACTTCTTGCCATTCAAAACTTGTACAAAACCTCAGTTTGCGTTTGTTTATTTTCAATCGTGGTTTATTAAAAAGTTATTCCCCTTTTAAAATGTTATCACCTTTAAAACCTCATTGTTGCGGAAGCTTAATTTAAAACAAATGATTTACGAAAATGTGATATTTGAAATTTGAGTTGTGGAAACGTAGCTTTTGAAAATAGTTATTGTTTTGGAAAACCGTGTTCTATTTCTAGCAGATATAAATCACAATCAAATCTAATCCTAAATTTAAAATCCAAAAATTATAAAGGCCTTATTACAACCCGAACCATGAAGTATTTTTAAGTAATTGAGCTAAACAGAATAAAACTTGTGAAGTTTTTTGGCCCTCTCCGAGTCCCTCACAGCACCGAACCGTCTAACACTGGGGATTACTTGAAAGTTTAAAAATGGGGTGAGTTTACGAAAACTCAGTGTGTAATCCCCTTATTAAAAAAACAATCAGTATACAAAAACAGAATCAGTCTGAGCCTGAGCCCTTTAACAGTAACTGTATAGTGTGGGCCTTAGCCCATTACAGTAACGGTGGCAATTAAGCCTTAGCCCCCATCAGCCTCGGTTGGGCCTGATCCCATATCAAATGTCACATATCACATCCATCTGGGCCTAAGTCCATCTAAATATCAGAATCAGTACATGTAATGCATAAATACCCATACCAACCCTGCACTCCATCTCTTGTCCAACCCTACACTCTTGTGGGGATTAAATCGACCCACCCATCCCTACACTCCTTATGTAGCACCGGTTGCGGCACTAGCCAATATTGCAGCATAGCTGCCAGTAATAATAACACAGCAGAGCTACTAGTAACAGAATATGTGGCAACACCACCAGTAACAATACACTTCCTTTATAACAATATCCCAACCCCATGCAGTATGTCGTGTATGCAGTATGCCATGCTCAGAATCAGTTATATCATTCATTGTTAAGTCAATCAAATCATAGCCATACAATCACAGTCAAATCAGTCAAATCATAGCACAAGTCAGTCATTTACCCTCGAGGGCAAAATAGTCATTTACACTACAGGGGCATTACTGCCATTTTATCCTACAGGGGCATTACGGTCTTTTTACCCTATGGGGGCATTACGGTCATTTTACCCTACAGGGGCATTACGGTTATTTTACCCTATGGGGGTATTTCAGTCATTTTACCTTACAGGGGCATTACGGTCATTTTACCCTATGGAATTATTTCGGTCACTTTACTTATTTTGGGGTCTCTATAACATCCAGATTTTAGGGGTTATGCGTTTAGTGCATAATTCATGAGTTAGTAGGCTCAGTGTATGGTCGAGTGTGTTTTAAGAGTTTTGAGAACTTTAGGTGAAGGGAAAATGCATGGAAAATTATTGGTTTTCAAGTTTAAAATGGGAGCTTGGCTAGGTAGGCCTTAAAGGAATAAGTAGTGGAGTTTACGACATAAGAACCAGCTTGGTAAAGTGGCTACGAGGCGCCACATAGGGCCTTGGTGAATGACGCCATGTGCAGTGGGCAAGGGCCTTGGTTCGAGTTGCAGAGGAAGCGAATGGGAGTTTATTTTTGCATCAAGTTGGAGAGAGGTTGGACGACAATTGGACTTTTAATTGGATGAGGATTAAGCTTGTTTTTTCCTTTTAAATTTCGGCTAGGATGAGGAGATAAATTGTTGATTTATTTTTATTTATTTTGAATAGGTGATATAGAGATAATATAGGAGTTTATCAAGGGATTTGATAAGGAGTTGATATGGTGGCCGGCCAAGGGACTCTTTGGTTGGTATTTTCGGTCATATGAAGAGGGAGTAGTGCCGAATTTCATTTAGTGCAAGTACCCATCTTTTTGGCCGAAATTCTTCTACCCTCTCTTCTTCTCCTTTATTTTCTTTCAACCCCAAATTCTTTTCTATTTCTTTGAAGCCGAATGCTCTTTGTCATTAAGAGTCAGAGCCGAATCCTCTAAGCATAAAACTCACTTTATTTTGGCGTTTTCTCTCTTCACTATAAAGTGCCGAAACACCATTGTTGTGCTCAAAGCCGAATCTTCAAGGAGGGGCTGTCGACTTTTCTCTTGTAGTCTCTTCAAGCGGCATAGTGGTAAGTGATCTCCTCTTTAAGCAATCGGTTTTGGGATCTCTTTTATTGGTGTGCCAAAACCAAGTGTTTGGTCTTGGTTTATAACATGGTCGAATGTTCATAGTGCCATAATAAGTGTTTCTTTTATGTAGCCAACGTTAAGGAGCATCAAAGGAGGTTCCTTGGATTCGATTCCTCAAGGTAAGCAGTGTAAGTATTCGGCCAAGGGCTATTTTCATGGATTTATGGGATAGGCTGATTCTAATAGTTGTTTAGCAGGGAGTTCGACTACTCAAGGAACAAGTAACAGTTTTCGGGATTTCGATTTAGCAAGGTAAGTGGTTGCTAATATTTGGCCATAGGCCACTTCCATGAGTTTTGGATGTTAGTCGATTCTAATATGTGCCAAATAGGGATTTCGACAGTTTCAAGAGCAAGGAGTGATGATTCGGGATTTAGACGAGCAAGGTAAGGAAGTGTTGACTTTCGGCCTAAGGCCATATTTGGTATTTAGGTGTTGACCGATTGTGTACTTTGGTTTAGGGGCAAATCGACAGAAGTAGCAGAAGCTTTCGGGATTTTGATCCATTCTTGGTATGGCTATAAGTTGTGATTTAGTTATTCGTTTAAGGGCTTGTATTAATCGGTTTTGATTAAAGTATTGTTGATGGAGGCAAATACCAGTCAAGTAGGACAAGGGGTAGTCCCTATCCCTAAGTTTAAGAGGAGAGCAGTCTCTGCAGTGCGAGATTGGCCACCGGGGTGTGGGCCAGCGGCAGAGCAAGAAAGTAGGCAGATAGGCGTAGTGTCGCTTAGTGATAGTATCGGGATTGAGGGCGTAACTCTTCAAGTTATTAGGTGTGTAGTTAGGCTACCGTTTTTCGGGATATATGTTATGTATGTGATATGTGTATGTGTTATGTATGTGCTATCTAGTGCAGTGGAAATTGTGATATGGATACCCTCATGGGGTATGTCGATGATCCGGTAAGTACCAAATCTGATGAAATGTGATTATTAATATGAATACGTGATGATATGCGTGATGAACATGCTCATGCATCATTATATTATGTCACTATGGTATGTTGCATGTGCATGGGTGGGATATGATTATGAAAGAAGGACAGGGTGTACTTCGAGTACGTGGTTGATGAGTAGCTTTGTGCCTCATCGTGGTTGATATAGGCTATGTGCCATATCGTGGTTAATGATGGCTTTGTGCTCATCGTTGTTTTGATGATAGCTACGGGCTACATCGTGGATTGGCGCTGACTGAGGTCGCGTTGTGGATTATTTGTGATTTAGTTCGCGTGGACGGCATTTATTGCCAAATTGGTGTGTAGCGGTTGGAGGGTGATTTAGTAATTCCCTGGTGTGTGGTGGCTGGGTACGGGGGTGTGTAGAGGATGGACCCTAGGCTGGGTTGGGTGCATTATGCATAAATCTGTTTGATATGTGAATTAATGTCAAAATGGGCCAAGCCCAAATGATATGTCGATTAATGTCAAAATGGGCCAAGCCCAATATGATATGTGGATTATTGTGAAAATGGGCCAAGCCCAATATGATATGTGGATTAATCAAAATGGGCCAAGCCCAATATGATATGTGGATTATTGTGAAAATGGGCCAAGCCCAATATGATATGTAGATTAATGTGGAAATGGGCCAAGCCCAATATGTGAAGTGAATTAAAGTGGTAATGGGCCAAGCCCAGTATGTGGAAACATGTTGTTAATTACATTATTATCCGATATGTGGTATGGAAATGGGCCATGCCCAATAAGTGAAAACATGTGAATAAATTGCATTGATATCTGATATGTGGGTAAATATGTGGTTTGATATGTGGGTGGAATTCAGTGGACTAATTACACACTGAGTCTGTTTGACTCACCCAATTTTTATCAACCTTACAGGTATGCATATAGCTCGGACCGGGTTGGAGTGGATACGAGGTGGCCCATGCAGAAGAAGTTGTTTTCCTTATTTAATAGAATTTATTATTTTCAGTATTTTAAGTATCCATTTATTGTAATTAGGGCCTTATAGTAATTGCTATTATTTCTATTATGGATTGATGATTAAATTACTATGTGGAAATGAGTTTATGGTTTAGCAACTTTCACTTTAAATTATATGTTAAAGTTTTTAATCGGAGAAATTGTAATAACTTAGCTTTATTTGGAATTTTAAAATACACAAGATTTTACAAACAACCACAAATTTTTATGTTTTTACTTTAAGTCAAAATATTTTTCAAACGTTTTCCGCAGTGGCATTCTAAATTCGGCCGTGGCTCGTGGGCCGGGTTTGGGGATGTTACATTTTGGTATCAGAGCTCGGTTCAAAACTCGGCTTTGAGGGTTTTTGGGCCCAAAAATATTTTTTTAAGATGGGCTTTTCAAAATATGGATTTTTCATGAAATTTTTCAGGGTTATTCTGGCATGGCACCTGTATCTCCGACCCGAAGTCCACCAGGTAAGTACCCCTAAGCTATTGAAGTGATTTGTATATGTGAACTTTATGGGCATTATGGGAACGTAGATTAGTGAACTAGGATCTATTGAACCCTAGGACTAGTCTACTTCAACACAGAATGCATAAGACTTAAGAACAACCGAACAAACTTGTGAAGTATGTCGCCGAGTTAAGGTGTGGCAACCATTGTGCGCATGTCTAGGATTGGTTTCGGTGGGAGCTTGGTATTTAAGCAGTCCTAGTGACTCACCTCCTCTCCACTCGAATCCTACCTGGTGCGTAGTGACGGTTCACCCTAACCAAGAGGACTTATTCACGGGCTAAACCCAATAACTAAAACCCAAAAGGGACTAGCCGCTTTTATAAAAACCTTAGTTCTAAAATCCTCAAATTTCCCTTAGATTTGTAACAACTATTTCATAAAATTTTCTGAAATATTTCTGATTTACGAAATTGCCTAAATACCCCTGTGTTGTAAATTACTAAAATACCTTTAGTTTTAAAGTTACCAAAATACCCTCGACTTTGGTTAAAATATTCCTACTTTGCAAAATACCAGAAACCCTATTTTACAAAATACCAAGATACCCTAATTTGGGAAAATTTACTAAAATGCCCCTGACTTCCAAATTACCGAAATAACCCCGATTTCCAAAATTTCTGCAAAACCCTTGATTTAGAAAAAGAAAACTTTTAAAATACCCTCGAGTTTTGGAAATTTTAGAAAGCCTTTGATTTGTAAAGATTATTTTTGAACTGATCCCGATTTGGAAAAAAATTACCAAAATACCCCTATAGGAAAAATGATGAAATTACCCCTGGGTTGGGAATGGACAAAAATGCCCATAAAAATGTGATAGAAGTGTGTTGAATGTTGTGAATGACTGGATGTGAATCTCTGAATTAGAATAGTGAACTTGAGATGAAACTTTGATTGATCGAAAGAACCACTATTAAACTTCTTTTCATAAAATTGTTCGCGGATAAAACAGTGGAACAAAAGTACTAATTCATAAAACTTTTTAATCAGATTAAATCGCGATGTTAGAAATGAGTTCTAGTGGACGTGGTCGAGGTAGAATGACAGTATCGGAACCAGTAGGGTCTGGCCATGGGTCAGAAAACGATGTGCCGTCGCCAGCAGTGGGCGCGGAGGATCAAGATCAGACTGTAGGAGATGACGCAGTATCGTTAGCTATGCTGCGAGTGCTAGAGCGAGTCGCGGGAGCTAATGTGGGCAATGGAGCTTAGAAATCAGTACCAGAAAGACTTAGGTCAAACAGAGTAGAGATCTTTAGAGGAGTATCTGGAGTAGCTCCGAATGTGGCAGAGTATTGGTTAGAGGCAGTCGAAAGGATCATGGACGATTTGGACTGTACTGCTGAGGAAAAGCTGAAGGGTGCTGTCTCGTTGCTCTGAGATGAGGCTTATCGGTGGTGGATCACTGTCAGACAAGGTACCCCTGCAGATCGAGTGGATTGGGAGTACTTCAAGGTTAAGTTTGAAGGGAAATATGTTGGAGGTAGTTACTTAAACTTGCAGAGAAAGGCGTTTCTAAACTTGGTACAAGGAAGTAAGTCGGTAGCGGAGTACGAAGCGGAATTTGTGCGGTTAAGCCAGTATGCTAAGGGGATCGTGGCTACCGATTATGAAAGGTGTGTCCAATTCGAAGATGGACTGCGGGATGAGCTGCGAGTGTTGATTGCTCAGCAGAGAGAAAGGGATTTTGCTATTTTAATGGAGAAAGCTCGGATCACTGAGGAAGTTAAGAGGATTGTGAGACAGAACCGAGAAAGGATTAGGAACCGGAATAAGAGGAGGTTTGGATCGTTAGAATCATCTAGAGATTTTCAGAAAAGGCCAAGGATTGAGAATTCTGTACGTGCACCTGTACTAGTTGCTGAGAATCGAAGTCGTTTATGTGCTCAGTACGGGAGAGCTCATGCTGGAGAGTGCTGGGGAAATAGTAAAGAATGTTTCCGATGTGGGTCTAAGGCTCATTTGGTTAAGAAGTGTCCTCAAGTGATGGATAGGGCTCGGACAGTAGGCCAAGGTTTTGTGCAGCCTAGCAGAGGTGGTTAGCGAGCGACGAAGGGTCGTGGAGCATCAAGCAGAGGTGCTGAAGGTTCAAATGCGAGACAATCAAGATTGGTTTAAGCTGTCAGTCGTTGCAAGGAGGAAGATGTGTCAGATGTGATAGCGAGTACGTTCCTTGTTTCTGGAATGTCCTTTATTGCTTTGTTTGTTGTAGAGTTAGCTCATTCTTGTATTGCTAGTAAGGTGTTTGGAACCTTGACTGTGAACTTTGAGATTGTGCATAGGAAAATGCGTTAGTTTTATTAAGATCAGAGTGCGCAGTAGGAACCCTACTTAGTTTAGCCAGGTAATTTCGAGGACGAAATTATTTTAAGGAGGGTAGAATTGTAACATCCGGATTTTAGGGGTTATGCGTTTAGTGCATAATTCATGAGTTAGTAGGCTCAATGTATGGTTGAGTGTGTTTTAAGGGTTTTTAGAACTTTAGGTGAAGGGAAAATGCATGGAAAATTATTGGTTTTCAAGTTTAAAATGGGAGCTTGGCTAGGTAGGCCTTAAAGGAATAAGTAGTGGAGTTTACGACATAAGAACCAGCTTGGTAAAGTGGCTAGAAGGCGCCACATAGGGCCTTGGTAAATGACGCCATGTGCAGTGGGCAAGGGCCTTGGTTCGAGTTGCAGAGGAAGCGAATGGGAGTTTATTTTTGCATCAAGTTGGAGAGAGGTTGGATGGCAATTGGACTTTTAATTGGATGAGGATTAAGCTTGTTTTTTCCTTTTAAATTTCGGCTAGGATGAGGAGATAAAATGTTGATTTATTTTTATTTATTTTGAATAGGTGATATAGAGATAATATAGGAGTTTATCAAGGGATTTGATAAGGAGTTGATATGGTGGCCGGCCAAGGGACTCTTTGGTTGGTATTTTCGGTCATATGAAGGGGGAGTAGTGTCGAATTTCATTTAGTGCAAGTACCCATCTTTTTGGCCGAAATTCTTCTACCCTTTTTTCTTCTCCTTTATTTTCTTTCAACCCCAAATTCCTTTCTATTTCTTTGAAGCCGAATGCTCTTTGTCATTAAGAGTCATAGCCGAATCCTCTAAGCATAAAACTCACTTTATTTTGGCGTTTTCTCTCTTCACTATAAAGTGCCGAAACACCATTGTTGTGCTCAAAGCCGAATCTTCAAGGAGGGGCTGTCGACTTTTCTCTTGTAGTCTCTTCAAGCGGCATAGTGGTAAGTGATCTCCTCTTTAAGCAATCAGTTTTGGGATCTCTTTTATTGGTGTGCCGAAACCAAGTGTTTGGTCTTGGTTTTATAGCATGGCCGAATGTTCATAGTGCCATAATAAGTGTTTCTTTTATGTAGCCAACGTTAAGGAGCATCAAAGGAGGTTCCTTGGATTCGATTCCTCAAGGTAAGCAGTGTAAGTATTCGGCCAAGGGCCATTTTCATGGATTTATGGGATAGGCCGATTCTAATAGTTGTTTAGCAGGGAGTTCGACTACTCAAGGAACAAGTAACAGTTTTCAGGATTTCGATTTAGCAAGGTAAGTGGTTGCTAATATTCGGCCATAGGCCACTTCCATGAGTTTTGGATGTTAGCCGATTCTAATATGTGCCAAATAGGGATTTCGACAGTTTCAAGAGCAAGGAGTGGTGATTCGGGATTTAGACGAGCAAGGTAAGGAAGTGTTGACTTTCGGCCTAAGGCCATATTTGGTATTTAGGTGTTGACCGATTGTGTACTTTGGTTTAGGGGCAAATCGACAGAAGTAGCAGAAGCTTTCGGGATTTTGATCCATTCTTGGTAAGGCTATAGTTGTGATTTAGTTATTCGTTTAAGGGCTTGTATTAATCGGTTTTGATTAAAGTATTGTTGATGGAGGCAAATACCAGTCAAGGAGGACAAGGGGTAGTCCCTATCCCTAAGTTTAAGAGGAGAGCAGTCTCTGCAGTGCGAGATTGGCCACCGGGGTGTGGGCCAGCGTCAGAGCAAGAAAGTAGGCAGATAGCCGTAGTGTCGCTTAGCGATAGTATCGGGATTGAGGGCGTAACGCTTCAAGTTATTAGGTGTGTAGTTAGGCTACCGTTTTCCGGGATATATGTTATGTATGTGATATGTGTATGTGTTATGTATGTGCTATCTAGTGCAGTGGAAATTGTGATATGGATACCCTCATGGGGTATGTCGATAATCCGGTAAGTACCAAATCTGATGAAATGTGATTATTAATATGAATACGTGATGATATGCGTGATGAACATGCTCATGCATCATTATATTATGTCACTATGGTATGTTGCATGTGCATGGGTGGGATATGATTATGAAAGAAGGACAGGGTGTACTTCGAGTACGTGGTTGATGAGTAGCTTTGTGCCTCATCGTGGTTGATATAGGCTATGTGCCATATCGTGGTTAATGATGGCTTTGTGCTCATCGTGGTTTTGATGATAGCTACGGGCTACATCATGGATTGGCGCTGACTGAGGTCGCGTTGTGGATTATTTGCGATTTAGTTCTTGTGGACGGCATTTATTGCCAAATTGTGTGTAGCGGTTGGAGGGTGATTTAGTAATTCCCTGGTGTGTGGTGGCTGGGTACGGGGGTGTGTAGAGGATGGACCCTAGGCTGGGTTGGGTGCATTGTGCATAAATCTGTTTGATATGTGAATTAATGTCAAAATGGGCCAAGCCCAATATGATATGTGGATTAATGTCAAAATGGGCCAAGCCCAATATGATATGTGGATTATTGTGAAAATGGGCCAAGCCCAATATGATATGTGGATTAATGTCAAAATGGGCCAAGCCCAATATGATATGTGGATTATTGTGAAAATGGGCCAAGCCCAATATGATATGTGGATTAATGTGGAAATGGGCCAAGCGCAATATGTGAAGTGAATTAAAGTGGTAATGGGCCAAGCCAGTATGTGGAAACATGTGGTTAATTACATTATTATCCGATATGTGGTATGGAAATGGGCCAAGCCCAATAAGTGAAAACATGTGAATAAGTTGCATTGATATCTGATATGTGGGTAAATATGTGGTTTGATATGTGGGTGGAATTCAGTGGACTAATTGCACACTGAGTCTGTTTGACTCACCCAATTTTTATCAACCTTACAGGTGATGCATATAGCTCGGACCGGGTTGGAGTGGATACGAGGTGGCCCATGCAGAAGAAGTTGTTTTCCTTATTTAATAGAATTTATTATTTTCAGTATTTTAAGTATCCATTTATTGTAATAAGGGCCTTATAGTAATTGCTATTATTTCTATTATGGATTGATGATTAAATTACTATGTGGAAATGAGTTTATGGTTTAGCAACTTACACTTTAAATTATATGTTAAAGTTTTTAATCGGAGAAATTGTAATAACTTAGCTTTATTTGGAATTTTAAAATACACAAGATTTTACAAACAACCACAAATTTTTATGTTTTTACTTTAAGTCAAAATATTTTTCAAACGTTTTCCGCAGTGGCATTCTAAATTCGGCCGTGGCTCGTGGGCCGGGTTTGGGGATGTTACAGTCTCGGTGTAGATAACGACCTTTTCGAAGGCCTACAGTCACCTCGAGCGACACAAATAATCCATTTGGTCAAAATAGTGTAAATGGGCTCAAAGCCCAATATTCGGCCCAAATGGGCCCACACGCTCGTGTGGCCCATTTGGTCCAAATTCAATCACGGCTATGCGAACTACATAAATCCAGTTTCTGCCACTTTTTATAAATTTTATTCGAGTGGAGCCCACAAGCCCATTGGGCCCACACGGCCCATTTCGGCCCAACGAGGCCCATAACGACCCAAGTGAACGAGAACACTCGTGGTGGCGTCTTCATTCTACTGCCCACGGTTGTGGGTTCGATTTTACCACATGAGTGATCGCACGCTCGTGAGGCTTCAAATGCCGAAGTTGCGGCTTTATGGCTTTTCGGCTTTTCGGCTTTTGCCGACTCACAGTAACGATAGTGTGATTACACACCTTTTTACAGAGTCGTTCCAAGATCTACGAGCACCCAACCTAGAATCATCGAGATCCAATGTTAGTCCTTACTATGTTAGGGTAAAACACCCTATTATCACATCTGTTCTCAAAAAGGCACTTACTACCTTACCTTAATTGAACGAACTACGGCCTGTTCCTTTTAGCTCGTGGGCTAAAACTGATCACACTTTTCTTGTCGATAAACTGCGATAACAAAAGATTTTAACAGATGGGACCGACCATAACTGTGGCTTAAATCTATGAATATTAGTCTTACAAAAATATATAGAGATATTCGACCTATTCAAAAGGTAAGGTAATGTCTTTACCTTAATTGAATAATGGAAAATAGAGTTTGACGGCTTGAGTAACTTCTACACTTCTCTACTCCTCGGGAATACCTAAAACCCAACGATCACCACACCAAGAGGAAGGGATCCCAATCAAAGATCATGAGTAGTAGAAACATTCGGGTTTTAGAGAAAAGATAGAAGGAAACAGATTCGCACACATATCACAATAGTAGAGAACAAGAGAGGGAACTTTTGAATACCTATCGATTTGTTAGGATTGCTTGCAGATATCAACTCAATATACCACCGGCAGAGTATGAAAACAATCGAGATTTAGAGAGAAAGTAAGCAAAGTATGCGACCACCCCAAGGATTAGCAGCAGAAGAAACTCGGTTTAAACACAATAAAGAAGTCAAAAAATAGAAAGAGAGGGGATGGTATGTTGAGTTCAGCCAACAAGAACTAATCAATGAAACCAAATGTGTGAGTAGGGCATTCGACCAAGACTAACTGAATGGGAAGAGAAGGGAAAGGAAATGGAGAGAAAGAGATGAGTAGAGATTCGACTGACAGTGTGAAGTGATTGAAGAAAACAAAAGGGGTATTCGGCTAATAGAGAAAAGAAACCAAATTGCCCAAAGTACCCGAATGGTAAAAGAAGGTTCAGCTTTCACACAATAGACCAAAAGAGCAACTCACGTTGCACCAAAATGCAAAGAAGAGAGTTTCTTGGAAACACAGTATTCGACCACTAAGCAAATGAAAAGAATACCAACACTCAGGAAATGACCAAAACCGAATACTCTATTTTCCCTTAGCAAATTCGGCAACAAACTTCAACAACTCAAACTCCCCTTTTTCCTCCTAAAATCTCTCCCCCAATCCTCTCCTTGAAATCCTCCACATATCACTCCAGCATCTCATCAATCAGAATTTTACTGCAACACAAACTCCAGCCGTGCAAGGTATCAAAAATTGATCCCCTTATTGTGCAAACTAAGACTCGAACTCAAGTCCCCTAGCATTAGAAACACGCCACCTACCACTGGACCACAAGCTTCTTTGTGACATAATTTAGCCACAATTATTCTTAAAGCCTACTCTCCAGAACCAAGGGCCTTATTCACTTAAAAATAAAATTTTTTGCTAAAGCCTAGGTTTGAGCCCAGGACTTCCCAAACATTCCCAAACACTCCAAATCACTTAACCATTAAAGCAAACATGCAATTTATGTCATTTTCTTGCACACTTAAACTTTTATGTGCAATCTCCTAGTTGATCCCACACTCAGGGCCCATTCCTTTTAGGCCCAAATTCGGGGCGTTACACTTAATATTACAACTTTAGTCGATTAGCACAATCCAAGATAAACACAACTTTATCATCATAAAAATCTATATAAATAACCTTCAATCTTATCTCAAGATAAAGTAAGATTAATCTCCTTAAAATCAGCACATAAATATGTCAGGATAAGGATAAGGGATAAATACAAACCTTATCCACAAAATTCAAGTCAGCCACAACTTCTTTAAAGGCTCCGATATCCGCCACGACTTTGTGATAATGTATAACACGTTCTCAAAGCCCATTTACTTAGGATATTCACACAAGAAAGAGCCTAAGTAAAGAACGCTAACATATCAAAATTAATTATTTAATTTGTAATATGACTTATTACATGATATCTTTTATGCTATATAAAAAGAAAACTGTCAATTAAAAAAAATACTTGGAAAACCTTTTGTTTTAAAGTGGAAAAATGCGGATTTTATGTATAATTAACAGATAAAGTCATATGCAAGTTGCAAAGAAAGCAAATGAGAAAGCAACTTTGGTAAAATTCTACTTGTTTTTGCTATCATGTGAAGAATTAAAAAATACATATAATTTGAAAAGTTTCAAACTTTTTTCATATAAAAGTATTATGTTTTATTGGAAAATCTTTTTTCTGTCGTCACAGTTCTTGGACCTTCAGCATATTTGCGAATTACCTAAATTCTTAATTATGATTTCAGCTGTTATGTTTGAGTAAAAAAGGTCTGCTATTTTTTAACATTTTCTGTCTAAAGGAATGAGAAAATATGATAACCCATAAAATAGATCACTCTTCTTTAATTGTTATTAAGAAAAAGATAATTAAAGCCCTCGTAATTATATATAAGCCTAAATTTCATACAATGATGTTAAAATATTAGTTATTTCATTAAGATCATATATATATACATATATTGTATTAAGAATTATTTTTTTTTCTGATATTCGATTTTCATGATTGTTTCTTTTAATAATATTATCTCTAATGTTTGAATACGTGTTATTTTCCTAAGAAGGTAATGTATTTTACTACTTCATCCAATTAATATCACTATTATTATGTTTTAGATTAATTACTTATTTGGCCCTACAATTTTATAAAAAAAAAGTTATTTGAGCCGTTCATTTAATTTTTCATTTCTTTTAGCCCTTAAATAGTGTATTTTGTCAAAACATTCTAAAATGGATAAAAAAGTTAATGTTTGTTAATTTTGTTGACGTGACAATCCACATGTATGCCACATCAACAAAATTTTTAAGTTTTTTAAAAATATATATAGAATGTTATTAGAATTTTTATTATTAAATAGATTTTATAAATTTTATGTTTTTAATAAATTTTTATTAATTTTTTGGAAATTTTATATTTTTAAATTTTTTAAAAAATAATTAATAGTTGACATGGTATACAAGCGGATGTCATCTCAAAAATGTTAACATAGCTTAATTTCTCTAAACATTTTAATATAATTTGATAAAAATACAAATTTAAAAAATCAAAAAGAAATTAAAAAATTTTTTTTATAAAATTTAAGGAAAAATAAGTTAAATTTTTTTTTTATGGAAGTTGAATTTGTAATCATCCTTTTCATGTTGAAAATATGAAGGACATTAAGGATTTGACAGATTTGTATACGTTCATAATTATATAACTTAACATACTTTGAACTTATTGAAATAAAAAATCAAATTCTTTTTTTTATACAATTCAAATGTAGACTTGAAATGAACGAAACTTTCAAAGGGGATTTCTCACGTGGATAGTTTTGAACCTATATATAACTCTGGATAAAACAATAAAAATGAGTTATGGACTTTGCAATTTTATTTAGACACGTCTTTGTATTTTTATTTTATTAAAATAACGTTTTAATTTTATTATAGTAATTTTTAATTTTTAATTTTTATGCGCGTAAATTTTTATGAACTTTTGAATGGGATAATACCACAAGATAATTAAATATAATTCAATTGAAAAAAAATTAAAAGGTTATTTCTAATAAAATAAAAATTATTATTACAAAATATTATTTGTCTTAAGAGTTCATATAGAATCATTAAAGTATACTACTTAAAAATATAATATCAAAGTTTGAACTTTGGCATTTAAAGTATCAATAAAAAAATGTCTATTAATATTCCTACAACATTTATTAATATAGTCGTGTTCGCATCGATTCCAGATATATTAACTGGTGTGCATCGTTTCAATACTAAAACGGAACACTGATGAAAATTGTGGTTTATATTAGCGCACCAGTTCATTCCATCCAATTCCAATTGTATCGACTAAGACATCATGTGCACTAACTAGTGCATGAAAAATGTTAAATATATATAATGTTACTTTCTTACTATTTAGTAATAAATAAAAAAATAAACTTTAACCGTGGGGTGTTTGGTTCACGGAATATTACATTACGGCTCATAATATTACATTTTGCAATAAGATTACGGTGTTTGGAATCTCAGCATTCTGGTCATCTCGTAAGCTTACATCCTTGAACAGTATCAAGATGCAATAATATAAGATATAATCTCATTATGACCTCTTTCTTAGGTTATCTAAGATTCCAGATAGATTTTAAAGTTTTAAACAAAATTACCCTTTCTCTTCATACTACTTTGTGGTTTATTGCAATGATTGTTAAGGATCTCTCATTTTCTTTCTTTGTTTTTTTTTTTTTTTAAAGTTTGTTGAATGCTCTACAAAAATGATTTTTTTTTTTATAAATTTTGATGTTGGGTTAAACCACCAACTTGAATTTTTTGATTCTTTTTCTTTTGTGAAATTGTTTGATCGATCTTACTAGTTTCTTTATATGGTTTCATTTTTTGGAAATAAAATCCTCCATCCTTTTTTATCTTGCATAAAAATTTACAAGTAAAACAATAATATCTTACATTACCAAACATAACCTAAATTGCCACAAACATTAAAAATTTTACAAAAAGAACTCAAACTATTCCAAAAAGAAAAAGAAAAAGAAAAAGAAAAAGGTAAACTATTTGTTGATCAACCAACTTTTAGGCTTTGCATGGTATGATGAAAAGAAAATTCATTGCTTGGTAGAGTTGAAAAATGAAATGAAAGAAATAAAACATTTGAAAAATACATAATTTTAAACTAGCATATACACCTCTCTCATTTTCTCTCCTCTCATTATTCCAATTTGGAAGGATTGATTTTTATGCATTAGGATGGAAAATGATCATCGCTTCTATATTCTCTCCTCTCACTTTTCTTCCCTACCTAATTGGAGCAAGAAAGTTCCTATGGTTTATTGTCTCACAAAAGGGAAAGAAGACAACCCTAAAAAAATTAAGGCTATATTGGATTTGCACCCTCCTAAGAAAACTAAGGATATTCAAAGGTCGATAAGAAGGTTGACCACTCTCAAAAGGTTTTTTTCAAAGTCAATAGAAAATTTGCATAATCTACCATTAAATATCAAAATACACCCATGTCTAACATAGGTCAAACCCTAGACCTTGATCATATCTTAAATTAGCGGTAGAAATAGATAGATCAGGTTACTACGACTTCAAAAATGTAAATAGCATTAAAAACGGGCAAGAACGAACTTACAATCGAGCTTGAAAGCTAGGCAAAACCCTAGCTATGGCTTCCTTGAGAATTTTGGCTATGGGGGATGAAATTAGAAAGATGAACATCTTTTATTTGTTTTATTTGGCTTTATTTACCAAATAACCAACCTTCACCTAAACTTTGATATTTTTCCCTAACCATGTCTATTTTTTGGTCTATTTACCATCTAAGGACCTCTAATTTAAAATCTCATAGCAATTGGACACCTTTAGCATATAGAATTCAAGTTTTTCACTTTTTGCAATTTAGTCCCTTTAACTAAATTTAGTGCCCAAACGTCAAAATTTTCAAACAAAATTTTCACGAAATCGTTCCATAAAACTGTAGACCATAAAAATATAATAAAAATAAATTTTACTGCGTCGGATTTGTGGTCTCGAAACCACTGTTCCGACTAGACCCAAAATCGGATTGTTACATTGTATGGTAACATGGATATATCGGAGCATGCTCTAATGCGCAAGAAAAAAAGAGGTGGAACTACTTGTAACACCCCTCACCCGTCTCCATCGTCGGCTTAGGGTTACAAGATGCTATAGTAATTAACAAAACATGAACATGCAACGTTAATTCAAAATTTCTTTTAAAAATTCATTAGAACTCAATCATTCAAATAAGGCCATGTTAACAAAAACCTCCTATATCTTAAAGAGCACATGACTGTGTCACTTCCCCATGTGTGACACATGGCCATGTGATAGCCCGTGTGAACAAAAATAAGCCTTAACAATCGATTCATCTAACCAATTCTAAATGCATAAAATGGTACTATAAAAACATGCTCAATTCACATCCAAAACAAAACATAAGCATGAAAAAATCCAACATACAAGTGCCTAACGAATATGCCATTTAGGCACCATCACATCCAATTTATAACTCGATTCAATATATCTTCCATTACAAAACATATTACTTATTATTCAATCTCACACCACATGAATATAAACTTCAATTAGCTGCACCATACAAAGATCAACCTAATGGCTCAAATGGTACACATTTGGTCATTGAAATATGCACAAAACCAAACCAATTGCATTCCCAAACAACCTATTTAATCATTTCAACCATAGAATGCAACAATTCCACAATTTGACATCCAATATATTAATGCAACTTATACCAATTCAACTTACTCAACTTTGTCAATTAGCTATTTAATAAAATCATTTAACCAAACCATTTCATGCTCAATCATACCATTTAAGAGTCATTCAACATGTCACCACCTGTTACCAAGCAAACACATATATGCACATAAGTATCAAGTTTTCCAAAATTAAACACTTAACAAAGTTTCAACCACAATTATCATTCACAATACAAATCACATTCCAGATTGACCAAAAACAAATCACCTATACATGCCACAAAACCAAGCCTTAAATGAGAAAAAGATTATAAAAACAACAACATGATAGTGTGATCATCTCGACAACCCGCCTGACATGTTCCGCAAGTTGACAATCTATAGAGAAAAGGGAAACAATGGTGTAATAGCCAATTTTGGCCCAAAATAAAACAAATAAAAGGCCCAAAATGATAGTCCATGTACAAACAAAAACCTATATTAAAAGAAAAACTAGCCTAGTTACAGGCCCAAGCCCAAATTCGTCTAACCCTAGCCCAAGTTTGTCAGCCCATTCCAGAAAATGAAGTAGCAGCTATCAGACCCTAGCTTGCCCTTAGTGCCGCCGACCTTTGGCCTCCCTCCGTGGACACCACGCGCATCGCCAGCAGCCACTATGTTCGCCAATTAGCAACTACCCACGCCTCTGACCACCTGCAACAACAAGAAGACACGCAACAACACCTAAACAAGGGGAAAATCGACAAACTTAACATAAAAAGAAAATAGAAACGGACAAACCCGGATCTTTGTAGATCGGTTATAAAAACCGAAGCCAAACCATTGTAGTTTTTTTACGAACACTGAGAAATCAAAAAGAGATCAGAAAATTTAAGGTGGATTTTGTTTTTGTTCTTATTATTATTTACTACTGCTTTCATTTATTTTTAGTTTTGATTTTATTATTTTAAGACTTTTTACAAACAATAACAAAAAACGAAGAAAAGAAAACTTACCTGAGTCCCCACGATCGCGACGTCAGAGCTCTTTCCCTCCGTCGTCGGAGTTCAGCCTGAAAAGGGGGTCGAAGGCCCCTATCCTTTCGTTCTAAAAGAACTGAAAAGTTGAGGCCTTCGGGGAGGGGGTTTTCAGCCAGAATCTAAGGGCCCATCTGCGCACCTCGTCGGCCACTGGATTTAATGGCGGTGCAGCATATGGGGACCCTAGCAGAAGTAGAAGAGAAATATGGGGGGCCTTCGTTTTTTCTGAAACATGGGGAAAATGAATGTAAAAAAAATTGGTTTTAAATAATGAACGAAACGACACCGTTTGAAGAGGGAAGGGTCTGCACGTCAACCCGACCTATGCACACGTCAACCCGACCTATGCACTGGGTCCGCGCGTTTATGCCCTAAAGGGCAATTTGCGCACCTGGTCTGTAACATCCTAGAATTTGGAAATTTATTTGTTGCATTATTTTGGTGCTAAGCTAGTTAGATTATTAATTTTGTATGTTTAGGGATCCTGAGAAGGCTCGGGTCTTTTAGGACCTAGTAAAAATTTTGGCATTTAGCACTTTAAGGAGATAGAGTAAGTGAGCTTAAAGCTTATGGAAATAAATGAGTTAATAAGAAGGTTAAGGCACCACATGATGTACATTGAGGGAAGAGGTTCAAATCCCATTGTGTGCAAATTTTGACTATTATTTTTGCACTCTTTCCTAATGTGTCGGCCAAGCTTATAAATAAGGCAAGTTGGACTTTTTAATTTTGGCAAGGTGGCTAAGGAAATAAGGAAAGGGTAATGGTAAGGTAAGGAATCAAAAAAAAAGGGGGCAAGTAAGGGGAACATGTGGCTTATTTCATGGAGATGGTTTTGTAAAGTTTGGGTGGCCAAACTTTTGACTATTAGGGGCATGTATGTGGACGATTTTGGGGCTAAAGAGTGATAGCCGAATTTTGCTTGGTGCTTTGGTGAGACTAAAGTGTTGTTTTGGTTAAAAATACCTTTTGCTTCAATTGTGTCTTTTTCTCAAAAATTGCTAGTCTTTGTGAGTTTTAGTTTTTCTTCTATTCTCTCCTCTTTGCCGAATCCTCCTAGCACAATTGTGCATTTTCTCCTCTTTTGTTTGGTCAAAACCTTCATCCCTTATTCATTTTTCTTGGATAACCGAACAACCTATCATCCATCCAACCTCCCATCCTTTCTTTTAATCATTCCTCTAATATTTTCTCTTCTCTAAACCAACACCACCATTAAATCACATATTTTTGTTTGATTATTCCCCATAGCCGAATATCAACATATATTATCCTCTATGACAGAATCTTCATCTCTTCTTTATCTTCTCTTCTCATCCATATTAGCACTCATTTCTTGATTTAATCGGTAAGTGTTCTTTTCAACTATTTATTTTCTTTCTTTCAATGAGGAATCTATATTTTGGTTTGGGATGGTCATTTTGACCGAGACCATTACTTATTCTTTCTCAAACAAGATCTTTTTCTTCTTCGTAGTCATATAGTGGAAGGTCGAAACCTTGATTCTTTCGAAGTCAACATATAATCGCTAGAAATCGGTCCTAAAATCTTTAAGGTAAGAGTTCTTCACGGATTCTATAATCATTCTTTATTCGTTAAGATGGTGATGATTAACCGATATTATTTATAGGGATTAAATCGCTTGATCTATCCAATCGTTGATCACTCAGAAATTAGTGGTAAGCCGATCTTTACCATTTTTGATAGTCCATATTTTATCGTTATATCGATCTATATAAGATCTAACCGAATGGAGGCTTGTGGTGCCGATTCGAATGGGAAGTCGAGTGGAGATCTCGAAAGGAGCAGATTAGCGATCCCTACTCCTAAATTCAAGCGAAGGGCTGTTTCAGTGATTCGGGACTTTCCACCGGGTTGTGGACCCTCATCCGGTGAGAATCGACTATTCGAGGTTGTTCGTAATTTTGAGGCATTAGCGATTCGAGATTTTCCACCGGGTTGTGGACCATCAACCAGGGAAAACTGATAAATCGTAGTTGTTCACGATCCTGAGGGTAATATTTTAGATCGTTTGTTTTAAAGTAGATTTACTAAATTGCGTACGTAGACTAATCGAGTGTTATAAAATTTTAGGTGTTGACGATCAAAAAAGCGTAGTGCTTACCGTAATCAGGTGTGTAATCTCACATCGTTATCCTTGGGTTAATGATTTATATCATATTGGTAGTAAATCGCTTGATTAAATTATATTATGGTGAAATCGAAAAAATTGGCTTAGATCTCATTATTTTGATAAAATTGACAAAATCGATATTAACATCGTGAAAGATTACAAAAATGCCCCTAATGGGCCAAATCGATAAAATTTGATATATGGGCCGATGTGATAATTTGATATGGGCCGATCTGTTAATTTGATATATGAGCCGATTTGAAAATTTGCTATATGGGCCGTTGTGAAAATATGATATATGGGCCGATGTGATAATTTGATATATGGGCCGATGTGATAATTTGATATATGGGTCGATCTGATATTTTGTTATAATGGGCCATAATTTTTGTAATAAACATCCGATTAAATTATTGTTATTATATTATGATTTGTTATGCATTATATACATGATTTGCATGGGACGGGATAATGATGAAGAGAAGTTTTGGTGGCTCTGCCACAAAATTTTGGTGGCTCTGCCACAAATCTGTATAGTGGCAATGCCACGTAAATTCTGATATTCTGGTGGCTTGACCACAAAATTATATTTGTTATAGATGGCTTAATGCCTGCGATTGGTGTGTTGGCGGGGTGGGTTGACTTGATCCCCACAGGTGTGTTGGTTGGTACGGGTGGTGTGTAGTGGATGGATTACTAGGCTTGGTTTGGGAATTTCATTTCATATTCATGTTATATTCATTACATTATTATTATTGTATATGGAATTAGGCCCAAATATTTGCTTAATGGGATTTTGGCCCAGTTGACAATGGTAAGTGGGTTACACACTGAGTTCTGGCAACTCACCCTGTTTTCCTTACCCCTTTCAGGTAATGATCAGTGATGGAGACTTGGGCCTTGGATGACTCGGTGGAGGCCATACTATATAACGGTTTAAATTGGAGTTTGGATTTCTTTTTAGTACTTTTAATTACTTTGTTATTTTGAATTAAGGTTGTAATAAGGCCTCTGGATTAATTTTTGTTTTGGTTTTATGTTTGACGAATTTTATAAATTGCTCTAGGTATTTCTAATTGAGATTTTTTTTCTAAAAACTAAAATATTCGTTTTCTTAAAATGGATAAACAAAAAGGGTTTCATAATAAACTTTTATAAATATATTTTTTAACTCGGAAATTTTCTCTTAAAATTTTTCATCAACACCTTTTGAAAATTATTTTCAAATTCTTTTAAATCTTCTCGAAATAATGACGATATTTTCAAAGTTACGATTTTGTAAGATTTTTATATCTCAAATTTATTGATTCATCAATCAAACTTTTATTCAATAATACTTTATCAAAAATGTTTAAAATGGGAGTTTGTTTTAATTGATCTATTTATTAAAAAGGACTAAATAGTATTTTTCTCATGTGACATGTCGGATCTGGCCTTAACGCATGGGCCGGGTTTGGGGTGTTACATGATCCCTCCTTTTTGCATTGACATTCGATGGAGCCTTTATTTTATTTTCTGGTTTTGGCAACTCGATTTATTTTTAGTCCCAATTTGGTCCATGATGAACGATGCGTTTCAGGGAGAGGGAGTATTGCTCACCTGGTCCCTCCCTTTTTCATACGCATCCCATTAGACCCAGATTCGTTTATTTCTTTTTAAATTCAGATTCGTAACTTCATTTTTGTTATGATTTAGCCCCCTAATCTGCTGGATTTTAATTTTTTTTCTTAAGTTGTTATTTGCTTATTCGTTTTAATATTATATATTATTTAATTTAAACCTTTTATATTATTTTAAATCACTTTATATATTATTCACTTTAAACTTTTTATTGCGTCTTATTTACTTAAAATTGATTTGTTACTTATCTTAAATTGTTTATGTGTTATCCACTTTTACATTATTTATTTCATTGTTCTTTCATTATTAATGCTAGTATTTAAATAGTGTATATTGCTTGATTATTACCATTACGTTTTTTAAAAAGGAATTTGTTTTTTTCATGACTTTTGTATTATTGTCATTCACTCATATTATATTGTGTTCATGTATACTTGTCTCATGCTCATTACCATATGTTTATGTCGTCATGTCATGAATTCAACCCCATTGTATTTATCCAACTTAGACAGTCGTATTTACTCCAAACAAAATAAATGTATGCCTTTACGTGTTGCACTTGCTATTATTGAAAAACAAAAATTTTTCAAAATAATGTAATATTTTGCGTTTTAGAAATTCGAGAAAATCGTGCCCTAACTTACTGGGTTTCGATTTTTCTCGTTTGGCCTAAATAGGGTAATATCCTTTTAAAACAAAAATACAAGTTTAAAATAAAAAGTTTATTCTCGAGAGTACAAAGTGTTGTGCCTTAACTTATTGGGTGTGACATCTCATTACCTCGAGATAAGAATTTCTAAAAATGACAATATTTCGTATTTAGAAATTCGAGAGATCGTGCCTTAACTTACTGGGTTTCGTTCTTTCTCGTTTAATCTAAATAACCTAATATTCTTTTAAGATTAAAATACACGTGCTTTTAAAATAAAAGGCGGGCTCATTCTCAAGAATTCGGGGTGCCCTGTCCTAACTTACTGGATGTGGCATTTCGTCGCCTCGAGATGAGTTGGTCTTTTATGTATATTTCAATTCATTCAAGTGTTTTAAAATCAACATTAATAAAAAAGGATCGTATTTTAAATTCATTCTCGTTTTTCAATTTTCGACATTAAGATGCTAATTAATCAATTTGGTACCAATTTTGGGCATGACGAGGGTGCTAATCCTTCCTCGCATGTAACAGACTCTCGAACCCGTTTTCTCAAATTTCGTAGACCAAAAAACACTGTTTTAGTAAGCTGAAACATTTTATAAAAATAATCGTGATCCGATCACATCAAATAAAGATCGGTGGCGACTCCCATTTTTATTGACGTTTTCAAAACCAAAGTCGATTCCCGTTTTTCCAAAAAAAATAGTTTCGGCAGCTTGGCGACTCCACTAGGGACATGAGAGAGTCGAGCCGTAAAATTGATTGTTTTCTGTCTCGTTGTCGAAAATTGAAAATTTGATTTGAAAAATTACGATCCTATTATTGCATTTTTCCGTATTGTTATTAATGCGGTTCGAGTCTCGCATCATATTGCATAGGGACTGTTTTGGTCTTACCCCTTTAAGTGGGAGTAGGAAACTACGCCTTCGTGAGGTTTTCACCTCCGCATGGGCTAGTGGATTGCTTTAGGGATATATTTGTACCTATGTGCTTCGTGAGATTTTCATCTCTGCATGGCCATAGGGAAATGTATTCCCCTGAACCGAACTCGGTCCATATGAGCCTATAATGGGTTAGGATCGAGGAATCTGTTGGTTCGGGTACCTTTCTTTAGAACCAAACCCCATATAGCGAGTCTTAAAAACCCACCCTAGGTAGAGCCACTCCGAACCCCTAATGGTCACCCATTTAGGTAATCTATTTTGTTGTTTATTTTTCTTGTGCTAACGTGTTTTGTTTTGTTTATGAATGCATTACATGGCATTGCATTGCATGGCATCATCTTAGAAAGGAGGTGTTGATTAATATTCGATTGCTAAATAGAGGTGTTTGTCATAAGAAAATAAATTTCTTGATAAAGTGGATTATATTACGGTCATCCGAACATAGTCCAAGTAAACAACGAGAGAAGGTTGATAGTCCGCGATGGAATGCAAAACCTTGCCCGAAGGATTCAAATTGACAAAAACTGTGCAAGAGCTGTCATGCCCCAACTTTCTTAAAGAAGCTAACGAGCATCGTGGGGATAAGTGAGCAAAGGGTCACGGCCTGGATCAAGCAACAAGGAGCTAGAAGAAGTATCCATTGGAAAAGTCCATGGGACACGACCCTAACATCTGGATACAAAGAAAAGGATTGGTGTCCCCACTTGGACTATGAGGACGAAACCGCATATGTAATCCATTTTATGTAAAGATATTTGTTTTCTAGAAAAGTTCTTCTAATGGAATTGAATTCAGAATCAACGTCTCTCTTTCTTCCTGCATTCATTCCATGCATTTGCATTTCATGCATTTGCATTACATCATGTGCATTGCATTTTGTGCATTAGATTTTCACATAAGGTCCCTAATTAGATGAAATTATTTTAGTTAACCTGGAAAACATGGAACAAAGGTTGGAAAGAATAGAGAAAATGAAAATACAGATGCAAGAGCAGTTGACCAAAATTCAACAAGAGATGCGGGAACAAATGCTAGAAGTTCAAAGGAATATGATAGGCCACCTAACCCAGTTACTAGCCGGAGGTCTTGAAAAAAGGAGTGGCCCAGTGGTCAACGATGTGGATGATGATGAAGACATCGTTTATCCCCTAATAAGTATCCCGACTCAACCAGACACGTATTCACATGGGGTACCCATCATTATCAGACCCCATTATCAGACTGATACTTCGGCCCTGTTAAACTTCCTGATGGGTTTAGGTTTTAACCCGGAAGATGATCGAGCCAAACCGGTTGTTCTGGCAGAAATAAAGGAAAGAGAAGAGTGGACTTTAAAACCCCCGAGGAAGAAGGAAAAGAAAACGAATAGTACAAGTAGGTATAACAAGAGCCATTCAGAGTCGATTACAGTAAGCCAGCCCAGGACGGTAACTACCAGCTATCAGGTCTCCCCAAGGTAAGAACCCAGTCCAAAATCGAACTAAGAAAAACCCTAATTCGCGCCCATTCCAATCTCATATACGGAGTTGTACCAAATTTTGTTTGAAGCACATGTTGTATCCCCTTTTTACGTGGAACCAATACACCATCCATACCCTAAATGGTACGATGTGAACGCCCAATGTGAATACCATGCAGGAATCACAGGGCATTCGGTCGAGAACCGCGCTGCTTTCAAAAAGATAATCGAAAAATTCATCAGAATGGGTATTGTAAAATTTGATGATCCTTCTGGTACAAAAAAATTGTTACCCAACCTTTTAGTTAAAGGGGTAAACATCGTGAGTTCCATGATAGATAAGGGCATGAGATCCAAGAGTGCATCGAGCTCAAAGCCTTAGTGCAGGGCCTAATGGATAATAAATTGAAGAGATCAAAGACCTGGTGGGAACGTTTGAAGATCTAGACATTAACGACATATTCGAAGAGGGAATCAGGGAATAGACTTCACCAAGCTTCTACCGTACTTGGGGTGTTTTGAACAACGGGACTGTGAAAGTAACCCTTGTATCTTTAGAATTAATTTAGAGTAATGTTCAGAACCCGCTTGTTGCTCTAAGCCTATAGGCAACAAGAATCCTTTTGCGAAATAGGCTTGTGTCCAAAATCTTTTATTTCAATAAAATGCTTCTTTTTGAGTAAATATGTTTATTTATTTCATACTATACATTCTTTTGGAATATTCTTTCATTCTTCATTTAAGATCATATCATATAAATAATTATCCTTAGAATCATTTATGCTTTGGATTGCCTTCGTACCTAGGTACCCAAATATCAACGACATGAGCGATGTTGTTACTGACTCCCCTTTTGAATGAAATATGGGTCTAAGAGATCTAAAGACTTTGAAGATGACAGAGATCGTAGCCTATCTTTTGATTTATTAAGGATAGTAGAGCAAGATGAGAATAGACTCTACCATGCAAAGGGTCAGTGGATGTTGCAAGCTTAGGAAAGGGACAAAGATCGAAGCCTAACTCACCACAGAAATAAGGCGAGAATTATTGAGCCATTTTTGAGAATTCAAAGATGTTTTCGCACGATCATATTGACGCACGTTGGGCTATTGAAATGTGGGTATGCTGTTAAGATTGATGTTTAAAAAACCCATGCTAATGGTTCTACAATAGTCAGGCTAATCATGAGGTTTAGGTACTGCTGGTCCACCAGAAAAGGGAGGTTGCATCAGTTATGCCGTGAATGCCAGATGGATAAATACAGGACTTACGTGCCTACTCTATTTCTTCACAAATTCCCTATATGTGGGGCAGGGACGTTATCAAGCCAATCTCCTTAAAAGCTTTTAGCCAACATCGACTCATATTCATGGTCGTCGTTTACTTCACTAAGAGGGTGAAGGTCGCTTCCTATGCCAATCTTACAAAGTTGACAGTTATCAATTCCCACTCTCAGTGCAAAAAAAAAAAATCAAAATCAGATACCAACAATGAATGCCTGAAAGGATCATGTTTAACAATGCATAATTGCACAATGTCAAAGATTTACAGTCTGTTCAAAGATCAGACGCCATATCAATGCAGCAAAGGCAGCCAAAAACCATTCAAATTCAAATTCAAAAAAAAAAAGGCTGAGATTTGTAAAGGTTGGCATAGAGAAGTTACCATTTACCCTTTATGCTTCTTGAACGTTGGCCAGGACCTTCACCGGGGCAACATCTTTCTCATTGGGATATGAAAGGGAAATAATTACTGGAAGTTAAGATTCCTTTTCTCCAAGCTTTGATTAAAGCAGAATGTCTCCAGTAAGCTTGATTGAAAGTTTTCATCATGGTCGAATGTACCAAAAAGGGATGATACGGGCTTATGACAAAAAGGTTCGCTGAAGAGAATTTCAGGATGGGAACTTGGCATTAAGAAGGATTCTTCTCATCCAAAAGGACTTCAGAGGTAAATGCCAAATTTAAAAAAACTGTATGTGGTGAAGAAGGCTTGTTCTGGAAGATCATTAACTTTGACCAAGATGGATGGCAAGGACATGCTCAAGCCGGTGAATTCAGATTTCTGTCTAAAAGGAGAGGCCAAGGTGAAAACCCGCAAAGGGGCACTTTGAGACTAAAAAAAAAGAGTGAGGCCAAGGCGAAAACTCGCAAAGGGCGCCTTGAGACCAAAGGGGATTTGAGTTGAAAACCCAAAAAGGGCAGCTCAAATTTTGATCGAAAGAGGTATACAGTGGTCTTGCTATACTTAAATTAAAAATGAAGAAGTATGCTACATCTTGGGGCATCGACAAAGTACTACGGATCCTCTAAACACATATTGAGCTTAAAATAGTCCTCAAGAAGTTTGAACAGAGAAGCTTAGGCTGCGATATCAAGGGCACCTAGTTTCCATTTTATGCATTTCAAAGTTGTTATTTGGATTATCTTATTCTTCTCAAAGAATGCTCCCAATAAAATTTCTTTGCATTTGCTATCTTGAATTAACTTATTTGTTTAGAGCTATGCTCCTAATTAATTTCCTTCCTGTCCATGGTTATGATCTTTTTCAGGTATTTTGCATTGAAATAACGATTAGTGGACTAATAATATTTTCATAAAAGGAGTTTCGCATATTACTCTGGAAGCTTCTGAATAATATAAGAACCTAAAACAGGACTTTTGTTTAAAACTCACCAAGTTTAAGAAAGGGTCTAAACTGAGATTAGCTCTTCGGATTTTTGTAAAAAATGGTGGTTGAACAAAATGACAATGTATTGCGTTAGTAATACAATCTTGACAAGAAATGGGCAATGTTAACCCAAGTGTAAAAGGGGAATCATTCGCAAGAAAAAATGATATTCTGCACCCATGCAAATATCATGCATACACATTTGGTTAGGTCACTTGGGGAGCGATCATTTGATTTGAACAAGTTACAGTCCTCTACCCTTGAGTTGCAGTGGGATAGATTGAAGATGAAACAAACCCTATGTTCCTGAATTACAAAGGGGTAGATTAAAGTTTATACAGATCTTATACCTTTGAATAGTAATGGGATGGATTGAAGAAGAAACGAATCTTATATTTTGAAGTCACAGTGGGATGGATTCAGATCATGTACCCCTAAGTCACAATAAGATGGACCCTGAAGTTATAGTGGGGAAAATCTGTTGAGCAAAATATAATTGTTTTCTCTGGTTTTCTGTCGAGAATACCAGCCGAACAAGATGACAACATAATACGTCAATGATAAAGCCCTGATAAACAATGAGTGATGACACCTGAAATAGGAATCATTCTCATAACATTTTCACATTTATATATCATAGCATGTCTAAATAGGAGCATTTGACTCGTTTCGATCATAGCATCCTAATTATTAGGCATAAGCATGTACCCATTCTACAGGTTATGTTCTCAAGAGGACAGTGTAGTAAGGTAGATTGAAGATATTAGTCTGGTCTCCCTGAGTTTGCAGTGGAGCAGACTAAAGATAGCAGATCTGGCATTCTTGAAGTTGTAGGAGCAGATCGAAGATACCAGTTTGGCATCCCTGAGTTTGCAATAGAATAGATTGAAGATAGCAGATCTGGCATTCCTGAAGTTGCAGGAGCAAATCAAAAACATCAGATCTTGTCTCCCTGAGTTTGCAGCGGAGTAGATTAAAGATAGAAGATCTGGCATTCCTGAAGTTGCAGGAGCAGACCGGATATACCAGTCTGGCATCCCTGAGTTTGCAGTGGAGCAGATTGAAGATAGCAGATCTGGCATTCCTAAAGTTGCAGGAGCAGATCGAAAACATCAGATCTTGTCTCCCTGGGTTTGCAGCGGAGCAGATTAAAGATAGCAAATCTGACATTCTTGAAGTTACAGGAGCAGATCGAAGATACCAGTCTGGCATCCCTGAATTTGCAATGGAGCAGATTGAAGATAGCAAATCTGGCATTCTTGAAGTTGCAGGAGCAGATCAAAAACATCAGATATTGTCTCCTTGAGTTTGCAGCGGAGTAAATTAAAGATAGCAGATCTGGCATTCCTAAAGTTGCAGGACCAGATCGAAGATACTAGCCTGGCATCCCTGAGTTTGCAGTGGAGTAGATTGAAGATAGTAGATCTGGCATTCCTGAAGTTGCAGGAGCAGATCGAAGACATCAGATCTTGTCTCCCTGAGTTTGCAGCGGAGCAGATTGGAGATAGCAGATCTGGCATTCCTGAAGTTGCAAGAGCAGATCGAAGATACCAGTCTGGCATCCCTGAGTTTGCAGTGGAGCAGATTGAAGATAGCAGGTCTTGCCTTCCTGAGCGAAGCGGATCGAAGATACTAGTTTGGCATCCCGAAGTTACAGTGGAGCAGATTGAGGCTACAAGTCTAAATTCCTTGAATTGGTCGAAGCGCTAGTTCCTATGCCCTTGAAGATGCAGAGGAATAGAATGAGGCTAATCGAAGAATAGAAGCACCAAAGAAGTCAAGACTCGGTGAGACTAGGCAGAATTGGCTCTTTTGAAGTGTTTGCTCCATTCTCGTTACACGAGAATGATCAAGGAGGGGCAGCTGTAATAGCCAATTTTGGCCCAAAATAAAACAAATAAAAGGTCTAAACTGATAGTCCATTTACAAACAAAAACCAATATTAAAAGAAAAACTAGCCTAGTGACAGGCCTAAGCCCAAATTCGTCTAACCCTAGCCCAAGTTTGTCAGCCCATTACAGAAAATGAAGTAGAATCTATCAGACTCCTAGCTTGCCCTCAGCACCGCCGACCTTTGGTCTCCCTCTGTGGACACCACGCGCATCGCCAGCAGCCACCATGCTCACCAATCAGCAGCTACCCACGCCTCTGACCACCTGCAACAACAAGAAGACACGCAACAACACCGAAACAAGGGGAAAACAACAAACTTAACACAAAAAGAAAATAGAAACGGACAAACACGGATCTTTGTAGATCGGTTATAAAAACCGAAGCCAAACCATTGTAGTTTTTTTACGAACACTGAGAAACCAAAAAGAGATCAGAAAATTTAAGGTGGATTTCATTTTTGTTCTTATTATTATTTACTACTTCTTTCATTTATTTTTAGTTTTGCTTTTATTATTTTAAGACTTTTTTACAAACAATAAGAAAAAACGAAGAAAAGAAAACTTACCGGAGTCCCCACGATCGCGGCGTCGGAGCACTTTCCCTCCGTCGTCGGAGTTCGACCTGAAAAGGGGGTCGAAGGCCCCTATCCTTTCGTTCTAAAAGAACTGAAAAGTTGAGGCCTTCAGGGGGTTTTCAACCAGAATCCAAGGGCCCATCTGCACACGTCGTCGGCTGCCGGATTTAATAGTGATGCGACGTATGGGGACCCTAACAGAAGTAGAAGAGAAATATGGGGGCCTTCGTTTTTCTGAAACATGGGGAAAATGAATGTAAAAAAAATATTTGGTTTTAAATAATGAATGAAACAGCACCGTTTGAAGAGGGAAGGGTCCGCGCGTCAACCCGACCCATGCACTGGGTCAGCGCGTTTATGCCCTAAAGGGCAATTTGCGCACCTGGTCCCTCCTTTTTGCATTGACATTCGATGGAGCCTTTATTTTATTTTGTGGTTTTGGCAACTCGATTTATTTTTAGTCCCAATTTGGTCCATGATGGACGATGCGTTTCAGGGAGAGGGAGTATTTACTCACCTGGTCCCTCCCTTTTTTATACGCATCCCATTGGACCCAGATTCATTTATTTCTTTTTAAATTCAGATTCGTAACTTTATTTTTGTTCTGATTTAGCCCCCTAATCTGCTGGATTTTAATTTTTTTTCTTAAGTTGTTATTTATTGATTCGTTTTAATATTATATATATTATTTAATTTAAACCTTTTATATTATTTTAAATCACTTTATATATTATTCACTTTAAACTTTTTATTGCGTCTTATTTACTTAAAATTGATTTGTTACTTATCTTAAATTGTTTATGTGTTATCCACTTTTATATTATTTATTTCATTGTTCTTTCATTATTAATGCTAGTATTTAAATAGTGTATATTGCTTGATTATTACCATTACGTTTTTTAAAAAGGAATTTGCTTTTTTCATGACTTTTGTATTATTGTCATTCACTCATATTATATTGTGTTCATGTATACTTGTCTCATGCTCATTACCATATGTTTATGTCGTCATGTCATGAATTCAACCCCATTGTATTTATCCAACTTAGACAGTCGTATTTACTCCAAACAAAATAAATGTATGCCTTTACGTGTTGCACTCGCTATTATTGAAAAACAAAAATTTTTTGAAATAAGGTAATATTTCGCGTTTTAGAAATTTGAGAAAATCGTACCCTAACTTACTGGGTTTCGATTTTTCTCGTTTGGCCTAAATAGTGTAATATCCTTCTAAAACAAAAATACAAGTTTAAAATAAAAAGTTTATTCTCGAGAGTACAAAGTGTTGTGCCTTAACTTATTGGGTGTGACATCTCGTTACCTCGAGATAAGAATTTCTAAAAATGACAATATTTCGTATTTAGAAATTCGAGAGACCGTGCCTTAACTTACTGGGTTTCGTTCTTTCTCGTTTAATCTAAATAACCTAATATTCTTTTAAGATTAAAATACACGTGCTTTTAAAATAAAAGGCGGGCTCATTCTCAAGAATTCGGGGTGCCCTGTCCTAACTTACTGGATGTGGCATTTCGTCGCCTCGAGATGAGTTGGTCTTTTAAGTATATTTCAATTCATTCAAGTGTTTTAAAATCAACATTAATAAAAAAGAATCGTATTTTAAATTTGTTCTCGTTTTTCAATTTTCAACATTAAGACGCTAATTAATCAATTTCGTACCAATTTTGGGCATGACGAGGGTGCTAATCCTTCCTCGCATGTAACCGACTTCCGAACCCGTTTTCTCAAATTTCGTAGACCAAAAAACACCGTTTTAGTAAACCGAAACGTTTTATAAAAATAATGGTGATCCGATCACATCAAATAAAGATTGGTGGCGACTCCCATTTTTATTTACGTTTTCAAAACCAAAGTCAATTCCCGTTTTTCCAAAAAATGGTTTCGACAAATGGAGCAAGCATTACAAATGCTTAGTAGGTTCACAATTATTAATACAACTACTTACCTAATTTTATGAATTTATACAAGTCATTCAACTTGACGATTTTGCCTAAATCCGACAACTCTATATCAATTGAGTTCATCATGTAACCAATTCATATAATAATCCAAACATTTATAAATTCAAATAATTTTAATATCAATCGCATGGAAATAAAAAACTCAATACGATTCACAACATTCCCAACAACATTTCAATTCACAAATACAACTAAAAGTCTCAATGGTACACATGTATCAATCTATATAAGTTTCAATTAATCAATCTAAAGATTATATCATATCATATCATTTCATTTTGTTGTCAACATTACATCCAATTTCAATATAACGACATTCATTATTCCATTTTAAATTCAAATTATGATTCAAATTTATAGATTTCTCAGATTTCAATATTGGCCCTATGGCTCATATATCCGATACGCATGGGCATTCAATATTATCGATAGTCATATATATCATTAATTAAGTTTGTATTACCATATCACAATTATCAATACAATTTACATCTCACAAGTCAAATATCATTTTACTTTCCATTTCATATCTATTTGCAATCTTAATTATCAAACAATACTTTTCATTTCGCATTTTCAATCTCATTATTTTGTGGACTCTATCATCTTCGTCTCAATTATACTTATCATGTTTTTACCATTTATTCCCCCTATTAACTAAACTCGGACTCAGACTGAAACACCCCATACCCGGCCCACGAGCCTGGTCCGGATCTGGTATGTTCCTCAAGAAAAACCGGTTCAAATTCTTTTGCTTCTTAGGAAAAACTTGTGCGATTTTTAAAAAAAATATTGTTTTGGGTTGGGCTTGAGTTGAAAACAAATTCGATTTTATTTGAAAACCCTTTTTAATTTTAAGTGATAAAACATACAGAGTATATTCAAAAATTTAATTACTTAATCTTTAACTTAATAAAAATTTGTAAACATAATTAAACAATAAGACAGAAATAAAATAGTTCACTATGGCCTTATTACATAAAACAAAACCCAAAATAAAAATTGTAGAGTACTTAAATAAAATAATATGTCCAGATTAAATAATTTGCTTACTGTGCATGGCCACCTTTGAGCTCCTGCCGACCCGGTCCATTACTGCTCATCACCTGAAAAATATTCCCCAACGGGGTGAGTCAAACAGACTCAATGTGTAACGAACACTAAAATTTAATAGATTTAGGCATACCATACATATCATGTTCACATAATAATTCAAGATGATGATACCAACCTGCACACCGTGGGGACTACTAAGTCAACCCTCCTTCCGCTACACTCCATCGAAGGCAGTCGCTGCAGTCGACGTGCTCATCGCCCATATAAAATTCGTGGCATAGCCACCAGATTAATTAATTGTGTCATGAGACACCACATTCAGATAATGTAACCGAAGTTACCACATTCAGATAATGTGACCGAAGTTACCATATTCAGATAGTGAGACCGAAGTCACCACATTCACTTCCCCTTTCTCATATAACCCGAATGCCCCATATTATTCATATCATGCATATCATACTTAAAATTCACATTCATGTCACTTTTCACATGTTAAATATAACATATTTCGTAATCCTAGTTGGAGTAGGAAACGTACCTGAGTACTTTGTACCACCTTAGGGTACCTTAGCCATATTCACATTCCTATACATACTTATATTAAATATTGCCATATAACGTATTAAAGATAGTGTGGGGTACACACCTGATTTGCTTAACGAATTCCTTGAAATCCTGAAAGACCGATCTATTGCTTAGATCCTTAATCCCTACATTTGATTAATCACTTATTATTTAGCATAGAGCCTATTTGGCTATAAAACCAAATCCTAATAGGATTTGTATTCTTAAAACTTACCTCGTTGCCGTTTTGATGATTAATCAAATCCCGAAAACTTGTATCCTTCCCCTTTTGAAATCGGCTAGACACTAGATCCTTTGAATCGGTTAGTTTTTGATTAGACAAAAAGATCTAAGTACTAAGAGAGGGCCTAGGCCGATTGTACAATGTACTTACCTTACAATTTTCTAAATCCCGAAAGTATTCCTTGGTTATGGATTTGTCGAAATACCTAAACCACATGTTAGATCCGATTTCATCCTTAAACATAATAAATAATTCTAAGCCGAATGTACATAGATGCTTACCTTCCAAATCTTAAATCCCGAATTGGATCCTTGCTTCCTTAATGCTGTCGAAAATCCTTGAAGCTTAAAGAATCGGCAATGGTGGATAAAGAAGAAGTAGATTTCGGCTTGACAAAATAAAAAGAGAAGAGAATAGAACACTAAGAATTTCGGCAGAGAGAGAAGAGGAGAAAAATTGATGAATAGCCCTCCTTCCTTCCTTTTATAGCCGAAATTATCATCTAAGGAGTCCCTTACTTGGCCACCACTCTTCTATTTGATAACTTTATCCTTTAATTATCATAAAATAAAAGAGTTTAATCCAACATTTATCTCATGGGAATAATGATAAATAAATCCCTTATTTCTCTCTTGAAAATACTTAAGATAAATCATCATTTATCCTTATTTAGCCGAAATTTAAAGAGAATAAAACTCTTCCTTTTTTTAAAAAGCTTGTGCCGTCCACCTCACTTCTTCTGGAAGCAAAATAAAATTTCTTTTATTTGCTTACCATGTGACTCGAACTCAGGCCCAACACCCTTGCATGTGGCGCCATTTCTAGAGGCCCTAAGTGGCATCTTCAGGCCACTTTTCCAAGCCTGTTTGTGTGTCAAATTTCACATACTTTTTCTCTTAAGGCCCCCTTGCCTTAATTTCCTCTTTTAAACTTTAAACCTCGACATTTCTGAGTCATTTCTAAGTTTCCAAAAATTTTCGTTCGGCTCTTTAAACTTGACATTTCCTTACATTTCCAAGTTTCCAGAAATGTTCACTTTCCTCTTTTGAATCATTTCCAAATCATTTCCATACATTTTCAGGTTTCCAAAAATGTTCATTTCTAAATCATTTCCATGCATTTTCAGGTTTCCAAAACTGTTCAAAACACGTTCATAACACATAAAACATATCATTTCTTACAATTAAATCGAAAATGCATAGGCCCTTTTTAGGATGTTACAGTTCTACCCCCCTTAAAAAGAATTTCGTCCTCGAAATTTCCTAGCTAAATAATTGAGGGTATTGCTGTCGCATTGCCTCTTCTGGTTCCCACGAAGCTTCCTCCGATCCATGATTGCACCATAACACTTTGACGAGAGGAACTGACTTCCTCCGTAGCACTTTCACATCACGTTCCAATATCTGAATCAGCTCTTCCTCGTAGGATAAGTCTGGCCTTAACTCCACTTCTTCAACTGGTACGACATGAGATGGATCCGATCGGTAACGACATAGCATGGATACATGAAATACGTCGTGCATCTGCTGTAACTCTAGTGGCAACTCTAATTGGTATGCCACTGGTCCAACTCGTTTTAACACTCGATAGGGCCCTATAAACCTTGGGCTTAACTTCCCTTTGCGACCAAATCTCATCACCTTCTTCCAAGGCGAAACTTTCAGAAATACTTGGTCTCCCACTTCAAACTCTATTTCCTTCCTCTTAAGATCTGCGTACGATTTCTGCCTATCAGAGGCTTCCTTTAACCCTGCCCTGATTATCTCAACCTTTTCTTCAGTTTCTGCCACTAACTCTGGACCCAAAACTCGACGTTCTCCTAACTCAGTCCAACAAGTACGAGTTTGACACTTCCGACCATACAATGCTTCATATGGTGCCATACGAATACTAGCCTGATAGCTGTTGTTGTAGGCAAACTCAGCTAAAGGCAAATAATCTTCCCAACTTCCTCAGAAATCCATCACACAGCCTCGCAAGATATCCTCCAACACTTGTATTACCTGTTCAGACTGCCCGTCTGATTGTGGATGAAAAGCCGTAGTGAAGTCCAACTTAGTGCCTAACGCTTGATGAAGTGCCCTCCAAAACCGAGACGTAAACCTTGGGTCTCTATAGGAGATGATCGATACCGGTACTCCATGCAACCTCACAATTTCCGCTATATATAATTTGGCCAACTTCTGATGAGAATAGTCAACTCTTACCGGAATGAAGTGCGCGGACTTGGTCAAACAGTCCACTATTACCCATACCGAGTCCTTCTTAGTAGGCGTAAGGGGAAGCCCACTAACGAAGTCCATGGTAATTCTTTCCCACTTCCATTGTGGAATCTCGATTGGTTGAAGCAATCCTGATGGAACTTGGTGTTCAGCCTTAACTTGCTGACACGTCAGACATTTTCCTACGAATTCAGTAACTTCCCGTTTAAGATCAGACCACCAAAATTGTTCCCTTAGATCTCTGTACAACTTAGTAGCTCCGGGATGCATAGCATAAGGGCTACTATGCGCCTCCCGAAGAATCCTTTGTCTTAACTCCTCATCCCTAGGCATACAGACCTTTCCTTTGTAGCACAATACTCCGTCATCATTAATGCCATAATCCTTTAACTCTCCGTCCTGTACTTGCTGTAACGTAGCACTTAGGTCCTTATCATCCAACTGTCCCTCTTTCACCGCATTGAGCCATGTGGGCTTGACTTGCAACTCTGCCAATAGGCTCCCATCATCATACAAACTCAAGTGAGGGAACATAGCCCTTAGATCCGACACAACCTTCTGACTTAGGGCATCAGCTACCACATTCGCCTTGCCCGGGTGGTACTCTATCGAGCAATCATAATCCTTCAATAACTCTACCCACCTTCGCTGCCTCATGTTCAACTCCTTCTAAGTCAACAGATACTTAAGGCTCTTGTGGTCTGTGTAGATTATTGACCTTTCTCCATAAAGGTAGTGCCTCCAAACCTTAAGAGCGAAGACCACTGCTGCCAACTCCAAGTCATGAGTGGGGTAGTTAACCTCATGCGGCCTTATCTGTCGAGACGCATAAGCGACTACTTTTCCTTCTTACATAAGCACACAGCCTAATCCCGTGTGAGAAGCGTCACAGTATACCACAAAATCCTTCCCTGCCTCTGGTTGAATTAACACTGGAGCTTCCGTCAACACTTTCTTAAGCTTTTCAAAGCTCTCCTGTTGCTTATCAGTCCATTCAAAGGGTACTTCTTTCCTTAGCAACTTTGTCAAAGGCGCGTCTATTGACGAGAACCCTTCTACGAACCTTCTGTAATAGCCTGCCAAACCTAAGAAACTTCGGATCTCAGCCACGGACCTAGGTGGTTTCCAATCCAACACCACTTCGATCTTCCTAGGATCCACTCTTATTCCCTCTGCGGATACCACGTGCCCTAAGAATGCCACTTCCTTAAGCCAAAATTCACACTTGCTGAATTTGGCATAGAGTTTCTTCTCCCTTAACACTTGCAGCACAACTCGGAGATGCTCATCATACTCCTCCTTTGACTTCGAATACACCAGGATGTCATCGATAAACACGACAACGAACTTATCCAAATAGGGTTGAAAAACCCTGTTCATCATATCCATGAACGCGGCTGGAGTGTTCGTCAATCCAAACGGCATTACTACAAATTCGAAATGGTCGTACCTTGTCCTAAAGGCTGTCTTATGGATATCTGCCTCCTTTACCTTCAATTGATGATATCCCGACCTTAAGTCTATCTTTGAAAATACTGCAGCCCCCTTCAGCTGATCAAACAAGTCATCGATCCTTGGCAAAGGATACTTGTTCTTAATGGTCAGCTTGTTCAACTGACGATCATCTATGCACATACGCATAGTTCCATCCTTCTTCTTCACGAACAAAACCGGTGCTCCCCATGGAGACACACTGGGTCGAATGAACCCACGATCCAGCAATTCTTGAATTTGAGCCTTAAGCTCAACCAACTCCTTTGGTGCCATTCGGTGTAGAGCGATTGACACAGGAGCCGTTCCTGGTAGCAAGTCTATTCCAAATTCCACCTCCCCATCCGGGGGTATTCCTGGTAATTCCTCCAGAAACACATCTTCAAAATCCCTTACTGTTCTAACTCCACTGATACCTTCTTCCTTTCCACCCAACGCACTTACGAAGGCTAGGAACGCCTTGCACCCTTTTCTAACCATTTTCTCTGCCTTCAACGCTGAAACTACGTTAGACAGGTAGTTTCTTCTTTCTCCGATCATTACTACTAGTTCATCCTCCGGGGTCCTTAATTCCATTCGTTTAGCTGCACAATCCAACACGGCTCGGTGCTCTACTAGCCAATCCATTCCAAGTATGAGTTCAAACTCCCCAAAGGGTAGTTCCATTAAGTCAGCCCGGAAGTTTACTCCCTGAATCTCTAGGGGTACATTCCGAAAGATCTTATCCACCACTACAGTTTGGCCTAATGGGCTTACTACAGTCATCTGCCTATCAGAAAGTTCAGAGTCTAGGCCTAATGTTTCCACTACACTACATGCAACATAAGAATGGGTCGAGCCCACATCAATTAGAGCAAAATAGGGCTTGCCATAAATAAAGAACGTACCAGTTATAACATCCGGCGCGTCTCCATCCTTCCTCCGGTGAACCGCATAAACCAAACCCGGCTGCCTTGCCTCAGCATTAGCAGCACCTCTGCCCTGTGTTCCACGTCCTCTGCCAGTACCATTACCTCTGTTATTCGAACCACGACCTCGTTGAGGCTGCTGTCCACCTCTACCAATCTGACTAACATTCTGAGCTGCTGGTCGACTTTCATCTGGTCTCTTAGGACAATCCTTGAGCATATGGTCCTTGGACCCACACCTAAAACATCCTTCCGTCTTTTTCCAGCACTCCCCTAAGTGCTTCTTTCCACAATGATCACAAGGACGATACTGCCATCCTGTACCAGCTTGCTGATTTCGCGGCCCATCAATTCTAGACCTCTTTTGAACCTTCCCAGATGATCCAAAACCTCTTTTTGGCCTATTCCGATCCATAGTCTGCTTTATAGCATCCTTAATTCCCTCGACTACCTTGGCCTTTTCTACTAAAGTAGAAAACTCCCGCTCCTGATGCGGTGCTATCAACAATCTCTAATCATCCCTTAGTCCGTCCTCAAAACGGACACAGCGTTCATGCTCAGTTGCCACTACTCCTCGAGCATACCGACTCAACCTTAGAAATTCAGCTTCATATTCCGCAACGGACTTGTTCCCTTGAACCAGCCCTAGAAATGCTTTCCTTTGCTCATCAATATACCTGGTTCCAACATACTTCTTTTGATACACTTCTTTAAATACTTCCAGGTCAGATCCTCAGCCGTGGCACCATCCCATACAGTTAACCACCATTGATACGCTTCATCGCGTAATAATGCCACCATTCCTTTTAGCTTCTCCTCAGGGGTCAGATCGAGGTCATCCATAATTCGCTCGGTTGCCTCCAACCAGTACTCAGCTGTACTGGGTGCCACACCAGATACTCCTCTAAACATTTCAGCCCCATTGGCTCGGAGTCGCTCGAGTACAGATTTCTTAGTTCCCTTATTTCCTCCAGCACCAGCCACCATTTCCAAAACTCGCAGCACAGCCTGCGATACAGCATCTTCCCCCGTCTAAGCTTGCTGCTCAACACCAACAGCTGGGGGTGGTGGTGGCGGTGGTATTTCATTATCAGACCCTTGACCTGATCTAACGGGTTCCGACACAGTCATTCTTCCTCTACCTCGTCCACGACGGCCACGTCCTCTAGAACTCATTTCTATCGTCACGATCTGATTAAAAAGTTTTTTGAATTACTCCATGTTTCACTTATTACCCGCGAAGAAGTTTTATGAAAAGAGTTTTAGGAGTGGTTCTTTCGTATTCCTACGTGCACACAGTCTTTTCATTCATACATCCATCAATCAATTATGAACTTTCATTCATTCAGAGAAACGTTGTAGTTTTCATTGTTGTCGTTTTTCCACTACCAAGGGGTATTTTCGTAATTTACCCTACAGGGGTATTTTCGTCATTTTTCAAAAGAAAAAGTTCCTTGGTGATTTTGTCAAAAAGTATTTTGGAATTTTAAAATTCCCGGGGTATTTTTTTTGAAAATTTTGAAATCCGGGGGTATTTCGGTAATTTTGGACCTCGGGGGTATTTTGGTAATAAACCAGGGTAAATTTGTAAAGTTTAATATTTCCGGGGTATTTCCAAATTTTGCAAAACTTTGAGAGTTATTTTTGAGAATTTTGTTTTCCAAATCAGTGATGTTGCAAAAATTTTGGAAATCAGGGTCATTTTGGTAATTTTATAAGTTAGGGGCAGTTTTGTAATTTTCAAAAATCAAGGTATTTTGATATTTTGGAAATTAGGGTTTTTGAACATTTATAAAGTAATGAAATTTTGGTAAAACTATTGGGTAGTTGGACATTTTATAAACCAAGGGCATTTTTGTAATTTTTCCACTTGGGGTATTTTTGTAATTTCATAAATCAGAAATTTTTCGAAAATATTTTCTTTTTTTATTCAAAACAATTTTATCAGTTCAAAAGAGTGGTTTGTTGAATTTTTAAAACTAGGGTTTCCATAAAAACACGGCTAGTTCCCTTTCAGGTTTTAGTTAGTGTGTTTAGCCTATGACCGAGTCCTCTTGGTCAGGGTGAACCAAAGCTACGCACCAGGTAGGATTCGAATGGAGAGGAAGTGAGTCACACGGACTGCTTAAGTACCAAGCTCCCACTGAAACCATTCCTAAACATGCGTATAGAGGTTGCCACACCCACTAAGTCCTTTTGGTTAGGGTGAACCAAAGCTACGCACCAGGTAGGATTCCAGCGAATAGGAGGTGAGTCACTAGGACTGCTTAAATACCAAGCTCTTCCGGATCCAATCCTATACATGCGCACAGAGGTTACCACACCCTAACTCAGTTGACTTAGCCATAGGTTTGTTTAGTTAGGCATTTAAGTCTTATGTAGTAATTGGGGTAGACTAGTCCTAGGGTTCAAGTACCTATCATTCTATTCTACGTTCCATTCCTTTTCTACCCTTCTATAAATCACATAATCACACAGATGGTTAGGGGTACTTACCTGGTGGACTGCGGGTCGGAGACTTAGGTGCCATGCCAGAAAACCTGCTTATCTTCAAAAACTCATTTGGGCTCGATTTGAAAATGTTTTGGGCCTTAAACCCCAGGCTGAGGGTTTGAAACTGGGCTCTGATACCAAATTGAAACACCCCATACCCGGCCCACGAGCCTGGTCCGGATCTGGTATGTTCCTCAAGAAAAACCGGTTCAAATTCTTTTGCTTCTTAGGAAAAACTTGTGCGATTTTAAAAAAAAAATATTGTTTTGGGTTGGGCTTGAGTTGAAAACGAATTCGATTTTATTTGAAAACCCTTTTTAATTTTAAGTGATAAAACATACAGAGTATATTCAAAAATTGAATTACTTAATCTTTAACTTAATAAAAATTTGTAAACATAATTAAACAATAAAACAGAAATAAAATAGTTCACTATGGCCTTATTACATAAAACAAAACCCAAAATAAAAATTGTAGAGTACTTAAATAAAATAAGATGTCCAGATTAAATAATTTGCTTGCTGTGCATGGCCACATTTGAGCTCCTGCCGACCCGGTCCATTACTGCTCATCACCTGAAAAATATTCCCCAACGGGGTGAGTCAAACAGACTCAATGTGTAACCAACACTAAAATTTAATAGATTTAGGCATACCATACATATCATGTTCACATAATAATTCAAGATAATGATCCAAACCCGAACCCAAACATAGATGCCATCAGCTACACATCCCTGTACCAATCTGCACACCGTGGGGACTACTAAGTCAACCCTCCTTCCGCGACACTCCATCGAAGGCAGTCGCTGCAGTCGACGTGCTCATCGCCCATATAAAATTCGTGGCATAGCCACCAGATTAAATAATTGTGTCATGAGACGCCACATTCAGATAATGTAACCGAAGTTACCACATTCAGATAATGTGACCGAAGTTACCATATTCAGATAGTGAGACCGAAGTCACCACATTCACTTCCCCTTTCTCATATAACCCGAATGCCCCATATTATTCATATCATGCATATCATACTTAAAATTCACATTCATGTCACTTTTCACATGTTAAATATAACATATTTCGTAATCCTAGTAAGAGTAGGAAACGTACCTGAGTACTTTGTACCACCTTAGGGTACCTTAGCCATATTCACATTCTTATACATACTTATATTAAATATTGCCATATAACGTATTAAAGATAGTGTGGGGTACACACCTGATTTGCTTAACGAATTCCTTGAAATCCCGAAAGACCGATCTATTGCTTAGATCCTTAATCCCTACATTTGATTAATCACTTATTATTTAGCATAGAGCCTATTTGGCTATAAAACCAAATCCTAATAGGATTTGTATTCTTAAGACTTACCTCATTGCCGTTTTGATGATTAATCAAATCCCGAAAACTTGTATCCTTCCCCTTTTGAAATCGGCTAGACACTAGATCCTTTGAATCGGTTAGTTTTTGATTAGACAAAAAGATCTAAGTACTAAGAGAGGGCCTAGGCCGATTGTACAATGTACTTACCTTACGATTTTCCAAATCCCGAAAGTATTCCTTGGTTATGGAATTGTTGAAATACCTAAACCACATGTTAGATCCGATTTCATCCTTAAACATAGTAAATAATTCTAAGCCAAATGTACATAGATGCTTACCTTCCAAATCTTAAATCCCGAATTGGATCCTTGCTTCCTTAATGCTGTCGAAAATCCTTGAAGCTTAAAGAATCGTCAATGGTGGATGAAGAAGAAGTAGATTTCGGCTTGACAAAATAAAAAGAGAAGAGAAGAGAACACTAAGAATTTCGGCAGAGAGAGAAGAGGAGAAAAATTGATGAGTAGCCCTCCTTCCTTCCTTTTATAGCCGAAATTATCATCTAAGGAGTCCCTTACTTGGCCACCACTCTTCTATTTGATAACTTTATCCTTTAATTATCATAAAATAAAAGAGTTTAATCCAACATTTATCTCATGGGAATAATGATAAATAAATCCCTTATTTCTCTCTTGAAAATACTTAAGATAAATCATCATTTATCCCTATTTAGCCGAAATTTAAAGAGAATAAAACTCTTCCTTTTTTAAAAAAGCTTGTGCCGTCCACCTCACTTCTTCTGGAAGCAAAATAAAATTTCTTTTATTTGCTTCCCATGTGACTCAAACTCAGGCCCAACACCCTTGCATGTGGCGCCATTTCTAGAGGCCCTAAGTGGCATCTTCAGGCCACTTTTCCAAGCCTGTTTGTGTGTCAAATTTCACATACTTTTTCTCTTAAGGCCCCCTTGCCTTAATTTCCTCTTTTAAACTTTAAAACTCGACATTTCTGAGTCATTTCTAAGTTTCCAAAGATTTTCTTTCGGCTCTTTAAACTTGACATTTCCTTACATTTCCAAGTTTCCAGAAATGTTCACTTTCCTCTTTTGAATCATTTCCAAATCATTTCCATACATTTTCAGGTTTCCAAAAATGTTCATTTCTAAATCATTTCCATGCATTTTCAGGTTTCCAAAAATGTTCATTTCTAAATCATTTCCATGCATTTTCAGGTTTCCAAAAATGTTCAAAACACATTCATGACACATAAAACATATCATTTCTTACAATTAAACCGAAAATGCATAGGCCCTTTTTAGGATGTTACACAGACAGATACACAATTCTAGCCAACACATTAGTTTGGCACCTCGTGCTTCATCAGATTAATCCGAAGTAAATAGTTTGCGCCCAACGCTCATTAATAAGTTAGACACCAGTGCCTCATCAGTGTAACCAAATTAATTTGGCACCTAGTGTCTCATCAACTCGTAGTCGAAGTAACCTTGAACTATTCCTATCCTATGGCATTCCAACTATATCCGACTCAGCTTAAACAGTTGGTAGGTTAACTATTTTCAATTTCCATTATAATCCAATTTCTCAATTGAATTATATTTGTTCAATAGAAATTCATCAATACATATCAATATACAAACATAATTCTTCTCAAAACAAAATCAATTTTGCATTTACATCAATATACAATAATCTCAAATCAATTCAATTTTGCCCTTATCATAAACAATCAATCAATTTCATACCAGCATAATTCGATCAATTATAATCAATTATAAATTAATTTTTATTTCAGATTTCAATTCATCATTTTAACTTTTATCCGTCAAAACAATCAATCAATTTGCATTCTATGTTTTAGTCCATAACTTACCCACTGTACCAACTTGTGAACCTTTCAAACTATTATCAAACAAATACAAATTCACAAATCAACTATAAAACAATTTAAATACAATCATACTATATGAACATACCTGGTCAAAACAACAACATAACAACTCTCAAAGGACTACTCAACAATTTTTGTCCTTTCTTCGATTTTCTTCAATTTGGTCCCAATTTTTTTTATCTATTCAATAATTCAATTCAATTTATCAATTTCAACCCTCTTATTTCACACTATTATAAGCATATATCATTTTAATTTTATTATTCAACTACCCCCTAAACTTTTACATTTTAATCAATTTAGTCTATTAAGCCAAAACACACATAACTTCCAAATTCAAACTCCAAATTTTAAACCAATTTATAATACATACTTTTACAGATTTCCATTATCAAAATTTATAGAAATTTCAACTCACTTTTCTAAATTTTACATTTTAGTCCTTATGAACAAAACTAGCTTTTAATCTTTACAATTTAACCCATTTATCAATTCTAAGCTTCTAAACTATTATTTCAATACCAAAAACTCTAAAATTAAAAAAAAAACATCTTTAAACTTTAATAATTTTAAAAATAAAAACACAGTTTAGCTAGAACAAGTTATAACGATCCCGAAAGTATAAAATTTACGAGAAATGGAATTGAAAAAGCTTACCATTGAAGCACCCTAAGCTTGGTCAAATGTAAGCCATTAAAACTGGCTTCCTTTGCATTTTAGATTCCGTTTGAGAAAGAAGAAATGAGAATGGTTGATGATGACAGTTACTTATTTTACTTAATTATATTTTTTTACTTTATAATTAATTATTTTTAACAAAAATTACAATTTTGCCAAGCCACAATCATCCACTTCAAACAAAAATGGTCAATTTTTCACTTAAACCTTAAAAAATTTATTAATTTATCCTATTAACAAATAAAACCAATATCAATTAACTTTTACAATTTTTACAATTTAGTCCTTGTACTTAAATTAACTATCCAATCACTAAAATATTCAGACCAAATTTCAATTCAACTATAATATAGCTCCATAAATATTCAATGGAAATATTTAAGAGCATGATTTTCAAAAATGAGGTCCCGATACCTTATATTTTCCAAAACCACTGACCAATTAATAAAATCGAGCAAATCAAAATTCACAATGACATCATATTTAACTCATAAATATTAAATAATAATATTTACAAACTCGTTGAAATTATGGTCTCGAAACTACTGTGTAACAGTCCAATTTTAGCTAAATCAGAATAGTGGTTTCGAAACCACAAATCTGATGTAAAAAAATTATTTAATATTATTTTTGGTATTTAGAATATTTTATTTGATATGTGCAAAATTTCGTGAGCTAATTTTATCGTTTAATTGCTCAATTTGAGAAAAAGGACTAAATCCCGTAAAGCATAAAACGTGAGTTCTAATAGCTAAAGGTATTAAATATTTATGGAATATTAAATTAGATGTCCTTATGTTGTAATTATACCATAATTAAATTGAGTGGACATTAATGGGCATAATATCATGAAATTTGGTGGTTTTTATTTAAGGTTAAAAAGGTAATTTAGTTAATTAAGTTAAAATTAATAAAAAAATGAAATTATGTTCATATTATCATCTTCCACCACCAAAAATTCATGTTTTGAGAAGACATTAAAGCTTTCTAAGGTTCAGCTATTGCATGGTCTAATTGGTGAGTAATTTTTACTCAGTTTTTGATGATTTCTATGTTTTTGTAATTATTGCAGCTCAATCTAGCTAGCTCGTACCTTAGATTTCAAAATTCTTAAGGATTTAACATGTTTCCATTGTTGAATACTTGAGTAATTTGATGATTGATGATAGATTATTAAAGCTTGATGATAGTTTTACATGTTTTGTTAAGTGATTTTTGATGAAAATGCATAATAGGGATTAAATTGTAAAATATGCAAATTGAGTGGTTGAAATGTGAAATAAATGAAAGTTTTGGGCTACTAGGGACCTATATATAATTCAGCCAAGTATGGGTTTTGTTGAATTGTGTGAATTTTCTGTATTTATGAAATAGGGACTAAATTGATAAAATGTGAAAGTTTAAGGGCTAATATGGAAATAGGCCTAAATGTATGTTTTGGACTAAATTGAATGAATGGTTGAATAAATAAGTTAATTTTGAATTCATATAGATCAAGAAAGAAAGAATTTGAATTTAGATCTGGGGAAAAACAAGGTTATCAAGTAGTCGATTCGATCCGTCAATTTCGAATACGAGGTAAGTTCGTATGCAATGAGCTTATTTATAATTGTATTTTATATGATTTTATATAGCATGAATTGTAATTATGTGATTACGGACAAGTTCGGGAATGATTCGACGATGATTCGATAAGTGTGAAATCCCGGTTGAACCTTAGGAATCGTTTAGGATGCTAGTGACTTGTCATTAGGTTATTGTGTTGGCTTCGAGCCATGATATCGGCACTTCGTGTGCGAGTTATACCTTGATTTGGCTTCGGGCCATGGTATAGGTATTTCAGAGATGAGTTACATTTATTTGGTTACGGGCCATGGTATAGGTACTCAGAGGATAAGTTACCTTGATTTTGCTTCGGGCCATGGTATAGGTACTTATTGATTAAGATCCTTGAGTATCCGACTTCTATTCCAAATGGTTCAACGGGTAAATGAAAGATGTGGTTGAGTATGAGATTAGTATGAGATGGTATAGGTACGTACGGTAATGAATTGAGTATTAAACTACGGAATTGATGAGTTTCTTGGTAAGTTATGTGAATGATCATTTGATAGCTTTGAGATTTAATAGAATTGTTGAATATCGTTCTCTGTTTTTTGAATGATGAATAAATGGTGATATTTTCTTATTGTTCATACGAGCTTACTAAGCTATTGTAACACCCCAAACCCGGCCCAAACACCACGACCGGATCTAGTATGTCACTAAGAAAATTTTGGAAAACATGTCGTATTTTCAGAAAATATTTTTCTAAAGTTTATCCTTTTATTTGAAAAAATAAATAGTTGATAGTTTAAATAAAAATGCCTTTATGAATTAAAAACCCAAATTTAAATACATGCATTAGTTCAATAAGAATTTAAATAACTAAAAGTAATTAAAGCCCAAAATAAAACAAAATATAAACTAGTGGCCCGTGGCCTTATTACAACCATATTAGAACCCATTAATAAAAGATATAAACATTAAACTGAAGGCCTTTTTGCTGAATCCAATTGCTCTTTTGCATGGCCACCTCGCGTTCCTCTCCAGCCCGGTCCGATGCACTAGGTGTCACCTGAGTTAGTTAAATCAAAAGGGTGAGTTGCGAGACTCAGTATGCAACCCTCATGCACTATTAGATTTGGGCCTTAACCCTACAAAACAGAATAAACAATTTAATATACATAATAACAAAAGAAATAATATGCAAGCCCAACCCAAAACTTATGTTTCCATCCGCTACACGCCCCCGTACCAGCCATGCACACCGTTGGGGATTTCTACAATCAACCCACACCGCTACACGCCTTGATGGCAGTCGTGCTGCTCATCATCAGATCATGGCCGTAGCCACTACAACAGATCATGGCAAAAGCCGCTACAACAGATCATGGTGAGAAACCGCTACAACAGATTACGGTAAAAACCGCTACAACATATAACTTCCTCCTTTCATCAAACCCAACCCATGCAATCACATAAAATCCATATACTTATAACATTTAATCAAAACATTCACTAACCTGGTGATTTGCCTTTACCCTCTTTTGGGTTTCCGTCTTTATGCCGGGTTTTCGGCATTTATCAATACATATAAAACTTATAATCATATATTAATCAAACAGATCTAGATGGTGTGGAGAATTACACACCTGATATTGCGAAATCCAATATTCTTATTCGATGTCCTTGCTTTCCGGATCTATTATCCTCAATCTATAGCCTTGCTCAAAAACCAGAAAAATTGCGAAAATAGGCCTCTCCTATATTCGGCCATGGTTAGTATTCTACCCAATTTTATACATATAAATAAACAAATCCTCTTACCTTGAAATCCCGAAAGTAACATGATTCTATAACTTAGAGATCTATGCGATTGGCCTCCTTCTTCAAATCTTGGAATGCCGAAAAGAAGAGTGAAATAAGGGATTAGTTTCTAATAGCCATTCGCCTAAGGACTTTGGAAAGCCGAAAGAACATTGAAATCCCGAAATCAACACTTACCTATTGTTTCCTTCAGATTCCGGCACAAGTAGACTCCATTAAAGAGGATTCGACAACTTCAGGAGGTGAGATCCTAGGGATTTCGGCTTTTGGAAGAACAAAGGATTTGATGGGAGGGCTAAGAATAGAATAATAGGGATGTAGTTTCGGCTTTTGAATCAAAGTGAAGATGAGGGAATAGGCTTAGAGGTTTCGGCTTTTTGCAAAGAATGAAGAAGAGGATGGAACTTTAGGAGTTTTCGGCTTTTGCTCAGAGAAGAAGAGAAAAGAATGAGAGAAAAACCCAAATGCTGAAATTGAAGAAATATTCCCCCTATTTATAGAAATTTCGGCACTTACCTAACCTTGTAGATAAATCCTATCTTTTCTCTTTTATCTTAATCTACTAGCTCATCTAAAAGAGACTTAATTATCTTTAACTCCTCCCTCCTTTATCAGCATATTATCCACATATTTTAAACATTAAAATCCCTAAATTTTAGCCTTTATTTTCTTATTATCCACATAAAATAAATACCTAAATAATAGCCTTTATCTACTTATTATCCACACATTTTAAACATTAAAACCTGTAACAGACCGAATTTGACCCTAATCGGAACAGTGGTTTCGGGACCACGAATCTGAGTCCGAGAATTATTTAAATATTATACTTTGTGTTTATTGTGTGTGAATTAATAGGTGTGAAAGTTTCGTAGAAAAATTTTATCGTTTGTGTGCTTAATTTGACAAAAAGGATTTAATCGCGTAAATTGTAAAAGTTGTAAACTATAGTGAAAAGTGCCTATTTGATGATGGTTGTTTAATATGGGGAATTAAAAGGGTAATTAGCCCATTTTAAATGGTAGTGGGCGGCAATGGTCAAGAATGACCTTATTATATATGTTTTATATATTTTGTTATAATGGATAAAAAGGTGAATTGTATATTATGTTAATATATCATAAATCATAAAGAAAATAAAGCCATCATCTTTTATTTCTTCCTTGGACGAATATGAAGAAAAGAATAAGGGTTAGGGAGCTTTGAGTTTCGGCAATCAATTTGTTTGATTAAGGTATGTGTGATTTTCGGTTTTTGATAATTTTTACGTTTTTGAGATCGTTGCTTTGTATATTACCCGGCCATTGTTAAATTCTTGTGGTTTTTAATGTTTTATGATTTTATATTAAAGATATGTTAAAGACTATTATATTTTGTATTGGAAGTTTTAGTGAAATTGAGTATTTAGGGCCAAATTGTGAAAATAAAATTTTAGAGGGGCTTATTTGCAAAATAAATGAAATGTGAGGGCTTGTAAAGTCCCTAGGAATATTCGGCCCTTGTATAGTCTTAGCTAATTTGGTGTATTTTGTGTGTTATGCAAATAGGACTAAATTTCAAAGTTGTTAAATATTAGGGGTAAAATGGTAATTTGCCTATTTATGTGATTTGGGACTAAATTGAATTGAAATGTACTTGAATGAGTTGAATTTAATGTGTTTTAGATCAAGAGCAAAGAAAAACGGAATTGGATCGGGGAAAGACGAAGGTTCTCGAATAGCCGATTTACACGGTCTATCGACAGCCGAGGTAAGTCCTTAAGCGAGTATGTGTTAAATATTTAATTATGAACTTATTAAATGATAAAAAAATTGAAAACTTAAAGCATAAATTTAAGAGATGGCCGAATGTGATGGTATATTATTGAAGTGAATTGTATTTTTGTTTAGTGTAATGTAAATAAATAGGTTTGGTTTAATATATGAAAGCATTATGAAATATATAAGAAATGTTTGTGATTTCAGTGTTAAGTGATGTGTTTAGAAATGTTAAATATATGAAATATCGGGCTTATTGCCTAGCAGGCCTCGTGTCGGTGATTAATATCGGGCTTATTTCCTAGCAGGCCTCGTGCCGGTGATTAATGTCGGGCTTATTGCCTAGCAGGCCTCGTGTCGGTGATTAATATCGGGCTTATTGCCTAGCAGGCCTTGTGCCGGTGATTTAGTTTGGGCTGTAATGCCTAGCAGGTTTATTGCCGGTGGTACGCCATAAATCGAGGATTTGAGAGTTAAACAATTGAGATGTATACACATAATAGTATGAGTTGTAAGCTCGGGATAAAGGTCAGCTTATTGTATTGGTAAGGAATAAGGTAAGATAGTTTATTTTTAGTTGAGTTATTCATGATGTGATGAAGCTAATGATTCAAACTATGCTTTATTTCATGATATTGAGATTATCACTGATTGGTATGATCTATATAAATGTGAAATTGAGGTATATACATATTTATGCTACATGAAGATTCCGCTATAATATATGAAAGGCAGTGAGATTGAAATTGTGGCATGTCTTCGTATCTTGAAATGTTCGAATGCATATGTTATCCTTATGAAATGATATTGTATAAATTGATGTGGTAAAGTACTATTGATTAGGTTAAATATATGAATAATATTCGGCTAAGTGAACTTCATATTGAATTAATTAGGCTAAATGATACAAGAATGAAAACTAAATATTAAGTATATGTTTATGTCATTATTATTGCTTGGGACTTACTAAGCTAGTGAGCTTAATTGTGTGATATGTTCTCCTCTGTTTTATAGATTTGGGTAGCTACGAGCTCAGGAGGGATCGTCAAGAAAGTCATCCACATTATCGCCCCTTTTGGTATTTAAACTTAGTTTTGAATCGAAGGCATGTATAGGTTAGACTGGGGTTTTGACTAAGAATACTCGGTTTTGTATATATATATGCATAGCCTTGCGAAAATGGCTATCCCCTTTTGGTCAAGTTTAAATTCCTGTGTTCTTGTTATAAGGGCTTGATTAACTTATTAAAAGAGGTGAGATTCGGTCATGGTTAAATCATGCATGGGAATTAGTCTTATTATATATCTATAATGTGGTGTGTGGTTATGTGTTTTGGAAACAAAGGATTTGATGGAAATTTGATGATGTTTAACGTGTAGTATAAATAACAAGTAATATGCCTATAACAGGTGGATGTGTTGCGTTTGGGATAAGCATGACATATTGATATATTCAGCATTGGTTTTATTTTGATATGTACTATTATATGTTAAATGAGATTTACATTTATATATTTGAAGTATGATCTTGGCTAGGTGATTTATACGTTGCTGGTTAATTTGTCATATTATTGATGGATAAGTTAAATCATGTGTCTCATTAGTAATGTAAATTTGGCTTATAGGGAAAGGTACGCTTGTTATTTATATAATCTATCTGTTTCAATAGTGCTTTCGGTCATATAGTAATGTTACTATGTTGTATGTACATCTGATCTTTAAACAGTATAGATGGTTCGGTTGTTTTAATAGGTATTCATTCGGTAGAAAAATGTATAAAAATTGTCTGTATTAAATGTTATTTGATTTATGTCCGATACAAGTATTTAAATGATGAGTCATCTTATATTTTAATTGTATATGTATATATATATACCATGAATGTTTAAATTTTATGGATTGGATGTTTCCATATTTTGAGTATCTATAATAAATCTCGTTGTGCATTTTCTAATTCAATAAGTTGAAATGTTTTATAAAAAGAAAAAGAGTGCATTGTTGTGCTTAAAGTCTAATGAAGGTCCATTTGGATTTGAGTTTAGGTTGGTAATAGCCGTAACCCTAATCCGGTGATGGATACAGGTTAGGACGTTACAAAACCCCTAAATTTTAGCCTTGTTGCCATCCATTCCACCTAATCCTAATGCCCGAAATTTAGCTAACTTAAATTAAAAGAATTGGGCTCCATGAAACTTAAATTTGGGCCCTTTACTCCCTTGTGTGGCGTCACCTCCTAAGATTGGGCCACAAGCCCACTTTGGTATTTTAAACATAGATACTACCTTTTAAACCCCTATAATGCCCAAACAGATAATTTTAATCAAGGCCTCTACCTAAGCCTGAGCCCAATTTGGACCCCTAACACTTAAAGTAACACATTAAACATATCCTACCTATTAAACGCATAGGCCCAAAAATTCAGGATGTTACAGTTCTACCCCCTTAAAGAAATTTCGTCCTCGAAATTTCCAACTAACTATTAATCGTACTACCCAAGTCTCACCACTATGCTTTCGCTGCGCACTCTAATTTAATAATATATAAACATTGCACGCATACAGTTTCTATACCTAAAAATATAGCATCCACACAAAACATACCGACTTAATAGTGATTGAATAATCCCGAGCCTTATGCTCCTCAGACTCGTATCTTAAACACGTTCCTGACTTCCTCCAACATTCACCCGGATGACGCCTTCTACGATATTCGCAAACCCGGAAGTTTGGACGTACCTTAACATGCTTCACAGAACGAGACTGCAACCCTAGAAAACTACGATCTCTTTTTTTCTTACAGTCCACGCACCCAACCCGAAGTGTTTCACCGATTTCTTTAACCTCCTTCAGTACCTCCCTAACTAGCTGAGTCAGCACATCAGTCTTAACACTTCCACTTCCACGGTCTCGGTCGTGGCCTCTTCTTCCTCTTCTAGCGCTCATCGTTGATTCTCGCATTATCTGAATTAGAAATTTTATGAATTATTAATTTCTTTCACTGATTAACCACGAACAGTCTTATGAATAATAATTTTAGAGGTAGTTTTTTTTTTCGAATTCGAACCTATCTACAGTTTCAGTCTCAAGTTTACCTTCTAATTCCGGGAAGCACACACATCCAGTCATCAAACATTAGCATACAAGTACATCCACAAACCTACATTCATCATGGAGGGGTATTTTCGTCATTTCACTACCCAGGGGTATTTTCGTAATTTATCCTACAGTGGTATTTTCGTAATCTTCAGAATAGAGTTCCTTGTTGATTTCATGAAATAAGGGTATTTTGGTAATTTTTACAATCTAACGGTATTTCGGTAATTCTGTAATCTGGGGGTATTCCGGTAATTTTGTAATCTAGGGGTATTTCGGTAATTTTACAAATCAAGGGTATTTTGGTCATTTCACAAATCAGGGGTAATTTGGTAATTTTACAAATCAAGGATAATTTGGGTCATTTTGCAAATAAAGGGTAATTTGGTAATTTTACAAATCAGGGGTACTTTGGTATTTCACAAATTAGGGGTAATTTGGTAATTTTACAAATCAGGGATAATTTGGTCATTTTGCAAATCAAGGGTAATTTGGTAATTTTACAAATCAGGGTTATTTTGGTCATTTCGCAAAACAAGGGTAATTTGGTAATTTTACAAACCATGGGTAGTTTGTTGTTGTTTTTTTTAAACAGGGGTACTTTGTAAACATGAGATTTTTCGGGTAAGTTTTCAAAACATAAGTATTTTTTATAAATTCATGACTGTTTGGAAGTTTTCACAAATCAAAAGTATTTTGAAAATTTTGCAAAACTTGGGGATTTTTTTTTTCAAGTAGGGTGGTTGGTCCCTTTCGGGTTTTAATTATAAGGTTTAGCCCATCAATAAGTTCTCGTAACTAGGGTGAATAGTCACTACGCACCAGGTAAGATTCTAGTGGAGAGGAGGTGAGTCACCAGGACTGCTTAAATACCAAGCTCTCCCTGAATCCACTCCTAGACATGCGTATGTCTATTACCACACCCTAATTTGGCTAAGGTGAACAGCCACTACGCACCAAGTAGGATTCCAGAGAAGAGGAGGTGAGTCACTGGGACTACTTAAATACCAGGCTCTTCCGGATCTAATCCTAGACATGCGTATGCCCGTTGCCACACCCAAGCCTTACGACTCGTTCACGGGTTTGTTTAGTGAAATTAAGTCTTATGAGATTTTAGAAGTTGCTCAACTAGGCCTAGAGTCCATCAAGTTCTAATCTAACTATTCTACGTCCCATAAAGCCCATCAAGCCCATATATTTATATCACACAATGGTTCAGAATACTTACTTGGCGGACTTGGGCCGGAGACGCAGTTGCCATGCCGAGAAAACCATCCTGTATCACTTATAAATATACATGCTTCAAAAACTCATTTTTAGAAAATGTTTTGAGCCCAAAAACCCCGAAGCTGAGTTTTGAACCGGGCTCTGATACCAATTTGTAACACCCCAAACCCGGCCCAAACACCACGACCGGATCTGGTATGTCACTAAGAAAATTTTGGAAAACATGTCGTATTTTCAGAAAATATTTTTCTAAAGTTTATCCTTTTATCTGAAAAAATAAATAGTTGATAGTTTAAATAAAATATGCCTTTATGAATTAAAAGCCCAAATTTAAATACATGCATTAGTTCAATAAGAATTTAAATAACTAAAAGTAATTAAAGCCCAAAATAAAACAAAATATAAACTAGTGGCCCGTGGCCTTATTACAACCATATTAGAACCTATTAGTAAAAGATATAAACATTAAACTGAAGGCCTTTTTGCTGAATCCAATTGCTCTTTTGCATGGCCACCTCGCGTTCCTCTCTAGCCCGGTCCGATGCACTAGGTGTCACCTGAGTTAGTTAAATTAAAAGGGTGAGTCGCGAGACTCAGTGTGCAACCCTCATGCACCATTAGATTTGGGCCTTAACCTCACAAAACAGAATAAACAATTTAATATACATAATAACAAAAGAAATAATATGCAAGCCCAACCCAAAACCTATGTTTCCATCCGCTACACGCCCCCGTACCAGCCATGCACACCGTTGGGGATTTCTACAATCAACACACACCGCTACACGCCTTGATGGCAGTCGTGCTGCTCATCATCAGATCATGGCCGTAGCCACTACAACAGATCACGGTAAAAGCCGCTACAACAGATCACGGTGAGAAACCGCTACAACAGATCACGGTAAAAACCGCTACAACATATAACTTCCTCCTTTCATCAAACCCAACCCATGCAATCACATAAAATCCATATACTTATAACATTTAATTAAAACATTCACTAACCTGGTGATTTGCCTTTACCCTCTTTTGGGTTTCCGTCTTTATGCCGGGTTTTCGGCATTTATCAATACATATAAAACTTATAATCATATATTAATCAAACAGATCTAGATGGTGTGGAGAATTACACACCTGATATCGCGAAATCCAATATTCTTAGTCGATGTCCTTGCTATCCGGATCTATTATCCTCAATCTATAGCCTTGCTCAAAAGCCAGAAAAATTGCGAAAATAGGCCTCTCCTATATTCGGCCATGGTTAGTATTCTAGCCGATTTTATACATATAAATAAATAAATCCTCTTACCTTGCAATCCCGAAAGTAACACGATTCTATAACTTAGAGATCTATGCGATTGGCCTCCTTCTTCAAATCCTGGAATGCCGAAAAGAAGAGTGAAATAAGAGATTAGTTTCTAATAGCCATTCGGCTAAGGACTTTGGAAAGCCGAAAGAACATTGAAATCCTGAAATCAACACTTACCTATTGTTTCCTTCAGATTCCGGCACAAGTAGACTCCATTAAAGAGGATTCAGCAACTTCAGGAGGTGAGATCCTAGGGATTTCAGCTAAGAATAGAATAATAGGGATGTAGTTTCGGCTTTTGAATCAAAGTGAAGATGAGGGAATAGGCTTAGAGATTTCGGCTTTTTGTAGAGAATGAAGAAGAAGATGGAACTTTGGGAGTTTTCGGCTTTTACTCAGAGAATAAGAGAAAATAATGAGAGAAAAACCCAAATGCTGAAATTGAAGAAATATTCCCCCTATTTATAGAAATTTCGGCACTTACCTAACCTTGCAGATAAATCCTATCTTTTCTCTTTTATCTTAATCTACTAGCTCATCTAAAAGAGACTTAATTATCTTTAACTCCTCCCTCCTTTATCAGCATATTATCCACATATTTTAAACATTAAAATCCCTAAATTTTAGCCTTTATCTGCTTATTATCCACATAAAATAAATTCCTAAATAATAGCCTTTATGTACTTATTATCCACATATTTTAAACATTAAAACCCCTAAATTTTAGCTTTGTTGCCATCCATTCCACCTAATCCTAATGCCCAAAATTTAGCTAACTTAAATTAAAAGAATTGGGCTCCATGAAACTTAAATTTGGGCCCCTTACTCCCTTATGTGGCGTCACCTCCTAAGATTGGGCCACAAGCCCACTTTGGTATTTTAAACATAGATACTACCTTTTAAACCCCTATAATGCCCAAACAGATAATTTTAATCAAGGCCTCTACCTAAGCCTGAGCCCAATTTGGACCCCTAACACTTAAAGTAACACATTGAACATATCCTACCTATTAAACGCATAGGCCCAAAAATTCAGGATGTTACAGCTATGAAGCTTACTTTGTGCTATTTTTCTATGTTTTATAGTGAATCAAGGCTAGCTCAGATCCGGGAGTCGTCAGGAATATCATCGCACTATCAAACATCTAAGTTGGTACTTTTGAGTTATACATTTATGGTATATGGCATGTATAGGCTAGATGTGGTATTTTGGTTGTGATTATAGCCATGAGAGTTGGCTTGTAAATGATGTTAATATTGATATGTGTTTGGCTATTAGAAATGGCTTGTAAATGTATATGTTTTGGTTTGTATATATAGCCATGAGTGATGGCTTATTTTGGTATGTTCGGTATGAATGTGGTTATGATTTCATAGTTGAGCAAATGGTTAATTGATTTATGGAGTATAAATGCTTGAGAAATGCTTTGATGAAGTATGATTTTAGAAATTGAGTTGATAAGTATTTGATTAGGTAAATGGCATTGAATTGAGTATTGAATTTGGTTGAAATGGATATAGTATGAACTGTGCATTTGGTTGATGATTTTTGGATGCCTAATAGTATGATGAAATGGTACCATTTTGATTGTTTAGGTGAGCATGAGTTGGGGTGGCAAATTGGCCTTGCAAATGGCCTATTTTTGTCCACACGGGCAGAGACACGGGCGTGTGTATCGATCGTGTGTGACACATGGTCATGTTACACGGCCGTGTGTCCCTTGGTGTTGTTATTAAAATGAAGTCAGTATGCTCCACACAGTCTCACACATAGGCATGTGATCGGCCGTGTGGTACAAGTGAGTATACCCCCCTAATTGGCACACGACCTAGCACATGGGCGTGTGACTTGGCCGTGTTGCATAAGTTAGTATACCCTACAGTTTTGGCATGGCCTAACACACGGCCTGGCACACGGGCGTGTGTGGCCATTTCGAAGGGCACACGGGCTAGACACACGGACCTGTGGTTGGCCGTGTGACCCAAGTCAGTATGTATGCTCTGTTTCCTCACGGCTTGAGACACGGGCATGTCTAGAGCTGTGTGAGGCACACGGCCTGTTCACACGAGCACGTGACCCCTATATGGTTGAAATATTTCTAAGTTTTCCAAAATTTTTGTATGTTATCGGTTTAGTCCCGAACCACTTCTAAAGCATGTTTAAGGCCTCGTAGGCCCTTATAAGTGATTGTGTTGAATGATTTATGAGAATGTATGTTTTATATTGTGTATTGATCAACAATACTTCGTAACCCTACTCCGGTGATAGATACGGGTTAGGGGTGTTACATACTGTTTCTAACACCACTGAAAAACGAGTTGTTACAACTCTCCCCCTTAAGAAATTTCATCCACGAAATTTTTACCTACAAAATGGTTAGGGTACTGTGAATCTCATGGTTATTTTTTGGCTTCCACATATCCTTTTACATATTGTGATGATACCATATTACTTTATAAATGGTCTGGAATTCGTTAGCTTTTCTCTTCAATTTAGCATACGATTTTTGTTGATCTGAGGCGGCTTTCAAACTGTCTTCTATAACCCTAATTTATTGTCTATGTCATGAATCAGATCAATCCCTAAAATTTTTCTTTCACTCAATTAACAATAGAATTTCCTATCAATTTCATTCACATTCAATTATAGAGTAATGTGGCGTGTCTTCAAATATCTGAATTAGTTGTTTTGATTGTTCCGTAGTCTGAAGATGATACGCTATACTGAAATTTCATTTCTTGATCCAGACTTCATATAATCTACCCAAAATCCAGAGGTATATCTCAGATCTCGATCTGAATTGATAGATAGTGACACATCACATAATCTGACAACTACATAGATATACGGTTCAGTAAATCTCTTGAGTGAGTAATCTGTCCTAATGACATTAAAGTGTGTAGACTAGGTCAACTTGTTAACTATTACGTAGATTGTAATTTTCTTTTTCAGCAACAAAGTAAATCTAATATAAAATCCATAGTAACTCATTCTTACTTTCATTCTCAAATCATCACAATCTGTAGTAAACCTGATGGATTCTGATGCTAGATTTTAAGCAGGTATATCCAATACTTCATTACGTATTCTATAATCTCTCTTTTCAACTCTGAGTCTTTCGGCATATACAAATAACTTTGAAAACATAGATTTCTATTAGCGTCACTACTGAACTCTGAAATTTGATTATTTTCAACAAATCTTCATTTATTTAACAACTCAGAATCACTTATCTATAACTATTGTATTCTTTGAAGAAAAATAGGTTTAGCTCTCAGCTCCACTAAAATAAAAAAAAAGTCATGTTTCAAAGTTATATGAGTTTTCATTACTTTCTCTTGTTCGAAACTCTGTTGACATTTATCGAACCAAATAAAGCTGACATTTTTCTATAACAGTTTCGTTAACGGCAGAGTTATCATCGAGAAGCCTGTAATAAATCATCTGGAACATCCTGAAATTCAGAATTTATGTTTGTGCATTATATCTTGTGATAGATTAGTTAAAAATATTAATTGTGTAGGTTTTAAGGTTCTAAGAAGGCCCGGGGTTGAGTTGGGCCTTAGTAAAATTTTTGTGTTTAAGCCCTTAAGAGGGAGAAGGTAAGTGGCATCAATGCTTATGGAAATAAGTGAGTAAATTGCTAGCATAAATGAGCATATGGTAAAGAGGATGTGGCGTCACATGAAGGGCTTTAGGGGAAGAGGTTTGAATCCCACTTGGTGCAAATTTTGATTATTTTTTTTGTGCTATTCATCCATAGTGTCGACCAAGGCTTCAATAATGGTAAGGAAGACTTTTTCTTTTAGGAAAGATGGCTAAGGAAATAAGGAAAGGATGAGTGGAAGGAAAGAATGAAAAAGAAAAGGAAAGAATAGGGAACATGTTGGCTTAAAGTGTGGATGATGTTTTGGAAAGAATTATGGTTAACATTTTTCCTTTAGGCAAAGTGATGCACGGTTTTGGTTAGGGAATAGAGAGAACCGAATTTCTCTTTTCTCTTTGGTCATTTTGGCAAAATTTTGGTGCATGAGAGGTTATTTTTCTCCTTAGCATTTTGGTAACCTTTTCTTTTTTTTTTTTTTTCCAATTTCTTCACTCTTTGTCGAAAACTCCAAAGCCAAAAGTGAGCATTTTCTTTTCTTTGCTTTGACCAAAACCTCAATGCATTTTGGTCATTCTTTCTTTGATAGCTGAAACACCTAGCCTAATTGTTCATCTTACTTCTTTGTTTTGCCGCAACACTCAACCCACTATTGTTCATTTTTCTTTTGTTAGCCGAAACTAACAAAGCACTCCTCCTTCATCTTTTCTTTTCGTTTGATCATTTCATCAACCCTTTTTCTATTCAAAAGCCGAATATTGATCATCTTCTCCATCTTACAAGTTGGAATTTTCTTTCTTGATTAAATCGGGTAAGTGTTTCATTCAAATCTTTTCATTTTCTTCTCTCTTTAGTTGAATGAGTATTCCTCATCATTTGGTTATTTCATATTGTTTCTAAACCAAAATGGAGTTTTTCCATACTCCCTCATATCTTAATCGTCATCTTTTTGTAGTGTAATAGTGGGAAGGCTGTAATATCCCGGGTTAGGGGCTATTTTGTTGTTGCATGATATTGCATGTGTTTAGTGTGCTGTGTTGTTGTTTGTGTAGTCTCGGGGTTTAAATGTAGGCTGGAAGTGTGCCTGAGTAGGTAGGAAAAATTTAGTTTTTGAGCCTTAGGTGTAGGGAGCTGGAAGAGTTGGGGTTTAAGAAAATAATTTGGAGTTTTATTACACAAAATGAAGAGCTGGCAAAGTGGCAAGGCATGTGCTACTTGGGAGCTTGGTGTGGCGTCAAATGCATGGGGTGGAGGTCTAGTGTTCGAGCTGCAAAGACCTCACATTTTGGCTCATTTTGGACGGCATAGGAGGGAGGAGTTGGATGAAGTTCAAATTCCTCCTTGGACTTGGTCAAATGGTGGCTTGGATGGTGGAGAGCAAATAGTGGAGGAAGACTTGGTAAACACTTTTGAATTGTAGGGAGTGGAGTGATTGGGGGGATTATGGCCGAATTTGCGGGAGTGGGGAGTGGGGAAGTGACGGCTTAGTGTGGGATAGGGGTAGGCCGAATGTACCTTGGCATTTTGGTACATTTTCGGTCAAGCTTTTAGTAAGCAAAAACTCTCTTTTGTCCACTTTGAAAACCGAAAGCTTTAGCACACTTGCCGAATTTTTTCTTTGTTTATTTTCTCCTAATTTTCCCTTGTTAGCCGAATGTCACCTTGAAGACACACCCTTGGTTTGTTTTCTTTCACTTTTGCTTTTGGCCGAACTTAGCATTCCACTTGCATTCTTTTTCTCTTTTGAAACTTCAGTAGCCGAAAGTTCTCTCCAAAGCCTTATTCTCCATTTCTTTTTCTTTCCAAAACCAAAGGTGTTCTCTTCTTATTTTCTTCCCATTTCTTTTCTCTCAAAAACTGAAAAGCATCTACCTCTTATTCATTTTCTTTCTTCTTCTCAAAACCTTGGCCGATTATCAATTCATTTCTTCTCATCTACCTTTGTTCTTTTCTTGTTACACAAAGCCGAATTTCCCTTCTTTCTGTTGAAGCTTTGGCCGAATATCAACCCTCCCTTCTCCATCTTTTCTTGCGTTCTTTTTGTGAGTAAGGCCGAATCTCCATTCCCTCCTAGTGTGGTGTTGGCCGAATCTTTGTTGGTGTTGGGGGCTTTTGGATAGTGGAGGCGATCAAGAGGAGTCTTCCTTCCTTGCTAATCGATTAGTAAGTGAAGGGGTGCCGATTGTTAAAGGGGAATCACTGCTTGATTCGAGATTTGGTAGGAAACCAAATCAAGTATAAAGGAGCAAGTCAATCGAGGGACCTAGATCGATTCGTTGGGATCTTTAGACTCGTAATAACCAGGTGTGTAAACTAACACACTTCTATTTAGTAATGTGATTGATAACCTTGTTGTAATTAGTGAAACAGTAATGATTGATGTGATACCCTGTTGGGTATGATCTTGGACTCGGGTAAGTCAGTATTATTATGAGCTTACTGATGATCTATATGGTACCATGATTATGGATGTATGTGATATGGGATAATGATGTTAAACATATTAGCATGATATGTATGACTTGTATGATATGCATGATCACATGAGTTGGTATGATGATGGGTGATATGAGTGGAGGGGGCAGTGATATTTTGTGCTGACGAGCACCAGTGTTTTGGTAACACAACTTTGTGACTTTGGGTCACCAGAGGTTTGGCACCTCCAGAGGTTTGGCACCTCAGCGTCTCGTCCCCGTGGTTTCGCACCACAGTGGGTTGGCCCCACAAGGCGGTATTGAGGGATTGACGCCAGTGATTTGGTATCACACGATGGGTTGGCCCCATCACTCGATTATTGTGACTACGGTCACCAGTGGTTTGGTACCACATTTGTGTCTTTGGGACACCAGAGGTTTGGCACCTCATTGCGACTCGTCCCTGTGGTTTGACACCACCGTGGGTTGGCCCCACTTGAGATATGGGATCGTCTGCTAGTGATTTGGTATCACACGATGGGTTGGCCCCATCATCGGATTTGTGACTGCGGTCACCAGTGATTTGGTATCACAATCGTGTCTTTGGGACACCAGTGGTTTGGCACCACATTGACGGATATTGTGTCTTTGGGACACCAGTGTTTTGGTAACACATTGTGACTATATGTCACCAGTGGTTTGGCACCACCAGTGGTTTGGTACCACACGGGGTAGAAAAGGCGTTACGGATGGTTAGGATCGGGTTGCATTAATTATGTTGCTATGTATGATGTGTGTTAGCATGTTGTTTTACCGGGAGCGGGATTTACGCACTGAGTCCTGTGACTCACCCTCTCCTTTGACATTTCAGGTGACTCGTAGACGCGGACATGGAGCCGGGATGGACTCGGGGTGCTCATGCCATGCTTAATAAAGTTTTACTCAGACTCTATCATTTGGGTACTTTAGTTTAATTACTTTTATTTGGGTTTATTTTGGATTGTAAAAGGCCTTTAAATTACGGTTTATGATGTCTATGCTGTAAGATAGATTTTTAACGTGCTTTAACAAAATAAGTTGGTAGGAATTTTACTAAAACTTGGAAAGACAACGTTTTCAAAACTGTAACGCAATGTGTTTTCAACTATACCATCGGGTATCACCCTACGTTTTGATATTAAGTAAACTCAAATGATTTTTTTTAAATCAAACTCGATGTTCTACTAAGTTAAAAAAAAAGTTTTAAGTAACACTAAGAAACTACTTGAAACTTTAAATGAAATAAACTCACTTTTCATTACACACTTTGATTAAGTTTTCAAAATTTCCGGGTTTCAAATACACCATTTGATTTCAAACAAGCCTACTCAAATTTTCTTCAAATACACTATGTTTTCATCCAGTTTTTAAACGGAAATTTCTAACCTCTCAAATATGTTTTTCCCTGTAACATACCAGATTCAGACGTGGTGTTTTGTCCGGGTTTGGGGTGTTACAATTGTGGTATCAGAGCCAAGTTCAAAAGCTCGGCTGTGGGCCTTGGGCCTTCAAAGGTCTGTTTTAAGTGTTTGTTGTGAAAGTATGGTTTGAAAGGTATGGCACCGAGTCTCCGGCACCAGTTTGGATGGATGTGATATGATTTGATGAATAGCAGTAGTATATTACTTTAGAGGTTGAAACTGATAGGACTCTGTGAACTTGCGAGAACAAATCTCCTTAAATATTCATAAGATTTGCTTTAAAACGTGGAATAAATATTGATGCATAAAACTCTTTAACCAGATACGTAGAAAGATTAGTCATGAGCACTCGAGGCGGACGTGGTCGTAATACTCGTGGTAGAGGTAGGGGTAGGATGACAGTTTCTGAACCCGTAGGATCTGGTCAGGGGTCAGAAAATGAGATACCGGTTCCGCCACCAGCTGGAGGTGGTGAGTTCCAATATCAGACCGGGGATGACGCAGTGTCACAGGCGATGCTGCGAGTGTTGGAAAGGGTAGCTGGAGTAGGCGGTGGTGCAGGAGTTAGGAAATCCGTGCCTGAGCGACTCCGGGCTAACGGGGCCGAATTCTTTCGAGGTGTATCTAGTGTTGCTCCCAGCACTGCTGAATATTGGCTGGAGGCAACTGAGCGGATCATGGATGATCTGGACTTGACCGCAGAAGAGAAGCTGAAGGGCATAGTATCGCTTCTTCGGGATGAGTCATACCAATGGTGGCTCACGGTTCGGGACAGTGTGGCAGCAGAGGATCTGACATGGGATTATTTCAGGGCTGCATATCAAAAGAAGTACATTGGAGCTAGTTATATTGACTCCCAGCGAAAGGCATTTCTGAGGCTTGTTCAGGGGAGTAAATCTGTTTCTGAGTACGAGGCTGAGTTCTTGAAGCTGAGTAGGTATGCCAGGGGTATTGTGGCTACGGAGCACGAGAGGTGTGTTCGTTTCGAGGATGGTCTGCGAGACGAGCTGAGACTGCTGATTGCTCCACAGCAGGAGCGCGAGTTTGCTGTCTTAGTTGAGAAGGCTAAGGTAGCCGAGGGTGTTAAGGAGTCAGTGAGGCAGGGCATGGATAGGAATAGGCTTAAGAGGAGCTTTGGGTCTTCTGGATCGTCGGGTAATCCGCAGAAAAGGGCTAGACCGAGTGGACCAAATCAGTCTGGTAGGTTTGTTGCGGCTAGGCAGGGACCGCCGCAATGTAATCAGTGTGGGAAATCTCATTGGGGATGTTGTTGGACCGGCGGAAAAGGTTGCTTTGAGTGTGGTTCTCTGGATCATCGCGTGAGGGACTGTCCACATAGGTTGGCTAGGATTCAGTCTGAGAGTCAGGGCCGTAATCAGTTCAGGGATAGTGGACCGCCACAGCAGAGGGGCCGTGGTAATGGCAGAGGTGGTATTGGTTCTGGTCGGGGCCGTGGAGCACCGGGCAGAGGTGCGGGTAGTTCTGAGGCTAGGCAGCCTGGATTAGTGTATGCTGCGAGGCGCCGAGAGGAGGGCGACGCACCAGACGTCATAACCGGCACGTTCTTGATCTTTGGTTCTCCTTATACTGCTTTGATTGATGTGGGCTCGACGCACTCTTATGTTGCTAGTAGTATAGTAGAGACCATGGATCTAGACTCTGAGATATCTTCTAGGCAGATGACTATAATTAGCCCTCTAGGTCACTCTGTAGTAGTAGATAAACTGTTTAGAGATGTACCCCTAGAACTCCAAGGGGTAGTGTTTGCTGCTGATCTGATGGAACTGCCGTTTGGGGAGTTCGATCTGATTCTTCGGATGGACTGGTTGGTCAAGTACCAGGCGAGGTTGGATTGCGCGGCTAAGCGCATGGTTCTTAAGACAATTGGGGGTGATGAGGTGGCTATGATAGGTAATAGGAGAGATTACTTATCTAATGTGGTATCTGCTCTGAAGGCAGAGAAGATGGTCAGGAAGGGCTGTGAAGCGTATGTGGTTCATGTGTATGCCTTGGAGGCTAAAGAGTCTGCTGTAGAGAAGGTTCGTACTGTTAAGGAATTTGCTGATGTGTTTCCTGAGGAGCTTCCGGGTTTGCCGCCAGATCGTGAGGTAGAGTTCGGGATAGATCTGTTACTCGGGATTGCGCCAGTGTCTATTGCTCCGTATAGGATGGCGCCAAAGGAATTGGTGGAGCTTAAGGCTCAGATCCAGGAGTTACTGGATCGAGGTTTTATCAGGCCAAGTGTTTCGCCGTGGGGTGCGCCGGTACTCTTTGTCAAGAAGAAAGATGGTACAATGCGGATGTGCATAGATTACCGCCAGTTGAACAAGCTGACGATTAAGAACAAGTATCCGTTGCCACGGATAGATGATTTGTTTGATCAGCTGAAGGGTGCTGCGGTATTTTCGAAGATCGACTTGAGGTCTGGGTATCACCAGTTAAAGGTTAAGGAGGCTGATATCCATAAGACAACGTTTCGGACTCGATACGGGCACTACGAATTTCTGGTAATGCCGTTCGGGCTGACTAACACACCGGCAGCATTTATGGATATGATGAATAGGGTATTTCAGCAGTATCTGGATCAGTTCGTCGTGGTTTTCATAGACGACATCTTAGTGTATTCGAGGACAGAAGAAGAGCATAATGAGCATTTGCGAGTGGTGCTGCAGATTTTGAGGGAAAAGCAGCTTTATGCTAAGTTCAGTAAGTGCGAGTTCTGGCTTAGAGAAGTGACTTTCTTGGGTCATGTAGTGTCGGCTGAGGGGATTAGGGTAGATCCTCGTAAGATTGAGGCAGTTTTGGATTGGAAGCCGCCTAGGTCAGTGGCTGAGATTCGGAGTTTTCTGGGTTTGGCTGGATACTACCGAAGGTTTGTTGAGGGTTTCTCATTGATAGCAGCGCCGATGACCAAGTTGTTAAGGAAAGAAGTTCCGTTTGTTTGGACTGAGAAACAGCAGGAAAGCTTCGACAAGCTTAAGAAGATTTTGACTGAGGCTCCGGTTTTAATTCAACCTGAGGCTGGTAAGGAATTCACAGTGTATTGCGATGCATCACATACGGGCTTGGGTTGTGTGCTGATGCAAGAAGGTAAGGTTGTGGCTTACGCTTCTCGACAGCTGAGGCCACATGAGGTCAACTATCCGACGCACGATTTGGAGCTAGCGGCTGTAGTTTTCGCCTTAAAGATTTGGAGGCACTACTTGTACGGAGAGAGATCGATAGTCTACATGGATCATAAGAGTCTGAAGTATCTACTGACTCAGAAGGATTTGAATTTGAGGCAGCGCAGATGGGTTGAGTTGCTGAAAGATTACGACTGTTCGATTGAGTATCATCCGGGCAAGGCTAACGTGGTGGCAGACGCGTTGAGCCGTAAGGTTGTTTCGGATTTAAGAGCGATGTTCGCCCACTTAAGTTTGTATGACGATGGGAGTATTCTGGCAGAGTTGCAGGTTAAGCCTACTTGGGTTGAGCAGATCAGGGAGAAACAGTTGGAGGATGAGGTTCTGAGTGCGCGAAGGTTACAAGTGCAGGATGGGGGTTTGGAGGGTTACAGCTTGTCTAGTGATGAGGTTCTGTGTTTCCAAGGTAAGGCTTGTATGCCTAAAGATGTGGAGCTGAGGCAAAAGATTCTTCAGGACGCACATAGCAGTCCTTATGCTATGCATCCTGGAGGTAGCAAGATGTATAGGGATCTTAGAGAGCAGTTTTGGTGGCCTGGCTTGAAGAAAGAGGTGACAGAATTTGTTGGGAAGTGTCTGACTTGTCAGCAGGCCAAGGCTGAACATCAGTTGCCATCGGGTTTGCTTCAGCCTGTGAAGATTCCTCAGTGGAAGTGGGAAAGGATAACCATGGATTTTGTCAGTGGGTTACCGCTTACGCCAAGCAAGAAGGATTCAGTTTGGGTAGTGGTGGATCGACTGACTAAATCAGCTCACTTTATTCCGGTGAGGGTTGACTACTCACTTCAGAAGCTAGCGAAGTTGTATGTGTCAGAGATAGTGAGGTTGCACGGTGTACCAGTTTCAATAATCTCGGACAGGGATCCTAGATTTACGTCAAGGTTCTGGAAAGCATTGCATCAAGCTCTGGGTACTCGTTTGGATTTCAGCACGGCTTTTCACCCACAGTCTGACGGTCAATCAGAAAGGGTTATTCGGATCTTAGAGGATATGCTGAGAGGTTGTGTCCTGGATTTCAGGGGTAGTTGGGAGGAGTTTCTACCATTAGCTGAGTTTGCCTACAACAACAGTTACCAAGCGAGCATCAAGATGGCACCGTATGAGGCGTTGTATGGTAGGAAGTGTCGCTCACCTACGTGTTGGACGGAGTTGGGTGAACGTCAGTTATTGGGACCCGAGTTGGTTGCTAAGACAGAAGACAAGGTTAAGTTGATTCAGGCTCGATTGAAGGAAGCTTCGGACCGGCAGAAGTCTTATGCCGATCTTAAGCGAAGAGAGATCGAGTTTGCTATAGGGGATCAAGTTTTTCTGAAGGTCTCACCTTGGAAGAAGGTGTTGAGATTCGGAAGGAAAGGCAAGCTAAGTCCGAGGTTTATTGGGCCGTATAAGGTATTGAGACGAGTTGGACCAGTAGCGTATCAGCTTGAGTTGCCAGCAGAGCTTAGTCAGATTCATGACGTTTTTCACATTTTGATGCTTCGACGTTATCGTTTAGATCCGTCACATGTGGTAGCAGTGGAAGAGATCGAGGTGAGTCCAGATTTGACTATGGAAGAAGAACCTGTGCAGATTCTTGATCGGGGTGTGAAGGTTCTGCGTAGGAAGTCTGTGCCTTTGGTTAAGGTACTTTGGCAGAATCATGGCGTAGAAGAAGCTACGTGGGAGCCCGAGGATGTAATGAGACAGCAATACCTGCAACTCTTTTGATCAGGTAATTTCGAGGTCGAAATTATTTTTAAGGGGGGTAGAACTGTAATATCCCGGGTTAGGGGCTATTTTGTTGTTGCATGATATTGCATGTGTTTAGTGTGCTGTGTTGTTGTTTGTGTAGTCTCGGGGTTTAAATGTAGGCTGGAAGTGTGCCTGAGTAGGTAGGAAAAATTTAGTTTTTGAGCCTTAGGAGTAGGGAGCTGGAAGAGTTGGGGTTTAAGAAAATAATTTGGAGTTTTATTACACAAAATGAAGAGCTGGCAAAGTGGCAAGGCATGTGCTACTTGGGAGCTTGGTGTGGCGTCAAATGCATGGGGTGGAGGTCTAGTGTTCGAGCTGCAAAGACCTCACATTTTGGCTCATTTTGGACGGCATAGGAGGGAGGAGTTGGATGAAGTTCAAATTCCTCCTTGGACTTGGTCAAATGGTGGCTTGGATGGTGGAGAGCAAATAGTGGAGGAAGACTTGGTAAACACTTTTGAATTGTGTGGAGTGGAGTGATTGGGGGGATTATGGCCGAATTTGAGGGAGTGGGGAGTGGGGAAGTGATGGCTTAGTGTGGGATAGGGGTAGGCCGAATGTACCTTGGCATTTTGGTACATTTTCGGTCAAGCTTTTAGTAAGCAAAAACTCTCTTTTGTCCACTTTGAAAACCGAAAGCTTTAGCACACTTGCCGAATTTTTTCTTTGTTTATTTTCTCCTAATTTTCCCTTGTTAGCCGAATGTCACCTTGAAGACACACCCTTGGTTTGTTTTCTTTCACTTTTGCTTTTGGCCGAACTTAGCATTCCACTTGCATTCTTTTTCTCTTTTGAAACTTCAGTAGCCGAAAGTTCTCTCCAAAGCCTTATTCTCCATTTCTTTTTCTTTCCAAAACCGAAGGTGTTCTCTTCTTATTTTCTTCCCATTTCTTTTCTCTCAAAAACCGAAAAGCATCTACCTCTTATTCATTTTCTTTCTTCTTCTCAAAACCTTGGCCGATTATCAATTCATTTCTTCTCATCTACCTTTGTTCTTTTCTTGTTGCACAAAGCCGAATTTCCCTTCTTTCTGTTGAAGCTTTGGCCGAATATCAACCCCTCCCTTCTCCATCTTTTCTTGCGTTCTTTTTGTGAGTAAGGCCGAATCTCCATTCCCTCCTAGTGTGGTGTTGGCCGAATCTTTGTTGGTGTTGGGGGCTTTTGGATAGTGGAGGCGATCAAGAGGAGTCTTCCTTCCTTGCTAATCAATTAGTAAGTGAAGGGGTGCCGATTGTTAAAGGGGAATCACTGCTTGATTCGAGATTTGGTAGGAAACCAAATCAAGTATAAAGGAGCAAGTCAATCGAGGGACCTAGATCGATTCGTTGGGATCTTTAGACTCGTAATAACCAGGTGTGTAAACTAACACACTTCTATTTAGTAATGTGATTGATAACCTTGTTGTAATTAGTGAAACAGTGATGATTGATGTGATACCCTGTTGGGTATGATCTTGGACTCGGGTAAGTCAGTATTATTATGAGCTTACTGATGATCTATATGGTACCATGATTATGGATGTATGTGATATGGGATAATGATGTTAAACATATTAGCATGATATGTATGACTTGTATGATATGCATGATCACATGAGTTGGTATGATGATGGGTGATATGAGTGGAGGGGGCAGTGATATTTTGTGCTGACGAGCACCAGTGTTTTGGTAACACAACTTTGTGACTTTGGGTCACCAGAGGTTTGGCACCTCCAGAGGTTTGGCACCTCAGCGTCTTGTCCCCGTGGTTTCGCACCACAGTGGGTTGGCCCCACAAGGCGGTATTGAGGGATTGACGCCAGTGATTTGGTATCACACGATGGGTTGGCCCCATCACTCGATTATTGTGACTACGGTCACCAGTGGTTTGGTACCACATTTGTGTCTTTGGGACACCAGAGGTTTGGCACCTCATTGCGACTCGTCCCTGTGGTTTGACACCACCGTGGGTTGGCCCCACTTGAGATATGGGATCGTCTGCTAGTGATTTGGTATCACACGATGGGTTGGCCCCATCATCGGATTTGTGACTGCGGTCACCAGTGATTTGGTATCACAATCGTGTCTTTGGGACACCAGTGGTTTGGCACCACATTGACGGATATTGTGTCTTTGGGACACCAGTGTTTTGGTAACACATTGTGACTATATGTCACCAGTGGTTTGGCACCACCAGTGGTTTGGTACCACACGGGGTAGAAAAGGCGTTACGGATGGTTAGGATCGGGTTGCATTAATTATGTTGCTATGTATGATGTGTGTTAGCATGTTGTTTTACCGGGAGCGGGATTTACGCACTGAGTCCTGTGACTTACCCTCTCCTTTGACATTTCAGGTGACTCGTAGACGCGGACATGGAGCCGGGATGGACTCGGGGTGCTCATGCCATGCTTAATAAAGTTTTACTCAGACTCTATCATTTGGGTACTTTAGTTTAATTATTTTTATTTGGGTTTATTTTGGATTGTAAAAGGCCTTTAAATTACGGTTTATGATGTCTATGCTGTAAGATAGATTTTTAACGTGCTTTAACAAAATAAGTTGGTAGGAATTTTACTAAAACTTGGAAAGACAACGTTTTCAAAACTGTAACGCAATGTGTTTTCAACTATACCATCGGGTATCACCCTACGTTTTGATATTAAGTAAACTCAAATGATTTTTTTTTAAATCAAACTCGATGTTCTACTAAGTTAAAAAAAAAAGTTTTAAGTAACACTAAGAAACTACTTGAAACTTTAAATGAAATAAACTCACTTTTCACTACACACTTTGATTAAGTTTTCAAAATTTCCGGGTTTCAAATACACCATTTGATTTCAAACAAGCCTACTCAAATTTTCTTCAAATACACTATGTTTTCATCCAGTTTTTAAACAGAAAATTCTAACCTCTCAAATACGTTTTTCCCCGTAACATACCAGATTCGGATGTGGTGTTTTGTCCGGGTTTGGGGTGTTACAAAGGCCGAATCTATTACCTTTGATTCATCCGTAGCCATGAGCATAATCAGTAGGAATCAGTTTTATAATCATTAAGGTAAGGGATTCGTCATGGTTCATTATGATCTTTTTCGTTGACCGGTTACTTTGCTAAACGGAATAGTGGTTGTGACTAGTCGTTTATTTTTCCACTAGAGGCAAGCGGTATCGAATCGAAAGGAAAAGCGATTGGAGAACTCAAAAGAAGTGGATTTTGCGATTCCTACTCCTAAGTTCAAACGAAGGGCGGTATCGACGATTCGAGATTTTCCACTAGGTTGTGAAGCATCATTCGGTGAGAATTAACTAATCGTGGTCATTCAAAATTTTGAGTGAAACACCCCACACCCGGCCCACGAGCCTTGACCGGATCTGGTATGTTCCTCGAGAAAACATTTGAAAAATCCGTTTGTTACTTAGGAAAAATTCGAGTGGTTTTGAAGATAGATTTGCTTATGTTGGGTCCAATTGGAAACTTTGTTAATTTTGAAATCAGGGATTTATTAAAACTTTGTTTTTATTTTTAAAAGACATGCCGATTTTGGTTTTAAAGATTTTACTTTTAAAATTAAGAATCAATTGAATTTAAGTGTCAAAAGATTTAAAGATTTATTTTTATAACAATTGTTTTAACCTCGATTTAGCATTTATCATTTCGTAATAAAAGAATTAAAATGCGCATAAAACAGTTCATACTATGGCCTTATTACATCAAAAACAAACCCAAAATAAATTTAAAGTACTTAAACAAAATAAAATGTCCAAATAATAAAGTTCGTGTTGAGCATGGCCACCACTAACCTCCTGCTGACCCGGTCCATTACTCTGCGTCACCTGAAAAATATTCCCACAACAGGGTGAGTCAACAGACTCAATGTGCACAACCAACACTAAGTCCAAACAGATTCAGGCATATCAGATCATACAAACACATATAGTATTTAAATAAAATGATGCAAACCCGAACCCAATCCTAGATGCCATCCGCTACACATCACCCGTACCAACCATCACACCGTGGGGACTACTAAGTCAACCCTCCATCCGCTACACACCATCGAAGGCCGTCGCTGCAGTCGACGTGTTCATCGCCCTTATAAAATTCGTGGCATAGCCACCAGATAATTATTTTGTGACATGAGTCATCACATTCAGATAATGTGACCGAAGTCACCACATTCAAATATCGTGGTATAAACCACCAGATCACTTCCCCTTTCATAATCACCCATATGCCCCATGTCATACATATCATGCAATATCATGCCTTAAGCCTTATTTCACATTCTTATCATGTTCACATACATGACATATTCCACATATTCATATCTCATATTAACTTAAAGTTAACGTTACGTACCTGAGTACTTTGTACCATTGCGTGGTACCTTTGGCCACATTCACATTATTATAAACACATATATTAAAATATTTTCATACATCTATTAAGAGTTAGTGTGGGGTACATACCTGGTTTCCTTAACGAATTCACTGAAATCCCGAAAATCCAGATCTAAGCTTTAGATCCTTTAGCTCCTATATTCGGCCAACACTAGGCATATTAGCAAAACCTATTCGGCTATAACCAAATCCCGAAAGATTACTGCAACCAAAACTTACCTTGTTGCCGATTGGATCAAATCCCAAAACTTTGCTATGTTCCTTCTTGTAATTGGCCAAGCACTAGATCACTTCACAGGTTAGTTTTCGGCTTTTAAACGAAGTAAGAAATAGATCTAGGTTCCTAAATAGGCCTTGGCCGAATGTGTATGTGCACTTACCTTATGATTCTCAAATCCCGAAAGTATCCCTTGTCTTAGGTATCTGTCGAAATCCCTATAGACACATGTTAAATCAATTTCTAACATTTAATCCCAAGTAAATAGCCCTTGGCCGAATATACACATGACTTACCTTGAATCTTTAAAATCCCGAATGATCCCCTTTGAAATCGGCTACAAGAGAAATGCCGAAACTCCCCTTCAAGATTTCGGCCAAGAATACTAATGTGATTAGAGCCTTAATTTCGATAGTCAGAGAAAGAGAATAAATAGCAAATCGACATAGGAGGGGTTCCTTACCAAATAAGAGAGAGAGTCCAAAACACAAATGGCCAACTATCCTTGCGAAGTTGACAAGAATACTTGTAGAAGAAGTCGATTCCAAGAGTGATAAGGAAGTGAACTTTTGGCTTTAGGACCCACTGAACAATCGGCTAGAACCACCTTGAATATTCGGCTTTTGAGGGAACTTTCAGAGGAAGAGAAAAGATCAATTTCGGCAATGGAGAGGAATAAAGTTTCGGCTTTGGATGTTATGAAGAAATCGGCTATGTCTGCTTGTGTTTTCGGCTTTTGACAAAACAGGAGAGAAAAGAAGAAGAAGATTTACGATGGAGATTCAGCTTCAATGGAAAAGTATGGGACTTTGGAAGGAATCGGCAATGGTGATCTTTTAGGAAGAAGATTTTGGCTAGCAAGAGTTGAGAGAATAAAAGAAAACAAAGGAAAAAGGTAGATATCTACTGATAATTTCCGCTACACTAGCTTATCCTTGCTATTCTCCTATTTTTCCTCCTCTCTTACTTATTCAAAAATAATTCAAATAAAATCCATAATTTATCCTTGCTTTAGCCGAAATTTTAAAGGAATAATACCTCATCTTAAACTCCTCCTATAGACTCCCCATGCCGTCCATCACTTTCCCTTTGTTGCCGCAAAAATAAAACTTTTATTTAGCTTCCCATGCGACTTGAACCTTGGCCCATTTGCACCTAGCTTGTGGCGTCATTTCCAGAGGCCTTAAGTGGCGCCTCCAAGCCACTTAACCAAGCCCATTTCTGTGTCATAACTCCCCTACATTTTCTCTTAAGGCCTCCTCTGCCTAGCTTCCTCTTTTAAACTTAAAATCTGATAATTCTCTAAAGCACTCACCTATTTTCTAAAGTTCACAAAATTCATACAACACATTCATAACACACACAGGCATACTATTTCACACAATTTAACAATAATGCATAAGCCATAATCCAGGATATTACATTGAGAGTAAGTATTTTAGATCGCTGATTTAGATTTGGATTAAGAAAAATCCGTTATGTTAGTTAATTGAGTATTATGTTGTCTTAGGTGCCGACGATCAAAACGGTTTAATCCTTACCGTAATCAGGTGTGTAATCTCACACCGTTATCCCGTAGATTTAAGATTCGATATCATATTGGAAATAGATTGTTATTATTTTATGATTAAAATCGTAATATGGCATAAACCAGGAAATTGGCTTAAATTTTGATAGATTTGTCAAAATCGGTAGTAAAATTGTGAGATTTACGAAAATGCCCCTACGGGCCGAATTACGAAAATGCCCCTACGGGCCGAATTGCAATAATGCCTTGGTGGGCCAAATTACAAAGTTCTATAATTGGCCGATTTACCGTAATAAAATATTGATTTAATGATTTTTGTACATATATGTGGATATTATGTTTAATTATGTATGTTGCATGTTACATATTGCATGGGTTGGGAATTAAATGTTGAAGAGAAGTGTAGCCTGGTGGCATTGCCACAAAAATGTTATTATGATGTTTACTTATGATTTCGGTGGCTTGGCCACAACTAAAATATTATAAATGGCAACTTTCCTGCGAATTGGTGTGATTGGCGGGGTGGGTTGACTTGATCCCCACAGGTGTGATTGGCTGGTACAGGGGTGTGATTGGATTTATGGGTTGGGTTGCATACATTGCACTTATAGGTATTCTGTTATGCAAATGGGCTTAGGCCCAAGATTATGCTATATGGGCTCAGGCCCAAGTTATTGTTAAATGGATTCAGGCCCTGTGGATGACGGTAAGGGGGTTATACATTAAGTTCTAGTAACTCACCCCTTTTTCTTAACCCTTGCAGGTAATGCTCAGTGATGTGGACTTGGGCCATGGATGACTCGATGGAGGCCATACTTCAAAAATGGTGTTTATGAGCTTTAGATTTCTATTTTCGTTTACTTAATTACTTTTTTTTTACTATTTTGGGTTTTTATGTTGTAATAAGGCCTTTGGAATATTTTATTTTTGCTTTATGTTTGACGTAATTATTATATTGCTTGAACTATTTTAAATGGGGATTTTTCTAAAAACTTAAATAAAGGTTTTCCAAAATAGATTAACAAATGGATTTCTTAACAAACTTTTACAAATATTTTAACTCGAAAATTTTCTCTTGATTTATCAATGATATTTTCAATAGTCAAGGTTTTATAAGATCACTAGTTCAAATTTACGATTTATCAATCAACCTTCGAGGTTAATAGTACTTTATCAAATATTTCAAATCAAACTTGTTTTCTTGATTATAACAAAATGTTTAGTATGAATCAAAAGGATTTAACACATTTTCTCATGTGACATGTTAGATTCGGTCATAACGCATGGCCCGGGTTTGGGGAGTTACATCATCTATGATATCATTTAAGTCCCAGAAAACTATGTACCTCTGTAATAACTTTAGGAGATTTTCAAGTCACAATTGTCAAAATTTTGTTCAGATCAATACATATACCTTCAGCCAATATTACAATCTCAGAAACCTTACTTCTTGAAGTTAGAATTCACATTTATGGAACTTTGCATACCACTGGTTCCTTCGCAAAGTCTACAACATTGTTCTTAAATATTAATCATGTCTAATTCATTAGGTTTAAAAAGCAGTTATGCATTCGTTAATCTGAATGATATTATCAGGAACTTACACTGTTCATATCAAGTCCAGAAAGCAGTCTTTGATACAATTGACTCATAACTCTGAGCTAACAACAACTGGATCAAAAATCGATCTTTTAAAATACGGTAGCTCCCTTTTACTAATCAAACAAGATAATTATGCAGAGTAACTTATACTTATTCTTTATGGTGATTCTGGTCAACTATCTGTGTAACAGCCCAAATATGACCCTAATCGAAATAGTGGTTTTGGAACCACGAATCCGAGTCAGTAAAATATTTTTATTATTTTATATTGTGTTTATGATCTATGATAAAGCATGTGTTAAAAATTTGATGAGTTAATTTGCCTGTTGGTGTGCTTAATTTAACATAAGGACCGAATAGATAAATAGTAAAAGTAGTGTGCATGGAATTAAATAGGTAATTGAATTATTATATTTAATGCAAGGGCTTGCATGTCAATTTCCACTTTTCTTGTAAGTGGACGGTAATGATGATGGGGGATGATTACTTTGAGTATTTTATGTTATTATAAAATATTGGTTGAGTAAAATAAAAGGTATTACATGAATATAATAAAAGAAACATAATAAAAATTCATTTTTCTCTTTCTTTACTTCATCTTCCTCACCGAAATTTCTCTCAAAGTAAAGAAGGAATTCATCCTCCCTCATTCGGCCTTGCATGTGGTGGTAAGGTGAGTAATTGGATTTTATATTAGAAGATTTAAGTGTAAATAGGTTGGTTTCTTTGAAGATTACCGAAAGCATGTTGGAATTTTTGAAGCTAGGCACATGTAGTGATTCGGCCATGGGAGAAATTTTGTAGCTTGTTGTGTATTATATATGTTATCAATGGGAATAGAAAATTTAGATGAAATGGGGGTGGTAATTTAAGCATGCACGAATGTTAAGATGGCCATACATGAGTTTTTCTCTTGTTTTGATGTTCGGTTATATTTATAGTGTAATGGCCATGGATGAATGGTTATATTTAGACATGTTATTGGTTGAATTACGTATTAATAGTTAATTTCATAAAGTAAAAGTGGAAGGGTTAAAATGTTAGAAGGAAGGTTTATGAAGATTTGTAGGGACTTAGTGACCATTAGGCCATTGAGGAGAAATCTCAATTGGTCGTATTTTGTATTGTGGTGCATTAGGGATTAAATCGAATAGGATGTAAAGATTAAGGGTAAATTGGGAAATTTCATAAATTTCATATATTTGTATCTAATTGAATGGAAATGTAATTGAAAAAGTTCAACTTGATATTCTGGATCAAGATCGTAAAGAATCGGGTTTAGATAGGGGAAAGACGAAACTAAACGACTAGCCGGAAAAACCTTGAATCATCACTTTTTGAGGTATGATTTAAGCAATTTATTTAAATGGAATTTTATACCTTCTTGTATGCTTTAATTCGAATAGTTATGAGAGTAAAATGGACCTAACCGAATGTATATATGAGTTTGGTGTGTTTAGCCGAATGTATGGATAAATGAATGTTAAGGCAATGGTATAAATGTGCATTCATTTGATGTTGATATCTTAGATATGCAAAATAGTGAAATCGAAGACCATAATAGATTTAAAAAGGGTTTGTGGGTGTATTGGTATTGCTTAAACCGAATGCAATATAAAATCGGATTGCTAAGGTATGAGTATCGTTCATAAATGAATATGGCCATGGGTGAAAATGTGATAGATTGGCTTTGTGTATGAAACTTTATATTCGAATGAATGATAAGTTATATTAAATACTATGTGGGGGAATGATTGTGTAACAGCTCTATGTGAGCGATACGTTACGAGTCGGCTCTATGTGAGCGATACGTTACTAGAGGTTTAAGTAACGGCTCTATGTGAGCGATACGTTACTAGAGGTTTAAGTAACGGCTCTATGTGAGCGATACGTTACGGGAGGTCTAAGTAACGGTTCTATGTGAGTGACACGTTACTAAATTGTATTACCAATTGTACAGGTAAGAAATTCGATAGCTAGATGTTATTAACCATGATATTAAGAATGTGGATATTTATATACATATATAAATATATGGTCACGTATTATATTTGAGCAGTTGAGTCAGGAAGGGAAATATCTACTAAAGGTACGTATATTACCTATTATCCTGAGACTTAAATGGATTGGTAGGTAAGTAAGAGAAATTTGAGATCATAGGATGGGTGTGCTAAATTGAAAATTATGAAACAATAAGTTAGGGAAGTTATTATAAATGTGTATGGTGGATATGTTTCTTTGAAGTACCTTACTTAGTGGTGAGGATTGGTAGGAATATTATTATTTACAAGTCAAAAATGAAGTATTGTACGGGTTTATTATTATTAAATGTATAAATTGCTTAATCATACTAAGCGAGGGAAGCTTACCTTATTTTTGGTTGTTTTGTAATTGTAGTTCTCTCTTTTTGGAAGCTTGGCTTGCGCTAGGAGATCATCTTGGAAGCTCACCATACTATCACTCCTTTTGGTACACTTTTGAAATGACAAATTTTGACTATTATGGCATGTATAGGCTAAGATACCTTGGAACCGAACTTAGATGGACTGAATGTATATCTATGCCATACGAAAATGGCTAATTTATGGTGACTTGGGTCTTGAATGAATTCGGCCTTGATATTTGTTTAAAATGATAGTGAAATTTTCTATGTATTGTATGTAAATTTTGAAAAGGTGATTAGAAAGATCTAAGGTTCATATTTTTGTTAAGGGATGCCGAATGTGATGTTAGTACAATTAGATAATTGGTTCATCATGATATGCAACAATGGTATTATAGATTAAGTAAAGTTGAATTTCTCAAATTTGTTGCGTAAGTCACTTATATGTAGAATGTGGTAAATCATGCGTTAAATTATATTTATATTTATCTATATGAAATTAAGTTGATATAATTGATGAATGCTTTGCATTGTTTTCCTAATACGAATTGGGTGTGACAATTTGCACCATTCTGTACAGTGCAATTGAGATCGGAGCAATTTTGAGTGTTACTTCAATAATAATTTCAACTTTCTTTTCATGCGACAAACTTGACAATTCTTCAAGAATCACATCAGTAAATTCGTTATTTGAAAAAACTTATTCTATTTTTGTTTTCGATACTCTGGTATCTAAAACATAGTCGAATACACTTTACAACTCTTTTCGATTAATACTCGGGTTAATATTGTTGATATGATATTGGTCAAACAGTTAAATATGTCTCTCATCACATTTATTGATCCACACTTTTGACATCTCATTAGCATTCTTTTTCCATCTACGATTGACTATAGGATCATGTGGAGTTAACTAGTTCATACCGAGGATAATATCAATCAGCTATAGTTTCAAGAATTGTAGCCTTTTCTTTAGCTCAAAAAAGCTCTAACTAGTGTATGAGCTTTAGATCTCAATGTTGTATCTTTAGTCTCATCTTGACTGGCTCCAACATTATTGCTAATTCTCAGTTTCTTTCTTCTCTATGAAGTTGACATCGGTTTAACAGTCTAATCGCTAATAACATCTGATTCTATCGGGCAATCCTTCATTAAGTGCTCAATAAAGTCGCATCTGAAACAAGCTCCCATTCTCACTTTGTATTTCCTCGAAATGATTTTTGCCAAAATTTTCATAAATCAATTTATTCGTGTTCCAAACACTACTCGTACTAACCACTAACATAACCTGAGGCTTCGAATAACTCTATTTAGACATCTTTCCTTGGATTTCCTGTAGGGCAAAGGATTGTCTTCTAAAATTTCTCGTCTACTTAGATAAAGAGTTGGGAAAGATCTATTCACATTGTGTTTTCGGTGTCTCGACTTTTTGACTTCGCTCAATGTTTTTCATTTCATATCTTAACCATCTCTGAGCTCACTCAGTCAGTAGAACAAGTTCTTTAAACTCTAATGCCCCCACAAGTATTCGGATGTCCTCGTTTAGGTCTCATTCAACTCGAATGCACGTCTCAGTTTCTCGGTATTAATAATTTCTAGGTTACCCACCACTAATACGCTTCTTCCTTCCATAACAATACTGCGCATTTCAACTCAAAATTATTTTTTTCCTCAATTACAATTTTTTGTCGATCGGGGTTGGTTAACATTTATCAAATTTGGGCTTTGAGGACAATAGGGTGCCACAGAATGCACAATCAGGGGTAGAGGTTGTTTTAGAGGTTGTGAAGCTAAAAGGGTAACTCCTAGGTATCAGGTGAACTATGAGTTTAACAATTAGAAGAAAACATATCTCACCTCATTCCCAAACACTTACAAAACGAGCACTCTATGAAAATTCCCTTATTAGAATCAGGAACATTACTATTTACTTACTAGATACAACACAATTTAACCTAACCATTATAATATCTATATGAACAGAGCCAATTCAAATATGAAGACATCACACTATCACAGGTTCTTGTGGCATGTATTTCTAGACTCAATACGCATTACATTCAGTCTTAGAATCAACTAAACCTGTAAGTGTGATACCATTAAATGTAATACCCCTCACCCATCTACGTCATCATATTAGGGTTATAGGATACTACAATAATTAACAGAACAAGAACATGTAACTTTAATTCAAAAGTTATTTTAAACATTCATTAGAACTCAATCATTCAACTAAAACATGTTTCTCTTGCAAATCTAGCTTACGAAAGCTCCGAAAACAACTTAGAACCAATCAAGGACTAAATTGAAATATTTCAAAAAAGAAAGCAAAAAATGCAATACAGAGATCACACGTCTGTGTGACAGGCTGAGGTCATGTAGTGCTGCATCACAAAGACTTATAGTCAAACCGTGCTAAAGACAAAACCCGTGTAATTTTGAGTCACACAGTTGTGTCGCCAGATTGTGTAACAAACTGAGGCCATGTTAACTAAAACCTCCTAAATCTTAAAGAGCACAAGGTCATGTTAGTTACTCATGTGTGACACACAAACGTGTGATAGAAAATAAGCCATAATAATCGATTCATCTAACCAATTCTAAATGCATAAAATGGTACTATAAAAACATGCTCAACTCACATCTAAAACCAACAATAAACATGAAATAATCCAACCTACAAGTTCCTAACCAATATGCCATTTCCGCGCCATCATATCAAATCTATAAATCAATTCAACATCTCTTCCATTACAAAACATATTACCTATTATTCAATCTCATACCACATCAATATAAACTTCAATTAGCTACACCATACTAAAATCAACCTAATGGCTGAAATGGTGCACATTTGGTCATTCAAGCATGCAAAAAACCAAACTAAATGCAATCCCAAAGAACCTATTTAATCATTTCAACCATTCAATACACCAATTTCACACTTTGGCATCCAACATATCAATGAAACTTATACCAATTCAACTTACTCAACTTTTACGATTAGCTATTCAATAATATCATTTAACCAAACCATTTCATTCTCAATCATACCATTTAAGCATCATTCAACATGTCACCACATGTTTCCAAGAAAACACATATATACACATCAAAATTAAGCATTTAAGAAAGTTTCAATCAAAATTATCATTCAAAATACAAATCACATTCAAGATTGACCAAAAACAAATCACCTATATACATGCCACAAAATCGAGCTTTAAACGATTAAAAGATTACTGAAACAACAATATGATAGTGTGAGCTTTTCGAAAATTCACCTAACACATTCAGCAAGTTGACAATCTATAGGGAAAAGGGAAATAAGGGAGTAAGCATTACAAATACTTAGTAAGCTTACAATCATTAATACAACAACTTACCTCATTTTATGAATTTATACAAGTTATTCAACTTGATGATTTATCCTAAATTTGACAACCCTATATTAACAAGGTGAGTTCATTCCGTAACCAATTCATATAATAATCTAAACATGTAACACCCCAAACCCGGCCCATGCGTTACGACCGGATCTGACATGTCACATGAAGAAAACGTATAAAGAACTTGTGATTCGTATTAAAATAGGTGTTATTTGGTTATAAAAACAAGTTTGATTAGAAATATCCGATAAAAATATTACTAATCGCGAGAGGTTAATTGAAGAATCGATATTCAAATTCGTGATATTTTAAAACCGTGACTTTTGAAAATATTGTTGATAATTCGAAAGAGAATCCGAGTTAAATTATTTGTGCATATTATTATGAAAACTATTTATTAATTAATTTTGGAAAACCGTTATTTATGATTTTAGAAAATCCCCACTTAAAGTAATTCAAGAAAGATAATAAGTATGGCCACACATAAAACAAAATAAAAATATCCCAGAGGCCTTATTACAACTTAAAAACCCAAAATAATAAAAGTAACGAAATAAAACGGAAAAGAAGTTTACTAATGTTCGAAAACATTACTTCCAAAGTATGGCCTCCACTGAGTCATCCATGGCCCAAGTCCTCATCACTGAGCATTACCTGCAAGGGTTAAGAAAAGGGGTGAGTTACTAGAACTCAGTGTATAATCCCCTTACCGTCGTCCACTGGGCCTGAACCCGTATAGCAACATCTTGGGCCTGAGCCCATATAGCATAATCTTGGGCCGAAGCCCATTTAAAAAGTATTAATTAAATGAAATGAATGTAACCCAACCCATCCATCCATCACACCCCCGACCAGCCATTCACACCTATGGGGATCAAGTCAACCCACCCCGCTGCTCACACCAATTTGCAGCCAAGCTGCTAAAGTATAATATTTTCGTGGTCAAGCCACCGAAATCGTAATTAAGCACATAAATGAACAAATTGTGGCAATGCCACCAGGCTACATTACTCTCCATACAAATTTTCCCATCCCATGCAATATGTAAAATGCAACATACATAATAAAATATCCACATATATAATCAACCATTAATCTAGCAATTTATTACGATGAATCGGCCCATTATAGAACTTTGTGATTCGGCCCACTAAGGCGTTCTAGCAATTCGGCCCATTAGGGCATTTTGGTGAATCGGCCCATAGGGGCATTTTCGTAATTTAGCAATTTAACACCAATTTTGACAACTCTTTTAGAAATAATGTAATTTAAGCAAGTTACTCGATTTATGCCATGTTACGATTTTTAGACTTATAAATAATAACGATCTATTTTCCAACATGATATCGAATCACGAATCTACGGGATTTCGGTGTGAGATTACACACCTGATTATGGTAAGGGCTAATCCTTCTTCATCGTCGACACCTAAATCACCATTACACTCGATTAACCAACAAACGAGATTTATTAATCCAAATCTAAATCAGACGATCTAATGAAATGCTTACCCTTAGTATCGTGAATGACCACAATTTGTCTATTTTCACCAAATGATGGTCCACAACCCGGTGGAAAATCGCGAATTGCCGATACCGTCCTACGTTTGAACTTATGAGTAGGAATTGCAAGTCCACTCCCTTTTTGTCCTCCTATCGCTTTTCCTTTAAAATCGCTACCACTTGCCTCCGTTGGAAAAGTCTCGATTAGAAATATTACTATGATGAGAGAAAATCTAAGGAGAGGGTTTCGGCTTACCACTACTTCCGAAGAATCAACAAGTAGAGAAGAACGAGCGATTTAGTCCCTAATAATAACCGATTAGTCAAATCCATCGATCCGTTTTAATGGAATAACCAAGCATTGAGAGATTTCGAAATGAACCTTGAAGAAATTACTTACCTTGATAATAATATATCCAACTTCCACCGATTGCACTTATGACTAGAGATGAATCGGCAAGGATGTGATATTCGGCCACCCACTAAAACACTACAAAAAAGAAGAGATGATCACGTTTTGATAGAGAAGGAGAAAGCTCAAAAATGATAAAAAGAAACAAGCCTTTCATGCACCAAAATTTGCAAAATGACTATAGAAATTCGGTCCCCTTTTCTCCCTACCAAAACCATGTGTCCCTAGCACCAAAAAGGTTATGGTTGACCAAAAATTCTTTCCTCCCATGCACCTCCTAAATTTGGCCAACACATCTCCCCTTATCTCTTTCCTTTAATTCTTTTCCTTATTTTTCCCTTGTTTCACTCCTTACCAATTTTCCTTAGTCTTCTTTCCATCAATAAAAAGTCTTCCTTTCCTTCTTTAAAGCCTTGGCCGACACCTTGGAAAAGAAGCACAAAATAATCCAAAAATTTTGCAAAAGGTGGGATTCGAACTCCACCCCTTAAGCCCTTTCATGTGACGCCACACCACTCTACTACTAGCTCCTCTTATGCTAGCAAAATACACACTTATTTCCTTAAGTCTTGATGCCACTTACCTCCTCCTCCTTAAGTGCTTAAACACAAAAATTTTATGAAGGCCCAACTCAACCCGAAGCCTTCTTAGAACCCCAAAACATACACAATTAACACTCCTAACTAGCTTATCGCATGGTATAATATAAAACATAAAATTTAGAATTTTAAGATGTTACAATTCTATCCCCTTAAAGAAATTTCAGCCTCGGAATTTACCTGATTAAAAGAGATGAGGATACTGTTGTCGAATCGTGTCTTCTGGCTCCCATGTAGCTTTCTCTGTCCCGTGATTACGCCATAATATTTTAACTAACGGAACCGATTTCCTTCTCAGCACTTTAACATCCTGATCTAAAATCTGCACTGGCTCCTCTTCAAAAGACAAGTCAGGTCTTATCTCAACTTCCTCCACTGGCACAACCCGAGACGGATCTGAATGATAACGCCTTAACATTGAGACATGGAATACGCTATGTATCTGACTTAACTCCGGAGGTAACTCAAGCTGATAAGCCACTGGCCCAACACTCTTCAGTACACGGTACGGTCCGATGAACCTAGGGCTCAACTTCCCTTTCAGCCTAAATCTTAAGATCTTTTTCCAAGGTGAGACCTTCAAAAAGACCTAATCTCCCACCGTAAACTCTATATCCTTACACTTCAGATCCGCATATGATTTCTGTCTGTCCGAAGCTTCTTTTAACCGTGCCCGAATTACCTTAACTTTTTCCTCCGTCTACGAGATCAACTCTGGACCCAATAACTGTCACTCTCCTAGTTCAGTCCAACAGGTAGGAGTACGACACCTACGACCATACAACGCCTCATAGGGTGCCATTTGGATGCTGGATTGATAGCTGTTGTTGTATGCAAAATCTGCCAATGGTAGAAAATCTTCCCAACTACCTCTGAAGTCGATCACATAGCCTCCTAACATATATTCTAGAATCTGGATAATTCTCTCTGACTAGCCATCTGTCTGCGGATGAAACGCTGTGTTGAAATTTAGTCTTGTATCCAAAGCTTCATGTAAAGCCTTCCAAAACCGTGATGTAAACCTATGATCCCTGTCCGATATAATAGACACTGGTACCCCATGCAACCTCACGACTTTTGCTATATACAACTTGGCCAACTTCTGCAACGTATAATCCGTATGAACAAGTAGGAAATGAGCAGTCTTCGTTAACCGATCCACTATAACCCATACTAAATCCTTCTTAGTAGGCGTTAAGGGTAACCCACTAACAAGGTCCATCGTTATCATTTCCCATTTCCATAGTGGAATTTTCACCGGTTGCAGTAACCCTGAAGGCAGTTGATGCTCCGCCTTCACCTGCTGACATGTCAAGCACTTGCTCACGAAATCAGTAACCTCCCTTTTTAACCCTGGCCACCAATACTGCTCACGAAGGTCTCGGTACATCTTATTTCCTCCGGGGTGCATAGCATATGGGCTACTATGCGCCTCACGCAGAATCATTTGTCTCAATTCCGAATCCCTGGGCGTACAAACTCTTCCTCGGAAACACAATACTCCATCACTATTTAATCCAAAATCCCCTATCTCACCACTTTCCATTTGCTGAAGTCGAGAACCCAACATTTCATCTAACAACTGCTTTTCCTTAATCTGACTTACCCATGCAGGCTTCACCTGAAGTTCAGCTAACAAGCTACCATCTTCATAAAGGCTGAGATGAGCAAACATCGCTCTCAAATCCGATATCACCTTACGACTCAACGCTTCTGCCACTACGTTAGCTTTTCCTGGATGATACTCGATTGAGAAGTCATAATCTTTCAACAGTTCTATCCACCTCCACTGTCTTAAGTTCAACTCCTTTTAGGTAAGGAGGTACTTCAGACTCTTATGATCCGTATAGATAATCGACTTCTCCCCGTATAGATAGTGTCTCCAAATCTTCAGAGCAGACACCACTGCAGCTAACTCCAAATCATGTGTGGGATAGTTCAACTCATGCGGCCTTAATTGACGAGATGCATAAGCCACCACTTTCCCTCATTGCATCAACACACATCCCAAGCTAGTGTGTGACGCATGACAATAAACAATAAACTCTTTACGAGCCTCAGGTTGAATCAATACTGGTGCCTCTATCAGAATCTTCTTCAATTTCTCAAAGCTCTCTTGCTGCGTATCTGACCATACAAACGACACTCCCTTACGCAACAGTTTAGTTAGGGGTGCAGCAATCAACGAAAACGCCTCAACGAATCGCCTGTAATACCCAGCCAAACCTAGAAAACTCTGAATTTCTGCCACTGACTTCGGTGGCTTCTAGTCCAACACAGCCTCGACCTTCCGGGGATCAACTCTAATTCCCTCAGCAGACACAACATGCCCCAAAAAGGTCACTTCCTTTAGCCAAAATTCACACTTACTGAATTTGGCATACAGTTGCTTCTCTCTTAATATCTGCAATACTACTCGTAGATGCGAATCATGCTCTTCTTCAGTCTTTGAGTACACAACCACAAACCGATCTATATAGGGTTGGAAGACTCGGTTGATCATGTCCATAAATACAGCTGGTGCATTTGTCAACCCGAACGGCATTACCAAAAACTCGTAATGTCCATAACGAGTTCGAAACGCAATCTTGTGATCATCCGCCTCCTTGACCTTAAGCTGGTGATATCCCGATATCAAGTCTATCTTCGAGAAAACTGAAGCTCCTCGCAGTTGATCGAACAGATCATCGATCCTTGGTAACGGGTACTTGTTCTTGATCATCAACTTATTCAATTGTCTATAATCGATGCACATACGCATCGACCCATCCTTTTTCTTAACGAACAAAACCGACGCTCCCCACGGTGACACACTTGGTTGAATAAATCTACGATCCAACAACTCCTGAATTTGAGCTTTAAGTTCCACGAGCTCCTTCGGTGCCATTCTGTAAGGAGCAATGGACACCAGAGCCGATCCTGGCAATAGCTCAATACCAAATTCCACCTCCCGATCCGGAGGCAATCTTGGAAGATCCTCGGGAAAGACGCCTGAAAACTCTTTCACCGTTCTAACACTCTCTACCGACAACTCTTTAGCATCCAAAGCACTGATAAAGGCTAAGAACGCTCCACACCCCTTTTGTACCAACTTTTCTGCCTTTAAAGCAGATACCACATTGGACAAATAATTTCTTCTTTCACCTATCATCATCACTTCCTTATCCTCTGAAGTTCTTAGTACCATTTGCTTTGCAGCACAGTCCAAGTTTGCACGATGTTTAACCAGCCAGTCCAGGCTCAAAATAAGATCGAACTCCCCGAATGGCAGTTCCATCAAGTCTGCCGGAAATACTACCCCCTGAACTTCTAAGGGCACATCCCTATACAACTTATTTACTACCACCGACTGTCCTAAAGGGTTAATCACAGTCGTTTCTCTAGCAGTAATCTCAGATCTAATATTCAAAGTTTCAGACACAGCACAAGCAACATACGAATGGGTGGATCGAATGTCTATCAATGCGGTAAAAGGTACATCAGATATGAAGAACGTACCGGTTATGACATCTGGTGCATCGCCATCCTCTCGACGTCTGACAGCATAGACCAATCCTAGCTGTCTCGCCTCCGCGTTACCCCTATTACCAGTACCTCTACCCGGTGCACCCTAACCTCGTCCTACACCATTACCAGCTTGACCTGGCCCAAGGCCTCTCAGCGGCTGCTAAGCGCCTCAAGCTGGCTGGGCAAATCTGTTACGAACTACCTGAGTCTGAGTAGGCTCTCGAGGGCAATCCTTATACTGATGGTCCTTGGATCCACATCTGAAACAACCACCAGTTCTCTTCCAGTATTCACCCGAATGAAGTTTTCCACAATCCACGCAAGGCTGTAACTGATTGGTAGTAGCTGGAGCACCCATCCGAACTGGCCCCTCACTCCTGGGCCTTTTCTGGAAACCTCTTGCAGAGCCTAAATACCCAAAGTCTCTCCTGCTCCTGCCCCTATCCTTGTCTCAATTTTGCCGTTCCAAGTGTTTAACTTCTTCAACTATCTTAGCTTTTTCCACCAGTGTAGCAAAATTCATCTCCTTCTGTGGGGCTATCAATACCCGTAACTCATCACGCAATCCGTCCTCAAAATGCACACAGTGTTCATAATCAGTCGGCACTATGCCCGGGCATACCGACTCAGACGCAGGAACTCTGCCTCGTAAACTGCCATAGATATACTTCCTTGAACCAGATTCAGGAATTCCTTCCTTCAGGCATCCACATAGCTAGCCCTGACATATTTTCCTTGGAATGCGATCTTAAAGAATTCCCAGGTAATACGATCAGCCTGAGTTCCTTCTCGAACAGTGAGCCACCATTGACACGCCTCGTCTCTCAGCAACGACACAACCCCTTTCAGTTTCTACTCAGTGGTGCAATCTAGATCGTCCATAATCCGCTCCACTGCCTCAAGACAATACTCCGCTACACTAGGGGCTACACCCGAAATACCTCTAAAGACTACAGCCCCATTCGATTTGAGTCGCTCTGATATTGACCCACGAGCTACCGACCTAGTTCTTGCCCCAGCAACCCTTTCCAGTACCCGCAACATCGCTTGGGACAGAGCGTCGTCCTCTCTCATTCGATCATGTGACCCAGTTTCCGTCACTAGTGGCGCAAGTGCGTCTATTTCCGGCATATGTCCCGATGCCTCAGATACAACTCTAGCACCTCGGCCTCTACCACGTCCACGTCTACCGCATCCACATCCTTTAACGCTCATGTTTGCTAAGTCGATTTAATCTGATTAGGAGTCTTATGAATCAGTATGTTATTCAATGTTTATTAAACAATGTTTAATGGAGTATAGGAAGTAAAGTTGTTTTCGCAAAACGTATCCTAAAGTCTCAATCTCTATAGTTTTCAGCTCCAAAAGCTAAAAGTTCTATAGCATTTCTATTTTGTGGAGTTTTTTTACCACAGTCATATCACACTAATCATAAAATGACAACAAAACTTACTGACTTGGTGTCGGATACCCGTCGTGCCATACTTCTTCTAAAACATGTATTTATAAATTGAATTTCAAGCAATTTTAGAAAACATTTTTAAACCCAAACCACAGTCGAGTTTTGCAATCGAGCTCTGATACCATAAAATGTAACACCCCAAACTTGGCCCATGTGTTACGACCGGATCTGACATGTCACATGAAGAAAAAATATAAAGAACTTGTGATTCGTATTAAAATAGGTGTTATTTGGTTATAGTTAAGAAAACAAGTTTGATTAGAAATATCCGACAAAAATACTAATCTCGAAAGGTTAATTGAAGAATCGATATTCAAATCCGTGATATTTTAAAACCGTGACTTTTGAAAATACTGTTGATAATTCGAAAGAGAATCCGAGTTAAATTATTTGTGCATATTTATTATGAAAACTGTTTATTAATTAATTTTAGAAAACTGTTATTTATGATTTTAGAAAATCCCCACTTAAAATAATTCAAGAAAGATAATAAGTATGACCACACATAAAACAAAATAAAAATATCCCAGAGGCCTTATTATAACTTAAAAACCCAAAATAATAAAAGTAACGAAATAAAACGGAAAAGAAGTTTACTAATGTTTGAAAACATTATTTCCAAAGTATGGCCTCCACTGAGTCATCCATGGCCCAAGTCCTCATCACTGAGCATTACCTGCAAGGGTTAAGAAAAGGGGTGAGTTACTAGAACTCAGTGTATAATCCCCTTACCGTCGTCCACTGGGCCTGAACCCGTATAGCAACATCTTGGGCCTGAGCCCATATAGCATAATCTTGGGCCGAAGCCCATTTAAAAAGTATTAATTAAATGAAATGAATGTAACCCAACCCATCCATCCATCACACCCCCGACCAGCCATTCACACCTATGGGGATCAAGTCAACCCACCCCGCTGCTCACACCAATTTGCAGCCAAGCTGCTAAAGTATAATATTTTCGTGGTCAAGCCACCGAAATCGTAATTAAGCACATAAATGAACAAATTGTGGCAATGCCACCAGGCTACATTACTCTCCATACAAATTTTCCCATCCCATGCAATATGTAAAATGCAACATACATAATAAAATATCCACATATATAATCAACCATTAATCTAGCAATTTATTACGATGAATCGGCCCATTATAGAACTTTGTGATTCGGCCCACTAAGGCGTTCTAGCAATTCGGCCCATTAGGGCATTTTGGTGAATCGGCCCATAGGGGCATTTTCGTAATTTAGCAATTTAACACCAATTTTGACAACTCTTTTAGAAATAATGTAATTTAAGCAAGTTACTCGATTTATGCCATGTTACGATTTTTAGACTTATAAATAATAACGATCTATTTTCCAACATGATATCGAATCACGAATCTACGGGATTTCGGTGTGAGATTACACACCTGATTATGGTAAGGGCTAATCCTTCTTCATCGTCGACACCTAAATCACCATTACACTCGATTAACCAACAAACAAGATTTATTAATCCAAATCTAAATCAGACGATCTAATGAAATGCTTACCCTTAGTATCGTGAATGACCACAATTTGTCTATTTTCACCAAATGATGGTCCACAACCCGGTGGAAAATCGCGAATTGCCGATACCGTCCTACGTTTGAACTTATGAGTAGGAATTGCAAGTCCACTCCCTTTTTGTCCTCCTATCGCTTTTCCTTTAAAATCGCTACCACTTGCCTCCGTTGGAAAAGTCTCGATTAGAAATATTACTATGATGAGAGAAAATCTAAGGAGAGGGTTTCGGCTTACCACTACTTCCGAAGAATCAACAAGTAGAGAAGAACGAGCGATTTAGTCCCTAATAATAACCGATTAGTCAAATCCATCGATCCGTTTTAATGGAATAACCAAGCATTGAGAGATTTCGAAATGAACCTTGAAGAAATTACTTACCTTGATAATAATATATCCAACTTCCACCGATTGCACTTATGACTAGAGATGAATCGGCAAGGATGTGATATTCGGCCACCCACTAAAACACTACAAAAAAGAAGAGATGATCACGTTTTGATAGAGAAGGAGAAAGCTCAAAAATGATAAAAAGAAACAAGCCTTTCATGCACCAAAATTTGCAAAATGACTATAGAAATTCGGTCCCCTTTTCTCCCTACCAAAACCATGTGTCCCTAGCACCAAAAAGGTTATGGTTGACCAAAAATTCTTTCCTCCCATGCACCTCCTAAATTTGGCCAACACATCTCCCCTTATCTCTTTCCTTTAATTCTTTTCCTTATTTTTCCCTTGTTTCACTCCTTACCAATTTTCCTTAGTCTTCTTTCCATCAATAAAAAGTCTTCCTTTCCTTCTTTAAAGCCTTGGCCGACACCTTGGAAAAGAAGCACAAAATAATCCAAAAATTTTGCAAAAGGTGGGATTCGAACTCCACCCCTTAAGCCCTTTCATGTGACGCCACACCACTCTACTACTAGCTCCTCTTATGCTAGCAAAATACACACTTATTTCCTTAAGTCTTGATGCCACTTACCTCCTCCTCCTTAAGTGCTTAAACACAAAAATTTTATGAAGGCCCAACTCAACCCGAAGCCTTCTTAGAACCCCAAAACATACACAATTAACACTCCTAACTAGCTTATCGCATGGTATAATATAAAACATAAAATTTAGAATTTTAAGATGTTACAATTCTATCCCCTTAAAGAAATTTCAGCCTCGGAATTTACCTGATTAAAAGAGATGAGGATACTGTTGTCGAATCGTGTCTTCTGGCTCCCATGTAGCTTTCTCTGTCCCGTGATTACGCCATAATATTTTAACTAACGGAACCGATTTCCTTCTCAGCACTTTAACATCCTGATCTAAAATCTGCACTGGCTCCTCTTCAAAAGACAAGTCAGGTCTTATCTCAACTTCCTCCACTGGCACAACCCGAGACGGATCTGAATGATAACGCCTTAACATTGAGACATGGAATACGCTATGTATCTGACTTAACTCCGGAGGTAACTCAAGCTGATAAGCCACTGGCCCAACACTCTTCAGTACACGGTACGGTCCGATGAACCTAGGGCTCAACTTCCCTTTCAGCCTAAATCTTAAGATCTTTTTCCAAGGTGAGACCTTCAAAAAGACCTAATCTCCCACCGTAAACTCTATATCCTTACACTTCAGATCCGCATATGATTTCTGTCTGTCCGAAGCTTCTTTTAACCGTGCCCGAATTACCTTAACTTTTTCCTCCGTCTACGAGATCAACTCTGGACCCAATAACTGTCACTCTCCTAGTTCAGTCCAACAGGTAGGAGTACGACACCTACGACCATACAACGCCTCATAGGGTGCCATTTGGATGCTGGATTGATAGCTGTTGTTGTATGCAAAATCTGCCAATGGTAGAAAATCTTCCCAACTACCTCTGAAGTCGATCACATAGCCTCCTAACATATATTCTAGAATCTGGATAATTCTCTCTGACTAGCCATCTGTCTGCGGATGAAACGCTGTGTTGAAATTTAGTCTTGTATCCAAAGCTTCATGTAAAGCCTTCCAAAACCGTGATGTAAACCTATGATCCCTGTCCGATATAATAGACACTGGTACCCCATGCAACCTCACGACTTTTGCTATATACAACTTGGCCAACTTCTGCAACGTATAATCCGTATGAACAAGTAGGAAATGAGCAGTCTTCGTTAACCGATCCACTATAACCCATACTGAATCCTTCTTAGTAGGCGTTAAGGGTAACCCACTAACAAGGTCCATCGTTATCATTTCCCATTTCCATAGTGGAATTTTCACCGGTTGCAGTAACCCTGAAGGCAGTTGATGCTCCGCCTTCACCTGCTGACATGTCAAGCACTTGCTCACGAAATCAGTAACCTCCCTTTTTAACCCTGGCCACCAATACTGCTCACGAAGGTCTCGGTACATCTTATTTCCTCCGGGGTGCATAGCATATGGGCTACTATGCGCCTCACGCAGAATCATTTGTCTCAATTCCGAATCCCTGGGCGTACAAACTCTTCCTCGGAAACACAATACTCCATCACTATTTAATCCAAAATCCCCTATCTCACCACTTTCCATTTGCTGAAGTCGAGAACCCAACATTTCATCTAACAACTGCTTTTCCTTAATCTGACTTACCCATGCAGGCTTCACCTGAAGTTCAGCTAACAAGCTACCATCTTCATAAAGGCTGAGATGAGCAAACATCGCTCTCAAATCCGATATCACCTTACGACTCAACGCTTCTGCCACTACGTTAGCTTTTCCTGGATGATACTCGATTGAGAAGTCATAATCTTTCAACAGTTCTATCCACCTCCACTGTCTTAAGTTCAACTCCTTTTAGGTAAGGAGGTACTTCAGACTCTTATGATCCGTATAGATAATCGACTTCTCCCCGTATAGATAGTGTCTCCAAATCTTCAGAGCAGACACCACTGCAGCTAACTCCAAATCATGTGTGGGATAGTTCAACTCATGCGGCCTTAATTGACGAGATGCATAAGCCACCACTTTCCCTCATTGCATCAACACACATCCCAAGCTAGTGTGTGACGCATGACAATAAACAATAAACTCTTTACGAGCCTCAGGTTGAATCAATACTGGTGCCTCTATCAGAATCTTCTTCAATTTCTCAAAGCTCTCTTGCTGCGTATCTGACCATACAAACGACACTCCCTTACGCAACAGTTTAGTTAGGGGTGCAGCAATCAACGAAAACGCCTCAACGAATCGCCTGTAATACCCAGCCAAACCTAGAAAACTCTGAATTTCTGCCACTGACTTCGGTGGCTTCTAGTCCAACACAGCCTCGACCTTCCGGGGATCAACTCTAATTCCCTCAGCAGACACAACATGCCCCAAAAAGGTCACTTCCTTTAGCCAAAATTCACACTTACTGAATTTGGCATACAGTTGCTTCTCTCTTAATATCTGCAATACTACTCGTAGATGCGAATCATGCTCTTCTTCAGTCTTTGAGTACACAACCACAAACCGATCTATATAGGGTTGGAAGACTCGGTTGATCATGTCCATAAATACAGCTGGTGCATTTGTCAACCCGAACGGCATTACCAAAAACTCGTAATGTCCATAACGAGTTCGAAACGCAATCTTGTGATCATCCGCCTCCTTGACCTTAAGCTGGTGATATCCCGATATCAAGTCTATCTTCGAGAAAACTGAAGCTCCTCGCAGTTGATCGAACAGATCATCGATCCTTGGTAACGGGTACTTGTTCTTGATCATCAACTTATTCAATTGTCTATAATCGATGCACATACGCATCGACCCATCCTTTTTCTTAACGAACAAAACCGACGCTCCCCACGGTGACACACTTGGTTGAATAAATCTACGATCCAACAACTCCTGAATTTGAGCTTTAAGTTCCACGAGCTCCTTCGGTGCCATTCTGTAAGGAGCAATGGACACCAGAGCCGATCCTGGCAATAGCTCAATACCAAATTCCACCTCCCGATCCGGAGGCAATCTTGGAAGATCCTCGGGAAAGACGCCTGAAAACTCTTTCACCGTTCTAACACTCTCTACCGACAACTCTTTAGCATCCAAAGCACTGATAAAGGCTAAGAACGCTCCACACCCCTTTTGTACCAACTTTTCTGCCTTTAAAGCAGATACCACATTGGACAAATAATTTCTTCTTTCACCTATCATCATCACTTCCTTATCCTCTGAAGTTCTTAGTACCATTTGCTTTGCAGCACAGTCCAAGTTTGCACGATGTTTAACCAGCCAGTCCAGGCTCAAAATAAGATCGAACTCCCCGAATGGCAGTTCCATCAAGTCTGCCGGAAATACTACCCCCTGAACTTCTAAGGGCACATCCCTATACAACTTATTTACTACCACCGACTGTCCTAAAGGGTTAATCACAGTCGTTTCTCTAGCAGTAATCTCAGATCTAATATTCAAAGTTTCAGACACAGCACAAGCAACATACGAATGGGTGGATCGAATGTCTATCAATGCGGTAAAAGGTACATCAGATATGAAGAACGTACCGGTTATGACATCTGGTGCATCGCCATCCTCTCGACGTCTGACAGCATAGACCAATCCTAGCTGTCTCGCCTCCGCGTTACCCCTATTACCAGTACCTCTACCCGGTGCACCCTAACCTCGTCCTACACCATTACCAGCTTGACCTGGCCCAAGGCCTCTCAGCGGCTGCTAAGCGCCTCAAGCTGGCTGGGCAAATCTGTTACGAACTACCTGAGTCTGAGTAGGCTCTCGAGGGCAATCCTTATACTGATGGTCCTTGGATCCACATCTGAAACAACCACCAGTTCTCTTCCAGTATTCACCCGAATGAAGTTTTCCACAATCCACGCAAGGCTGTAACTGATTGGTAGTAGCTGGAGCACCCATCCGAACTGGCCCCTCACTCCTGGGCCTTTTCTGGAAACCTCTTGCAGAGCCTAAATACCCAAAGTCTCTCCTGCTCCTGCCCCTATCCTTGTCTCAATTTTGCCGTTCCAAGTGTTTAACTTCTTCAACTATCTTAGCTTTTTCCACCAGTGTAGCAAAATTCATCTCCTTCTGTGGGGCTATCAATACCCGTAACTCATCACGCAATCCGTCCTCAAAATGCACACAGTGTTCATAATCAGTCGGCACTATGCCCCGGGCATACCGACTCAGACGCAGGAACTCTGCCTCGTAAACTGCCATAGATATACTTCCTTGAACCAGATTCAGGAATTCCTTCCTTCAGGCATCCACATAGCTAGCCCTGACATATTTTCCTTGGAATGCGATCTTAAAGAATTCCCAGGTAATACGATCAGCCTGAGTTCCTTCTCGAACAGTGAGCCACCATTGACACGCCTCGTCTCTCAGCAACGACACAACCCCTTTCAGTTTCTACTCAGTGGTGCAATCTAGATCGTCCATAATCCGCTCCACTGCCTCAAGACAATACTCCGCTACACTAGGGGCTACACCCGAAATACCTCTAAAGACTACAGCCCCATTCGATTTGAGTCGCTCTGATATTGACCCACGAGCTACCGACCTAGTTCTTGCCCCAGCAACCCTTTCCAGTACCCGCAACATCGCTTGGGACAGAGCGTCGTCCTCTCTCATTCGATCATGTGACCCAGTTTCCGTCACTAGTGGCGCAAGTGCGTCTATTTCCGGCATATGTCCCGATGCCTCAGATACAACTCTAGCACCTCGGCCTCTACCACGTCCACGTCTACCGCATCCACATCCTTTAACGCTCATGTTTGCTAAGTCGATTTAATCTGATTAGGAGTCTTATGAATCAGTATGTTATTCAATGTTTATTAAACAATGTTTAATGGAGTATAGGAAGTAAAGTTGTTTTCGCAAAACGTATCCTAAAGTCTCAATCTCTATAGTTTTCAGCTCCAAAAGCTAAAAGTTCTATAGCATTTCTATTTTGTGGAGTTTTTTTACCACAGTCATATCACACTAATCATAAAATGACAACAAAACTTACTGACTTGGTGTCGGATACCCGTCGTGCCATACTTCTTCTAAAACATGTATTTATAAATTGAATTTCAAGCAATTTTAGAAAACATTTTTAAACCCAAACCACAGTCGAGTTTTGCAATCGAGCTCTGATACCATAAAATGTAACACCCCAAACTTGGCCCATGTGTTACGACCGGATCTGACATGTCACATGAAGAAAAAATATAAAGAACTTGTGATTCGTATTAAAATAGGTGTTATTTGGTTATAGTTAAGAAAACAAGTTTGATTAGAAATATCCGACAAAAATACTAATCTCGAAAGGTTAATTGAAGAATCGATATTCAAATCCGTGATATTTTAAAACCGTGACTTTTGAAAATACTGTTGATAATTCGAAAGAGAATCCGAGTTAAATTATTTGTGCATATTTATTATGAAAACTGTTTATTAATTAATTTTAGAAAACTGTTATTTATGATTTTAGAAAATCCCCACTTAAAATAATTCAAGAAAGATAATAAGTATGACCACACATAAAACAAAATAAAAATATCCCAGAGGCCTTATTATAACTTAAAAACCCAAAATAATAAAAGTAACGAAATAAAACGGAAAAGAAGTTTACTAATGTTTGAAAACATTATTTCCAAAGTATGGCCTCCACTGAGTCATCCATGGCCCAAGTCCTCATCACTGAGCATTACCTGCAAGGGTTAAGAAAAGGGGTGAGTTACTAGAACTCAATGTATAATCCCCTTACCGTCGTCCACTAGGCTTGAACCCGTATAGCAACATCTTGGGCCTGAGCCCATATAGCATAATCTTGGGCCGAAACCCATTTACAAAGTATTAATTAAATGAAATGAATGTAACCCAACCCATCCATTCATCACACCCTCGACCAGCCATTCACACCTGTGGGGATCAAGTCAACCCACCCCGCTGCTCACACCAATTTGCAGCCAAGCTGCTAAAGTATAATATTTTCGTGGTCAAGCCACCAAAATCGTAATTAAGCACATAAATGAACAAATTGTGGCAATGCCACCAGGCTACACTGCTCTCCATACAATTTTTCCCATCCCATGCAATATGTAAAATGCAACATACATAATAAAATATCCACATATATAATCAACCATTAATCTAGCAATTTATTACGATGAATCGGCCCATTATAGAACTTTGTGATCCAGCCCACTATTCTGCCCATTAGGGCATTTTGGTGAATCGGCCCATAGGGGCATTTTCGTAATTTAGCAATTTAACACCAATTTTGACAGATCTTTTAGAAATAATGTAATTTAAGCAAGTTACTCGATTTATGCCATGTTACAATTTTTAGTCTTGTAAATAATAACGATCTATTTTCCAACATGATATAGAATCACGAACCTACGAGATTTCGGTGAGAGATTACACACCTGATTATGGTAAGGACAAATCCTTCTTGATCGTCGGCACCTAAATCACCATTACACTCGATTAACCAACAAACGTGATTTTATTAATCCAAATCTAAATCAGACGATCTAATGAAATGCTTACCCTTAGTATCGTGAACGACCACGATTTGTCTATTTTCACCGGATGATGGTCCACAACCCGGTGGAAAATCTCGAACTACCGATATCGCCCTACGTTAGAACTTAGGAGTTGGAATTGCAAATCCACTCCCTTTTTGTCCTCCTATCGCTTTTCCTTTAAAACCGCTACCACTTGCCTCCATTGGAAAAGTCTCGATTAGAAATATTACTATGATGAGAGAAAATCTAAGGAGAGGGTTTCGGCTTACCACTACTTCCGAAGAATCAACAAGTAGAGAAGAACGAGCGATTTAATCCCTAATAATAACCGATTAGTCAAATCCATTGATCCGTTTTAACGGAATAACCAAGCATTGAGAGATTTCGAAATGAACCTTGAAGAAATTCCTTACCTTGATAATAATAGATCCAACTTCCACCGATTGGGCTTATGACTAGAGATGAATCGGCAAGGATGTGATATTCGGCCACTCACTAAAACACTACAAAAAAGAAGAGATGATCACAATTTGAGAGAGAAGGAGAAAATGATATTTCGGTTTATAAACAAAATAGAACAACCGAATAGTGATGGACACACATTCGGCTAGGGAGAAAATAAAATGAAAAGATAAGAAAGAAACCACTTACCGATTCGATCAAAGAAGAGAGTGCCAACATGAAAGAGAAAGAAATAATGAAGAAGAGATTAAGGGTTAAAAGGTTCGGCTATGGAGAGAAATGAACAAGAAGATTCGGCTACTTTGAGAGAAAGAAACGAGGAAGATTCGTCCTCCAAAAATGGTCGACTAAAGAAAGAAGAGAGAAAGATAGGAGGAACGATGAGAAAACAAGAAAAGAATAGCAAAGTGGCTTTAAAGTTTTGGCAAAACAAAGGAAAAAGGTGCACAATATTGGCTTTAGAGTTTCGGCAAGTGAGGGAAGAAATTGGAAAACAGAAAACTCAAAAATGCTAAAAAGAAACAAGCCTTTCATGCACCAAAATTTGCAAAATGACTATAGAAATTCGGCTCCCCTTTTCTCCCTACCAAAATCGTGTGTCCCTAGCACCAAAAAGGTCATGGTTGACCAAAAATTCTTTCCTCCCATGCACCTCCTAAAGTTGGCCAACATATCCCCCATTATCTCTTTCCTTTAATTCTTTTCCTTATTTTTCCCTTGTTTTACTCCTTACCAATTTTCCTTAGTCTTCTTTCCATCAATAAAAAGTCTTCCTTTCCTTTTTTAAAGCCTTGGCCGACACCTTGGAAAAGAAGCACAAAATAATCTAAAAATTTTGCAGAAGGTGGGATTCGAACTCCACCCCTTAAGCCCCTTCATGTGACGCCACACCACTCTACTACTAGCTCCTCTTGTGCTAGCAAAATACACACTTATTTTCTTAAGTCTTGATGCCACCTACCTCCTCCCCCTTAAGTGCTTAAACACAAAAATTTTACTAAGGCCCAACTCAACCCCAAGCCTTCTTAGAACCCCAAAACATACACAATTAACACTTCTAACTAGCCTATCGCATGGTATAATATAAAACATAAAATTCTGAATTTCAGGATGTTATAGAACATTTAGCAATTCTAATAATTTTAATACCGATCGCATGGAAATCACCAACTCAATAGCATTCACAACATTTCCATCAACATTTCAATTCAAAAATACAACAAAAAGTTTCAATGGTACAAATGTATCAATGTATACAAGTTTCAATTAATCAATCTAAATATTATATTGTATCATTTAAATTAATCAACCTAGTGCGTTATAGATATAACCAAAGAAATTTGGCACCTAGTACCTCATCAGTATAACCGAAATAATTTTTCACCTAGTGCCTCATAGACTTGTAGTCGAAGTAACTCTGAACTCTTCATATCCGATGGCATGCTAATTATTTCCGACTCAGCCTGAACAGTTAATAAGGTAATTATTTTCAATTTCTATTATAAGCAAATTTCTCAATTTATTTATATTTGTTCAATAGCAATTCATCAATACATATCAATATACCAACATAATTCTTCTCAATACAAAATCAATTTTGCATTCACATCAATATACAATAATATCAAATCAATTCAATATAGTCATTACTGTAAACAATCAATCAATTTCATACCAACACAATTTGATCAATTATAATCAATTATAAATTAATTTTTATTTCAAATTTCAATTCATCATTTCAAGTTTTATCCATCACCTTATCACTTTTTTGTGTTTTCGTCCATAACTTACCCGTTGTACCAAATTGTGAACCTTTCAAACTATTATCAAACAAGTACAAATTCCCAAATCAACTATAAAACAATTTAAATACAATCATACTATTTGAACTTACCTGGTCAAAGCAGCAACATAACAACTCTCTAAGGACTAATTACCAATTTTGTCATTTCTTTGATTTTCTTCAATTCGGTCCAATTTTCGATCTATTCAATAGTTGAATTCAATTCATCAATTCAACCCTCTTATTTAGTCCTATTATAAGCATATATCAATTTAATTTTATTATTTGAATTCTTGCATTTTATTCAATTTAGCCCCTTATACTAAAACACACGTAACTTCCAAATTTAACTCCAAATTTTAAACCAATTTCTAATACATACTTTTAAAGTTGTCCATTATAAAAAATTATAGAAATTTCAACTCACTTTTCTAAATTTTACATTGTAATTCTTATGAACAAAACTAGCTTTAAATCATTACAATTTAATCCATTTATCAATTCTAAGCTTCTAAGCTATTATTCCAATACAACAAAAATCCACAATTCAACAACGGCAATATCTCTAAACTTTGATTATTTTAAAAATGAAAACACAGTTTAACTAGATCGAGTTACAACGATCCGAAAAACATAAAATTTACGAGTAATGAAATTGAAAAAGCTTATCATGCAATTACCCTAAGCTTGGCTGAAGGTAACCCTTCACAAATGGCTTCCTTGGTGTTCTACTTTTTGTTTGAGAAAGAAGAAATGAAAATGGATGATGATGACACTTGTTTTACTTAATTATAATTTTACTTTATAATTAATTATTTTTAACAAAAATTACAATTTTCCAAGCCACAACTGTTTGCTTCAAATAAAAATGGTCAATTTTCCATTTAAACCCTAAAAAATTTATTAATTTAGGCTTTTAACAAATAAAAATCAATATCGATTAACTTTTATAGTTTTTACGATTTAGTCATTATACTTAAATTAAGTATCCAATCACTAACACTTTTGGACCAAACTTCAATTCACTTATAAAATAGTTCCAGAAATATTTATGAGCTTAGTTTTCAAAAACAAGATCTCGATACTCATTTCCCAAAGCCATTGACTTTCGATACGAACCACTTATACCTTTACTAACTGACCAATTAATAAAATCAAGCAAATCAAAATTCACGATAACATCATATTCAACTTGTAGATATTAAATAATAATATTTACGGACTCATTCATTTGGATTGTGGTCTCGAAACCACTATTTCTAACACCATTGAAAAATGGGTTATTACACTACTTTTCTCGGGCTTAATGACAACCTTATACCGACAAACGAAGTTGTTGATGAGACAATCGGATTGTGTCTTAGAACCAAACAAGTTTTTGATATTGGAACAAAGTGTGGAGGATCTTATAAGGAATAGAAAAGGAAAGAGAGAGATAAAGACAAAACAACATATAGGCAAGAATGTGCTACCTGATTCAGAATGGATAGTTCCATGGATGCAAGAAGCTGGATTGATTTTTGAGGATTTTTTAAGAAAAATTGGGTTAAAGCTACCACAATTCCTAGCAGCTAAGTACAAGGTAAAGATCGAACTGAGCAAGGTGAAGAAAGAAAAGGAATTAGAAGAAGAAGAAGATCTGGAGGAGGAGTTAGAAGGCGAACTGAACAAAGCAAATAAAGCATCGAATCCTGATTACGACTAATTTTAAACAATTTCATTAATTTTCATTTTTTAAAAATTGGACTTAGTATTTTCCTTTTATTCAAGATGATTTTAATTTTTCTTTTTGTTATTAATTATTTAAGACTTTAATATTTTATATTTGTAGTGGTGTTTTGTTTTACTTAGTAGAAACCCCAAATTTTTGAAGGCACAATAATATAGAGCTAAAATAGAAAGGGAGTAGTCCCACCAATTGTACTTCACGAATCACACCAATCAGGTAATGTCTTTCCTTATATTTTTATTACACATTAGGGACAATGTACCGAATAAAGTGTGGGGTGACTTAGGAAAATTTTTAAAATTTTCAATTATTTTATTTTCCTTTGTTTTTAGTAGTTTTTTAAGTTTTATTTTTGCATGTTTTCTATGTGCTTGAGCTTGTAGAAATACAAGTGATAGGTTAGGAGCATGTTAATAGGAAATTTTTTAATAAATTGTAAATTTAGTTTGATAATACTTGATTCTAAATTTTCTAACTTTATCGGTTAGGAGCTTGCTAATAGGGTTTTTTTGAATAAATTGTAATTTAGTTTGATGATACTTGATTCTAAATTTTCACACATTAGACTACTTAGTTCAATTTATTACATTGTGAATAGATTTAAGGTGTTAAGTATCCCACATGATAAATAAGTATATAAATAGTATGCTTGTTTAATTGAATCATAGGTTGTAGAAATTGATAGACTTGGTTGATTTAATCCATGTATAGAATTACTTAGGGACAACCTAGGCATTGTCTGGTAGACAAATTTTTAAGACTAAAAGTCATCTCGTAAATATTTTCCCTACTAACTATTTTGAAGCCTCAATCCATTTTCTTGATGAACCGTCAATAAAACCTTAAGCCTAACTTATAATCTATTTGATCCTTTATTTCTTGGTCCTTGCATGGATTTAGACGTCTGACTATTGATATTGAGGGATTAGGTAGATACATTACTGTGGTTTCAAAAAGAGAAAAAAATGAGTGAACTAAGGAATTGTATGGTATAATGAGTATAAGAATTTTGATCTTGTAAAAATAAAATAAGGCAAAATGCTAATCGAAAAAATTATCAGTGAAAAGAAATAAAAGCAAAGTGAGTTGGAAAAAAAAGTATGCTTACCTTTGTTCTAAAATATATATTATGAGCTAGAATGATTGTACTCATGAATACTATAATGATGCCTTAATAAAAGGAGAAAGAAGGAAGGTGAGGGAAGTGGATATAAGGTGGTGAGCTATATATATACTCGGAGGAGTATCGGGGAAAATATCATGTGTCAAACTACTTTTGTGCTTAACCATTTTGTCGAGCCTATTCTTTGAATTCCAAACCAACCTAAGTCACAGAACGTTACAAGCTGAAAAGTCTTATGTGACTTAGTTAGTACCTTATGTGGATGAAATTGTCCCAAGTTTTAATGTTTTTACCACTCAAATTAATTTCAGCATCATTGTATATTTGTATATATATTTTGACGGAAAGTTATAACTACCATTCTTTTATTTGTTTGCTTTTAAATTTAGTGAACTAACCCGTCTAACTTTAGAAATTGTGAGTCAATTTAATATCATGCTAGAGTCAACTATTTATTTATGTTGTTTTTGTAACACCCCTAACTCGTAACTGTTGCCGGTCTAGGGTTAAGAGGCATTACTAGACAATTAGATACTTTTACGGACATTTCAAAACATAACTTTACAAATCACATCAAAGTGTCCCTTAAAAAGGTCTTCGAGACCTTAAACATGCTTTAGAATAGGGCCGGGACTAAATGGAACACATACGGAAATTCTAAAAAATTTAATTTTTTTTCAAAGTTACAGAGGTCACACGCCGGTGTGGGCAGGCCCTGTGCCTCACACAGCCTCAGACACACCCGTGTGTCTAAGCCGTGTCAAAACAGGGCATACATATTGTCCACACGGCCAGTCACACGCCCGTGTGTCTAGCCCATGGTCTAGTCTGACTTGTTTTGAATTTCAACCACGAGGGACACGGTCGAGCCACATGCCCGTGTGCTCAACCGTGAGGGCAATTATAGGCCTTTTTCAAGGCCAAATTGCCACCGACACAAAGGTCATTCTTTCAAACACAATTAAGCACCAATCCAAGCATCAAAGGCAACCAAAACATGCCTAAATATACATCATTTCTAATCACTTATGAGCTTTACATCCATACCAACTTAATAGCCATTCAACTCAACTTAACCACAAGCATTCCAAGACAAAATCCATTACAAACTTATCATCAATAATGTGCTAGTTATTCATCAATAAACTTACTATCCAGATGACCATTTCATCTACTATCAAGCTATACCAAAACTAGCATCATAGAACATAACTAACCATATATCTAGCCATATCATATGGCTATGTACATATACCAAACATATCGCAAAACAACTAGCCTATACATGCCATATTTAGCTATATACACATTTTCAAAGTACCAAAATATGATTGAGTAGTGTGATGACGATCCTCGACTGTTCCCCGAGCCTTCAGTAGCTTTGACGATCTATAAAACAGAGCAAACACACACAAAGTAAGCTTTCCAAAAGCTTAGTAAGCCATATACAAATAAACTTAATAAACAATACACATAATCACAAAAACACAATGACATTAATGTTTCTCATTTACAAATTCATAATATCATCCTTGGCTCATTATTTAGCCATTACTTACTCATATTTCACAACTCAAATATCTCATATGCTCATAACTCATTTAAGCATATATATCACATATCATCTCATCATTTACTCATGTCACATTCATTCATATATCACATTTTGGTTCATTGCATCCATATGCATATTTAGTCACCTTCCATGCCTATTCAAAACATATACATCAAGCGTGCCTGAAGTGGATATACAAATCATATAGTCATTCATTTCTCGAACTTGCCCGTTGAATCATTAGGAATCTAATAGGATACTTAGAGTGCTCAGCAACATCCCAGACGTGGTTTTACATGTATCTAGATATCGATGCCACTGTCCTAGACAGGGTCTTACACTAATCAATACGATGCCAATGTCCCAGACATGGTCTTACACGTAAATCTCATATCGATGCCAACGTCCCAGACGTGGTCTTACATGAAATTTCGAATCAATGCCAACGTCCCAGACGTGATCTTACATGATATCACAAATCAGACACCTATGTCATGACATATACATTCCTTTCTATTCCTAGGTTCAAACGGGACTTCTCGGACATTAACAACTTGTCGATATATATATATCCAGATTTCAAATACATTCCATCTCGATTGAAACTCATAGCAGTCCAATTTTCATATATACACAATTAAATTAATTCAAATACATTTATTTGTATATCGACTTACCTCGTACGGGAAGAACGGAAACAAACGGCTTCAATCACTTTCGACTTCCCTCGATCTAAGCCCGTTTTCTTCGGTTCTTGATCTATACATATTCAAATTTAACTCATTTATTCACTAATTCATTCAATTTATATGTGGGCAATTTACAAATTAGCCCTCACATTTTCACATTTTGACATTTTAGTCCCTATTTCACAAAATCACAAAATAGACATAATTTGCTTGTACCATGCTTAGGACGAATATCACCCATGCTCATTCAAATCCATACATTTCATTTATTTCACAATTTAGTCCTCTAAAATATCATTTTCTCAATTAAGACCAAATTACTCAAAATCACTAAAAATTCAAAGACAAAACTTGTTAATCAAACACATATATTTCATATTTCATCATCAAACATCACAAAACTCATAGATTCATCAATGGAAATTTTCAAAATCTTCATCAAATCACAAAATTAAAGCACGGGTTTTGAAGTACACTAAGCAACGATTACAAAAACATAGAAATTATCAGAAACCGATCAAAAACACATACCCGATTTATGCATAGACCATGGCTGAATGAAATAAAGCTCAAAACCCTTTCCTTTCTTTCAATTTTCAGTGGAAAGATGATATGAAATGGCCATCTAAATGTTTGTTTTTATTAAATTATAACTTAACTCATCAATTACCAATTTGCCCTGAATGAATTAATAAGAAAACTACATAATATATGCCCATAACCGTCCACTACATTGCAAAATGGCCAATTTGCAACATAAGGCCTCATATATAAGAAGACACATCAATTAGGCCACTTAATCAAATAGAAGGCCATTTTTACCAATTATGCAATTTAATCCTTTTCTTAAATTAAGCACACAATTAGACAAATTAATTCACGAAACTTCAACACATGCTTAATCACATATCATAGGCACGAAAAATAATATTAAAATATTTTTCTAACTCGGATTTGCGGTCTCAAAACCACTATTTCGACTAGGGCCTAAACCTGTAACATCCTAAAAATTTGAGTATCGATATGTTGCATGTTTTTGGTGCTTAGCTTGTAAATGATTAAATTTGTGTGCTTAATATAGTCTTGAGAAGGCACGGGATTTACTCGAAATTTAGTAATGAGTATTTTATTGAAGTGGAACAAGTGACCCTGATGCTTAAGGTAATTAAGTGTCAAAAACTAGCATAAGATAAGCTAGTAGCAAGGTGGAGTTGGCGCCATGAGTGTTGCTTGAGGGGAGAGGTTCGAATCCCATGTATAGCATTTTGGTGACTTTTATTTTTGCACCTATATAGCATGTGTCGGTCAAGCCTTACTTATGGTAAGGTTGAACTATTTCTTTTATGGCAAGGTGACTATTGGTTAAAGTAAGCTTAGAGCTTAGGGAAAGAAATCCTAAGCTTATGGAAGGTAGGGGGGACACAAGGCATATTCCAACGGTTATGTTTTGGAAACATTTGAATGACCTACTTGTCCATGAACTTGGACGGCTTTGTGGACTAAAGGGGGAGCCAAATTTTGGTGGAAAGTTTTGGGTAAAGTTTGGTAGCTTGATAGAATTTTCATTTGGTCATTTTTTGCTCTCCCAAAAACATCTTTCTCTCATCCTTTCCTCTCTTGGCCGAATGTGCTTGTGTTAGGAGAAAGCAATCTTTGCTTTGTTTCTTTTGGTCATTCTTTTTGACCATTTGGTCATTTTTGCAAAACCCCTCAAGTGTTTCATCTTGTATTTCTCTCCTAGTGCCGAAATTATCAACACAAAAAGCCATTTCTTTTTCCTTCTTTTTCCCCATTGCTGAATGCATATTTGTTCCTAAACTCCTCTCTTTTCTCTTCTCTCTATTCTCTTTTCCTCTCCATTTTACTTATCATTCAAACACATTCTTCCTTCATTTTCCTTCCATGGTCGAATGCTTGTGACCATCCCCATAGCCGAAATTATTTTCCCTATCCATTAAATCATAGCCGAATCTCTTTTTCCTCATAGACCTTATTCTCAATCATTTCTTCCATTAAGTTTTGGACAACTGGTAAGAATCATTTTTTTTATTTTTTTTCTTCTTTGATTTCTTTTGTTATTTGGTCACCTTGGCCGAATCTATAGGATGGCCTAGGAAGAGCCTTTAAATCGATAATCGTCCATTCTATTCAACGTTTCCTTTCATTATATTTTAGTGAAATAGTGGAGGGCCAAATTACCATCTCGTCAAAGTCATCTTGAAGTTATTCAAGTTCGGATCATATCTAGCAAGGTAAGAAGGAACTCTTCAAGGATTCTTGATCACCCTTGTTTTTATCAATGACTATCATTGGGATTGTTATAACCGAAAGTTTTTATATAGGAATCTTTTGGAAATCACTCGGGATTTTAAGGTAAGTCGAGTTCGCCCTTTTAAGCCATTAGTCTTAAAATTTCCGATATATTGTTAGGACTAATAACCCTTTGCAATGGAGGCAAACAAGATAGGGTCAAAAAAAGTGGTTATTAGCGATCGGAAAAGGGGCGGTTTCGCTATTCCCTCCAGATTCAAGCGAAGGGCTGTTTCAGCAATCCGAGACTTTCCACTGGGTTGTGGACCCTCATTTGAGGAAAATCGATTATTTGAAGTTGTTCGTAGTTCGGAGCCATTAGTGGTTCGGATTTCCCATCGGGTTGTGAACCGTCAACCAGAGAGAACCGACAAATAGTTATCATTCGAGATTCTGATGGTAAAGATCTAGATCGTTCATTTTTAGTATAGATTTATATAAGTATTAGTGTTCTAATCAAGTGTGACACGTATTTAGGTATCGACGAGCGGGAAAGTGTAGTTCTCACCGTAATCAGGTGTGTAAATTCACACTTATCACATGAGTTGGATGTTATGACCGTAAATACATGAATTAAAATCGTAAAATTGGTAAAATCGGAAAAATACAATATGATAACACTTTTTGTGTAAATGCATGAAATCGGTATTTTTTTTAAATCGTGGAAATTACTGAATCGCCCTCAATGGGCTTATTGTTAAAAAGTGAAATATTAGGCCTTATGTGAATAATGGGCCGAATTGCTAGATCGAATAATGGGCCGAATTGCTAGATCGAATAATGGGCCAGATTGCTAGATCGAATAATGGGCCAAATTGTTAGATCGATTAATGGGCCACATTGCTATTTTTTTAATGGGCCAACTTGTAATATGGGCCTTATGTTGAAATCATCATATGGATTTTGTTATGCATTGTATATACATGATTGCATGGGTTGGGATAAAATTGAAGAGAAGTGATGGTGGCTCTGCCACAATCTAGTTCGGTGACTCTATCACAATCCAGTTCGGTGACTCTGTCACAATCTAGTTCGGTGGCTCTGCCACAAACATTTTAAATGGCTTTATGCCTGCGATTGGTGTGTTGGCGAGGTGGGTTGACTTGATCCCCACAGGTGTGATGGTTGGTATGGGTGGTGTGTAGCGGATGGAAATTAGGCTTGGTTGGGAATTGCATATCACATGCATTTTATATTTGATTTATATATATATATATATTGCACATTTGTAAATGGGCTCAAGCCCAATTATATGCTTAATGATTCTAGCCCAGTGGACACGGTAAGTGGGTTACACATTGAGTTCTATGTAACTCACCCCATTTTCTTACCCTTCTCTGGTAATGATAATTGATGGGGGCTTGGGCCGGGGATGACTTCGTGTGGAGGCCATACTATGAATGATGAGTTATAAAAACTTTGAACTTCTTTTAAATATTTTTATTTAAGTACTATTTCAATTGAGATGTAATAAGGCCTCTGGTATTATTTTTATGGATTTTTATTTATAGATGGATTTTAATATGTTTTAGTTACTTATTTGAGGCTGTTTAATTTCTATAAATGTTTTCTTAAACTTGCGTCTAAAAAGGGGGTTTTCTTAAATATCGCTTACTCGTAAAATTTTTGTGAAAACCCTTTTATAAATTTATTTCAACCAAGTATTTAAGATTTTAACCAATTATTTCTCTTACGTTTTAAAATCATGGATTTCAAATTAAACTCGGTTTTCGTTAAACTCCATCTCCAAAATGGTTTTGAAGTTCTGTTTTCTTAAAATCATTAGCTGAATTGAGGTTTGATTGACTTATGTGGCATTCTAAATCTGGTCTTAATGCATAGACCGGGTTTTGGGTGTTACAAAACCGTACTGTTACAATTCTCCTGCTTAAGGATTTTCGTCCCTGAAAATTTTACCATTAAACAGATTTGGATATTGTTGTCTCATTGAATCTTCAGGGTCCCACGTAGCCTCTTCCACTCCGTGTCGATGCCACAATACTTTAACTAACAGGATTTTCTTATTTCGCAATTCTTTCACTTCACTAGCTAAGATACGGATTGGTTCTTCTTTATTATAGGTCATATCATATTGAATTTCAATCTCTGATGGAGGAATTACATGCGATGGATCGGATCAGTATCGTCTAAGAATCGATACGTGAAATACATTATGAATCTTTTCTAGCTCAGGTGGCAATAACAATCTATATGCAACTGGTCCAATGCGCTCGATAATTTCATACGGCCCAATGAACCTCGGACTCAATTTGCCTTTGTGTCCAAATCTGAGTACTTTCCTTCCATGGAGGCGCTTTCAAGAACACTTTGTCACCAAAATCAAACTCAATATCTTTACTTTTCAAGTTTGCATAGGACTTCTGATGATCAGATGTTGCTTTCAGACTATCACGAATTACTTTGACTTTCTGTTTAGTGTTTTTTATCAAATCGACCCCGTGTATCTTATTTTCACTAAGCTCAGTCCAATACATAGGTGTCCGACATTTACGTCCGTACAAAGCTTCATAAGGTGCCATTTTGATGCTCGACTGAAAACTGTTATTGTATGCAAATTCAATCAATGGCAAGTACTGTTCCCACGTACCATCAAACTCAAGAATGCAACACCTTAACATATCCTCGAGTATCTGAATAATCCGTTCGGACTGACCATCTGTCTATGGATGAAAAACTGTACTGAAATGCAATTTCGTGCCTAAAGCTTCTTGCATTTTCTTCCAGAATCGTGATGTAAATCTTGGATCTCTATCAGACACAATAGATACCGGCACCCCGTGCAATATCACAGTTTTAGAAATGTAAAGATCAGCTAACTTATCAAGTGAGTTAGCAGGTCGTACTGGAATAAAATGGGCAGATTTCGTCAATCAATCTACTACAACCCAAATTGCATCTTTCTTTCTCAGAGTCAATGGAAGTCCAGAAACAAAGTCCATCATCACTCTATCCCATTTCCACTTGGTAATCAAAATCGGTTGTAGCAAACCAGATGGAACCTGATGTTTAGCTTTAACTTGCTGACAAACTAAACATTTCGAGAGAAAATCAGAAATATCTCTTTTCATACTAGACCACCAATAGTGTTGCTTCAGATCATGGTACATCTTTGTACTTTCTGGATGAACAGATAAGCGACTATTATGAGCTTCATTCATAATTAACTGCAGTAACTCTGAACTTCTCAGAACACAAATTCGATCTCGAAATCTCAAGCAATCATTATTATCAATTCGAAATTCAGATTCAGAATTCAAACTACAATGAACTCTTTTCGCTAACAACTCATTATCAACTTTTTGAGCATCACGTATCTATTGTAAAAACAACAGTTTTGCTTTCAATTCAGCCATCACAAAACCATCATCTGACAAGTCTAAATGAGCATTCATTGTATGCAATGCAAACAGTGATTTCCGACTCACTGCATCAGCAACAAAATTTGCCTTACCCGGATGATAATCAATCACAAGCTCGTAGCCTTTTAACAACTCTAACCAGCGACGTTGTCTCAAATTCAGATCTTTCTGAGTCATCAAATACTTCAGGCTTTTATGATCAGAATAAAGATGACATTTCTCACCTAAGAGGTAATGACGCCAAATCTTTAAGGCGAACACAATCGCAGCTAACTCAAGGTCGTGCTTCGGATAATTCTTTTCATGCGATTTCAATTGTCTCGGGGCATAAGCTATAACTTTTCCTTCCTGTATCAAAACACATACCAGACCATTCAATGAAGCATCACTATAGATCACGAATTCTTTACCCGATTCTAGTTGTACCAAAACTAGAGCTTCAGTCAATAGAGTTTTCAACTGATCAAAGCTTTTCTGACATTTATCGAACCATTCAAATCTCACATCTTTTTGAAGAAATCTAGTCAATGGAGTAACTATCATTGAGAATCCTTTTACAAACCGGCGATAATAACCAGCGAGTCCCAGAAAACTACGGACTTCAGACACATTCGTCAGAGGTTTCCATTCCAGAATAGCAGAAATTTTACTCGAATCAACTCGTATTCTTGAGGCTAATACAATATGTCCCAGAAAACCAACTTCTCTCAACCAAAATTCACATTTACTAAACTTTGCATACAATTGCTTATCTCGCAGAGTTTGCAAAACAATTCTCAGATGCTCAGCATGCTCAGCACGCTCAATCTCATCACGTGAATAAATCAAGATGTCGTCAATGAATACTACAACAAATTGATCTAGGTACGGTCTAAAAATTCTGTTCATCAAATCCATAAATATAGCATGAGCATTGGTTAATCCAAAAGGCATAACTAAAAACTCATAATGCATGTACCTCGTTCAGAAAGTAGTTTTCAATACGTCTGAATCTTTTACTCTCAACTGATAATATCCCAATCTCAGATCTATCTTTGAAAACACAGTGGTTCCTTTCAATTTATCAAATAAATCATCAATTATGGGCAGTGGATACTTATTCTTTATAGTCACCTTGTTCAACTGACGATAATCAATGCACATTCTCATCATGCCATCTTTCTCTTTCACAAACAGAACAGGAGCACCCCAAGGTGAGAAACTCGGTCTTGCGAATCCTCTATCTGTCAACTCTTGCAACTGTAACTTTAACTCTTTTAACTCTGTCGGTGCCATTCTATACGGAGCTATCGAAATAGGATTCATTCCCGGTAATAGATCAATACCAAATTCAACTTCACGTATCGGAGGTAATCCCAGTAACTCTACAGGGAACACATCAGGAAATTCACAGACAACTGGCACTGATTCAACTTTCTTTTCAGTTACTTTCGAGTCAATCACATAAGTAAAATAAGCTTCATAAACTTTTCTCATATAATTCTGAGCTTTCAACATAGATATCACAGCAGGTAACCCATTCAAATCATTAGACTCAATTCAAACTATATCATTATTCTGACATCTCAAATCAATAATTTTTCTTTTACAATTCAAAACAGCATCATGTAGTGTCAACCAGTCCATACCCAAAATTATGTCAAACTCATCAAATGGTAATAGCATTAGATCAGCCGAAAAACAAACATCTCGAAACATTAACTGACAGTTCTTGAATACTTTATCAACCTGAACACTTTTACCTAAGGGGTTTGATACTCTAATAACAAATTCAGTAGACTCTACAGGCAAAGTCTTACTGGATACTAAGTTCATGCATATATACGAATGTGTAGAACCTGGGTCTATCAATGCAATCACAGAAGTATCATAGAGAGTAAATGTACCCGTTATAACATCCAGATATGAAGCTTCCTCACGAGCTCGAATGGCATAAGCTCTGGCAAGTACTCTAGCTTCAGATCTTGCAACTGAGTCTTTCGTAGTTCTTTGACTACCATTGACATTTCTTGCATTCCGGGATGGTCTACCTCTTGCTGGAACATTATCAGATCTTAGATTCTGAACAATCTCTTGCTCAACAAACTTTGGGCAATCACAGATAAAATGATCTAACGATCCACATCTAAAACAAGCTCAGTCATTCAATCTACAACTACCCGGATGTCTTTTACCACAGTGCTTAGATTCAGGTCGCTCAGATCGTACATTTCCCACACTAGCTATCGATGTAGCTGGAGCTTTAGAGTTTGACTGTGATCTAACTCGATCTCTCGAATTCAAATGTCTCATATCAGTTTTGGAATGGCTATGCTCATTTTTGAAATTCTTTGAAGTAGACTGAAACGATTTGCTCGAAAATCTCTTTCTCGCATCTCTGACTTCAGACTCAGCTTTTCTTTTATCTTTCCCGAGTACTTCAGCTTTGCACGCTCGATCAACAAGTACAACAAACTCTTTTATTTCTAGGATCCCAACTAACAAACGAATATCTTCATTAAGGCCATCTTTAAATCTTTTGCACATTATTACCTCGGTGGATACACATTCACGAGCATACTGACTCAATCGTACGAACTCGCTTTCATACTCAGTGACAGTCATATGACCCTGTTTCAATTCTAGAAATTCTTTTTGTTTCTGATCCATGAATCTCTCACTGATGTATTTCTTTCGAAACTCAGACTGGAAGAAGTCCCAAGTAACCCGTTCCTTTGGAACAGCAGAAATCAGAGTCTTCCACCACTGATAGGCTGCATCTCGTAACAAAGAAACAACACACTTTATACATTCTTCAGGAGTCAGTGACATCTCATCAAATACTCTGATAGTGTTCTCTAGCCAAAACTCAGCTTTCTCGGCATCATTATCACTAGTAGCCCTGAACTCTTCAGCCCCATACTTACAGATTTTATCGACCGGAGGTTTATTCAAGAAATTTAGATTCATAACCGAAGGTATAGTAGAAGTCTGAGGGGGATTAGGCGGGGGCGGAGGTTGTGAAACAGCCGGATTATTTTTAACAAATTGAGTGAACCTGATACGAGCTCACCTACGATGCCTGTGACGGACGTCAACCATGACCCGATGAAGTTACCTAATGGGCCAATTACACGTTCCCGTACCAAACAATTCAAAGATGCCGCAATGGTTTTGGTGGCACAAATTTGGATTGACGTTAGAAAAGAGCCCAAAAACATGCTAAACTATTACAACTTACTTGAAGTTGAATATTCCAGCTAATCCGAATGCTAGTTTAATTCAACACCATAAATTATGCATGTTGAATTTATTTTCAAAAAAAAAAAAATTAAATTTTGCATTTTATTAAAAAAATTGTTGCATTTTATTAACTCATTTTGTCATAGTTAAATGTTAGTGTGTTCCAAATAAAATAATTTACTAATATTGTGGGATAATTTTAATTGTGAATAATTTACTAATATTGTGGGATAATTTTAATTGTGCACTTTTGTTTAATTATAGGGATGATCGGCTTGAGTGTTTAGCTAATGGAGAAATAAATAATTAATGGAGCACATTAAAGTGGATGGACGGCAACAAGGGATAAGTGGAAATGCATGGCTAGCATAAACGGCATAAGCATGATGAAAAGGTTGGTGGAGTGGGACGGCAATATGAAGCATATGGAGGAATTAATGAATTAAGAATTCTTAATTGAAGGATTGGGATTTTATTTAAATTGAAATTGGGTTAGAGAAGAAACAATTAATTTTGGACGGTAAAGCAAAATGGAGCATTGGCTGAAATTTTAAAAGTAAATTGGAGCATGAGTTTGTAAGTGGAGCATCAAACATCAAAGCATTATGGAAATGGAGTGGATTAAATATTGGAAGTATAAGTATAAAAAAATGGAAACAAAACATGTGCTAATATTGAAGAATGTTTGTACCATGCGTGGGGACAAAACCATGGTATCCATGTCTTAATTTTTTATTCCAAAAATCAAGCCATGATTTCCTTATAGTGGACGGCTCAAAGTTTTCTAGAAGGGGGAATTTTTTTTTTTCCAATGGCTCAATGTGGACAACAAGATGAGGAGCCCTTTTTCTAAAATAATTTATGGCCATTCGGCTAACTCTTGAAAGGCCTATAAATATTTTTGTATCTTTCATTTTGTAGAAGATAAGAAGTTGAATTTTAATGAAAAGAAGAAATTCTTTTGGTGAGTATTCACTCTCCTTATTCTCGAGGTTTGAATTGACTTATCTAGTTTTCTAGTGGCGTCGTTCTTTCCTTGTTTCGAACTTATCATCCTTTCGGGTGTGGCGTTCATCTACCTATACCGTTGGTTCCTATCTTGCTAGATAGTGGGTCTCGGTTTTATTTCACAACTCATTCCATCAATTTGAAACCTATAAGATTCGGGTCTTTAATTTTTTATTAAAGGTTCTTTCTTGTTTCAAATACGTATCCATTCATCCTATCACCTATCTTTATTTTTTTTTAAGATATTATTTTTTTTTTAACAAACTTATCCCTTTGTTAGTTAAACGAGAAACTGTCTAATTTACGATCGGGCAACATTTACGATTCGCCTCCTAACCCGGGACGGACCGATATCATCTGGTATCAGAGCTAATTAAATTAGGCACGTTTTGATCGTCTTGAGTATTTCCGAGTAAGTTTTTAAAAAAAAATCAAAAAAAAAATCGAGTTAAAAAAAAAATTATTACCTTGGTCTGTTTAGATTGTCAAGTTCTTCTCTTAAAAGAGAAACGACATTTGTTTGCTTATATTCCCAGTGTTTTACAAAGTATACTGAGACGAGCCCTTGTCTGTATAATTAGTTAGCTCTATAAGATGTTAGAAATCAACTATAGTTGACCTCCTCACAATTGTTACCTCCTTCAACATATCTTGGTCATCTCTTGGCTTTTCTACATTAAACTGCTTCCCAGCTATCAACCAAACTTACCTTTTTAACTCTCGAAACGACCTACGAGTAGCTAGTAAGTCAAAGACAACCTTCTAGAATCTAGAAGAGTGAATTCGAGCGGTAAAAGGCAAGAGTGAATACATTAAGGAAAAAGCCAGAATTGAGTAAAAACACGAGTGTGAGTGTGATAATTTTCTTTGTGAGTGAACAAGAAAGGATTGTAGTGAGGAATTCATTAATTTTGTTTAAAAAAAAAAATATGTCTAGGAACCCCGAACATCGAGTAATAAGTGACGAAGCATCCGACGCCGCCAGAGGTGGGGGAGGATTACAACCCCGAAGAAATGATCCCGAAGGGAGAAATCAGGATGTACAAACAGCATTGCAAGAAATCACACGTATGTTCAGAACAATCACCGAACAATTAGATCGAAGAGAGGAACGAAGACCTCGAGCAAACACCCCTCCAATTCCGAGAAGGGGACGAGAACAACCTTGGTTACGTGACAACGAAGTCTACGAACCAAGTGAAGCCGACAGCAACCCGGCTTTTGAACACGATGAACGGCGAAGAAATCCACGAGCCCGTGAGCGAAGAGATCGAGAATGGGCCGATGACGACTTAAAGAACATTAAAATGACGATTCCTGCTTTCCAAGGGCGATCCGATCCAGAAGCCTACCTTGAGTGGGAAAAGAAGGTGGAATTAATTTTCGACTGTCACAATTATTCAGAAAATAAGAAGGTAAAACTTGCTGCCATCGAATTTTCTGATTACGCCCTTATTTGGTGGGATCAACTAACGACGAGTCGAAGACGGGATGGTGAACGCCCAATATCCACATGGGCGGAAATGAAAGCACTAATGCGGAAAAGGTTCATTCCAACCTATTATCACCGCGAGTTGCATCAAAAATTGCAAAGCCTAACCCAGGGTCACCGAAGCGTAGAAGATTACTACAAGGAGATGGAAGTAGCCATGATCCGAGCCAATGTGGAAGAAGAACGAGAAGCCACCATGGCACGTTTTAGCGCTGGCCTCAATCGAGATATCGCAAATATTGTAGAATTACATCATTACATCGATATTATCGAAATGGTTCATATGGCTATAAAGGTAGAAAAACAGCTGAAACGAAAAGATACGTCTAGAGCAAACCCCAATCAAGCCTCAACATCGAAGTGGGGGCAAGTGGCCAACAAAAGAGACATGCCGAGCCGAGCCAAAGAAATCAGTGGCGTACCCAAGTCTAACAAGCCTATCGGTGAAACAAGCAAAGGCAAAATGGAAGCTCTTCCAAATCGATCCCGAGACATCAAGTGTTTCAAATGTTTGGGACGAGGACATATCGCAAGTCAATGTCCAAACCGAAACACTATGTTTATCCGAGATAATGGTGAGATCGAATCCGAAAGTGAAAAGGAAGATGATGCCAGTGAGACCTCCCAAGATGAGGAAGAAATAGAACAAGCCGAAAGTGGAGAGATCTTGGTGGTAAAAAGGAGCCTTAGTTTAAAAGGTGTCGAAAATGAGCAACAACGTGAAAACATCTTCCATACGCGTTGTCAAATACAAGGGAAGATTTGTTGCGTCATTATAGACGGAGGAAGCTGTACTAATGTGGCTAGCACCATATTGGTTGAGAAACTTGGATTGACTACCACCAAACATCCCCATCCATATAAGCTACAATGGCTTAATGACGCGGGAGAACTTAAGGTCACAAAACAAGTTTTGGTTTCCTTTTCAATAGGGAAATATCAAGATGAGGTTTTGTGTGATGTGGTTCCGATGCTAGCGGGACATCTACTGCTTGGACGACCTTGGCAATTTGACAAGCGAGCAATTCATGATGGCTACACTAATCGGTACACTTTTAAGTACTTGGGCCGGAACGTGACACTAGCGCCGTTAACACCCAGGCAAGTTTATGAGGATCAGTTGAAAATGAAGACATCAATGGAAAAATCAAAAGAAAATGAGCGGAAAAATGAGAAAGAAAAAGAAAAGAATTTTAAAAAAAAGAGGGACAAGAAAATAAGTGATAAAACGAGAGAGTGTGAACAAAAAGAAAAGGAAATGAAGGAAGAAAAAGAAAATGGAAAAATGAGTGTTTTTGCAAAAGCAAGAGATATTCGAAAAGCTTTGTGTGTGAGACAACCGATGTATGTCTTACTATACAAGGAATCGTTTTTGAACACTAACGACTTACCCAAGAATCTTCCTTCTTCTGTGTTGTCTTTGATTCAGGAATTCAAGGACATATTTCCAGAGGAGTTACCAAGTGGTTTACCGCCCATTCGAGGCATAGAACACCAAATTGACTTGGTGCCGGGAGCTTCTCTGCCCAATCGACCTGCGTACCGGAGCAATCCCGAAGAAACAAAAGAGCTCCAAAAGCAAATCACTGAATTGCTAGAAAAGGGATATATCCGAGAAAGCCTTAGTCCATGCGCGGTACCGGTGTTACTAGTGCCAAAGAAAGATGGTTCGTGGCGGATGTGTGTAGACTGTCGCGCCATCAACAAGATTACCATCAAATACCGACACCCTATACCCCGACTCGATGACATGCTCGACGAGTTAAGTGGAGCTCGAATCTTCACAAAGATTGATCTCAAAAGTGGCTATCATCAAATTAGGATGCGGGAAGGTGATGAGTGGAAAACGGCTTTCAAAACAAAGTTAGGTTTGTATGAATGGTTGGTAATGCCATTCGGACTTACAAACGCTCCGAGTACTTTTATGAGACTTATGAATCATGTCTTACGAGCTTTTATTGGCAAATCATGTGTTGTTTATTTTGATGACATATTAGTGTACAGCAAATCTTTGGAGGATCACCTCCAACATCTACGTGCGATCTTAGAAACACTGCGAAAAGAGGTATTGTACGCTAATCTCGAGAAATGTTCTTTTTGTACTGACAAGGTTATTTTCTTAGGATACGTCGTGAGTGCAAATGGATTAGAAGTGGACCAAGAGAAGGTTAGAGCCATCCAAGAATGGCCCCGTCCCACAACGGTTAGCCAAGTACGAAGTTTCCATGGGTTGGCTAGTTTTTATCGTCGATTCGTGCCCAACTTCAGCACGATAGCCGCTCCTTTAACGAGCGTGATCAAGAAGAATTCAGCTTTCCATTGGTCCGATGAGCAAGAACGGTCTTTTAAGGCTCTTAAAGAATGTCTTGTTAAAGCTCCATTGTTATCCCTTCCTGACTTTACTAAAACTTTTGAAATTGAATGTGATGCATCAGGAGTAGGGATCGGAGCCGTTCTAACTCAGAATGGAAGACCGGTGGCGTATTTCAGCGAGAAATTGAACGGAGCTACACTCAATTACCCCGTGTATGACAAAGAGATGTACGCTCTAATAAGATCGCTTGAAACGTGGCAACATTACTTGAGGCCGAAAGAGTTTGTTATTCATTCAGATCATGAAGCACTCAAGTATATTAAAGGTCAGCACAAGCTCAACAAACGACATGCAAAATGGATTGAGTATTTAGAATCGTTTCCGTACGTAATTAAGTATAAGAAAGGTAAGGAAAATGTGGTTGCGGATGCATTATCACGAAGGTACACTTTATTAACCTTTCTTGATTCTAAAATACTTGGTTTCCATCATATTAAGGAATTGTATGATAACGATGCTGATTTTGGCAATGTCTATAATGCTTGTGAGAGTGGTGCTTTTGATAAGTTTTACAGGCATGAAGGATTCCTTTTCAAGGAAAACAAGATTTGTATACCGCAAGGTTCTATACGAGACATGCTTGTGATAGAAGCACATAGTGGTGGCCTTATGGGTCACTTTGGACGAGACAAAACATTGTCCACTCTTCAAGAACATTTTTTCTGGCCAGGAATGAGCAAGGATGTTGAACGAATTTGTGAACGTTGCATTGCTTGCAAACAAGCCAAATCACGGGTCCAGCCTCACGGTTTATATACGCCCCTTCCTATTCCAGACACTCCGTGGGTCGACATTTCCATGGATTTCATCCTTGGACTACCTAGATCTAAAACTGGGAAGGACTCGATTTTTGTTGTAGTTGATCGTTTTTCTAAAATGTCCCATTTTATCCCTTGTTCTAAAACTGACGATGCTGTGCATATTGCCAACTTGTTTTTTAGGGAAATCATACGATTGCATGGAGTTCCGAAGACGATCGTATCTGATCGGGACGTAAAATTTTTAAGTCACTTTTGGCGAACTCTGTGGGGAAAGTTAGGGACAAAACTACTATTCTCGACCACGTGTCATCCTCAAACGGATGGACAAACCGAAGTAGTGAACCGAGTCCTAACAACTTTGTTGCGAGCATTGGTGCAAAAAAATCTCAAAACATGGGAAGACTGTCTGCCCCACATCGAATTTGCTTACAACCGAACTGTTCATTCTGCAACTAAATTTTCACCTTTCGAGATTGTTTACGGGTTTAATCCTCTCACTCCTCTTGATTTATTGCCACTGCCTTTAGATAAATTTATCCATTCTGATGCTAAGAAAAAGGCGGACTACATAAAGGAACTGCATCGAAAGGTGCGCGAGAATATTGAGGCAAAAACTAAGCAATACGCCCAACGAGCTAACAAAGGTCGTAGACGCATTCTCTTTGAACCAGGGGACTGGGTTTGGGTTCATATGCGAAAAGAAAGGTTTCCCAAGCAAAGGCGATCTAAACTTCTCCCACGGGGAGACGGTCCATTTCAAGTCATTGAACGCATAAATGACAACTCGTACAAGTTGGACTTGCCAGGTGACTATAATGTGAGCGCGAGTTTTAATGTTTCTGATCTTTCTCCTTTCGATGTAGGTGATGATTCGAGGACGAATCAACTTAAAGAGGGAGGGGATGATATGAGCTCACCTACGATGCCTGTGACGGACGTCAACCATGACCCGATGAAGTTACCTAATGGGCCAATTACACGTTCCCGTACCAAACAATTCAAAGATGCCGCAATGGTTTTGGTGGCACAAATTTGGATTGACGTTAGAAAAGAGCCCAAAAACATGCTAAACTATTACAACTTACTTGAAGTTGAATATTCCAGCTAATCCGAATGCTAGTTTAATTCAACACCATAAATTATGCATGTTGAATTTATTTTCAAAAAAAAAAAATTAAATTTTGCATTTTATTAAAAAAATTGTTGCATTTTATTAACTCATTTTGTCATAGTTAAATGTTAGTGTGTTCCAAATAAAATAATTTACTAATATTGTGGGATAATTTTAATTGTGAATAATTTACTAATATTGTGGGATAATTTTAATTGTGCACTTTTGTTTAATTATAGGGATGATCGGCTTGAGTGTTTAGCTAATGGAGAAATAAATAATTAATGGAGCACATTAAAGTGGATGGACGGCAACAAGGGATAAGTGGAAATGCATGGCTAGCATAAACGGCATAAGCATGATGAAAAGGTTGGTGGAGTGGGACGGCAATATGAAGCATATGGAGGAATTAATGAATTAAGAATTCTTAATTGAAGGATTGGGATTTTATTTAAATTGAAATTGGGTTAGAGAAGAAACAATTAATTTTGGACGGTAAAGCAAAATGGAGCATTGGCTGAAATTTTAAAAGTAAATTGGAGCATGAGTTTGTAAGTGGAGCATCAAACATCAAAGCATTATGGAAATGGAGTGGATTAAATATTGGAAGTATAAGTATAAAAAAATGGAAACAAAACATGTGCTAATATTGAAGAATGTTTGTACCATGCGTGGGGACAAAACCATGGTATCCATGTCTTAATTTTTTATTCCAAAAATCAAGCCATGATTTCCTTATAGTGGACGGCTCAAAGTTTTCTAGAAGGGGGAATTTTTTTTTTCCAATGGCTCAATGTGGACAACAAGATGAGGAGCCCTTTTTCTAAAATAATTTATGGCCATTCGGCTAACTCTTGAAAGGCCTATAAATATTTTTGTATCTTTCATTTTGTAGAAGATAAGAAGTTGAATTTTAATGAAAAGAAGAAATTCTTTTGGTGAGTATTCACTCTCCTTATTCTCGAGGTTTGAATTGACTTATCTAGTTTTCTAGTGGCGTCGTTCTTTCCTTGTTTCGAACTTATCATCCTTTCGGGTGTGGCGTTCATCTACCTATACCGTTGGTTCCTATCTTGCTAGATAGTGGGTCTCGGTTTTATTTCACAACTCATTCCATCAATTTGAAACCTATAAGATTCGGGTCTTTAATTTTTTATTAAAGGTTCTTTCTTGTTTCAAATACGTATCCATTCATCCTATCACCTATCTTTATTTTTTTTTAAGATATTATTTTTTTTTAACAAACTTATCCCTTTGTTAGTTAAACGAGAAACTGTCTAATTTACGATCGGGCAACATTTACGATTCGCCTCCTAACCCGGGACGGACCGATATCAGAACCACTCATTCATCATTTGGAAGAAAGCTTGTTTAGTTTCTCCCTCTTGATCGCTAGTAGCCGGTCTCGAATAAGATGGCGCTGTCTTTTGAGCGGGAGCAGGCGCATTACTTTTTACATCATTAGCTACAGCTCTTTCGGGATCCATTACTATACGATAAACACATTTTATACATCCGGATTCATCACACTATCATATTTCATATATATGGCATCTATAGCTAGACTCTTATATGCTACGTTAGTCGAGAATCGACTAAACTGTAGCTCTGATACCAATCAAATGTAACACCCCTAACCTGTAACCGTCACCGGTCTATAGTTAAGAGGCATTACTGGACAATCGAAAACTTTTACGGACATTTCAAAACATAACTTAACAAATCACATCAAAGTATCCCTTAAAAAGGTCTTCGAGGCCTTCAACATGCTTTAGATTAGGGCCGGGACTAAATCGAACACATACGAAAATTCTTGAAAATTTAAATTTTTTTCAAAGTTACAGAGGTCACACGCCCGTGTGGGTAGGCCATGTGCCTCACACAGCTTCAGACACACCCGTGTGTCTAAGCCGTGTCAAAACAGGGCATACATACTGACTTGTGAACACGCACGTGTGCATCACCCATGGTCGCTACTGACTTGCACCAAATGGCCAGTCACACACCTGTGTGTCCAGCCCATGGTCGAGTCTGACTCGTTTTGAATTTCAACCACGAGGGACACGGTCGAGCCACACGCCCGTATGCTCAACCGCGTGGGCAAATATAGGCCATTTTCAAGGCCAAATTGCCACCCACACAAGGTTCATTCTTTCAAACACAATTAAACACCAATCCAAGCATCAAAGGCAACCAAAACATGCCTAAATATACATAATTTCTAATCACTTATGAGCTTTACATCCATACCAACTTAATAGCAATTCAACTCAACTTAACCACAAGTATTCCAAGATAAAATCCATCAAAAACTTATCATCAATAATATGCTAGTTATTCATCAATAAACTTACTATCCATATGACCATTTCATCTACTATCAAGCTATATCAAAATTAGCATCATAGGACATAACTAACCATATATCTAGCCATACAACATGGCTATGTACATATACCAAACATATCCCAAAACAACTAGCCTATACATGCCATATTTAGCTATATACACATTTTCAAAGTACCAAAATATGATTGAGTACTGTGATGATGATCCTCGACTGTTCTCCGAGCCTTCAGTAGCTTTGACGATCTATAAAATAGAGCAAACACACACAAAGTAAGCTTTCCAAAAGCTTAGTAAGCCATATACAAATAAACTTAATACACAATACACATAGTCACATAAACAAAATGACATTAATGTTTCTCATTTGCAAATTCATAATATCATCCTTGGCTCATTACTTAGCCATTACTTACTCATATTTCACAACTCAAATATCTCATATGCTATATATCACATATCATCTCATCATTTACTCATGTCACATTCATTCATATATCACATTTTGGTTCATTGCATCCATATGCATATTTACTCACCTTCCATGCCTATTCAAAACATATACATCAAACGTACCTGAAGCGGATATACAAATTACACAGTCATTTATTTCTTGGAGTTGCCCGTTGAACCGTTAGGAATCTAGTAGGATACTCAGAGTGCTCGGAATAGTCATACAATGCCAATGTCCCAGACATGGTCTTACATGTATCCAGATATCGATGCCACTGCCCCAGACAGGGTCTTACACTAATCAATAGGATGCCAATGTCCCAGACATGGTCTTACACGTAAATCTCATATCGATGCCAACGTCCCAGACGTGGTCTTACACGAAATTGTGAATCAATGCCAACGTCCCAGACGTGGTCTTACATGATATCACAAATCAGACACCTATGTCATGACATATACATTCCTTTCTATTCCTAGGTTCAAACGGGACTTCTCGGACATTAACAACTTGTCGATATATATATTCAGATTTCACATACATTCCATCTCGATTGACATTCATAGCAGTCCAATTTTCATATATACACAATTAACTTAATTCAAATACATTTATTTGTATATCGACTTACCTTGTACGGGAAGAACGGAAACAAACGGCTATTCAATAACTTTTGACTTCCCTCGATCTAAGTCTGTTTTCTTTGGTTCTTGATCTATACATAATCAAATTTAACTCATTTATTCACTAATTCATTCAATTTAATCCAAAAACACATATTTAGGACAATTTACAAATTAGCCCTCACATTTTCACATTTTGACATTTTAGTCCATTTTTCACAAAATCACAAAATAGACATAATTTGCTTGTACCATGCTTAGGCCGAATATCACCCATGCTCATTCAAATCCATACATTTCATTTATTTCACAATTTAGTCCTCCAAAATATCATTTTCTTAATTAAGTCCAAATTACTCAAAATCACTAAAAATTCAAAGACAAAACTTGTTAATCAAACACATATATTTCATATTTCATCATCAAACATCACAAAACTCATAGATTCACCAATGGCACTTTTCAAAATCTTCATCAAACCACAAAATTAAAGCATGGGTTTTGAAGTACGCTAAGAAACGATTACAAAAACGTAGAATTTATCAAAAATCGATCAAAAACACATACCCGATTTATGCATAGACCATGGCCGAATGAAACAAAGCTCAAAACCCTTTCCTTTCTTTCAATTTTCGGTGGAAAGATGATATGAAATTGCCATCTAAATGTTTTTTAATTAAATTATAACTTAATTCATCAATTATCAATTTGCCATTAATGAATTAATAAGAAAACTACATAATATATGCCCATAGCCGTCCACTACATTGCAAAATGGCCAATTTACAACATAAGGCCTCTTATATAAGAAGACACATCAATTAGGCCACTTAATCAAATAGAAGGCCACTTTTACCAATTATGCGATTTAATCCTTTTCTCAAATTAAGCACAGAAACAGACAAATTAATTCACGGAACTTTAACACATGCTTAATCACATATCATAGGCATAAAAAATAATATTAAAATATTTTTCTAACTCAGACTTGTGGACCCAAAACCACTATTCCGACGAGGGCCTAAATTGGACTGTTACAGTTTTGTTAATATATTTCTATGCATGTTTATTTCTTGTAACACCTTTATGTGTTTACATTTTCTTTTCTGTGCATGTTTATTTCTTGTAACACCTTTATTCGACCCGATCGCCAAATCAGAGTATAGAGTGCCAAAAATGGATCGGTTTTGACTAAACACTAAATTTTAAACTTAGTAATTTATTTTTGAGATAAACTTTATTAAATTATAAATATCTCTTACATTATTAACCTTCAATTAAATAGAAGCTTACTATCGCCAGTCTCAAATTCTAATGAAACTATTTAACTACAATATGTTCGAATCGAGGTGAAGCTTCTATAGGTATCCCCTTCCTATATGCATGTCACTTTATTAACGATGATCCTTGATCTGACTCGGTCTGGCTAGGTCCCTCCGCAAGATCCTTACTCATCCAATGAGTCCTGCATACATAAGCCAAGTTCTGTAAGTTCAAAAGAACTTAGTGAGTTTCCTTGATACTATTTATATATATAAAATTGACAAACCCCTCACTTTGGAGGTATTAACTTAAAATAAAATAAATTAAAATATGTCAAATCCTTATTTTACTTAGGTGTTTGCGTTTTACCTAGTGTGTCAGACTCAAATTCAACTTTCACATTTCTTTACTAGCGGATTGGTTACCAAACCAGTCAACTAATTTTTGGCGTCCCCTAGATGTTTTCCTCGGTTGAGGGTTCCTACTTTTTCATGCACAATTCTAACCCAGAACATCCATCTAACTTTGTCTTGACTCGGAGTACTTTAATGATTCTGGTGCATATGCTGGTATTCCACTTATGAGGCCACCCGAAAAGACCCTCTCCATACTAGCAGTCTTACCCTATCTCATCCTTTCTACCTCTACCCTACACTTGGGTAGAAATGTTGTGCAGATTACTTACTTGGAATCCGCCTTATTTGCAATACCTTGCTTCTAGGGAGTAACAAGTGTAATATCCCGAAATTGGGCCTAGTATGATTGGGACGATTGGGCCTGGGCTTTAGGAAAATTTTGAGTATTATTTTATTATTTGTGTTAGCTCGGGTATGAATTATGTATGTTTAGTATAGTCTTGTGAGGGCTTGATTTTATTAATGAGGCTAGAATAATTTTTAGTTTGAAGAATTTAATGAAGTGGTTTAGGTGAGCTTGACACTTAAGTTAATTTAAGTGTTAAATTAAAGCATAAAAGGATTTAAGTGGCACAATTGGCTTGGTGCGTCTAGGGGTGTTACAAATTGGTATCAGAGCCCGGTTCAAAACTCGGCTTTGAGGGTTTTGGGCCTAAAAACATTTTTCTTAAGATGGGCTTTTCAAAAATATAGGCTTTCATAAATTTTTCAGGTTTATTCTGGCATGGCACCTGTATCTCCGACCCGAAGTCCACCAGGTAAGTACCTCTAACTTCTGAAGTGATTTGTAATTGTGAACTTGATGAGCAATATGGGAACGTAGATTAGTAGATTAGGGCTATTGAACCCTAGGACTAGTCTACTCAAACACATGCATAAGACTTAAAAACAACCGAACAAACCTGTGACTAAGTCGCCGAGCTAGGGTGTGGTAACATTTGTGCCCATGTCTAGGAGTGGATTCGGTAAGAGCTTGGTATTTAAGCAGTCCTAGCAACTCACCTCCTCTTTACTCGAATCCTACCTGGTGCGTAGCTACGGTTCACCCTAACCAAGAGGACTTATTCACGGGCTAAACTCGATAACTAAAACCCGAAAGGGACTAGCCATGCAGTTTTATAAAAACTCTAAGTTTTGAATTACTAGATTACCCTTTTAATCTGTACAAATTATTTTGAAGACATTTCTCAAAATTATTTCGATTTACAAAATTACGAAAATACCCCTGGTTGTAAAATTACTAAAATGCCCTTGGTTTATAAAATTACCATACTACCCACGACTTTTGTAAAAACGTTCTTACTTTACAAAAATACCAAAAAATTTTATTTTACAAAATAGTAAAATACCCTGATTTGGGAAAATTTATTAAAATGCCCCTGACTTCCAAAATTACTGAGATAACCCCTGATTTCCAAAATTTCTACAATATCTTGATTTGGAAAAATTTTCTTTCAAATTACCCATGAATTTGGAAAATTTCGGAATGACTTTTGTGATTTTCAAATTGACCCCGATTTATTATCAAAATACCCTTATAGGACGAATGACAAAGTTACCCCTGGGTTGGAACGGACAGAAATGTCCATAGAAGTGTGTTGAAAGTTGTTGATGATTGCATGTAACTCTCTGAACTAGAGTAGTGAACTTGAACTGAACTTTTGTGTGATCGAAAGAACTACTTCTAAATACTTTATTTCATAAAAATTGTTTGCGGTTAATAAGTGGAACAAAATTCTGATGCATAAAACTTCTTAATCAGATTAAAACGCGACGTTAGAAATGAGTTCTAGGGGATGTGGTCGTCGTGGACGTAGTAGAGGTAGAATGGCAGTATCGGAACCGGTAGGGTCGGGCCATGAGTTAGAAAGTGAAGTTCCGCTGCCAGCAGTGGGGGCGGAGGATCAAGATCAGATAGGAGGCGATGACGCAGTATCGCGGGCTATGTTGCGAGTGCTCGAGCGAGTGGCAGGAGCTAGTGTAGGAAGCGGAGCTCGAAAGTCAGTGTCGGAGCTACTCAGGTCGAACGGGGCTGAAGTTTTTAGAGGAATATCTGGAGTAGCTCTGAATGTGGCGGAGTATTGGATAGAAGCAGTCGAAAGAATAATGGACGATTTGGACTGTACCAATGAGGAAAAGCTGAAAGGTGCTGTTTCGTTGCTCCGGGACGAAGCTTATCGATGGTGGCTCACTGTCAGACAAGGTGTTCCGACAGATCGATTGGATTGGGATTATTTTAAGGTTAAATTTGAAGGAAAGTATGTTGGAGCCAGCTACTTGGACTCGCAAAGAAAGGCGTTTCTCAACTTGGTGCAAGGAAGTATGTCGGTAGCAGAGTACGAAGTAGAATTTGTGCGATTAAGTCAGTACGCCAAAGGGATCGTGACCACTGATTATGAAAGGTGTGTCCGGTTCGAAGATGGGTTACGAGATGAGTTGCGAATGTTGATTGCTCCGCAAAGAGAAAGGGACTTTGCTGTTTTAGTGGAGAAAGCTCGGATCGCTGAAGAAGTTAAGAGGACTGTAAGGGAGAACCGAGAAAAGGATAGGAATTGGAACAAGAGGAGTTTTGGCCCAGCAAAATCGCCGGAAGACTTTCAGAAAAGACTGAGGGTCGAGAATTCTGTGCGTGCACCTGTACCAGTTGTTGAGAATTGGAATCGTTTATGTGCTCAGTGTGGGAGAACTCACACAGGAGAATGTTGGGGTAATAGTAAGGAATGTTTCCGGTGTGGATCTAAGGCTCATTTGGTTAAGAATTGCCCTCAAACAATGAAGGTTCGTGGTCCAAACCATGTAGGAAATGGTTCTGGCCGAGATCGTGGAACACCCGGTAGAGGTGCTGAAGGTTCGGATGTGGGACAACCAAGGATGTGATAACGGGTAAGTTCTTTGTTATGCTTTAGAGATAGCTCATTCTTGTGTTGCTTGTGAAGTGCTTGAAACCTTGAGTGTGAACTTGGAGACTGTGCCTTGAAGGTAAGATAGTTTTATTAAGATCAGAGTGCGCAGCAAGAGCGTAGTGTGGTGAGATAGGATGTTCGACTGTTAGTTAGTTGGAAATTTCGAGGACGAAATTTCTTTAAGGAGGGTAGAACTATAATATCCCAAAATTGGGCCTAGTAGGATTGGGCCGATTGGGCCTGGGCTTTAGGAAAATTTTGAGTATTATTTTATTATTTGTGTTAGCTCGGGTATGAATTATGTATGTTTAGTATAGTCTTGTGAGGGCTTGATTTTATTAATGAGGCTAGAATAATTTTTAGTTTGAAGAATTTAATGAAGTGGTTTAGGTGAGCTTGACACTTAAGTTAATTTAAGTGTTAAATTAAAGCATAAAAGGATTTAAGTGGCACAATTGGCTTGGTGTGTCTAGGGGTGTTACAACAAGTCCGTCTATATTGGACTTACAGTTTCTGGCAGACTGTTATCTTAATAACCGTTCTAGTTTCTAGGCTTCCTTATATGACAGTTCCCTATGGAAATTTTCTTTGTTAGATATTTTTGTAGGATCACCTGTACACCCCATAATGCAGCAAAAAAATAAATTCGGCAATCATATCTAGGGATCCATGTGCAAGGAATGAATCGGGGTGAAAAGGGTATGAACGATTACCTTTAATCATCTGAAAGATTGAATAAACAGATTACTCTGTTGTATGTCGATTCCAAGCCGCTACGAAAAGTTTTAGCCTTTACGTAATCCACCCAGTGTGACAACGAACGGGAAGCACTCTCTAAAAGTTTTTCAGAGGGAAAAAAAATCTTTTGACGACTACTAGACCTCACACACTTTATTTTTCGAGTATATAAGGTTTTATTAAAAACCCTATATTTCCTAATTCGGAATAATTGATATTTTTTTATATAAATCAAATCATAACAATTAACCGAATATAATAATTATAATTAACATAATTATAATAATGTTTTACTCAAAAAATTACAATTATAGTAATTATAATAATATTTGATCCTAAATTATAATTGCAATAATTATAACAAGGATTTCGGTAAATTACTTTTAGTTAAATTTTATACGAATCAAATTCATATATTAATTTAACCATATTTTTCATTATTTGTACAACATACCTGTACATATAATTCCTTTGTTATTTAACAATCCAATTGAATTAATTCTATAATCAATTTAATTCATGTGACAACTAAATTCAATTCCAACTATATTTGGATTCCATTCGTTTCAACCATAGGGTGTGACCCTGTAGGTTTTTGTAACATTAGTAGTAATACTAGAACGATTTTAATATTACAAACAATAAGTGGCATCTAGCAATGCATCATTGCTACCTAAGTTACAAGAAGTCATGATTCGACAGAACCTTTATGTGATTAACCCTTCATGTATTAAATCCTTTTGTCCTTTATATCTAGAATGGACACAAGTCATGGAATAGTCACACTTGCATAGCCCATCTAATGTTTCTTGATAACCTAAGTAGACTGTGAAAAACAAATAAGTATGATATCTCATATCAACTTATTCGAGCATGGCCATGCATTTCTAGTCTCAGTCAATCAAGTGGCCTAGAATATTGCTCCCATTATGTGGGGGGGACAAATTTTATATTGATCAACCATATCCCGCTACATAGATTGTGGTATATCCAACATCAACATTTATAGAACAACCAATTACAGTGGACTTTGACTGTATCAAAATATCTGACTCATGATGTTGGGATAATAATGATCTCAAGTCTAAGAATCGTATACATAGTAATCACTATGAGTAATGTTGTGACTATTACATAATAATCCAAGAAACATACTCATAATGGGTCAATCCAATATGTTGTTCTCTAACACACATACTCATGTATTGATTTTGACAACTCATGTCAATGACAACACTTTGTCATCAATAAACTACACGTTAGTCTTAATGCATTATTGTTGTCCAAGCCCAAAATAATACTCGACTAAGGACCTTTTAAGAATAATCATACTATTCTCAGGAAATTATTATAAAATAGTTTATTTATATACACGAAAAATAAACTAAAATAGTAATGGTTATGCCTTATATTAATAAACAAGGTAATATAAGTATGTTATTACAATCATCTCATGATTGGTCATTGGGCATACTTTAACAATTTTCACTATATATTTTCCTTAGAGAGAAATAGTCTTCACAAACATATTTGTCACCTGAATTATCCGTCTTAGTAACTCTTCCTATCAATGGGTTCTAACTGACCCCTCTTTACCCAATAAACTATGCGAGTTACTTGTGATCAAATTTCTAGCTTACCAAGTTTCTCTGAGCACCTTCTGGCATTTCTTAATAGCGTATCCTCATCCGTGATCCTCAGAACTCTTCTTCCATTTGCCTGTACACTAGTCACTACCGTCACATCTTTTCCCATGTCTAATTCTTACTAGGTTAACACCCAAATACCTTATCAACTTCCATGACTACTATTCTGGTATACTATTCACTTTTCTACTGCCTTTGTCTTGTTCAACAAAATTCTTGAGAATTTGCTTGCTAATTATTACTCACCTTTACAAGCATTTTCCTCTAACCTAATTTCCTATATTCATGTTTTCCATAATTATTGTCTTGGCAGTCTACCATGTTTTAAGCCCTAATCGCTTACCTCGTGTTTAATGTTTCGGTAGAGTTTCACATTTTAAATGTCCCGAAGAACTCTCTGTACTACCACAATCGAGCTATGGTCTTAAACATACCCCCATGTTTACTATCCTCGCGGACTACCCCATATTTATTGTCCCAACGGACTCTATTGGTTGTCATAGCTAAGATATGGTCTTATACTTTATAATCCCATGATTAATGTCATGGTAGGCTTCCCCATTTTTAATGTCCCACTAGACTACCCCGTGTTTACTGTCCCAGCAGACTCCATTGGTCACCATAGTTGAGCTATGGTCTTACACCCTTACCCTCTTATAAGTGTCGTCCTGAAGGACCTTACCATCATCGTGGTATCGCCCTATAGAGGCTACTGGTCGTCATCACAGTGTTGCTCTATGGAACCTAAATATTTTTGTCACGATGTCACTGAGAAGGATTGGTCGTCATCATTCCTTTTTACATTTTACCTTGATGCCCGAACAACGAAGTGTCCCCTCCCACAAGGCCTAGAACTTTGCACATCACGGTTTGCACCTAGCAACACCGTATGATAGAATCTTAATGAAATTCCAATTTCTCGATTCATCTACCCGTTCCTCCATTTCACCATTTCTATACCTGGATTATCGAACACTCTAGTGTCCCCTCTGTAAGGCTCGGAGCTTCGCACATCACGATTTGCACGCAACAACACCGTATGGCGGTAGACAGAAACCCAATTTCCCAAATCCTAACTCTATCTATCCCGTCAACTCTTTACCCTCATTGGCCCACAATTAATACACAAGCAAGCATAGGCATAATAATACATAACAATATGAAGCACGCCAAACTTATATACAGATTATCACAACCATTTTATGTATATCGACATACTTGCGGTACTCAATTATCCTTCATCCTTATGCATGCTTAGCATTTCACAATCAGCAGAGATCATACATCATCGCAGACTCTTACTGAACTCGACACAAAACTCATGCCAATCATACAATATTCCTATGAATAGAGCATAGAAAATCACCTTATACTTCTTTGCCGCACCAGCTTAGCTTTTCCAAACGCCAATGCTTCCATCCTTCTAGCAGCTAAGCAGTATAACCAAACTCATGAGTTAAACTCAATATTTTTACCAAAAAACTCAAATTTCCAAAAACATGCCGAACCCCTAAAAAGGTTTCTAAAATTTCTTAACTTCATTTTCTTAATCTTACGTATACCAAAGGACTTGGAGCCTTACTAGCTTACTAGATTCTCTATTCTTCCGACCCAAACCACTTGATCATCACTCCATGCAGAGCTTCCATGGCTATCTCTTATTCAGAGCAACCAAGGAAGAAGATGAAGAAGAGGAGAGAATGAAACAAGATTGAGAAGAAATCTCCTTGGGAAATCATTTGCCAGCTATTTATAGCCTTTCACGCACGATTCTCAACCCTATAGAAGCTATCCATTGGTAATCATTTTGTCTCCTACTGAGGAACCAGTTGGTTTTAATCCAACCTAACCAGAATTGGGTTTCAATCATTATCAAAATCAATCACTTAGCTTTTCTTGAGTTTTTCAGTAGAGACCACCAACTTACGACTTTTTCAATTTAAACCTCAATTGTTCCTAATTTTCGAATTTAGAGATCACCAACTTATGACTTCTTTCAATGTAACAAGAAATGTTTTAATTTAGTTTATTTTATTTTGTTTCGTTTAGTTTTCTTTAGGATAAGCAAAGACTTAAGTGTGGGGGTAGTAGACCTACCGTTAAATGTAGTAGTTATTTCAATCTATTTCCGCACTTAAGGAGCTTGTTTTCTAGCCAATTTACTATTTTGTATTATATTTTTGGTATTTAGTAGTTAAGATTAAATATTATTAAAATAATTATTTTTAACATATCTTATTAGTGTTGTGACCTATTAAGCCGACACGGGCCTTATGTAGTGCTAATATGTTAAATTGAGTGTGTAGGATGATGGATTATAGACCCTATTGATGTGGGAGCAAGAAATGAGTGACGCACAAGTTTCCAGAGTCGTCAAAGCCTAAATTGAAACCAAGAAGGCACAATTTACTCGTCGTTTCGTGCCATACAAGGCCTATGGCGTGTCATAGGTCAGAGTAATGCCCAAGGATACCAAGGCTATTTTCGTTCGCACAATCAAATTTATAAAAAGACCTAGGACGTGCAAAATACCTAATTAGGTCTTCCAACACTCCTATAAATAAGACCTTAGGGGTTTGACGTAACTAATTCGTCTTAGACGCAATAAATAGACCTAGTAGTTTAGGAGTAGGACTAGATTTAGTTTTCTTTCGACTTTCCTAAACTCTTTGTTTTTCCTCTTGGAATCAGTTTTGATCCAAAAGCTCTTTTATATTAGTAAAGTATTTTAGTTTATTTCTTATTTGCAAGTGACAATATTAGATTTTCCAATCGCGAGATTTACTACTCCATTCTCCATTTGACATCAATCCTAGGATTATTCTAATATATTTTCTCTTTCGATTCAGTCAATTTCTTTGCATGTTTTGTTTAATTGAGATTAAGATCATGAATAACATGAATGACTAAATCCCTTAGGGGGAGATTAATGAGTGGACGAGGATGTGATTAATAGAAGATTTAGGGTTTCTTAAGAGGATTATTTACTATAGATTATGCGTTCTTCAACCCTAGACCTGACAACCCTAGGAAGTAATCATAGGTGAGACGAGATCGAGAGATAAGTCGAGTAAATCATAGTTTATCCTGATTGAGAAAGTTAGTTCAGAAGAAAAGCGAGTTTCAACCAATCAATTAAATAGTTTAAGATTAGGAGGTAATAATTGGTTAATCAGTAGTTAAGCCACCCTAAACCCTAATTCGAAGTTAATTATAAACCCTGAAATGAGTTAGTCTTCTTGATTCATTTTATTGGTTTAAGTTATTTGTTAATTTTCTTGTTATTTTCTTTTAGTTACTTAATTTCTCTTACTGGTCTTTTTTATGATTTTTCGTAATATAGGAATTAATTACTATTTAGACCTATTGTTGTAAAAAGGTTTTTATAAAGTTATTCCATCATCCCTTGGGTACGATCCTTGATTGTACTAGAAACAACATATGTTTTCTTCCTACTTATTGGTTAATATGTTCCCATTTAGTTATCTTCAGCATACATTTTAGCATTTTCAGTTTAGTAAATTGCATGTTATAACCCAGTGAATCCTAGCCTATTTTATCCTTAATTTTGCTATCTTTCAGCACTAATGTCGCAGCATTAGTTAATTCCAGATTGTGTTAAGAATTGTCGCTACAGTTAACAGATGTCTGATAAGAGCCAACCATGAGTGAGCTTTCTGGTATAACTGCCCTGTACGTACAAGTACAGAAGAATCCTGACGGAAGGACACCTATACAGTTGAGGAGAACATTAAAGGTTGACGTGAGAGGAGGAAGGAATAACTTTTGCAAAACCACCATTCTCTTACCTTTTTTTGAAGCTTGCGACCATGGTAGCTTGAGCCTCCTACGAGTAAGCCAACATGAAGACTGATGCAGATCCATTCCTGACGAGGAAATCTAAGTGCAGAACAAGGATAAATGGAGAGATCCAGTCGAGTAGCTTAGGAATAGTATTCTCCATTCGATTATTTCTTATTTCTTTGAAAACGCTGGTGATTATTCTATGTTTTCTACTGTATGGAAGTACAATGAATGCTTTGTTAAATATTTTCTTATTAAATCTTTTTTTATTGTTTAATCTTGGGGGTTTGAATGTTCTAAACACACAAGTGTTTTTGCAGTCACTAAAATTGGAAGGTGCGATGACAGTTTGAGCTAATAAGCATTTCAGCGGAAGTTGAGTAAAGACTAAAGGAATTTTGTCCACTTGTTCTTAATAGTGCCATATTGCTATCATCAGAAGGTGAGGTTAATGTGCATGGTAAGTCCCAGATTAAATAAAAGAGTGGCATCTGTAAGATATACATGAATTTTTTTTTTTGCATCGACAATCACCTATCTTTTATACCTTGTGATTACTGAGTATATTGCTAAAGATTCATGTTGGGGATCCTAGTTTATCAGTAACATATTTTATTTCATTGTTTTTAAGATATTTGTAACACTTCTCACCCGTATTCAACGTTGGAATAGGGTTACAAGGTATTACTAATCAACTCACAACACATATAGCATACATTTATGCAACAATAAGCATTCATTCTCATAAATCATTCAACACAATCACATTGTCCCTTATATGGGCCTACGAGGCATTAAATATGCTTTAGAAATGGTTCAGGACTAAACCGATATCATACAAAAATTTTGGAAACTTGGAAAATTTTCTTGTAAACAAGGGTCACACGCCCGTGTGAACAGGCCGTGTGCCTCACACGGCTAGTAGACACGCCCGTGTCTCGGGCCGTGTGAAAACAGGGCATACATACTGACTTGGGTCACACGGTCGACCACACGCCCGTGTGTCTAGCTCGTGTACCCTTCGAAGTGGCCACACACCCCCGTGTGCCAAGCCGTGTGTTACGCCGTGCCAAACCTGTTGGGTATACTAACTTATGCAACACGGCCAAGTCACATGCCCGTGTGCTAGGCCGCTTGCCATTTATGGTGGTATACTGACTTGTACCACACGACCAGTCACACTCTCGTGTGTGAGACCGTGTGGAGCATACTGACTTCAATTTAATTTCAACACCAGGGGACACACAACCATGTAACATGACCATGTGTCACACACGGCTAAGACACATGCCTGTGTCTCTGCCCGTGTGGACAAAAATAGGACATTTGCAAGGCCAATTTGCCACCCCATTTTGCACATACCTACATAAGTACAAATAGTACCATTTCAAGGCACAATATGCAGCCAAATCAATCCCAATTCATGCACATTTCATGCTATACAATTACAACCATTTCACTTACTCAAATATAAACCAAAACAACATCAACAATACAGTTAGCTTACCATGATTCACATATATGATTCAATTTACTAATTCATTTCAAATATGCATTATCAAGCATTAATTCACGAACACATAACTTCCAAATTATCAACTTCAATCACCTAGCATAAGTCAATTTACCAAACTCAAAATAGAACCATTTGCACATTTATAACATTATCATGTTCATCATTTTATGCCAACCCAAATGGCCAAAATACATATTCACCAAACATACCAAAATGACACAAGCCTATATATGCCATATATCATATTTACACAACTCAAAGTACCAAATAGATGTCCGATAGTGCGATGAAGTTCCTGGCGATCCTCGGTTCTAAGCTAGCTTCGATTAACTATAAAACATAGAAGAAATTAAACAAAGTAAGCTATAAAGCTTAGTAAGTTCATATGCAAATATGAAATAATCTTAATATTTATTAGCATTTTTCAAAACGGATAACATAATTAGCATTTAGAGCATTAATCAACACATTAACATATAGTTAAACCACATAGTAACTCATAAGTCCTCAACATCTTCTAACACATTACTTGAGCAGTTTTCCATACATACCTGTACTGATACTTATCTATCTCTCGACAATTCTCTTATCAAACCACTTTGGATTATAAATACTTATAATACAAGTTCATCGATTATCCGATGCCATAGTCCAACTATGGTCTTATACATGCATTGCTAAGGCCCTGTCATGGTCTTACATTCATATGCCATAACCCAGTTGTGGTCATATTTTTCGATTTACCATAGCCCAGCTATGGTCTTATTCCGCAATTCGTATGCTTAAACCATACATTTAGATTCAATATTTCCAAATTTAAGTAATAGAATACATACAATCTCAATTCTATCCATCAATTAAACAATTGCACAATTAAAATCAATTATACGAACTTAAATCGTATAAGGATTTGACGAAACAGACCAACTACTCGATAACCTTGCTTTTCCCCTGATCTAAATCCGAATTCTTTCTTTCTTGATCTATATGAATTCAAAATTAACTTATTCAATCACTTATTCTTTCAATTTAGTCCATAACACACATTTAAGTATATTTTCATATTAACCCCTAAACTTTCATATTTTTACAATTTAGTCCTTATTTCACAAATGCACAAAATTCACATAATTTCATTAAACCCAAACTTGGCCAAATTACCATAGTACCCCTAGTAGCCCAAAAATTTCATTTATTTCATATTTCAAACTAAAATCATTAAACAGACGAAAACGCTTACATTAAGCACCAAAGTAACTGAAAGCTTCAAGCCTTAAATGGTGTTCTTTCCTCTTGAACTTTAAAAATTGAAGAAGATGGAAGCAATTAAAATTTGTTTGTTTTATTTAATTAATCTTTAATAAATAAATTACCATTTTAACCTTAATGATAACCTTTAAAAATCACTTAATGCTTGTCCATCTTTGTCCACTCATAATTAAAATGGTCTAATTACCATTTAAGGACCTTAAATTTAAGGTTCTACAGCTATTAGACACCTTTAGCTAATAGAACTCAAGTTCTATGCTTTACGCAATTTAGTCCTTTTTATCAAATTAACTATTCAAACGATAAAATTTCTTCACGAAACTTTCACACATACATTCAGTCATGCTGTAAACCTTAAAATAATAATAAAATAAATAGTTTGACCTCGAATTTGTGGTCCCAAAACCACTATTCTAATTTGATCAAAACCGGGCTGTTACAACTCTCCTCCCCTTAGGGATTTTCGTCCCCAAAAATCTTACCAGAGAATAGGTTTGGGTATTGTTTTCTCATAGCATCCTCGGGTTCCCATGTAGCTTCTTCAACTCCATGTCGATGCCATAATACTTTTTCTAATGCTATTCTTTTATTTCTCAACTCTTTGATCTCACGAGCTAAAATTTGAATCGGTTCTTCACTGTATGATAAATCTATCTGCATCTCAACTTCAGTTGGAGAAATAACGTGCGATCGATATCTTTGTAGCATCGATACATGAAACATATTATGTATTTTCTCTAACTCAGATGTTAAATATAGTCGATATGCCACTGGCCCAACTCACTCAATAATCTCATACGTTCTGATGAATCGCAGACTCAATTTTCCTTTCCGACCAAACCGCAATATCTTTTTCCACGGTGACACTTTCAAAAACACTTTATCCCCGATCTGGAACTCAATATCTTTCCATTTCAAGTCTGCGTACGATTTCTGTCGATCCGAAGCTACTTTCAAACTATCATGAATCACTTTCACTTTTTCTTCTGTTTCTCTGATCAAATCAACCCTATGAATCTTATTCTCACTAAGCTCAGTCCAGTACAACGGTGTTCTATATTTACGACTCTATAGAGCTTCGTATGGTGCCATTTTTATACTCGATTGGAAGCTATTATTGTAAGAAAATTCAATCAACAATAGATATTTCTCTTAGCTACTTTCAAACTCAAGAATGTAACAACGCAACATATCCTCAAGTATTTGAATAACTCGTTCAGATTAACCATACGTTTGTGGGTGAAACGCAGTGCTAAAATGCAGCTTAGTGCCCAAAGCTTCTTGTAATTTATTCCAAAATCTTGATGTAAACCTCAAATCTCTATCCAAAACAATAGATAGGGGAACATCATGTAATCTCACAAATTCAGAAATATATTACTCAACTAATTTATCAAGCGAGAAATCTGTATGTACCGCAATGAAATGAGCTAATTTCATCAATCTATCAACATCAACGTAGATCGCATCTCTCTTTTTCGGAGATAAGGGCAAACCCGGTACGAAATCCATTGTTACTCTATCCCACTTCCACTTAGGAATCATAATAGACTGTAATAAACCTGACGGCACTTGTTGCTCAGCTTTGAATTCCTGACAAATCAAACATTTCAAAACAAATTCAGAGATATCACGTTTCATGTGTGTTCAAAGCACGCAAAGTAAATAAGGACTTTCGGCTCAAAGCATCAGCAACAACATTAGTTTTCCTCGGATGATAGTCAATCACTAATTCATAGTCTTTTAACAACTCCAACCATCTTCGCTATCGCAGATTCAAATCTTTCTGAGTCATCAGATATTTCAAACTTTTGTGATCGCTATAAACATGGCATTTCTCACCAAACAAATAATGACGCCAAATTTTCAATGCGAACACAATTGCGACTAACTCTAGATCGTGCGTTGCATAATTCTTTTCATGCTGCTTCAACTGTCTCGAGGCATAAGCTACAACTTTGCCTTCCTACATCAAAACACAACCTAGGCCATTTAACGACGCATCACTGATAATTACGAATTCTTTACCCGACTCAAGCCGAACTAACACTAATGCCTTTGCCAATAATGCTTTGAATTGATCAAAACTTTGTTGACATTTCTTGGGCCATTCAAACTTCACATCTTTCTGTAGTAATCTAGTCATCGGTGTAGCAATCATCGAAAACCCTTTAACAAAGCGTCGATAGTAACCAGCCAATCCCAGAAAACTTCTAACCTCAGATACATTTCTAGGTGGTTTCCAATCAATAATTGCAGAAATCTTGCTCAGATCAACTAGAATACCATCCGCCGAGACAATATGTCCTAAAGATCCAACTTCTCAGAGCTAGAACTCACATTTGCAGAATTTAGCATACATTTGCTTATCTCTCAAGGTTTGCAATACAATCGTCAAATGCTCGGCATGTTTAGACTCATCTCTTGAATAGATCAGAATGTCATCAATGAACACAATAACAAATCTGTCTAAATACGGTCTAAAAATTCGATTCATCAAATCCATAAAAATGGTAGGAGCATTAGTCAAACCAAAAGGCATAACAAGGAATTCATAATGTTCATACCTCGTTCTAAATGTAGTTTTCGGTACATCTGAGTCTTTAACTCTCAACTGATAATAACTTGATCTCAAATCAATCTTTGAAAACATTGTTGCACCTTTCAATTGATCAAATAAATCATCTACACTTGGCAACTGATACTTATTCCTTATCGTAACTTTGTTGAGCTGACGATAGTCTATACACATTCTCATTGACCCGTCTTTCTTTCTAACAAACAATATTGGGAGCCATTCTGTATGAAGCTATTGATATCGTCGTTGTTCCCAGTACTAATTCAATGCCAAAATCAACCTCTCTGATAGGTGGTAAACCCGGTAACTCTTCAGGAAATACATTTGGATATTTGCACACAACTGGTACTAATTCAATCTTTGTTTCTTTCACTTCTGTATTAAGAATATAGGCAAGATAAGCTTCACACCCCTTTCTCACAAATCTCTGAGCTAACATAGATGAGATCACAACTGGAAAACTATTTAGATCATCTGATTCAATCTCATTATTCTGACATTTCAATTCAACTATCTTTCGTCTACAATTCACTATAGCCTCATGCTTCGTTAGCCAATCCATACCCAGAATCATATCAAATTCATCAAATGGCAACAACATCAGATTAGCCGAAAAATAGAAATCCTGATACATTAACAGAAAATTCTTGCAGACTTTGTCAACCAAAACACATTTTCCTAAGGGGTTCGATACTCTAATCACAAATTTAGTAGACTCTATAGATAAAGTCTTACTAGATACCAAATTCATACATATATAAGAATGAGTTGATCCTGGATCTATCAATGCAATCACATTAGTATCATAGAGAGTGAAAGTACCGGTGATAACATCTGGAGGTGATGCTTCTTCGCAAGTGTGAATAATGTAGGCTCTAGCAAGTGCTCTGGCCTCGGATCCCATAATAGTATCTCGTGTCGCACCTTACCACCACTCATATTTCCAACATTATGGAATGGTCTTCCTCTCGCAATCGTGCTGCTTTGTCTTGCACTCTGAGATTTATCTTTCTCATCTAACTCAGGACAATCTCGAATGAAGTGTTCGTGCGATCCACATATAAAATAGGCTTTATCATTCAATCTACACTCTCTAAAATGTCATTTTCCACATCGTCCACATTTAGGTTTATTCGGTTTAACATTACCCACACTTGTCACTGACACAGCTAGAGTTTTTGAACTCGTAAATTACATCCCACGATCTCTATTAGAGTACTCTATTAGTGCATTTGATCTACTATATGAATCGCGGGATTTTTTTGATGAAGAGTGATAGGGTTTATTCATCAATCTCTTTCTCGGATCTCTAGCTTCCGAATCAGCCTTTCTCTTTTCTTTGCCCAGTTCTTCAGCATTGCAAGCACGTTCGACTAACACAACGAATTCTTTTAAATCCAATATCCCGACCAGAAGTTTAATATCTTCATTCAGCCCATCAACAAAACGCTTCACAATATCTCTTTAGTATAAACATATTCTCGAGCATACTTGCTCAACCGTACAAATTCTCTTTCATATTCAGTTACAGTCATAGACCTTGTTTCAATTCTAAAAATTCTTTATGCTTTTCGTCAAGGAATCGTTGATTGATGTATTTCTTCCGAAACTCTGTCTGAAAGAATTCCTAGATCACTCACTCTTTCGGCACTACCGACACTAAAGTATTCCACCAATGATACGCAGAGTCTCTCAGAAGAGAAATAGCACACTTTAAGCATTCAGCTGGCGTACACGAAAGTTCATCAAACACTCAGATAGTATTTTCAAGCCAGAACTCAGCTCTTTCAGGATCATCATCAATATTAGCCCTAAACTCTTCAGCCCTGTGTTTACAGATCTTATCAACTGGAGGCTTATTCAATCTTAAAAGCTTGACTCCCTGAGGAGCTACAGGTACAGCTTAGGAAATAGGAGGGGGTGGAGGTTGTTGAGTAGTTGGATTTGTTCGGACGTATTGATTGAACCACTCATTCATCATCTAGAAAAAGGCTTCTTTAGCCTCACCTCCGTTACTACTAGACACGGGTCTAGATTCAGAAGGCACTGTCCCTTGAGTGGGAGCGGGCGCATTACTCTCTACATCATCAGCTATCGCTCATTTAGAATCCATTACTTTTCGCAAACACAATTTAAGCTGTCAGGAATCATCATACTATCACAGGTTATATATGGCATGTATAGCTAGACTGCCACACATGTTACATTAGCCCTAGAATGGACTAAACCGTAGCTCTGATACCAAAATGTAATACCTCTCACCCGTATTCAACACCAAAATAGGGTTATGAGGTATTACCAATAAATTCATAACACATATAGCATACATTTATGCAATAATAAGCATTCATTCTCATAAATCATTCAACACAATCACATTGTCCATTATAAGGGCCTACGAGGCCATAAACATGCTCTAGAAATGGTTCAGGACTAAACTGGTATCATACAAAAATTCTGGAACCTTGGGAATTTTTCTTGTAAACAAGGGTCACACGTCCGTGTGAGCAGGCCGTGTGCGTCACACGGCTAGTAGACACGCCTTTGTCTTAGGCCATGTGAAAACAGGGCATACATACTGACTTGGGTCACACGGCCGACCACACGCCTGCGTGTTTAGCCCGTGTACCCTTTGAAGTGGCTACACACGCCCGTGTGCCAAGCCGTGTGTTACGCCGTGCCAAACCTGTAGGGTATACTAACTTATGCAACATGGCCAAGTCACACGCCTGTGTGCTAGGCCGTGTGCCATTTAGAGGGTATACTGGCTAGTACCACACGGCCAGTAACACGCCCGTGTGTGAGACCATGTGGAGCATACTGACTTCAATCTAATTTCAACACCAGGGGACACATGGCCGTGTAACATGACCGTGTGTCACACACGGCTCAGACACATGCCCATGTCTCTACTCGTGTGGACAAAAATAGGCCATTTGTAAGGCCAATTTGCCACCCCATTTTGCACATACCTACATAAGTACAAATGGTACAATTTCAAGGCACAATATGTAGCCAAACCAATCCCAATTCATGTACATCTCATGCTATACAATTACAACCATTTCACTTACTTAAATATAAACCAAAACAATATCAACAATATAGTTAACTTACCATGATTCACATATATAGTTCAATTTACTAATTCATTTCAAATATGCATTATCAAGCATTAATTCACAAACATTAATTTACAAACACATAACTTCCAAATTATCAACTTCAATCACATAGCATAAGTCAATTTACCAAACTCAAAATAGAACCATTTGCACATTTATAACATTATCATGTTCATCATTTTATGCCAACCCAAATGGCCAAAATACATATTCACCAAACCTACCAAAATGACACAAGCCTATACATGCCATATACCATATTTACACAGCTCAAAGTACCAAATAGATGTCCGATAGTGCGATGAAGTTCCTGACAATCCCCAGTTCTGAGCTAGCTTCGATTAACTATAAAACATAGAAGAAATTAAACAAAGTAAGCTATAAAGCTTAGTAAGTTCATATGTTAATATGAAATAATCTCAATATTTATTATCATTTTCAAAACGGATAACATAATTAGCATTTAGAGCATTAATCAGCAAGTTAACATATAGTTAAACCACATCGTAACTCATAGGTCCTCAACATCTTCTAACACATTACTTGAGCAGTTTTCCATACATACCTGTACTGATACTTATCTATCTCTCGACAATTCTCTTATCAAACCACTTTGGCTTATAAATACTTATGATACAAATTCATCAATTTTTCGATGCCATAGTCCAACTATGGTCTTATACATACATTGCCAAGGCCCTGTCGTGGTCTTACATTCATATGCCATAACCCGGTAATGGTTTTATTTTCTGATTTGCCATAGCCCAGCTATGGTCTTATTCCGCAACTCGTATGCTTAAACCATACATTTAGATTCAATATTTCCAAATTTAAGTAATAGAATACATTCAATCTCAATTCTATCCATCAATTAAACAATTGCACAATAAAATTCAATTATACGAACTTACCTCGTGTAAGGATTTGACGAAACGGACCAACTACTCGATAACCTTGCTTTTCCCCCGATCTAAATTCGAATTCTTTATTTCTTAATCTATATGAATTCAAAATTAACTTATTCAATCACTTATTCTTTCAATTTAGTCCATAGCACACATTTAAGTAAATTTGCGTATTAACCCCTAAACTTTCACATTTTTACAATTTAGTCATTAATTCACAAATGCACAAAATTCACATAATTTCATTAAACCCAAGCTTGGCCAAATTACCATAGTACCCCTAGCAGCCCAAAACTTTCATTTATTTCACATTTTAACAACTCAATTTGCATATTTCACAATTTAATCCCTTTTTGACATTTTCACTAAAAATCACTTAACAAAACATGTATATATATCAACAAGCATTCATAATTTATCAAGAAACTTAAAGACACATTCCTATTCACCAATCGCATCATTCAAAATCTTTAACAGTTTTGTAAATTAGTCCCTAGGCTAGCTTAACCTAGCTGAAACGATCTCAAAAACGTATAAATCATTAAAACAAGACGAAAACGGACTTACAATTAAACACCAAAGTAACTAAAAGCTTCAAGCCCTAAATGGTGCTATTTCCTCTTAAATTTTGGCAATTGAAGAAGATGGAAGCAATTAAAATTTTTTTGTTTTATTTAATGAACCTTTAATAAATAAATTACCATTTTAACCTTAATGATAAGCTTTAAAAATCACTTAATGCTTGTCCATCTTTGTCCACTCACAATTAAAATGGTCTAATTACCATTTAAGGATCTTAAATTTAAGGTTCTATAGCTATTAGACACCTTTAGCTAATAGAACTCAAGTTTTACGCTTTACGCGATTTAGTCCTTTTTATGAAATTAACTATTCAAACGATAACATTTCTTCACGAAACTTTCACACATACATTCAATCATGTTGTAAACTTTAAAATAATAATAAAATAACTATTTTGACCTCATATTTTTGGGCCTAAAACCACAATTCTGATTTGACCAAAAACGGGCTGTTACAATATTTCTCTGACAATTACCCACCCAATTTAATTCAATTTTTTTGCTATTGTTTCAACATTAATTCACAAAAAACTATCGTCCTTGTGGGATCGATATTCGACAGACTCATATCTGTCTACTATACTTGCATCGACAATGTACGCTTGCACATTTTTGCTATGACGTTAATAGCCAATCAAGTTTTTGGCGCCATTGTCGGGGAATGGCATTTGTTTGATGTTTATTTTTGTTCTTGTGTGTTTTTCACTTTGTTTTCCTTATATAATATTTAGCATTCACTAACTTTTTTTTGTCTTTGTTGCTATTTTCCAATTTCATTTTAGGTGTTTTATGACCCGAAGCAATTCAGATTTTCTTACTGATTTTGATCTAGAAATTGAAAGAATTGTTCGGAGAAGTCTTCAAGAATAGAGAAATATGGATTTATCAGGGGACAATGTAGCTATACCCCTGATGCGCAAGTAAAATATTAATAATCCATTGGTGCCTAAAATGCTCACATCCACAATAGAACCATTTGAGGTTGTGTAGTACCTATTCTGGATGATTTACAACTAGGATTTGTTAGACCAACAATGTAACAACCCGATTTTGGGGTTAGTCAAAATAATGGTTTCGAGACCAGTAATCCGAAGTGGAAGAAAATTATTTTAATATCATTTTATGTGTCATAGCATGATTATAAAGATGCATGAAAATTTTGGTGCTTTAATTTTAACGATTGTATGCTTAATTGCGAGAAAGGACTAAATCGCATAAAGTGAAAAAGTTTCATTTTACAAGCTAGAGGTGTCTAATAGCTATGGAATATTAAATTGGAGGTCCTTAATGTGCAATTAGGCTAATGAGAGGGTGTTGGCCGGCCATAGGGACAAGGGGGAGAAGAGCATTAAATTGGTCAAAAATTTGGTGATATTAGGTGACTAAATGAATAAAATAAGACTAAATAAAGAAGATATCATCTTTTACTATTCCCGTTTCTTCTTCCATCGAAAATTGAAGTGAAAAGAGAGGTTTTTAGAGCTCAAACTTTCAGCCAAGCTATTCTCTTGCAAGTAAGTGATCTTAGAAGTCTTTCTTGATAATTTTTGTACTTCTGGAATCCCTAAAGCTTAAGCTAGCTAATGAGGGGACTATTTTGCAAAATGGTTGAAAGTTTATGGATTTTCCATGTGAGTGCTTGTGTTGTTTACTGAGTTTTTAGGGAAGAAAATGAATTGTGGTTATTAGATAAACAACTTTTGTGAAATGTGTTATCGCGAAAACACCTAAAGGGACCTATTTGTAAAGGTTATAAATTGAGTAGTAAATGCATGAAATGATTGGTATTGTGGATGGTTATAAGAGTAATAAATGTTCAGCTAGGCTTTTTTAATGAGAAAATATGATGAAAAACGATTTCCGAGCCTAGGGGCAAAATCATAATTTTGCTAAAGTATAAGGGCAAAACAGGTCATTTTTGCCTAAGTAGAAATTTTCAAGTGTCATGATTTATGTAGTGATTAAATGAGTAAATTTTATTATTTTAGATCAAGAAGAACGCAGAAACAACCTTGACCGGGGAAAAGGCAAGGCTACAGATTAAGCCACAAATTAACATATTTTGCACCGAGGTAAGTTTATATGTAAACGATACATCTTTAATACATATATTGTTACCTATTGATGCATTGTATGGATGTAAATACTTATTGGTGAGATTGATTGAAAATGATAGAAAATGAGTAATTCTCGAATAAACCTCGGAATAGAAATGTGGATACGGTCAAATATTCGTACTTATGTAATTGTTGGTGGGCTGTGTGCGATACCACCTTGTTATCTATTCACGATGGGCTGTGTGCGATACCATCGTTTATATTATCATTTGGTGGGCTAAGTGCGATACCACCATAATTATCATTGTTGGTAGGCTGTGTGCGATACCACCCTATTATTATTTAATTGTGGGCTGTGTGTGAAACCACTGGGTACTTTGTATTATTCCGAAGGGTTCATCGAGAAACTTGTTTAAGTAAATATTTCATGTGGTTTTGTGGTGATAAGTGCAGGGCATAAGTATAAATAAATGTGAGCAATGTATATGATATATGGTTGGGATATGGTAAGATTGAGATGAGTAAGCATGATTATGAAAATATAAATTGTTCTTACATAGCATGTAATGTTTTTGATTGATTAGCATATGGTATGATGCTTTTTTTTTTACATGTGGACTTACTAAGCTTAAAGCTTACTCCCTCTTTTTTTCCTTGTTTTATAGTGTCAAAGAGCCAGCTCGAGATACGAAGATAATCAGAAGATCACCCACACTAGTAGCACATCTTGGTATATTTAGAATTAGCATTTTAAATATGGCATGTATAGGAACTAGGCTTAGTTGTATGTCATATTATTTTGGCCAAAGGTGTTGGCTCATTCAAAGATGAATTATTTTGTGTAAGGCCATAGTTGATGGCTCTTTATTATTAATCTATGAAAAGATGAGGTTATTCATGATTGTACAAGTAGCATGTTGATTTTCTTGGTTTAGTTATGCTTGTATGAGTTGGGGGTGATAAAAAGAGCTTGGCAAATAGCCTTGTTCTTGTCCACACGGGTAGACACACGATCGTGTGTCTAGGCCGTGTGTGACACACGGTCAGCCTCATGGGTGTGTGGTTAGGCTGTGTGCCCCCTTGCATGCTAGGTTTCCAAGTCAGTATGCTCAGTATTAAACACACGAGCAGAGACACGTCCGTGTTCCTCAGCCGTGTGAAAGGCATGGCCATGGACATGGGCATGTGCCCAAGCCGTGTGAAGTCTGCACCTGAAATTAGGAATTTAATTCGCCACATGGTCGAAGGACATGAGCGTGTGCCTAAGCCGTGTGACATTTATTGGATGATAACGTCAGAAACAGAATGCCAAGGTTTTTGGCACACGGGCATGTCTAGGCCGTGTGAGGGACACGGGCGTGTGTTTGACCGTGTAAAAACTCCTGTAGGTTCAAATTGAGAAATAACTCCACACGAGTGTGGAACATAAGCATGTGATATGCCACACAGGAGTGTCCTTTCTTTCACACGGGCGTGTGGATTGTTTAATGAAAATTTTTCTCAGACTTTTAGGGATCTCTTAAAGAGTTCGATTTGATCCCCAACTATTCTTAAAGTGTGATTTAAGCCTCGTAGGCTTGTTTAAGTGGTGTTAGTAAAAGTTTTAAATTTAAAGAGAAAGTCAAGTTTCGAAATCGTATGATTGATTGCGTATAAGCCTAGTAATGCCTCGTACCCTATTCCGGCATTGAATACGGTAAAGGGTGTTACATTTAGTGGTATTATAGCTATGGTTTAGTCGTTTCTCGGACTACCGTAGCGTGCGTAAGAGTCTAGCTATACATGCCATGAACATATATTAATAGTGTGGTGATTTCTGACAATATTAAATTGTGTTTTCGTATAGTAAATGGATCCCGACCGAGCTGCTGCTGATGACGCTGCTAGTAATGCGTCGGCTACTGCGCATGGGACTGCGCCTGTAGAAAGTAGACCTGAGACTTTAGGTCAAGGAGAAGAGGCTTAGGAAGCCTTTCTCCACATGATGAGTAACTAGTACACCGAATTTGTACGAGCAAACCCTAATGCTCAACCTCCTCCACCCCCATCTATACCTAAGCCAATCCCCATAGCTCCTCAAGGTATAGATTTACTGAGAATGACCAAACCCCCGGTCGATAAGATTTGAAAATAAGGGGCTGAGGAATTTAGAGCCAACATAGATGATGACCCTGAGAGAGCATATTTTTGGCTTGAAAACTGTATGAGAGTATTTGATGAACTCTCTTGCACGCCTGAGGAGAGCTTAAAATGTGATGTGTCATTGCTGAGGGATGCGTCATATCGTTGGTGGAAAACACTCACATCCGTAGTACCAAGGGAGAGAGTGACATGGGACTTCTTCCTAGAAGACATCTGAAAGAAGTACATAAGTCAGCTATTTGTTGAATAGAAAGGGAAATAGTTTCGTGAATTGAAGTAAGGCAAGATGATTGTGGTAGAGTATGAGCGTGAATTTGTTAGGCTCAATAAGTATGCGCAAGAGTGTGTGTCTACGGAAGCTATTTTGTGAAAGAGATTTGAAGATGGGCTGAATGAGGATATCGGATTACTAGTTGGGATCTTGGAATTGAAGGAATTTTTTGTGTTGGTTGATAGAGCTTGCAAGGTTGAAGAGTTGAACAAGGAAAAGAGAAAAGCCATGATTGAGGTCCGAGATGCAAGGAAAAGAGGATGAGCCAACTGACGCTCAAGACTCAGAGGAAGTTCAACTGAGTGTTGAAATTCCAGTTTCACAAGAACCAAAATCTGCAAAATCTGATAAGGTAACTTCAGAACCAACTAATTCTGATCAACTAACAACTCCGTTAGATGCAGAATTACCATAGAAGATGAATCAACCAGTTGTAGTAAAGAAACCTCCACCACCCTACCCTCAAAGACTTCAGAAGCAGAAGCCAAAAATTCAATTCAAGAAGTTCCTAGACATACTCAAGAAACTTCATATCAACATCCCGTTGGTTGAAGCACTTGAACAAATGCTGAACTACACCAAATTCATGAAGGATATCCTGTCTAAAAAATGAAGACTTGGAGAATTTGAGATGGTAGCCTTGACAAAGGAATGCAGTGCATATCTTCAAGACAAACTACCCCCAAAGTTGAAGGATCTTGGATGTTTTACCATACCTTGCAACATTGGAGCAACATATTGCGGTGAGGCACTATGTGACTTGGGTGCGAGTATCAACTTGATGTCTATGTCAATATTTAGGAAGTTAGGGATAGGTGAAGTTAGACTGACTACAGTTACACTTCAATGAGCAGATCGATCCTTAGCACATCTAGAGGGAAAAATTGAGGACGTATTAGTACGTGTAGACAAATTTATATTTCCTGCTGACTTTGTGATTCTAGACTTTAAAGCAGACAAAGAGGTGCCAATCATCCTAGGAAGACCATTCTTAGCAACCAGAATAAACCTTATTGATGTGCAGAAGGGCGAGCTTACTATGTGTGTTCAGGATGATCAGGTAACATTTAATGTTTTTAAGTCTAAGCTATTTCCTAACACAATTGATGATTGTACTGCGGTGTCCTATTTAAAGGATTTAATCATGGAGAAGGAACTCAACTATGTTGAGGATCCATTAGAACAAAAATTGACATCAGACCCTCAAAATGATGAAGATGTAACGCCTCGAATTTTTGGGCCTAGTAGAATTGGGCCTATTGGGCCTTAGGCATGGGAGCGTTTAAAATTTTTGAGAACAAGAGAACGGCCCTAATGCAAGTTGGACCTATTAGGTGAGTGATTTTGGAAGGTTAATAGGCTTCCATGAAGTCCCGGGATCAAACTTAGGCTTTAGGAAAAAATTTGGTTTTAGGTGATTAAAACCCTGGGAGTTAGTAAGTAGGCTTTAAGAATAAAATATGGAGAAAAATGACACAAAAGGAGTTGCGGTCTAGTGGCAAATGGCACCACATGGGAGACAAGGAAGTGACTTCATAGAGGAAGCAAGGGGTCCCAGGTTCAAGTCTTGGCACTTGCATTTCTTTTTTATTCTTTTTAAATGAACTTAGACTTTGGCCCATAGGCTTATATTTAGTTGCGCATGTTTTAAGTCACAAAAGGAGCTTGTGTTGTGGTGGCATGTAGCGTCTGGAGCATAGGAGAGGGCAAGGGTTCGAATCCCATTGCAAGCAAAAAGGGATATTTATTTTGCTAAGTTAGGGCGAAAGGTAGTTGTGTTAGAATTAAACCATGCTGAAGGAGGGATCCCACATCGGGAAGCTAGCATGAGAGTAGGCAAGAAGCTGGCTTTAAATAGAGCGATCTAGGAGGAGAGTAGCCATACCTTGGTTGGCGTTTGAACATAAGAGTGTTCGGAGAAAGGATCAACTCTAGATTCCTATCAGGTGTGTATTTCGCACTACTCTAGCTGTAGTGTGGCAAATACCGAAATGCTGGTCACACGGCGATTGTAGCCACACGAGCGTGCGAGCATCCGTGTGGGAGCTTTGACGCAATAGTTGAGGCCATCATGAGTGTTCTTGAGGGTTTAGGCTGTTTGGGCCACGATGGGCCGAAAGGGGCCATGTGGGGCCAATGGGCCCGTGGGCCCATATGAATAAATTGTATAATTGTGTAGTAGATATTGGACTGGTCTATATGAATCTCATATCAGTGGCTAGATTTGGGCTAAGTGGGCCACACGAGCATGTGGGCCCATTTGGACCGAGAATGGGCCCTTGGCCCATTCGCATCATTATCTTTATTTAGAATGCTTTGGTTTGCGAAATACCCCGGTTTGCAAAATTACCAAAATATTCCAATTTGTGAAATTACCGAAATACCCCCAGATTGCAAAATTACCGAAATACCCTTAATTTGTGAAATTACCAAAATACCCTCAGTTTGCAAAATTACTGAAATACCCCCGAATTGTAAATTCCTAAAATACCCCTAGTTTGTGAAATTATCAAAATACCCCCGGACTGCAAAATTACCAAAATACCCCTAATTTGTAAAATTACCAAAATACCCTCGATTTGTAAAATTATTAAAATACCCTTGTAGGGTAGAATTACTAAATTACCCCTGTAGGGTAGAATTACTGAAATACCCCTGAAGGGTAGGATTACCAAAATACCCTTATAGGGTAAGAAGACTATTTTGCCCTTGTGGGTAAATGACTTACTTAGACTATGAGTTGACTAATTTGACTATGGTTGTATGACTGATATGCTTTTATTACATGTTTAAATGATTGTTACTGAGCATGGCCATTTTGCATACACGTGGAATGATTGAGCATGACATACACGACATATTGCATGGGTTGGGACAAAGTAACGGAAGAAGTGTACGGCCCATTGCCGTTCTGTACAAGGCTTTCAGCCTTTCTGCGATATTTATGGCTCTGTGCCAACCTAAATATGGCTCTGTGCCATCTTGATTATGGCTTTGTGCCAACCGTATTTACCCGTGGCTATGTGCCTAACATATATATTGGTGACTCTGTGTCGATCATAATTACCCGTGGCCGTGTATCGATTATATTACCGTCGCTAATGGTTATGTGCCAAACTTATAACAGTCACTGATAGCTTTGTGCCATCTTGATTATGGTTTATAACCATTCTGTTTACGGCTTTTAGCCATTTTGTTATCTGGCAGCGTTGCTGCGATATTTATGGCTTTTTAGCCATTCTGTCCACGGCGTCGAGCCATTCTGTCCACGGCGCCTAGCCGTTCTATTCACGGTGTCAAGCCATCCTGTTGACTTAGTGCCGCAACCGGTGCTAAGCTTGGAGAGTTTGGTTGGGTGGGTCGACATGGTCCCCACATGGAGAGATTGGTTGGTATGAGTGGAGAGTTTGGTGGTTAAGGGTTGGTTACATCTCCATTGCATTGTTATGATATAGGGCTTAGGCCCAGATTGCTACTAAATAGGGCTTAGGCCCAGATTGTAACCGAATAGGGCTTAGGCCCAGATTGTTGCCGAATAGGGCTTAGGCCCAGACTGTTACCGAATAGGGCTTAGGCCCAAACTGATACCGTATGGGCTCGGGCCCAGACTGTGATCGTAATAAGGGATTACCCACTAAGTTTTCGTAAACTCACCTCGTTTTTAACTGTGCTGGCAATCCTCAGCCTTAGACGGATTGGAGCTGCGAGGGACTCAGAGAAGACCACACATTGCTTATGCTTGCAGCTTTGATTATTTACTTTTAAATATTTTGATTTGGGTTGTAATAACGCCTTTCTATTTTTAATTTATTATTTGCGATATTTATTTATGATGTTTTCTAACTGCTAAAAGTGGAATATGATTTCTAAAACGATAATTGTATTCAAAACACTACGTTTCCGCAATGTTTTCAAAATGCTTCTACAACTCAATTTTTAAACATCATGTAACATCCTGAATTGGGGGCTTTCCATTTTGGGTGTTTTGTGTGAATGCTATGTTTGTCATGTTAGTTTGGGGTGCTTTAGGGTCCAGGAATGACTTAGGGGTAAGCCGGAGACTTAGTCAAAATTTTCTTTTTGGGCACTCTAGGGGAGAGTTGAGTGGGGTAGGACTTAAGGGTGATTGGTGGTATGTTTTGACACAAGAATTCAATGGGTAGAGTGGCAAGGAGGCGCCACTTAGAGGCAGGGGAGTGACGCCTCAGGTGAGCTGGCAGGGAGCAGGTTCGAGCAGCGTGAATCCCCTTCTGGGGATTTCTATTTGACGCCAAGGTAAGGGAGAGTTGCACTCAGCTTGGACTCTGGTGGATCAGTGTTGAATGGGTCAACACCTTTGAATAAGTGGAAGAGAGCAATTCAAGGAGTTTGAATTATTCAAACAGGTTTGAATGTGTGATCAAGAGGAAATTAAGGAGGAAAAGAAGGGATTGAGAAGTGTGAAGTGTTAGCCGAACCTCCATAGCCTTTCCTTTTTAAAACTTCGTTCTCTTTGTTTTCCATAAGTCGAAACCTATTCTCTCTTTTCCATTCCTTTCGGTTCGAGGGCAGAACAGCATCAGCATTCGTTTTTTTTTTTTGTAAGTTCTTTTACTTAGCCGAATCACCCCGGTCTCGTATTCTTTATTTTCTCCTCTTATTTTCTTTAAAGAGGAACCGAAACTCAGTATCTTTTCTGAGCAGTTCCTTTTCAGTGTGAGCCGAACCTCACTGACTCTCGTATTCCTTTCTTTCGACGTTCCTTTTCACAGGATCGCTGTTAACCATCTTCCATCACTCCAAATCGGTTCCCTAGAGTTTGGGGTAAGTGGTTTCTTTTCGTTTCAATTATCTTTTCCCACGTTTGGAGTGCCAGAGGCAGTAACCGAATTGTGTAATTCTTGGTCAATTGAAGGGTGTTAAGGAATACTCGGTGTTAGTCGATTTGAGTACTCAATTGGTGCTTTGATCCAAGTCATTGAATCTCCGAGATTTGTCAACTTAGGTAAGGGATCTTTACGTTTGAGTACATATTCCTCTTTGTTCTTATTAAATGCGTTAATCCGGTCTATCGACCAAGCACTTTTTCATGGACCCAAACGCTAGCCAAGCGTAGGAATGGGTTAAACCCATAGCCCCAGTTCCAAAGTACAAGAAGCGCGCGGTGTCGGCTGTTCGAGATTGGCCACCGGGTTGTGGGCCAGATTCCGAGCAGAATAGCAGGCAGATAGCAGTAGTGCCTGTTAGCGATAGCGTCGACATAGAGAGTGTTGTGTTACGCGTTATTAGGTGTGTAACTCTTACACACTTTATATGTTAAATATGTTATTATCTATGTTTTGCTAAAAGCCGAAGTGATGGCATGGATCACTATGTTACCCTTGTGTGTAATCGCGATGACTCCAGGTAAGTCCTACTATGTGCTGTTATTAATGGATGTATGTTCGGGTGAAATGATTGTTGTTGTACATTGAAAGCATGATCATACCATATTGTAAAGCATGAACATGAAAATGGGGTATGATGTGAAGAGGGAGGAAATATGATCTCTTTTAAGATTGTCACCAGTGGTTAGGTACCACAAGTGGGTTGGCCCCACATATTATTATTTTGTGACTAAGTCTCAGTGGTTTGGAACCACCAGTGGTTAGGTACCACATATATTTGATTTCTGTGACTCGTCCCAGTGGTTTGGTACCGCAGTGGGTTGGCCCCATGTATTGATATTAGGGATTGTCACCAGTGGTTAGGTACCACAAGTGGGTTGGCCCCACATATTATTATTGTGACTTTTGTCACCAGTGGTTTGGAACCACCAGTGGTTAGGTACCACCAGTGGCTAGGTGCCACAAATGTTGGGTAGACACAGGAGATACGGCGGATGAGCACATTAGGTTGGTTGGGTTGCATGACATACATTCTCTGCATATGAATCTGTGTGAGAGTCCAAAAATCTTTTGGATGGGGATTTACACACTGAGTCTCGTGACTCACCCCCTCTATTAAATTTTGTAGGTAATCCGTAGACCGCGAATATAGAGCCGAGGTGGACTCGAGGTGGCCATGCATAATGTGTTGGTTTTTATTTTAAATAGTTATTTTGGAATTATTTTACTTTAACTTGGATTTTGGTAATGTAATAAGGCCATTTAAACGTTGATCTGACTTTTGTTTGCTTTTAATTAATTTTCTTTAATTTCGTTTTTGATTATTAATTCATGCCTAATAAATTTTTGAAATAGGTGATTTCTGAAACTTAAGGAACGTTGGGATTTTCAAGATTTTACAATTGGGTAATTACAATCCGGGTTTTGGTAATAAGGGCAACTCAACTTTTCAAACTAAGACTCAAAACTGTTTTCAATTGATCACTCAATATAAATTCTGTTCCTCTAAAATCGAAGATTTTTTTCCCAACTCATGACGTTAACTCGGTTTTTTCGAAATTTTTCTTTCATGTGACATGCCAGATTCAGTCGTAGTGTTTTGACCGGGTTTGGGGTGTTACAATTATGGTATCAGAGCTAAGTTCAAAAGCTCGGCTGTGAGTATAAGGCTCAGATTATTTTTCAATAGATGGTTTGAAAAATGGTTTTGACAAAACACACATTTCCAGGAAGCATGGCACCCAAGTCTCCGGCACCAATTCGCGACGGTAAGTTCTCTAATTATTGATTGTATGATTTAATTGTATTGTGATATGAATGCTATTACTTGGAAATTTACCCTAGAGACTGAAGCCTATAGGAATGTATGTATTCGCAAAAACAACTACTCTAATAATATACTCATAAGACTATTCGGTAATAAACAGTGGAAGAAAGCTAACTCATAAAACTCTTAATCAGATTAAATCGCGAACGTTAGTCATGAGCACTCGAGGATGTGGGCGTAATGTACGTGGTCGTGGTAGGGGTAGGATTACTGTGTCGGAACCGGTAGGGTCTGGCCATGGGTCAGGGAATGAGGTGCCGCCACCGTCAGCTGTGGAAGTAGAGTTTCAGGACCAAACGAGTGGAGACAATGCGGTGTCTCAGGGATGCTACGAGTTTTGGAGAGAGTTGCTGGAGCAGGCATGGGTACAGGGGCTTAGAAATCTGCGTCTGAACGACTCCGAGCCAATGGAGCGGAAGTATTTAGAGGCGTTTCAGGTGTAGCTCCCAACGCAGCTGAATACTGGTTAGAAGCAACTGGGCGTATAATGGATGATCTTGACTTCACAGCGGAAGAGAAGTTGAAAGGGATTGTGTCTCTTCTTCAAGATGAGTCCTATCAGTGGTAGCTCACGGTCAGGGATGGCACGATGGCTGATGATATCACCTGGGATTTCTTCAAAACGGCATTTCAGAGGAAATACTTCGGATCAAGTTATGTGGATGCGCAGCGTAAGGTATTTCTGAATCTGGTTCAGGGGAGTAAGTCGGTGTCCGAGTATGAGGCGGAGTTCTTACGGTTAAGCTATTATGCCCGGGGTATTGTGGCCACGGACCATGAGCGCTGTGTTCGATCTGAGGACGGGCTGAGAGATGAGCTGCGGGTGTTGATTGCTCCACAGCGAGAGAGGGAATTTACTGTTCTTGTGGAAAAGGCTAAGATAGCCGAGGAGGTGAAGTAGTCTGAGAAGCAGAATCAGGACCGAAATAGGAATAAAAGGAGTTTTGGGCCATCAGGGTCTGCTGGGGGTTTTCAGAAGAGGACTAGATTAATCGGGCTGAGTCAGTTGCGAAGCCTGTTGCTGCTCAGTGGCCACGGCAGTGTGCTCGATGCGGGAAGTTTCATTCGGGAGAGTGTTGGACAGGTAACAGAGGATGCTTCGAATGTGGGTCTATGAATCATCGGATTAGGGATTGCCCACGGAGGCCAGTCAGAGCACAATCTGAGAGTCGAGGACGGGCACAGTTCAGAAGGGATGGTCAGCAACCACAGAGGGGTCGTGGTCTAGCCAGAGGAGGTAATGGTTTTGATCGAGGCCGTGGAACACCGGGCAGAGGTACTGGGGATACAGATGCAAGACAGCCTGGGTTGGTCTATGCGGCTAGGCGTCGAGAGGAGGGCGATGCACCGGACGTCATAACCGGTACGTTCCTAATTTATGGTTTGCCTTATACTGCCCTGATTGATATCAGTTCGATGCACTCTTATGTTGCTAGTACTATAGCGGGAACTCTGAACTTAGACTATGAGACTTCTTCTAGGGAGATGACTGTAATTAGCCCTCTAGGACACTCTGTAGTGGTGAATAAACTGTATAGGGATGTACCTCTAGAACTTCAAGGGGTAGTTTTCCCGCTGATCTGATGGAACTGATTCGGGGAGTTCGATTTGATCTTAGGGATGGATTGGTTAGTAAAATATCAAGCAAGTTTGGACTGTGCAGCCAAGCTCATGGGGTTGAGAACCGTAGAGGGGGTAGAGGTGGTGGTGATAGGCGAGAGAAGGAATTACCTATCCAATGTGGTATCCGCTTTGAAGGCCGAAAGAATGGTGAGAAAAGGGTGTAGGGCATTTATAGTTCATGTTTGTGCTTTGGGGGCCAAGTAGTCAGTTGTGGGGGATGTACGAACGGTAAAGGAATTTTCTGATGTTTTCTCGGGAGAGCTTCCGGGATTGCCTCCAGATCGCGAGGTGGAGTTTGGTATTGATCTTCTTCCGAGAATAGCGCCAGTGTCGATTGCCCTTACCGAATGGCGCCGAAGGAGTTAGTGGAGCTAAAAGCGCAGATTCAGGAGTTGTTGGATCAGGGTTTTATCCGGCCGAGTGTATCGCCTTGGGGAGCACCCATGTTTTTTGTTAAGAAGAAGGATGGATCAATGCGAATGTGTGTTGATTACCGTCAGCTGAATAAGTTAACGATCAAGAATAAGTATCTGTTGCTGAGGATAGACGACCTGTTCGACAAACTTAAGGGAGCATCAGTCTTCTCCAAGATAGATTTGAGGTCGGGGTATCACCAGCTTAAGGTCAAGGAGGCGGATATTTATAAGACAACGTTTCGTAGTCGTTATGGTCACTACAAATTCTTGGTGATGCCGTTTGTGACCAACGCACCGGCAGCGTTTATGGATATAATGAATCGAGTTTTTCAACCGTATCTGGATCGATTCGTCGTAGTGTTTATAGACGATATTCTGGTGTACTCGAAGTCCGAGGAGGAGCATGATGCGCATCTTCGAGTGGTTTTGCCAGTGTTGAGGGAGAAGCAGTTGTTCGCTAAGTTTAGTAAGTGCGAGTTCTAGCTAAGGGAAGTTACCTTTTTGGGTCATGTAGTGTCAGCTGAGGGGATTAGGGTGGACCCTCGGAAAATTGAAGCTGTGTTGGATTGGAAACCACCTAAGTCTGTTGCAGAGATTCGGAGCTTTCTTAGTCTAGCTGGGTATTACAGAAGGTTTGTGGAAGGGTTTTCTCTTATTGCAGCGCCGTTAACCAAATTGTTAAGGAAAGGGGTTCCGTTTGTGTGGTATGACAAGCAATAAGAAAGTTTTGAGAAGTTAAAGAGGATTTTGACAGAAGCTCCGGTGTTGATTCAGCCTGAGGCGGGGAAAGAGTTTACTGCCTACTGTGATGCGTCTAATACAGGGTTAGGATGTGTGCTGATGCAAGAGGGGAAGGTAGTAGCGTATGCTTCTCGACAGTTGAGACCTCACGAAGTGAATTATCCAACGCATGACCTGAAGCTAGCTGCAGTGGTTTTCACTCTGAAGATCTGGAGACACTACTTGTATGGGGAGAAGTCTATCGTCTACACGGATCGTAAGAGTTTAAAATACCTCCTTACCCAGAAGGAGTTGAATTTAAGATAGCAGAGGTGGATCGAGTTGTTGAAGGATTATGACTGCTCGATTGAGTACCATCCGGGTAAGGCTACCGTGGTGGCAGACGCGTTGAGCAGTAAGGTAATATCAGACTTAAGAGCAATGTTTGCCCACCTTAGTTTGTATGATGACAGAAGCTTGTTAGCGGAATTGCAAGTGAAGCCGACATGGGTAAATCAGGTTAAAGAGAAACAACTATCAGATAATGTCTTGAGTGCTTGGCTCCTGCAAGTACAGGATGGTGGAATGGAGGATTTCAGTTTGAACAGCGACGAAGTCTTATGTTTTCTTGGGAAGGTTTGTATGCCAAAAGATGTGGATTTGCGGCAGAAGATTCTTCAGGAAGCACATAGCAGTTCATACGCTATGCATCCTGGGGGTAGTAAGATGTACCGGGATTTGCGGGAACAGTTTTGGTGGCTGAGTTTAAAGCGAGAAGTAACTGAATTTGTGGGTAAGTGTTTGACGTGTCAACAGGTAAAGGCAGAACATCAGTTGCCTTCGGGGTTGTTGCAACCGATCAAGATTCCGTAGTGGAAGTGGGAAAGGATCACGATGGATTTTGTTAGTGGGCTACCTCTTACGCCTACTAAGAAGGATTCAGTATGGGTGGTTCTGGATCGTTTGACGAAGTCCACTCATTTCATACCAGTTTGTGTCGACTACTGTCTACAAAGGTTGGCTAAGTTGTATTAGTAGAGATTATAAGGTTGCACGGGGTACCAGTGTCTATCATCTCAGACAGGGATCCTAGGTTCACGTCAAGATTTTGGAAGGCGTTGCATCAAGCGTTGGGTACAAAGTTGGATTTCAGTACAGCATTTCATCCACAGTTCGATGGACAGTTGGAGAGGGTAATTCAGATCTTAGAGGATACGTTGAGAGGCTGTGTCATAGACTTAGAGGTAGTTGGGAAGAATTTCTACCGTTGGCGGAATTCGCGTATAACAATAGCTACCAGTCGAGTATTCAGATGGCGCCATATGAAGCGTTATATGGTCGGAAGTGTCGTACACCTACGTGTTGGACAGAGTTGGGTGAGCGTCAATTGTTGGGTCTAGAGTTGGTTGAGGAAACGAAAGATAAGGTTATGCTAATTAGAGCTCGATTGAAGGAAGCTTCGGACAGGCAGAAGTCCTATGCTGATCTAAAGCGGAAAGATATAGAATTTGCAATGGGTGACAATGTTTTCTTAAAGGTGTCGCCGTGGAAGAAAGTGCTAAGATTTGGTCGGAAGGGCAAGTTGAGCCCCAGGTTTATCGAGCCTTATCAGGTGTTGAAACGCGTGGGTCCAGTAGCCTATCAGCTCGAGCTACCTTCAGAGTTGATTCAGATCCATGACGTATTTCACGTTTCTATGCTTAGACGCTATCGTTCGGATCTGTCTCATGTTGTGCCAGTAGAAGAAATTGAAGTAAGCCCAGACTTATATTTTAAGGAGGAACCAGCGTAGATCTTGGATCCAGACGTCAAAGTATTGCGTAGGAAATCGGTTCCTTTGGTGAAGGTTCTGTGGCGAAATCATGGTTTAGAGGAACTGATGTGGGAACCAGATGATGCGATGCGACAGCAATACCCTCAACTCTTTTAATCAGGAAATTTCGAGGCCGAAATTATTTTAAGAGGGGTAGAACTGTAACATCCTGAATTGGGGGCTTTGCATTTTGGGTGTTTTGTGTGAATGCTATGTTTGTCATGTTAGTTTGGGGTGCTTTAGGGTCCAGGAATGACTTAGGGGTAAGCCGGAGCCTTAGTGAAAATTTTCTTTTTGGGCACTCTAGGGGAGAGCTGAGTGGGGTAGGACTTAAGGGTGATTGGTGGTATGTTTTGACACAAGAATTCAATGGGTAGAGTGGCAAGGAGGCGCCACTTTGGAGGCAGGGGAGTGACGCCTCAGGTGAGCTGGCAGGGAGCAGGTTTGAGCAGCGTGAATCCCTTTTTGGGGATTTCTTTTTTACGCCAAGGTAAGGGAGAGTTGCACTCAGCTTGGACCCTGGTGGATGAGTGTTGAATGGGTCAACGCCTTTGAATAAGTGGAAGAGAGCAATTCAAGGAGTTTGAATTATTCAAACAAGTTTGAATGTGTGATCAGGAGGAAATTAAGGAGGAAAAGAAGGGATTGAGGAGTGTGAAGTTTTAGCCGAACCTCCATAGCCTTTCCTTTTTACAACTTCGTTCTCTTTGTTTTCCATAAGCTGAAACCTATTCTCTCTTTTCCATTCCTTTTGGTTCGAGGGCAGAACAGTATCAACATTCATTCTTTTTTTGTAAGTTCTTTTACTTAGCCGAATCACCCCAGTCTCGTATTCTTTATTTTCTCCTCTTGTTTTCTTTAAAGATGAACCGAAACTCAATATCTTTTTTGAGCAGTTCCCTTTCAGTGTGAGCCGAACCTCTCTGACTCTCGTATTTCTTTCTTTCGACATTCCTTTTCAGTGGATCACTGTTAAGCATCTTCCATCACTCCAAATCGGTTCTCTAGAGTTTGGGGTAAGTGGTTTCTTTTCATTTCAATTATCTTTTCTCACGTTTGGAGTGCCGAAGGCAGTAACCGAATTGTGTAATTCTTGGTCAATTGAAGGGTGTTAAGGAATACTCGGTGTTAGTCGATTTGAATACTCAATCGGTGCTTTGATCCAAGTCATTGAATCTCCGGGATTTGTCAACTTAGGTAAGGGATCTTTACATTTGAGTACATATTCCTATTTGTTCTTATTCAATGCGTTAATTCGGTCTATTGACCAAGCCATTTTTCATGGACCCAAACGCTAGCCAAGCGAAGGAAGGGGTTAAGCCCATAGCCCCAGTTCCAAAGTACAAGTAGCGCGTGGTGTCGGCTGTTCGAGATTGGCCACCGGGTTGTGGGCCACTTCCGAGCAGAATAGTAGGCAGATAGCAGTAGTGCCTGTTAGCGATAGCGTCGACATAGAGAGTGTTGTGTTACGCGTTATCAGGTGTGTAACTCTTACACACTTTATATGTTAAATATGTTATTATCTGTGTTTTGCTAAAAGCCGAAGTGATGGCATGGATCACTATGTTACCCTTGTGGGTAATCGCGAGGACTCCAGGTAAGTCCTACTATGTGCTGTTATTAATGGATGTATGTTCGGGTGAAATGATTGTTGTTGTACATTGAAAGCATGATCATACCATATTGTAAAGCATGAACATGAAAATGGGGTATGATGTGAAGAGGGAGGAAATATGATCTCTTTTAAGACTGTCACCAGTGGTTAGGTACCACAAGTGGGTTGGCCCCACATATTATTATTTTATGACTAAGTCTCAGTGGTTTGGAACCACCAGTGGTTAGGTACCACATATATTTGATTTCTGTGACTCGTCCCAGTGGTTTGGTACCACAGTGGGTTGGCCCCACATATTATTATTGTGACTTTTGTCACCAGTGGTTTGGAACCACCAGAGGTTAGGTACCACCAGTGGCTAGGTGCCACAAATGTTGGGTAGACACAGGAGATACGGCGGATGAGCACATTAGGTTGGTTGGGTTGCATAACATACATTCTCTGCATATGAATCTGTGTGAGAGTCCAAAAATCTTTTGGATGGGGATTTACACACTGAGTCTCGGTGACTTACCCCCTCTGTTAAATTTTTCAGGTAATCCATAGACCGCGAATATAGAGCCGAGGTGGACTCGAGGTGGCCATGCATAATGTGTTGGTTTTTATTTCAAATAGTTATTTTGGAATTATTTTACTTTAACTTGGATTTTGGTAATGTAATAAGGTCATTTAAACGTTGATCTGACTTTTGTTTGCTTTTAATTAATTTTCTTTAATTTCGTTTTTGATTATTAAGTCATGCCTAATAAATTTTCGAAATGGGTGATTTCCGAAACTTAAGGAACGTTGGGATTTTCAAGATTTTACAATTGGGTAATTACAATCCGAGTTTTGGTAATAAGGGCAACTCAACTTTTTAAACTAAGACTCAAAATTGTTTTCAATTGATCACTCAATATAAATTATGTTCCTCTAAAATCGAAGATTTTTTTCCCAACTCATGACGTTAACTCGGTTTTTTCGAAATTTTGCTTTCCTGTGACATGCTAGATTCGGTCGTAGCATTTTGACCGGGTTTGCGGTGTTACACATCACCTTTTAATAAATTGTTTATTTTTAATATGCTTCTGCAACAGATAAGGTTTTAAAAGTAGTTACGTTTTCAAGTGGACAACAATTGCTTAAGTATTTTGAGTTTTAACAAAGAGGTTTTAACTCTCAAACAAGTTTTAACAACAAGAAATATGGTTTTGAAAAACACTTCCATGTGACACGCCAGATTCGAGCCTAACTTCTAGGCCGGGTTTGGGGTGTTACAGAACAGGAGGATGAATACTTAGCTTTGCTAGAAGCTAATCAAAGGGGGTTTAATCTGTAATCCCGTTTTGAATCTTTGGAGTTAGAGAATAGGGATTATGCCCAACCAAAAGTGTCAATCGAGGAGCCACCTAAATTAGAACTCAAGGTACTTCCTTGACATTTAAAATATGTTTATTTAGGTAACGCTTCTACATTGCCTGTGATTGTTTCAGCAGAATTAACCAATGAGTAAGAAGAGAAACACATCCTTGTATTGGAACAATTCAAGAAGGCTATCGGATGGACCATAGCTGATATTTACGGCATTAGACATCTGTATTGTAACACTTACCCGTATTCAACGCCAGAATCGGGTACAAGGCATTACCGGACTCATCTTGCTTGAACGTACAACTTTGAGATATAAAATTTCATTCCAACTTAAAAATTTTCAAACATATTCATATAATTCTTAATATGGGCTTACGAGGCCTTAAACTTGAAAATGGAGGGTCTCAGAATCAAACCGGGAACTTTTGTATACTTAGAAAAATTTTGCCTTAACAGGGCCACACGCCCGTGCGAAATGGGGCACGCCCGTGTGGGCAGGCCGTGTGGTCACACACGCCCACATCCCTAGCCCGTATGGAATTTATTTTTCATTTCAAACCTACATGGGCTTTCACACGGCCGGACACATGCCGCACGGCTTAAACACGCCCGTGTCCTCACCCGTGTATGAAAACCTCGGTATTTTGTTTATGACGTCAGCAACCTTATAAGGGGCACACAGCCTAGGCACACGCCCATATGTCTAGCCATGGTCGACACTGACTTGCAACTCTAACATGCAAGAGACACACGGCCCAGTCACACACCCATGGGTCTGATCATGTGTCACACACGGCCTAGACACACGCCCATGTGCCTACCCATGTGGATAAGAACAAGGCTATTTGCCAAGCTTTTTTTATCATCCTAACTCATACAACATAAATCACATTCAACCATTAACCAAGCAACTCAATTATACACCATACGCATTCATGAATAACCTCATCTTTCCATATATTAATAATAAGGAGCTATTAAATATGGCCATTTACAAAAGAGTTCATCTTTAAATGAGCCAACACTCTTGGTCAAAATAACAAGACGTTTCACTAAGTCTAGCCCCTATACATGCCATACTCAAAATGCTAAGTCTAAATATATCGAGATGAGCTGATAGTGTGAGTGATCTTTTGATTATCTCCGTATCCCGAGCTGGCTTTTTGACACTATAAAACAAGGGAAAAAAAGGGAGTAAGCTTTAGGCTTAGTAAGTCTACATGTAAACAATAAGCATTATACCATAGGCTAAGCAATCACAAATATTATATTTTATGTAAGAACCATTCACATTTTCTTAATCATGCTTACTTATCCAATCTCTTACCACAATCCAACCATATGATATATATATTGCTCACAATTACTTGCACATATACCCTGCACTCATCACCACAAAGCCACATGAAACATTTACTTAAACAATTTCTCGATGAACCTTCAGAATAATACTAAGTACTCGGTGGTTTCTCATACAGCCCACCATGAATCAGTAAAAGGGTGGTATTGCACATAGCCCACCAACAAGAATATTTACTGTGGTTTTGCACATAGCCCACCAAATGATAATATAAACGATGGTATCGCACACAGCCCATCGTGAATAAATAATAAGGTGGTACCATACACAACCCACCAAAAAGAACAATTACGGTGGTATCGCACACAGCCCACCAAATAATTATTACGGATATTTTTCCACACTTACATATCTATTCCGAGGTTCATTTGATAATTACCCCCTATCTACCAATATCAATTAAACTCACTCATAATGGATCTCATTCATACAATGCATCAATAAGTAACATCATGAGTATTAGGGATGTATCGTTTACAAGTAAACTAACCTCGCTTGCCTTTTCCTCGGTCAAAGTTGTTTCCGAGCTCTTCTTGATCTATAATAATAAAATTTACTCATTCAATCACTTTATAACTCATGATACATCAAAATTTCTACTTAGGCAAAAATGACCATTTTGCCCTTATACTTTGGCAAAATTATGATTTTGTCCTTAGGCTCGTAAATCATTTTTCATCACATTTTCTCATTAAACAAGTCTAGCTAAACATTTATTTCTCTTAGAAAAACTCACAAAAACAATTATTTCATGCATTTATTACACAATTACAACTTTTACAAATAAGTTCTATTTAGGTGTTTTCATGATGATACCTTTCACAAAAGTTGTTCCTTAACTCACTAACATTCATTTTCTTCCATAAAAACTCAGCAAAAAACATAAACACTCTCATGGCAAGTCCTTAAACTTTCAACCATTTTGCAAAATAGTCCCCTCATTAGCTAGCTTAAGCTTTTGGGGTTCCAAAAGTACAAAAATTATCAAGAAAGACCTCTAAAACTTGCTAGAGGATATGTTGGCTGAAAGTTTGAGCTTCAAAACCCCTATTTCTTGCTGAAAATTTTGGTAGAAGAAGAAGAGAAATGAAAAAGATGATAGCTTTATCTTTACTTATCTTGTTTTATTCATTTTAGTCACCTAACACCACCAAATTTTTGACTCATTTAATGCTCTTATCTCTCTTGGTTCCCTTGGCCGGCCATCATCTTTAGGAGGTCTAATTGCACTTTAAGGACCTCCAATTTAGTATTCCATAGCTATTAGACACCCCTGGCTTGTAAAATAGAACTTTCGCACTTTATGCGATTTAGTCCTTTTTCGCAATTAAGCATACAATCGCTAAAATTATGGCACCAAAATTTTCATGCATCATTGAAAACTTGCTATAACACATAAAATAATATTAAAATAATTTTCTTCAACCTCAGATTAGTGGTCCCGAAATCACTATTCCGACAAGCCCCAAAATTGGGCTGTTACAACTCTCCTCCCATTTAGAGATTTTCATCCCCGAAAATTTTACCGGTAAAAAGGTTTAGGTACTATTCCCTCATGGCTTCTTCTGGTTCCCATGTAGCCTCTTCCATACCATGTTTTTGCCATAACACTTTCACTAAGGCTGTGCTCTTATTTCTTAACTGTTTAACCTCTCGGGCCAAAATCTTGATTGGTTTCTCTTCATAAGTCATGTCCGGTCGTATCTCAATTTCTGTTGGAGGGATCACATGCGAAGGGTTGGAACGATATCGCCGCAACATCGACACATGAAACACGTTGTGTATTCTTTCTAACTCTGCTGGAAAAGACAACCGATATGCTACTGGTCCAATTCTTTCAATAACCTTATAGGACCCTATAACTCGTGGACTCAATTTGCCCTTTCGACCAAATCTCAATATTTTCTTCCATGGGGATACTTTCAGAAATACTTTGTCACCCACTTGAAACTCGATTTATTTCCTTTCTAAATCTGTGTATGACTTTTTTCAATCTGAAGCAGCTTTCAAACTATCACAGATCACTTTAACTTTCTCCTCGGTCTCTTTAACTAGGTCGACCCCGTGAATTTGCTTCTCACTAAGCTCGGTCCAATACAAGGGAGTTCGACACTTGCGACCATATAAAGCTTTATGCGGTACTATCCGTATACTCGACTGATAGCTGTTGTTATAGGCAAACTCAACCAAAGGTAGATATTTTTCCCAACTACCTTCGAACTCCAACACACAGCATCGAAGCATATCTTCAAGAACTTGAATCACTCTTTCAGATTGGCCATCGGTTTGAGGATGGAATGCTGTACTAAAATTCAATTTTGTACCCAAGGCTTTTTGCAACTTCTTCCAAAACCTCAAAGTAAATCTCGAATCTCTATCTAAGATAATAGATATAGGCACCCCATGCAATCTCACCACCTCAGCAATATACAACTCAGCCAACTTATCAAGTGAATAATCCACACACACCGGTATAAAGTGAGCGACTTCATTAATCTGTCCACAATTACCCATACATTATCTCATTTCCACTTGAGAACCATCACTGGCTGAAGCAATCCCGAAGGTACTTGATGCTCGGCTTTCACTTGTTGACAGATCAAACATTTTATAAGAAACTCAAAGATGTCTCTTTTCATACCCTGCCACCAATACAATTTATTCAAATCATTGTACATTTTTGTACTGCCCAGATGTACTGACAAGCAACCACTGTGTGCTTCATGTAAAATTTTCTGGATCAACTCATCATCCTTAGGTACACAAATCCTATCATGCAACATCAAACAACCATTTGAACTCACCCGAAAATTAGAGTCATTTCCCGATTCGCATTGAACTCTCTTAGCTTGCATCTCACTATCATTCTTTTGAGCTTCACATATCTGCCGAATAAATAACGGTCTAGCCCTCAACTCGGCCAATATAGCACCATCATCAGACAACGCTAAGCTCGTACTCATAGCTCTTAAAGTATATAGGGAGTTTCTGCTCAAAGCATCCGCAACTACATTCGCTTTCCCCGAGTGGTAATCAATTACTAGCTCATAATCCTTCAATAATTTAAATCCTTTTGGTCCATCAAGTACTTCAAACTCTTGTGATCGGTGAAGATTCGGCACTTCTCACCATATAAATAATGACACCAAATCTTCAAAGCAAAGACAATCGCAACCAACTCCAAATTATGAGTAAGATAATTTTTCTCATGCGGTTTTAGTTGTCTCGAGGTATAAGCTACTACCTTACCCTCTTGCATCAGCACACAACCAAGACCATTTAATGACGTATCAATGTAGACCACAAACTCTTTCCCCAACTCAGGTTGTACTAAAACCGGTGCCTCAGTCAACAATGCTTTTAATTTCTCGAAACTCTATTGGCATTTTTCAGTCCATTCAAACTTAACATCTTTATGTAACAGTTTCGTCATCGGGGTAGCAATCATGGAGAACCCTTTTAGGAAACGTCTGTAGTATCCCGCTAAACCCAAAAAGCTTCTAATTTCTGACACATTCCTTGGCAGTTTCCACTCCACAATAGTCGAGATCTTACTCGGATCAACTCTAATGCCATCACCCGACACAATGTGTCCTAAAAATCCGACCTCTCAGAGCCAAAACTCACTCTTACTGAATTTAGCATAGAACTACTTGTCTCTTAGAGTCTACAAAACAATTCTCAGGTGCTCTGCAAGCTCACTTTCATCCCGGGAATAAATTAATATGTCGTTGATAAAAACAACCACAAATTTATCCAAATACAGTCGGAAGATAAGGTTCATTAAACCCATAAAACTCGCAGGAACATTTGTTAAGCCAAATGGCATGACAAGAAACCCATAATGGCCATACCTCATCTGAAATGTAGTCTTTGGCACATCTTGCTCTTTAACCCTCAACTGGAAATAACCAGACCTTAGGTCTATCTTAGAGAATACCGTAGCTCCCTTCAATTGATCAAAAAAATCATCTATCCTTGGCAAAGGATACTTATTCTTCACTGTCACCTTGTTGAGTTGTCTATAGTCTATGCACAATCTCATCGACCCATCTTTCTTTTTAACAAAAAGTACCAGAGCACCCCACGGTGAATAGCTCAGTCTTGTAAAACCCTTATCAGTTAACTCTTACAACTAAACCTTCAATTCTTTTAACTCCAATGGTGCCATCCTAAACGGAGCAACCGAAATAGGTTCCGTGCTTGGAACTAACTCAATCCCAAACTCGACCTCTCTAACTGGAGGCAATCCGGGTAACTCTTCCAGGAACACATCTGGGTACTCAGTTACCACCGGCACTGATTCAATCTTTACCTTTGACTCTTGAGTATTTAGCACAAAGGTGAGATAGGACTCATACCCTTTTCTCAAGTATTTCTCACCTACTATAGATGAAATCATTACAGGCAAACTATCCGATTTACCTGATTCAACCCGAATAACATCTCTATTTACACATCTCAATTCAATAAACTTACTACCACAGTTTACTAAAACATTATGAGCAGTCAACCAATCCATACCAAGAATCAAGTCAAATTCATCAAATGGCAACAACATGAGATTTGCCGGAAAACAATGACCTCTAATTGTCAAAGTACAATTCCTACATACCTTGTCAACTAGCACATGTTTGCCTAATGGGTTCGACACTTTTACTACAAATTTCGTAGACTCAACGATCATACTCATGCTAGATGCCAATTTCATGCAAATGTAAGAATGGGTAGACCCCGGATCAATCAAAGCAACAACAGAGATATCATGAAGAGAAAATGTACTTGTTATCACATCTGGAGATGATGCCTCTTTGCGAGCGCGAACGGCATAAGTCCTTGCAAGCGCTCGACCCTCCGATCTCACCGCAGAGTCTCTAGGAGCACCTCTACTACTAGCCCTACCTCCCGAGTTCTATTTTGATTTACCCCTCGAAGATATATTGTTTGATCTCACTTCTTTCTTTCTTTCCTTCTCATCCCTCTCTGGACAATTCTAGATGAAATGGTTGGGTGAACCACACTTGTAACAATTATGGTTAATCCCCCAACACTCCCCAGTATGTTGCCTACCACAATTTGGACACTCCGGTTTGTTTGACTTTGGATTGCCCAAGCTGTCCATCGAGGTGGCTTGAACCCTCGAGCCCGAGTATGTATTACCTCAGTCTCGGTGTGAATATCCAACCGATGCAGTCATCTTAGGGTTCATTTCTTTGGACCTCTTTGATTGAGCTTGGAACGATTTACTCATTGGCCTTTTTCTTGCATCTTGGGCCTCACTTATGGCTTTTCTCTTCTCCTTATTCAGCTCCTCGGCCTTACATGCCCTATCAACCAACACCACAAATTCTTTCAATTCTAAAATCCCAACTAACAATATGATATCCTCATTCAGCCCGTCTTCAAACCTCTTGCACAAAATAGCTTCCGTAGACACACATTCTTATGCATACTTGCTGAGCCTAACAAACTCGCGCTCATACTCTGCCACAGTCAATTCCCTTGCTTAAATTCGAGGAATTCTTTCCGTTTCTGATCCACAAATCTCCAACTTATGTACTTCTTTCGAAACTCTTCCAAAAAGAAGTCCCACGTTACTCTCTCTCTTGGAACTACCGACATCAACATTTTCCACCAACGATATGCTGAGTCCTTCAACAATGACACGGCACATTTCAAGCTCTCCTCAGGTGTGTAGGAGAGTTCGTCAAATACCTGCATTGAGTTTGTAAGCCAGAACTCCACCCTCTTGGGGTTATCGTCTATATTAGCTTTGAATTCTTCGGCCCCTTGCTTCCGAATCTTATCGACCGAGGGTTTGGTCATTCTCACCAAATCAATACCTTGAGGAGCCACAAAAATTGGATGAGGTATAAAAGGGGGTGGAGGAGGTTGAGCATTAGGGTTCGCTCGTACATACTCCGTGTACCAATTACTCATCATTTGGAGAAAGGCTTCCAGAGCCACTTCTCCTTAACCCATAGTCTCAGGTCTACTCTCTACAGGCGCGGTCCCTTGCGCGAGAGCCGACGGGTTACTAGCAGTGTCATCAGCAGCCGCTCGGTCGGGATCCATTTACTATATAAAAACAAAGTTTAGAATTGTCAGAAGTCACCACACAATTAATATGTACTTATGGCATGTATAGCTAAACTCTTACACACGCTACGGTAGTCCGAGAACAAACTAAACCATAGCTCTGGTACCACTAAATGTAGCTCCCCTAACCCGTATTCAATGCCTGAATCGAGTACAAGGCATTACCGGACTCATCTTGCTTGAACGTACAACTTTGAGATATAAAATTTCATTCCAACTTAAAACTTTTCAAACGTATTCATATCATTCTTATTATGGGTCTATGAGGCCTTAAACATGCAAACAGTGGGTCTCGGAATCAAACCGAGAACTTTTGTATACTTAGAAAAATTTTGCCTTAACAAGGCCATATGCCCGTGTGAAATGGGACACGCCCGTGTGGGCAGGCCGTATGGTCACACACGCCCATCTCATTAGCCCGTGTGGAATTTATTTTTCATTTCAACCAATAGGGGTTTTCACATGGCCGGACACACGCCAGTGTCCTTGCCCCGTGTCCTCCACATGGCCTAGACACGCCCGTGTCCTCACCCGTGTGAAAACCTGGGTATTCTATTTATGACATCAACAACTTTATAAGGGGCACACGGCCTAGGCACACACCCGTGTGTCTAGCCCGTGGTCGACACTGACTTGCAAATATAACATGCAGGGGACACACGGCCCAATCACAAACCTATGGGCTAGCCGTGCGCCTGTGTGCCTACCCATGTGGACAAGAACAAGGCTATTTGCAAAGACTTTTTAATCACCCTAACTCATACAACATAAATCACATTCAACCATTAACCAAGCAACTCAATTATGCATCATACACATTCATGAATAACCTCATCTTTTCATATATTAATAATAAGGAGCCATTAAATATGACCATTTACAAAAGAGTTCATCTTTAAAGGAGCCAACACACTTGGCCAAAATAACAAGACGTTTCACTAAGTCTAGCCCCTATACATGCCATACTCAAAATGCTAAGTCTAAATATATAAAGATGAGCTGATAATGTGAGTGATCTTCTGATTATCTTCGTATCTCAAACTGGCTTTTTGACACTATAAAACAAGGGAAAACAAAGGGAGTAAGCTTTAAGCTTAGTAAGTCTACATGTAAACAATAAGCATCACACCATAGGCTAAGCAATCACAAACATTACATTTTATGTAAGAACCATTCACATTTTCTTAATCATGCTTACTCATCCAATCTCTTACCACATTCGAACCATATGATATATATATTGCTCACAATTACTTGCACATATACCCTACATTCATCACCACAAAGCCACATGAAACATTTACTTAAACAATTTCTCGATGAACCCTTCAAAATAATACTAAGTACTCAGTGGTTTCGCACACAGCCCACCATGAATCAATAAAAGAGTGGTATCGCACATAGACCACCAACAAGAATATTTACGGTGATTTCATACATAGCCCACCAAATGATAATATAAACGATGGTATCGCACACAGCCCATCGTGAAGAAATAATAAGGTGGTATCATACATAGCCCACAAAAAAGAACAATTACAGTGGTATCACACACATCCCACCAAATAATTACTACGGATATTTTTTCGCACTTACATATCTATTCCGGGGTTCATAAAAGAATTACTCTCCATCTACCAATATCAATTAAACTCACTCATAATGGATCTCTTTCATACAATGCATCAATAAGTAACTTCATGAGTATTAAGGATGTATCGTTTACAAGTAAACTTACCTCGGTGCAAAATGTGTTAATCGACGACTTAGTCCGTAACCTTGCCTTTTCCTCGGTCAAAGTTGTTTCTGAGCTCTTCTTGATCTATAATAATAAAATTTACTCGTTCAATCACTTTATAACTCATGATACATCAAAATTTCTACTTAGGCAAAAATGCCATTTTGCCCTTATACTTTGGCAAAATTATGATTTTGCCCCTAAGCTTGGAAATAATTTTTCATCACATTTCCTCATTAAACAAGTCTAGTTGAACATTTATTTCTCTTACAACAACCCACAAAACCAATTATTTCATGCATTTATTACACAATTACAACCTTTACAAATAAGTCATATTTAAGTGTTTTCATGATAACACCTTTTACAAAAGTTGTTCCTTAACTCACTAACATCCATTTTCTTCCATAAAAACTCAGCAAACAACATAAAAAATCTCATGGAAAGTCCCTAAACTTTGAACCATTTTGCAAAATAGTCCCCTCATTAGCTAGCTTAAGCTTCGAGGGTTCCAAAAGTACACAAATTATCAAGAAAGACCTTAAAAATCACTTACTTGCTAGAGGATATGTTGGCTGAAAGTTTGAGCTTCAAAATCCCTATATCTTGCTGAAAATTTCGGTAGAAGAAGAAGAGAAATGAAAAATATGATAGCTTTCTCCTTACTTATCTTATTTTATTCATTTTAGTCACCCAACACCACCAAATTTTTGACTCATTTAATGCTCTTGTCTCTCTTGGTTCCCTTGGTTAGCCATCATCTTTAAGGAGGTCTAATTTCACTTCAAGGACCTCCAATTTAATATTCCATAGCTATTAGAAGCCCCTAGCTTGTAAAATAGAACTTTTGCACTTTATGCGATTTAGTCCTTTTTCGCAATTAAGCATACAATCGCTAAAATTAAGGCACCAAAATTTTCATGCATCCTTAAAAACTTGCTATAACACATAAAATAATATTGAAATAAATTTATTCAACCTCAAATTAGTGGTCCTGAAACCACTGTTCTGACTAGCCCCAAAATCGGGCTGTTACATGTATGCATGCACAGGATCATACCAGAAGATGGTGAGAAAGGGACGATTGATGGACAACGAAGATTGAACCCCATCATGAAGGACGTAGTAAAGAAAGAAATCATCAAGTGGTTAGATGCGGGTACAATTTACCCCATCTCAGATAGTTCATGGGTACGTCTGATCCAGTGCGTACCGAAGAAAGGAGGTATCACGATCATTGAAAACAAGAATAATGAGTTGATACCGACTAGAACGGTTATGGGATGGAGAATTTGCATCGATTACTAAAAGTTGAACTAGACGACTAGGAAAGATCACTTTCCTTTGCCATTTTTAGATCAGATGCTAGATAGACTCACGGCGCGAGACTATTACTATTTTCTTGATGGATACTCGGGGTATAATCAGACTATAGTAGCATAGGAAGATCAACACAAGACAACATTCACCTGCCTGTACGATACATTTGCATTTAGGCACATGCCATTTGGTTTATGTAATGCACCTACTATATTTCAAAGATATATGATGTCTATTTTTACTGAAATGGTTGAGAAATATTTGGAAGTTTTTAGGGTTGATTTTTCAGTATTCGAAGATGCGAAGAAACAAACCTTGTACTTAACTAGGAAAAGTTCCATTTCATGGTACAAGAAGGTATTGCTTTAGGGCATCAGATAACAAGACATGGAGTCGAGGTAGATAAAACAAAGGTAGATGTTATTGAAAAACCCCACCTCTGACATCTTTAAAGGGTGTTAGAAGCTTTTTGCGCCACGCTGGTTTCTATCGAAGATTTATCAAAGAATTCTCCAGAATTGTTAAACCCTTATGCAAATTATTGGAGAAGGACACGGCGTTTAAATCTGATGAGGAGTGCTTAAGAGCTTTCAACGATTTGAAGAGTCGGTTAGTCTCGACTCCCATAATAGTCACACCAGACTGGGATTTTCCATTTGAATTGATGTGTGATGCAAGTGACTTCACGATCAGAGCTATCATGGGTCAGCGAAGGAACAAAGTTTTTCATCCCATCTACTATGCGAGTTGGACTCTGACAGGAGCTCAACTGAATTACACGGTAACAGAAAAAGAGTTACTTGTTGTTGTGTTTGCTTTTGACAAGTTTCGATCTTATCTTGTAGGTACCAAAGTGACCGTCTATACGGACCACTCAACAATTAGGTATTTACTTGCCAAGAAAGACGCTAAGCCGAGACTGATCCGGTGGGTACTTCTACGTCAAGAGTTCGATCTAGAAATTCAAGATCGAAAGGGAGTAGAAAATCAAGTAGCAGATCACTTGTCCAGATTGGAGCCACAAGAAGGGAATTCTCCATTTATACAAATTCAGGAGACATTTCCAGATGAACACATACTGAAGGTAAATCATGTCCATAATACCCCTTGGTTTGCTGATATTGCTAACTATTTAGCTTGCGGTTTGATGCCGATTGATAAGACATATCATCAAAAGAAAAAGTTTCTTCACGATGTGAAGTACTATTTCTGGGAAGAACCATATTTGTTTAAAAAGTGTGCAAATCAAATGATCAGGAGATGCGTGGTAGAAGATAAAGTACATAAGATTTTATACCACTGTCACTCAGCTCCAAGTGGGGTACACTTCGGAGGAACACGTACTGCGGCCAAAGATTGCAAGTCGGATTCTTTTGGCCAACACTATTTAAAGATGCATATGCTTCTCTAAAGAGTAGTTTTAAAATTGCAACTCAATTTCAAATTTTCATTAAGTCTAGGGACTTAATTGAACTATTTTAAAATTTTGGTTACTCTTTTTGTTAATAATAAAAATTAGGTGCCTCTTTTTGTAAATATTTTCAAAAGACATCTAGAATAAGTGTTTTTAATTTTAAAATATATATATGATAATCTTTAATATATAATTATATCTATTATATATATTAATTATTATCATCTTTGCATAAAATTAGGATTAGTATCATATTTTATTTAATAAGCTTTTATTTTAATAAATTAATAGCAATTAATAATTTAATATGTATTTTAATTAATTATTAATTGTTGTTAACTTTGAGTAGAATTAGAATTAGATTTTTTTTTAATTGTTAAATTGTTCTAAGAATTCTATTCTAATTCCTACTCCACTCACTATAAAATCCACCCTTCTATGCTTATTTTTTTTCATTCATCATTCCTTCCGAACACCAAAATCCCTAAGTGTCGCAGCCTCCTAGCCAACTCTGCCTAGCTACCTAGAGCCATTCGGCCTGTAACATCCTTAAATCGGGGTCTTTGCATTTTATCTGCTTGCATGTAGATAGTAGGGTTGCTGTGCTAATCTAAGGTGTTTTGAGGCCTAGGTGTGAGCTAGGGATAGGTTAGAGCCTTAGCAAAAATTTTATTTTTGGGTACTTGGAAGGGGGAGCTGATGGAGTTAGGTGTTAAGGGGAAATAGTGGCAAGGTTTGACACAAGAAGTGCCTTGGAAAAGTGGCAAGGAGGCGCCACTTAAGGGGCAAGGGAGTGACGCCTCAGGTGAGTAAGGGAGCCTTGGTTCAAGCTGCGAAGATCCCCTTTCTGCTTGTTCTTTTTGACGCCAGGACAAGGAAGAGTTGCACTCAGGTGGGACTCTGGTGGATGAGTGTTGAAGGAGTCAACACATTTGAATTAGTGGAGAAGAGAACATTTAGGTTGTTGAAATATTCAAACTTGTTTGAATAGGTGGTCAAGAGAAAAGCAAGGAGAAACAGAAGGGATTGAGAAGGGGGTGTGTATAGCCGAATTTTTAAAAGTGGTTTGGGCAAGGGGGAGCATTCGGTTTTGAGGTGCTAGTCAGGGGGTGGCCGGTTGTGGTATAGGTCTTGGGGGTGTGGCATTCGGCTAGTTGGAAGCATTTTGGGGCTTTGTTCTTTTATTTTCTTTTGGTGCCGAATTGAACCACTTCCACATCTCTCTTTTTCTCTTTTTGCATTTTGTTGTTCTCTTCTTTTCTCTCTGAAGCCAAAGCCGAATTCTCTCTACTCTTTTACTCCATCTATGTTCCAAAACCTTAATCAACACTCCTCCCTCTCTTTCGATTTCTTTTTCTTCTCCCAATCTCTCTTGTGCCGAATTAGCTAAACCTTTCTCCTCTTTTCTCATCTTGGTCATAGCCGCATCTAGTAATCATCATTCTTTCTTTTTTTTTTTTTTCATTTACATTCTGTGATAGCCGAATACCCTAGTCACTTTCTCTTGTTCCTCTCCATTTCCCTTAAGAGCCGAAACTACTTCTTCTCTTCATCATTTTTATGCCGAAACTATCTTCTCCTCTCCATTTCTTTTGGTTCGAGATCAAAGCATCATCAACATTCATTTTGGTAAGTTTCTTCTTTAGCCGAATCACCTTCAATATTGTGTTCTTATTTTCTCTTGGGCTCTATTTTTTTTGTTTGATTCTTACATCTTCTCCTCATGATTTGCCGAATTTCCTCATCTTCTGGGCTAGTGCTAAATTCTCTTAAGTGCAAAAGGGATCTCTTACGTTAAGGTTAGTGACGTTCTCTTGATTCGTTATCTTCTTTTCTGGGATTTCCATGCCAAAGCCGAATGGCTAATTGGCCTAATGTGAGGGCTTGGCCGAATGTAGGTGGTGAAAGGGGTGTCGCTTTTCAGTGGAGATATTCGGGATTCGCTTGACTTGTGGGTCAAATCCAACGTTTTGGGAGTTGTCGATCTAGGTAAAGGCCTTAGCCTAAATCGTTAGTCTCTTTTGATTCGTTTTCTCTACTTTAACCCAATTTAGTGATAAGGCGTGTTATGGATTCGAAGGCTAACCAAGCATTAGGAGGGGTTGGATCTGAGACCCCAGCCCCTAAGTTCAAGAAGAGGGCTGTATCTGCGGTTCGCGATTGGCCACCTGGGTGTGGGCCAGCATCTGAGCAGGAGAGTAAACAGATAGTGGTAGTGTCGATTAGCGACAGTATCGACGTAGAAAGCGTAGTCTTGCGAGTAATCAGGTGTGTATCTCTTACACACTTCATATGCGATGTGTTAGTATGTTAATATCATGTATAGTGTCAAAAGCCGAAATAACTGTGGATATGGATATGTTACCCTTGTGGGTAAAAGCGAGGACTCCAGGTAAGTCTAATTCTGATGGCTAGTGCTAATTGCCTCTGTTAAATCTGTATATGCTATGTTACATTATGTTGTTAAATATTAAACATGATAAGAATGTATGTATGAGCATGATCATAAAAGTGGGTATAACGAGAGGAGGGGGAAGATATGATTATTTGTGACTTTGGGTCACCAGTGGTTTGGCACCACCAGTGGTTTGGTACCACATATCTTATCTTCGTGACTCATCCCAATGGTCTGGCACCACAGTGGGTTGGCCCCACATATTATATTAAAAGGGATTGTCACTAGTGGTTTGGCACCACAGTGGGTTGGCCTCACATATGTTTATTTGTGACTTTGGGTCACCAGTGGTTTGGCAGCACCAGTGGTTTGGCACCACCAGTGGTTTGGTACCACATATATATATTTATTCGTGACTTTGGGTCACCAGTGGTTTGACACCACCAGTGGTTTGGTACCACACGGGGTAGAAACAGGAGTTTCAGATGGTTAGGTTTTTGGGTTGCATGACATACATACTTGTTTATGAACTGTGTAAGGGCTTGTTATCTTCGGGATGGGAAATTGCACACAGAGTCTCAGTGACTCACCCCTTCCTTTACATTTTGTAGATAATTCCTAGATCGCGGTTATGGAGCCGGGATGGACTCGAGGTGGCCATGCTCAGTAGTTGGTTTTATTTTAAACAGTTAAATTTCAGTTTTGCTTTGTTTTAAATTTTGGGTTTCGATTATGTAATAAGGCCATCTATATTTTGCTTTGGGTTTAATTATTTACTTGAATTTGTGTTGAACTTTAAAACATGATAAAAAGAACAAATTATAAAATGAATGTTTTCACAACCTTAATAAATTTCGGGATTTTTCCAAAACTTTACCATCGGGTAAATAAGTGAACTTGTAACAACGATAAGTCAACTCGATTCTCTTTAAAACAAATTTTGAAATGATTTTAATAAATTACTTAACGCAACTTTGGTTTTCATAAGATTAAGTGTTTTCTTTGCAAATTGACTCAACAGGCTTGTTTTTCAAAAACGTTTTACCCTGTGACATACCAGATTCGGTCGTAATGTTTTGACCGGGTTTGGGGTGTTACAATTGTGGTATCAGAGCCTAGGTTCAAAAGCTCGGCTGTGGGCCTGAGGCCTAAAATGTTTCAATAAGAAGGGTTTTGTAACATGATTTTGATGGAAATTGTATATTTTGGGGAAAGCATGGCATCTGAGTCTCCGGCACCAATCCGCCACAGTAAGTCCCCTAACTTCTGATTGCATGGCTTAAATAATTGCGATATGGATGCTAGTAGTAGGGATCTACTTTAGAGACTAAAGCCCATAGGATTGTGTGAACTTGCGAGAACAACTACTATAATAAATTGTTCATAAGACTGTTCCGTAATAATCAGTGGAAGAAAGCTAACTCATAAAATTCCTTAATCAGATTAATTTGTGAACGCTAGTCATGAGCACTCGAGGACGTGGTCGTAATACGCGTGGACGTGGTAGGGGTAGGATGACGGTGTCTGAACTAGTAGGGTCTGGTCATGGGTCGGAGAATGAAGTACCACCACCGCTAGCTATGGGTGATGAGTTTCAGGATCAGACAGGTGGTGATGATGCAGTGTCACAGGCGATGTTGCGAGTTCTAGAGAGAGTAGCTGGAGCAGGTGGAGGTACGGGGGCTCGAAAATCAGTGTCTGAACGACTCCGAGCCAATGGAGCGGAAGTATTTCGGGGTGTATCTGGTGTGGCTCCCAATACAGCTGAGTACTGGTTAGAGGCGACAGAGCGTATAATGGACGATTTAGACTTTACGGCTAAGGAAAAGTTGAATGGGATAGTGTCTCTTCTCCGAGATGAATCTTATTAATGGCGACTCACGGTCCGGGATGGTGCGACAGCCGATGATCTCACTTGGGACTTCTTCAAGGCAGCTTATCAAAGGAAGTACGTCGGGTCCGGTTACATCGATGCACAGCGTAAGGCGTTTTTGAGACTGGTCCAGGGGAGTAAGTTAGTATCCGAGTATGAGGCAGAATTCTTAAGGTTGAGCTGTTATGCTCGGGGTATCGTGGCTACGGAACACGAGCGCTGTGTCAGGTTTGAGGACAGGCTGAGAGATGAGTTGCGGTTGTTGATCGCTCCACAGCAAGAGAGGGAATTTTCTATTCTTGTAAAGAAGGCTAAAATAGCCGAGGGGGTGAAGGAGTCGACGAAATAGAACCTGGATAGAAGTAGGAACAAAAGGAGTTTTGGGTCCTCAGGGTCTGCTGGAAATTCTCAGAAGAGGGCTTGATTTGGTGGACCGAGTCAAGCTGCACAGTCTTCTGCTACTACTCAATGGCCAGCATAGTGTGCTCGATGTGGGAAGTCTCATTGGGGGGAGTGTTGGACTGGTGGCAGAGGATGTTTCGAGTGTGGGTCAATGGATCACCAAGTAAGGGATTGTCGGCGTAAGCTAGCCAGGATGCAGTCTGAGGGTCAGGGGCGTGCTCAGTTTAAAAACGATGGACAGCAACCACAGAGGGGTCGTGGTTCGGTCAGGGGAGGTAATGGTTCTGGTCGAGGCAGTGGAACACTGGGCGGAGGTGCTGGAAATGCTGATGCAAGACAGCCTGGGTTGGTCTATGCTGCGAGGCATCGAGAGGAGGGTGACGCACCGGACGTCATAACTGGTACGTTCTTGATTTTTGGATTGCCGTATACTGCTTTAATTGATGTTGGTTCGACGCACTCATATGTTGCTAGTGGTATAGTGGGAACTCTGAACTTAGTTTATGAGATTTCTTCTAGGGAGATGACTGTAATTAGCCCTCTAGGTCACTCTGTAGAAGTAAGCAAACTGTATAGGGATGTACCCCTAGAACTCCAAGGGGTAGTCTTTTTGGCTGATTTGATGGAACTGCCATTCGGGGAGTTCGATTTGATCTTAGGGATGGACTGGCTAGTGAGGTATCAGGCGAGTTTGGACTGTGCGGCTAAGCGTATGGTGTTGAGGTCTGTCGAGGGTAAAGAGGTGGTGATGATAGGTGATAGAAGAAATTACCTATCCAATGTGGTATCCGCCCTGAAGGCTGAGAAGATGGTGAGGAAGGGATGTGAGGCATTCATGGTTCATGTTTGTGCTTTGGAGGTCAAAGAGTCTACTACGAGGGATGTCCGAACGGTGAAGGAATTTATCGATGTGTTTCCACAAGAGCTTCCGGGTTTGCCTCCAGATCGCGAAGTTGAGTTTGGTATAGATCTGCTACCAGGAACTGCGCCAGTGTCTATTGCCCCATACAGAATGGCACCGAAGGAGTTAGTGGAGCTGAAGGCGCAGATTCAGGAGTTGCTGGATCGAGGTTTTATCCGTCCGAGTGTTTCACCTTGGGGAGCGCCTATGCTTTTTGTTAAGAAGAAAGATGGAACAATACGGATGTGTATAGATTACCGTTAGCTGAATAAGTTGACGATTAAGAATAAGTATCCGTTGCCGAGGATAGATGACCTGTTCGATCAACTCAATGGAGCGTTAGTTTTCTCTAAGATTGATTTGAGGTCGGGGTATCACCAGCTTAAGGTAAAGGAGGCTGATATCCATAAGACGGCATTTCGCACTCGTTATGGTCACTACGAGTTCTTGGTAATGCCTTTTGGGTTAACCAACGTGCCAGCAGCGTTCATGGATATGATGAATCGGGTGTTTCAGCCTTATTTGGATCGGTTCATCGTAGTATTTATAGATGATATCCTAGTGTACTTGAAGTCTGAGAAAGAGCATGATGAGCACCTCCTTGTGATTCTGCAGATTTTTAGGGAGAAGCAATTGTTCGCGAAGTTTAGTAAGTGCGAGTTCTGGTTGAAAGAAGTAACTTTCTTGGGTCATGTGGTGTCAGCTGAGGGGATAAGGGTGGACCCTCGTAAGATTGAAGCGGTGTTGGACTGGAAACCACCTAAGTCTGTAGCCGAGATTCGGAGTTTTCTGGGTTTTGCAGGATTCTACAGAAGGTTCGTGGAAGGGTTCTCTTTGATTGCAGCGCCGTTAACTAAGTTGTTAAGGAAAGGGGTTCCGTTTGTGTGGACGGACAAGCAACAAGAGAGTTTTGAGAAGTTAAAGAAAATTTTGACAGAAGCTCCAGTTTTGATTCAGCCTGAAGCAGGAAAAGAGTTCACGGTGTATTGTGATGCGTCGCATACCGGGTTAGGATGTGTGTTGATGCAAGAGGGGAGAGTAGTGGCGTATGCTTCTCGTCAATTGAGACCTCACAAAGTGAATTATCCGACGCATGACTTGGAATTGGCTGCAGTAGTGTTCGCCTTGAAGATTTGGAGACACTACTTGTATGGGGAAAAGTCCATTGTCTACACGGATAACAATAGTCTGAAGTACCTCCTTACTCAGAAGGAGTTGAATTTGAGACAGCGGAGGTGGATCGAGTTGTTAAAGGACTACGACTGCTCAATTTAGTATCATCCGGGGAAAGCAAACGTGGTGGCAGACGCGTTGAGCCGGAAGGTAGTGTCAGACTTGAGAGCGATGTTTGCTCACCTTAGTCTGTATGATGACGGAAGTTTGCTAGCGGAACTGCAAGTGTAGCCGACATGAGTGAATCAGGTTAAGGGAAAGTAGTTGGTCGATGAAGTCTTAGGTGCTCGATGTTTGCAAGTGCAGAATGGTGGATTAGAGGGATATAGCTTGAGCAGTGAGGGTGTGCTGTGTTTCCAAGGGAAAGTTTGCATGCCGAAGGATGTGGAGTTGAGGCAAAAGATTCTTCAGGAGGCACATAGCAGTCCGTACGCTATGCATCCTAATGGTAGTAAAATGTACCGAGATTTGCGGGAGTAGTTTTGGTGGCCGGGTCTGAAGCGGGAAGTAACGAAATTCGTGAGTAAGTGTCTGACGTGTCAGCAAGTCAAAGTTGAACATCAGTTACCTTCGGGTCTGATGCAGCCGATAAAGATTCCGCAGTGGAAGTGGGAAAGGATTACGATGGATTTCGTCACTGGGCTACCCCTCATGCCTACGAAAAAGGATTCAATTTGGGTGATTGTTGACCATTTGACAAAATCGGCTCATTTCATACCGGTTTGGGTCGATTAATCACTTCAGAGGTTGGCTAAGTTGTATGTGGCGGAAATCGTGCGACTACATGGAGTGCCAGTGTTGATTATCTCAGATAGGGATCTTAGGTTCACGTCAAGATTTTGGAAAGCGTTGCATCAGGCATTGGGTACAAGGTTGGATTTCAGTATGGCGTTTCATCCGCAGTCAGATGGACAGTCAGAGAGGGTAATCTAGATTTTAGAGGATATGTTGAGGGGCTGTGTTTTGAATTTTAGAGGTAGTTGGGAAGAATTTCTACCATTGGCAGAGTTCGCATACAACGATAGTTACCAGGCAAGTATTCAGATGGCACCGTATGAAGCGCTTTATGGGCGGAGGTGTTGGACTCCTACATGTTGGGCAGAGTTGGGTGAGCGTCAGTTGCTGGGTCCTGAGTTGGTTGCTGAAACAGAGGATAAGGTTAGGTTGATTCGAGCTCGTCTGAAAGAAGTTTCGGATAGGCAGAAGTCTTATGCCGATCTCAAGCGGAAAGATATAGAGTTTGCAGTGGGTGATAGAGTCTTCTTGAAGTTGTCGCCATGGAAGAAAGTGTTGAGGTTTGGTCGGAAGGGCAAGCTGAGCCCTAGGTTTATCGAGCCTTATAAGGTGTTGAAGCGTGTGGGACTAGTAGCTTATCAGCTCCAGTTGCCAGCAGATTTGAGTCTGATCCACGACGTGTTTCATGTTTCCATGCTTAGACGCTATCGTTCAGATCCGTCTCATGTAGTGCCAGTGGAAGAGATAGAAGTGAGCCCAGATTTATCTTTTGAAGAGGAACCAGTGCGGATCCTGGATTGGGATGTCAAGGTCTTGCGTAGGAAGTCAGTTCCTTTGGTGAAGGTATTGTGGCGGAATCATGGAACAGAAGAGGCTACATGGGAGCCAGAAGATGTGATGCGGCAGCAATACCCTCAACTCTTTTGATCAGGTAATTTCGAGGCCGCAATTATTTTTAAGGGGGTAAAACTGTAACATCCTTAAATCAAAGTCTTTGCATTTTATCTGCTTGCATGTAGATAGTAGGGCTGCTGTGCTAATCTAAGGCCTTTTAGGGCCTAGGTGTGAGCTAGGGATAGGTTAGAGCCTTAGCAAAAATTTTATTTTTGGGTCTTAGAAGGGGGAGCTGAAGGAGTTAGGTGTTAAGGGGAAATAGTGGCAAGGTTTGACACAAGAAGTGCCTTGGAAAAGTGGCAAGGAGGCGCCACTTAAAGGGCAAGAGAGTGACGCCTCAGGTGAGTAAGGGAGCCTTGGTTCGAGCTGCGAAGATCCCCTTTCTGCTTGTCCTTTTTTATGCCAGGACAAGGAAGAGTTACACTCAGGTGGGACTCTGGTGGATGAGTGTTGAAGGAGTCAACACATTTGAATTAGTGGAGAAGAGAACATTTAGGTGGTTGAAATATTCAAACTTGTTTGAATAGGTGGTCAAGAGAAAAGCAAGGAGAAAGAGAAGGGATTGAGAAGGGGGTGTGTTTAGCCGAATTTTTAGAAGTGGTTTGGGCAAGGGGGAGCATTCGGTTTTGAGGTGCTAGTCAGAGGGTGGCCAATTGTGGTATAGGTCTTGGGGGGTGTGGCATTCGGCTAGTTGGAAGCATTTTGGGGCTTCGTTCATTTATTTTCTTTTGGTGCCGAATTTAACCACTTCCACATCTCTCTTTTTCTCTTTTTGCATTTTGTTGTTTTCTTCTTTTCTCTCTGAAGCCAAAGCTGAATTCTCTCTACTCTTTTACTCTATCTTTGTTCCAAAACCGAAATCAACACTCCTCCCTCTCTTTCGATTTCTTTTTCTTCTCCCAATCTCTCTTGTGCCGAATTAGCTAAACCTTTCTCCTCTTTTCTCATCTTGGTCATAGCCGCATCTAGTAATCATCATTCTTTCTTTTTTTCCATCTACATTCTGTGATAGTCGAATACCCTAGTCACTTTCTCTTGTTTCTCTCCATTCCCTTAAGAGCCGAAACTACCTCTTCTCTTCATCATTTTTAGGCCGAAACTATCTTCTCCTCTCCATTTCTTTTGGTTCAAGATCAAAGCATCATCAATATTCGTTTTGGTAAGTTTCTTCTTTAGTTGAATCACCCTCAATGTTGTGTTCTTATTTTCTCTTGGGCTTTCTTTTTTTTCATTCTTACATCTTCTCCTCCTGATTTGCCAAATTACCTCATCTTCTGGGCTAGTGCCGAATTCTCTTAAGTGCAAAAGGGATCTCTTGTGTTAAGGTTAGTGACGTTCTCTTGAATCGTTATCTTCTTTTCCGGGATTTCCATGCCAAAGTCGAATGGCTAATTGGCCTAATGTGAGGGCTTAGCCGAATGTAGGTGGTGAAGGGGGTGTCGCTTTTCAGTGGAGATATTCGGGGTTCGCTTGACTTGTGGGTCAAATCCAACGTTTCGGGAGTTGTCGATCTAGGTAAGGGCCTTAGCCTAAATCGTTAATCTCTTTTGATCCGTTTTCTCTACTTTAACCCGATTTAGTGATAAGGTATGTTATGGATTCGAAGGCTAACCAAGCGTTAGGAGGGGTTGGATCTGAGACCCCAGCCCCTAAGTTCAAGAAGAGGGTTGTATCTGCGGTTTGCGATTGGCCACCTGGGTGTGGGCCAGCATCTGAGCAGGAGAGTAGACAGATAGCGGTAGTGTCGATTAATGACAGTATCGACGTAGAAAGCGTAGTCTTGCGAGTAATCAGGTGTGTATCTCTTACACACTTCATATGCGATGTGTTAGTATGTTAATATCATGTATACTGTCAAAAGCCGAAATAACTATGGATATGGATGTGTTACCCTTGTGGGTAAAAGCGAGGACTCCGGGTAAGTCCAATTCTGATGGCTAGTGCTAATTGCCTCTGTTAAATCTGTATATGCTATGTTACATTATGTTGTTAAATATTAAACATGATAAGAATGTATGTATGAGCATGATCATAAAAGTGGGTATATCGAGAGGAGGGGAAAGATATGATTATTTGTGACTTTGGGTCACCAGTGGTTTGGCACCACCAGTGGTTTGGTACCACATATGATTATTTGTGACTTTGGGTCACCAGTGGTTTGGCACCACCAGCGGATTGGTACTACATATGTTATCTTCGTGACTCGTCCCAGTGGTCTGGCACCACAGTGGGTTGGCCCCACATATGTTTATTTGTGACTTTGGGTCACCAGTGGTTTGGCACCACCAGTGGTTTGGTACCACATATATATATTTATTCGTGACTTTGGGTCACCAGTGGTTTGGCATCACCAGTGGTTTGGTACCACACAGGGTAGAAACAGGAGTTTCGGATGGTTAGGTTTTTGGGTTGCATAACATACATACTTGTTTATGAACTCTGTAAGGGCTTGTTATCTTCGGGATGGGAAATTGCACACTGAGTCTCGGTGACTCACCCCTTCCTTTACATTTTGCAGATAATTCCTAGAACGCGGATATGGAGCCGAGATGGACTCGAGGTGGCCATCCTCAGTAGTTGGTTTTATTTTAAACGGTTAAATTTCGGTTTTGTTTTGTTTTAAATTTTTGGTTTTGGTTATGTAATAAGGCCATCTATATTTTGCTTTGGGTTTAATTATTTACTTGAATTTGTGTTGAACTTTAAAACATGATAAAAAGAACAAATTATAAAATGAATGTTTTCACAACCTTAATAAATTTTGGGATATTTCCAAAACTTTACCATCGGGTAAACAAGTGAACTTGTAACAACGATAAGTCAACTCGATTCTCTTTAAAACAAATTTTGAAATGATTTTAATAAATTACTTAACGCAACTTTGGTTTTCATAAGATTAAGTGTTTTCTTCGCAAATTGACTCAACAGGCTTGTTTTTCAAAAACGTTTTACCCTGTGACATACCAGATTCGGTCGTAGCGTTTTGACCGAGTTTAGGGTGTTACACGGCCAACAGCCCAGCTCCATCGCATGCCTCACGCCCACCATGCGCATTCCTGCCCCACCGCATGCTGCATTGCACGCCTTGGGTTGCTCTAACTCCAATTGCCCAGGCCTTCATCCCGCACCTGCACCAAGCTTCTGCGCTCGCTCACTCCAAGCCTGCTCGACGAGGATCTGTACGCTGCTCGCACATATAGCCTAGACCGTGCGTGCATTGCTGCTTGCATCCAAACCCTGCTTCACGCTGCTACCTCGCACACCTGGTCGGCACACCGACCTTACACCAAATGAACACCTTTAGCCGAAAACCCTCCAACTTCTTTTAATTTGCCATCTTTTGATTCATAATTATTTTCTTAGGAGATCCTAATTTTTACAAAAAAGGTGGTCAGACCAATTTTTCTCCGAAATTTTAATTTTATTCAATTATTTAATTTTTCAATTTATTGAATTATTAAAAAACTTTATTAATTAAATTTTTGAGAAAATAATTTTTCCGATCTTTTGTTCAGGTTAATCATGCCTCGTAAGAGAACTCGTGCCTCCGCCTAAATTGACGAATCACAAAACAAGTTCCACTGTGAAGAAGCAAAAGCGAGATATAAAAGTATCTTCAAGAATCAACAGATGCATCTAGAGAAAGGCTTCATATTGAAAGAAAGCAACTATATTGATTTTATGGCGTGTATTCATCAAGTTGCTAAAACTCTCAATTAGGAGTTGTTTTGTGAGAAGAGACCTAGTGTGGATGAGGAGTTAATGCGTGAATTCTATGCGAATTTAACCTCAAGTGAGTTAATGGAAGTTCCAGTTCCCGGAATCAAGGTACGAATAACTTCAAATGCTATTAATGAGTTTTTTGAATTACCTGATTTCGAAAACGATGAATATTCTTCCTTAATGAGCAATATCGAGCATGAAAATTTGCAAGAAATACTCGAGGAACTTACAGTTCCAAGTTCAAAGTGGACTATGTCAAAGCAAGGGATCCATACTTGTAGAAGAGAATATTTGACACCACTCGCAAAGGTATGGTTCTATTTTATCCATTTCAGCCTTATGCCTAGTTCGCATGGGACTACAATCTCATTAGAGTGAATGGTCTTATTATACTCAATTTTAACTGGAAAGACCATGGATGTGGGAAAAATCATCCTGAGAGAAATGCGGAAGTGTGCTGTTAGACGTTCTGGCCCAGCTTACTTTCCTTTTATAATAACAATTCTGTGATTGAAAGCTAAAATTCTTGCAAACGTAAAGAAGATAGGATATAGCCAAGGCACAATCACAGATTGGGACCTCTATCGAATAGCTGGAGACTCTGTTCTATAGCAACGAGTTGAAGAAAGTGAGGATCCCAAAGAAGAAGAAGAAGAAGATCCCACACAGATCGAGCTAGTGCAATCGGCTGAAGTCCCTAATAAGATGGAACCAATGGAACCAGAAGATGAACCTGATGTCGAGACTTCAATGTTCAGAGGTCAACCACCTCGCCCAGATCTTCGAGATGAGCTGTCAAAGTTGATGGACATAATGCAACATATGCAGTGGTAGCAACAAGCTTATTGGAGATACTAAAAAATAAGGGATGACTCGATGAGAAGTGCTCTTACGAAAATTTACAATGACCAATTTATTTTTGTGCCTGAGTTTCCAGATTACATATTTGAACCATGGATCCCATTATCGAAGAAGGAGCGAAGCGATTCATGCAAAGACAATAATGATGGAGCAAAAGATGAGTCGAATTCGGAAGGATCTACAAATAAATAAAGGGGGGATCTCGACTTTATTTTATTTATGTTCTTAGGTTATTTTAGGATTAAGTTAATTAGGAATTTTTATTCTTGCATAATAAAACAAGAGATGGAAATCATTAATAAAATTGAACAAGTTGCGAAGTATAAAGTGTGGCAATAGATATATACATGTCTAGGACTGGATTTAGAAAGAGCTTGGTACTTAAGCAGTCAAATTGACTCACCTCCTCTTTTCTAGAATCCAACCTGGTGTATAGTATCTATTCACTTTAAACAATAAGGACATTGTTCATTTAAAGTAAGGGGACCGAAAAATTGAAATTATTTCCACTCAGAATAAAATTTTCTTTTAATTATGATTAAGGTATATTTTGTTCAATAAATTGGAAACTTTGTTAAGTATGCTAAACCTTAGTACGAATAAAGTTCGATTATTTCAATAATTGTTAAGTATGCTAAACCTTAGTATGAATAAATTTTTCTTTTAATTATGATTAGGGTATATTTTGTTCAATAAATTTGAAACTTTGTTAAGTATGCTAAACCTCAGTATAAATAAAGTTCAATTATTTCAATAATTGTTTTGTTAACTGAAATATGACATAAGTGTATTTTTAATAAAGCATGCAAATCATACCATAAAATTGTTAGTTCCTTAAGAAAGTTAGGCATGCATGAAAGTTTGAGTCTCTAGAATTGACTTAGTAGTTTCTTGAGGCGAAATCCTAGGAAGCATGGAATGTTGAAAATGGTTTAGGCAACTTTTGTTTGGACCGTTTGAGCCTTTCAAGCCAACCTTGATGAAATTTTATCCTTTGAAACCCAACTTTGAGACTATATGGCCTAATTTTATTTGAACCTTTGCAATATTTAGCCATCACTTTTCTCTTAATTATCTTTAAATTGTCCCAAACACAAGACTCAGTACTATTTAGAGTATCCTTTGAAAATAAGTTTAGGGGAGTTGCAAGAAGTATCAAATGCTCTAAAAATTGTAGTACATACAGTAAAATGCTCGTGTTTAGAAAAAGAGCAAATGTAACACCCCTCACCAGTATTCAACGCCGAGATAGGGTTAGGAGGTATTACCATTCAATTCGCAACACATATAGCATACATTTATGCAACAATAAGCATTCATTCTCATAAATCATTCAACACACTCAAATTGTCCCTTATAAGGGCCTACGAGGCCTTAAATATGCTTTAGAAGTGGTTCGGGACTAAACCGATATCATACAAAAATTCTGGAAACTTAGAAATTTTTCATGTAAACAAGGGTCACACGCTCATGTGAATAGGCCTTGTGCCTCACACAGCTAATAGACACGTCTGTGTCTCAGGCCGTGTGAAAATAGGGAATACATACGTGTGGTCTAACCCGTGTACCCTTCGAAGTTGCCACACACGCCCGTGTGCCAGGCCGTGTGCTAGGCCATGCCAAAACTATAGGGTATACTGACTTATGCAACACGGCCATGTCACACTCCCATGTGCTAGGCCGTGTGCCAATTAAGGGGTATACTGACTTGTACCGCACAGCCAGTCACACGCCCGTGTGTGAGACCGTGTGAGCATACTAACTTCATTTCAATTTCAACACCAGGGGACACACAACCATGTGTCACACACGACTGAGACACACGCCCATGTCTCTACCCGTGTGGACAAAAATAGGTTATTTACCAAGCCATTTTGCCACCCCATTTGGTATACACCTTCACCTACACATATGGCACAAAAACAAAGCAAAATAGGCAATCCATAACAACCAAATCAACCATAATTCTTACTGTTTTATCTAACATTTCTTACAATAATTTTTAAGTTTTCCAAAACTTTCGTATGTTATCGGTTTAGTCTCGAACCACTTCTAAAGCATGTCTAAGGCCTCGTAGGCCATTATAAGGGAAAATATGATTGTATTGAATGGTATTTGAGTATGAATGCGTAAATGTATAAGTATTGTATGTTAATGATGTGTACTAATCGGTAATACCTCGTAACCCTACTCCGGGGCGATGGATACGGGTTAGGGGTGTTACATAGTACTAGCTGCAACGATATTAAAAACATAGAAATCATTAAAAATGAGTCAAAATACATACCAATTTAGCCAAATGAAGTAGCTAAAACTTTGAAAGCTTGAAAATGGCTTTTCTCCACCCTAATTTTAGTTAAAAGAAGATGATAATGAAGAAAATGGCTTTTTGTTTTATTTAATTATCATTTATTTACTAAATGACTTAATTAACCTTATTGCTAATTCAATATTTCAATTTTTCCAAGCCATTATTATCCATTATCTAATTAATGGTCTAATTGTCACATAAGGACCTTTACTTTAAGGTTCCATAGCTATTTAACACATTTAACTTATAGAACCCTAATTTTACACCTTACGCGATTTAGTCATTTTTACCAGATTAAGCATACAAACAATAAAATTTCTTAACGAAAATTTCACACCAACATTCAATCATGTTGTAAAAATTAAAATAATAATAAAATAAATATTTTGACCTCATATTTGTGGTCCCAAAACCACTGTTCTGATTTGACCAAAAACAGGTTGTTACAACTCTCCCCCCTTAGGGATTTTCGTCTCTGAAAATCTTACCAGTGAATATGTTTGGGTACTATTTTCGTATAGCGTTTTCAAACCCGTGTTGATGTAATAATACTTTTACTAATGTGATTCTCTTATTTCTCAGCTCTTTGATCTCACGAGCTAAAATTTGAATCGGTTCTTCAGCATATGACATATCAGACAGAATTTCAACCTCGGTCGGGGAAATGACACGTGAAGGGTCGGATCGGTATCGTCGAAGCATCAACACATGAAACACATTATGTATTTTCTCTAACTCAAATGGTAAAGATAGTTGATATTCCACTGGCCCAACTCGCTCAATAATCTCATACGGTCCGATGAATCGCGGACTCAATTTCCCTTTCCGACCAAACCATAATATCTTTTTCCACGGCCACACTTTCAAAAAAAACTTTATCCCCGATCTACAACTCAATATCTTTCCGTTTCAAGTCTGCGTACAATTTATGTCGATCCGAAGCTGCTTTCAAACTATCGCGAATTACTTTCACTTTTTCTTCAGTCTCTCTGATCAGATCAACCCCGTGAATCTTGTTCTCGCTAAGCTAAGTCCAGTACAATGGTGTTCAACATTTACAACCATATAGAGCTTCGTACGACACCATTTTAATACTCGATTGGAAGCTATTATTGTAAGCAAATTCAATCAACGGTAGATATTTCTCCCAGCTACCTTCAAACTCAAGAATGCAACAAAGCAACATATCTTCAAGTATTTGAATAACTCGCTCGGATTGACCATCCGTTTGCGGATGAAACGCAGAACTTTGAACCCAAAGCTTCTTGCAATTTCTTCCAAAATCGCGAAGTAAATCTTGGATCTCTATCCGAAACAATAGATAGGGGAACACCATGTAATCTCACAATTTCGGAAATATACAGCTCAGCTAATTTATCAAGCGAGAAATCTATACGTACCGGAATAAAATGAGTTGATTTCGTCAATTTGTCAGCAACAACCCAGCTCGCATCTTTCTTTTTCGAAGATAAGGGCAAACCCGATATGAAATCCACTGTTACTCTATCCCACTTCTACTCAGGAATCATAATAGGCTATAATAAACCTGACAGCACTTGATGCTCAGCTTTGACTTACTGACAAATCAAACATTTCGAAACAAATTCTGAGAATCACGTTTCATGTCGTGCCACTAATAAAGCTGTTTCAAATCATTATACATTTTTGTGCTTCCCGGATGTACTGATAAACAACTACTGTGTGCTTCATTTAGAATCTTCTGTATGAGCTTAGAATTTCTTGGTACACATATTCTATCACAAAACATCAAACAATCATCAGGATCTATTCGAAACTCTGAATCAGAAGTCGACTCACATTGAACCCGTTTTGCTTGCAATACACTATCAAATTTTTGAACCTCACGAATTTGCTGTAGAAATAACAGTCTCACTTTCAACTCGGCTACTATCGAACCGTCGTTAGACAAAGCTAATTGTGTGTTCAAAGCACGTAAAGCAAATAAGGACTTTCGGCTCAAAGCATCAGCAACTACATTAGCTTTCCCCAGATGATAGTCAATTACTAATTCATAGTCTTTTAACAATTCTAACCATCTTCGTTGTCGCAGATTTAAATCTTTGAGTCATCAAATATTTCAAACTTTTGTGGTCGGTATAAACATGACATTTCTCACCAAACAAATAATAACGCCAAATTTTCAATGCAAACACTATCGCAACTAACTCTAGATCGTGCGTTGGATAATTTTTTTCGTATGGCTTCAACTGTCTCGAGGCATAAGCTACAACTTTGCCTTCCTGCATCAAAACACAGCCCAAGCCATAACGATGCATCATTGAAAACTATGAATTGTTTAGCCGACTCAGGCTGAATTAACACTGGTGCCTATGTCAATAATGCTTTCAATTGATCGAAACTTTGTTGAAATTTCTCAGACCATTCACACTTCACATCTTTCTATTGTAATCTGGTCATCGGTATAGCAACCATCGAGAACCCTTTAACAAAGCGTCGATAGTAACTAGCCAGTCTCAGAAAACTTCTATCCTCGGATACATTTCTAGGTGGTTTCCAATCAATCACTGCAAAAATCTTGCTCGGATCAACTCGAATACCATCCGCCGAGAATATATGTCCTTAAAATCCAACTTCCCGGAGCCAAAACTCACATTTGCTGAATTTACCATACAGTTGCTTATCTCTCAAGGTTTGCAATACAATCCTCAAATGCTCAGCATGCTCAGACTCATCTCGTGAATAGATCAAAATGTCATCAATGAACACAACAACAAATCTGTCTAAATACGGTCTAAAAATCCGATTCATCAAATCCATAAAAATGGCAGGAGTGTTAGTCAAACCGAAAGGCATACAAGGAATTCATAATGTCCATACCTCAATCTGAACGCAGCTTTTGGTACATCTGAGTCTTTAACTCGCAATTGATAATAACTCGATCTCAAATCAATCTTTGAAAACACTGTTGCACTTTTCAACTGATCAAACAAATCATCTATTCTCGACAACGAATACTTATTCTTTATCGTAACTTTGTTGAGCTGACGATAGTCTATACACAATCTCATTAACCCATCTTTCTTTTTAGCAAACAATACTGGCACACCCCAAGGCGAAAAACTAGGTCCTACAAAACCTCTATCTGTTAACTCCTGCTACTGAGCTTTCAACTCTTTTAACTTTGTTGGAGCCATTCTGTACAGAGCTATTGATATCAGTGTTGTTCCCTCTCTAATAGGTGACAATCCCGATAATGCTTCAAGAAATACATCCGGATATTCACAAACGACTGGTACTAATTCAACCTTATTTTCAGACACTTTAGTATCTAAAATATAAGCGAGATAAGATTCACAACCTTTTCTCACATACTTCTGAGCTGTCATCGATGAAATCACTATTGGTAAACCACCCAACTCATCAGATACAATTCGATGAATTTCATTATTCTGACATTTCAATTCTATAGTCTTTCATCTACAGTTCACCACAGCATCATGCAAAGTCAACCAATCCATTCCCAGAATAACATCAAACTCATCAAATGGAAAGGCCATCAAGTCAGCCGGAAAATAGTAACCTCGAGTCTTTAAAGGACAATTCTTGCAAACTTTATCAACTAGAACATACTTGCCTAAGGGGTTCAATACTTTAATCACAAATTCACTAGACTCGACAGGCATAACTCTTATTAGACACCAAATTCAAACATATATACGAATGAGTATATCCAGGATCAATCAATACAATAACATTAGTGTCGTAAAGAGAAAATGCACTGGTAATGACATCAGGTGATGACGTCTCTTCGCGCGCACGAATAGCGTAAGCTCTAGCAGGTACTCTGGCCTCAGATCTCACTGTTGAATCTCTCGTTCTACCACAATTACCACTTGCATTTCTCACATTTCTTGTCGGCCTCCCTCGAGTAGTTGTATTGCTCGATCTTACATTATGAGATTTATCTTTTCATTTAGTTCGGGACAATCTTTGATAAAATGATCTCATGAACCACAACTGTAACAAGCTCTATTATTATTTTTCATTCAGCACTCTCTAAAATGTCGTCTTCCACACTGTTGACACTCGGGTTTAACATCATTCACATTGCCAACACTTGATACCGATGTAGTTTGAGCTTTAGGGCTGGTATATTGCTTTCCACGATCTCGAATCCCACTGAATCTGTCGATCGGTTAAAATAATATCTAGATTTATTCAACGAGGACTGACAAGGTTTACTCATCGACCTTTTCCTCGAGTCTCTTGCCTCTGGATCAGCCTTTCTCTTTTCTCGGCTAAAGTCTTCGGCTTTGCAAGCCTGTTCAACTAACACAACAAATTCTTTTAAATCTAAAATCCCAACCAAAAGTTTAATATCTTTGTTTAGCCCATCAACAAACTGCTTGCACATTATTTCTTCAGTAGACACATACTCTCAAGCGTAATTACTTAATCGTACGAATTCTCTTTCATAATCGGTTACAGTCATGTGGCCTTTTTTAAATTCTAAAAACTCTTTATGATTTTGATCCAGAAACCGTTGACTGATGTATTTCTTCTAAAATTCAGTCTGAAAGAATTCCTAAGTAACTGTCTCCCTCGGCACCACCGATACTAATGTATTTCACCACTGATACGTCGTATCTCTCAAAAGGGATATAGCACACTTTAAACATTCAACTGGCGTGCAAGAAAGCTCGTCAAACACTCTAATCATATTGTCAACACAAAACTCAACTCTCTCAGGGTCATCATCAATATTATCTCCGAACTCTTCAGCCCCGTGTTTACAGATCTTGTCAACTGGAGGCTTATTCAATCTTAAAAGCTTGACTCCTTGAGGAGCTACGAGTAAGGGTTGGGGATTAGGAGGGGGTGGAGGTTGTTGAGCAGCCGAGTTCGTACGAATATATTGGGTGAACTCGTTCATCATTTGGAAGAAGGCTTCTTTAGCCTCTCCTCCCTGGCTACCCGTCACAGGTCTCAGATGGCACTGTCTCTTTAGCGGGAGCATGTGCATTACTCTCAATCTCATCAGCTATAGCTCGATTGGGATCCATTACTATATGAAAACACAGTTTAAAATGTCAGGAGTCATCACACTATCACAGTTTATATATGGCATGTATAGCTAGACTCTCACACACGCTATGTTAGCCCTAGAATCGACTAAACCCTAGCTCTGATACTAATAAATGTAACACCCTCACCCGTATTCAACACCGGAATAGGGTTACAAGGTATTTCCATTCAATTCACAACACATATAGCATACATTTATGCAACAATTAGCATTCATTCTCATAAATCATTCAACACACTCACATTGTCCCTTATAAGGGCCTACGAGGCCTTAAACATGCTTTAGAAGTGGTCCGGGACTAAACTGATATCATACGAAAATTCTGGAAACTTAGAAATTTCTCACGCCTATGTGAACAGGCTGTGTGCCTCACACGCTAATAGACATGCCCGTGTGAAAACAGGGCATACATACTAACTTGGGTCACACAGCCGACCACACGCCCGTGTGTCTAGCCCGTGTACCCTTTGAAGTGGCCACACACACCCATGTGCCAGGTTGTGTGCTAGGCCGTGCTAAAACTGTAGGGTATACTGACTTATGAAACACGGTCATGTCACACGTCCGTGTGCTAAGCCGTGTACCAATTAGGGGGTATATTGACTTGTACCACACAGCCAGTGACATGCCCGTGTGTGAGACCGTGTGGAGCATACTAACTTCATTTCAATTTCAACACCAGGGGACACACAGCCGTGTAACTTGACCGTGTGTCACACGGCTGAGACACACGCCCGTGTCTCTGCCCGTGTGGAAAAAAATAAGCTATTTACCAAGCCATTTTTCCACCCCATTTGGTACACCTTCACCTACACATATGGCACAAAAACAAAGCAAAATAGGCAATCCATAACAACCAAATCAACCATAATTCTTACCATTTCATCTAATATTTCTTAGCCTAAACTTCAATCACAATCATCATCAATTTATCAACCATTTTCGAGTAACATTAAACACTTCACAAAATGACATTAGCTCATATCCAAAAACATTTACCAAACATACACCATTTTGTTCCATTTCACAAGCATAATACCAATTCCACAAACCTCATAATATAAGCCATAAGCACACTTATATATACATAATCAAACTAGCCAAATTAAGTCCAATCTTATGGCTATAAATACAAACAAAACATAACCATTCATAAGTCATCTCAAATGGAAATATTCACTTTCAAAACATAACCAAAATAACCATAATCCTATACATGCCATATGACCAAACAAAGAGCTCAAAAGTACCAAAGTGATGGTTGGATAGTGTGACGTAATCTCTAACGATCCCTTAATCCGAGCTAGCTTTGAAATCACTATAAGACATGGAAAAATAAACAAAGTAAGCTTTATAGCTTAGTAAGCTCGTATGATATAAACTTAGCTAATCACAAATTCACATTCATCAATCTAAACATATTACCATGAAATTCAATATTACTAACAAACCTTTCACATGCTTATTTATAAGCTTTTATACAAACTTTGTAACTTCTTCAACTTTAAGCTCATAATATACATATACATACTTGTACTAATCCATAACAAGTTCATACTTACACGGAATGTCATTGAATACTCGATATCTCGCACACTAAGTGCTATACTAAATGTATCGCACACTAAGTATGGTACTCGATGTCTCACACACTAAGTGTCGTACATAGCCGAAGCTATCTCAAATCGCACTCTAAGTGCCATATTTAGCCGAAGCTATATCGAATCGCACACTAAGTGCCATATTTAGCCGAAGCTATGTTGAATCTCACACTAAGTGCCACAAATAGCCGATTTGTTGTCGAACATAAATGTAGTCCCGTATGTACAATTTATGCAATATCAAAGCATTAAAAAGCATAATTATAACAATGCTTATTGCATACGAACTTACCTCATATGCTAAAACAACGAATCGAGTCGTTCAGTCGATAACTTTCATTTTTCCCTGATCTAGGCCTGAATTCCGCTTTTCTTGATGTGAATGTATTCAAAATTAACTTATTCAATCATCTATTCATTCAATTTAGTCCAAAATACACTTTAAAACACATTTACACTTTTGCCCCTAAAGTTTCACATTTTTATAATCTAGTTCTTATTTTATAAAATCACAAATTCATGCAATTTAACCACAACCCATGCTAGCCGAATTTCTCTAGTTCTCATATTAGTCCACATTTCTCATTTATTTCACATTTCAATCACTAAATTTAGACATTTCTCAATTTAATCCCTAATTTGCATTTTCACTAAAAATCACTTTACAAAACTTGTTTAATTCACAACAAAAATTCGTAATCTATCATCAATCATCAAGAATCATACATATTCACCAAAAGAAACATTCAAAATATTTAATAGTTTTACAAATTAGTCCTTAGGCTAGCTAGTACTAGCTGCAACGATCTCAAAAACATAGAAATCATTAAAAACGAGACAAAATACATACCAATTTAGCCAAATGAAGTAGTTGAAACTTTGAAAGCTTGAAAATGGCTTTTCTCCACCTAATTTCGGTTAAAAGAAGATGATAATGAAGAAAATGGCTTTTTATTTTATTCAATTCTCACTTATTTACTAAATGACTTAATTAACCTTATTACTATTTCAATATTTCAATTTTGCCAAGCCATTATCATCCACTATCTAATTAATGGTCTAATTACCACATAAGGGCCTTTACTTTAAGGTTCCATAGATATTTAACATCTTTAACTTATAGAACCCTAATTTTACACATTACGCAATTTAGTCCTTTTTATCGAAGTAACCATTCAAACAATAAAATTTCTTAACGAAATTTTCACACCAACATTCAATCATGTTGTAAACATTAAAATAATAATAAAATAAATATTTTAACCTCAGATTTTTTGTTTCAAAACCACTGTTTCAATTTGACCAAAAACGGGCTGTTACAGCACATGTATTTGAAAGAAAATATATGTACAAAAAAGCATGTGAAAGTAAAGGAAGTTGGTGTATTGAGGGAAATTATTCCAAAGGTCCGATTGAAGCTGAGTCTAAGGTTTTAAGCGTAAATTTATCTATCTTTTACCTACCCCTATCCTAGCCACGTTACAACCTTTTTAAAAGACCTATTGATTCAAGTTTTCTATGCTACCTACATCAGTGGAGAGAAATTGCTAAGTTCAACATATGAAGGCATAAGTTAAACTTAATGATTGCATCTTAATCTTGAATAAGGAAATAAAATCAAATTGGTAAGGGTTAACATGTCTTTGTTAAGGAAGCATTTAGTCTAATTTTGCTATCATAATAGTTGTTGAGATTAATTTGAACGATATGTACACTTAAGTAGCATAACTATCAAATTTCTTGTTTTTAAGCATAAGTATATTAAATTCATAATTCTAGGAAGAATGTTGTTCTGAAGGAATTTTTTAAAGATGTTTCCTAGAAATTCTTTACAAATTTGTCCATTACTAAGGACGAGCAATGAATTAAGTTTGGGGGTGTGGAAACACAAAAATGTACACACTTATTCATGCACTTTTTAACTTAAATTCATGCAGTTTTGATAAAATTCTTATCAAAAAATAATTAATTTTTATAAAATAATTCAATTGAACTTAAATTATGAACATGTTGAATTTCAATTAATTTTATAATTAATTTTGATCATTTTTCGACAGATTTGCACAAAGGGCAAAAAACGACTCGACAGACACTACTAGAAGTTCAAAACCGAAAAGCAATTTGAAGTATCAAGGCAAATTAATTTTTAGCCTAAGTCAGTCCAATTATGTGTATCAATTCATGATATAATTTCTTTTAATTTATATCTAATTTAATTTGGATTAAATAAATTATTATTAATTAATTATGAAAAAGTGGTCCAGTTGAGCCGAACCGAGTGAACCGAACCGACCAAGAAGTGGACAGCCCAAAACCGTCCATATGCTGACCCAAATCAGCTTATTGGCTGATTATTTAGCTTGCAAAGAGGCCCTTGAAGACTTGTTCAAGTCGCAAACAAACCCCTCCACAATTGGTGGCTAATAGATTTGCCCCAAGCCTAAATTAGCAAAGTTTAAACTATCAACCTTGCCACATGTGTGGCCTGCCAAGGGAGGGCTTTTTGGCAGATGATTTTAGCTATTTTTAGCAGCCCTCTTCAGCTATAAAAACCCCCTTAGGCTGGTCGTTTGAAACACATCTTAAGTATTCACATCTTTTCTCTTTTTTCTCCACTTTCTCTCTTCTTTTCCATTCCAAATTCCCTTGCTCTCTTATCAATTTCTTCTCTTGGAAAAGGGGCATTCATCAGCCATTTGGAGCAGCAATTAAGTGTTCATAGTAGCCTTGGTCGATGAGGACAACGGAGAAGGAAGAACAGAGCAAACTAGTCAAGCCACAGAAAAACACCGAATTTGATTCTTGTTCCCTATCTCTTTAACTTTTGTTGTTGTTATGATGAACATACCTATGAATTTATATGTTATTGGAATGATTAATTTAATCAATTTAGCTTGAATTTAATTCGTGCTAGGTTGATTGCATTTCGTTTGCTAAAATTGTTAAAATTGTGTTTATGTTGTTATAGGCCTTGGTAAGATGCTTGATTAAGTAAAATCATGACTAAGTTATTCTTGCATAACAATTGTGAGGTAGCTAATGAATTAATTATTTAAACAGATTGAAACTGTAATTAATGGACACAGTACTTAACCAGTGCATGTTTAATCATCTATGTAACATCCCAAACCCAGCCTAGAAGACTAGACTGAATTCGGGATGCTACATTGATCATCGAAGTGATCGTAGGAAAATTTAACAAAAACCAGTCGTTCAAAATTCCATTTCTGAAATTTTTATCTCAAAACAAACCAGAACGTTTAATCATTTAAAAATATCGTTCGCAAACATAACAAAACATAATGTATGAACAAAGTTTAAAACAGTAATGGTACCACAGTATTATAAATCTTTACAGTTCAAAACCAAACGTAAAAACTAGAAAACACAAACTGATCAATTGCTGTTCACAAGCCTGTCCGAGACCTCTGCGTACTGAGCCCAACTATAGTATCCAGAACTGTACCTGACAGGGAAACAGAAGAGGGGGTGAGCTACTCGAGCTCAATGTGAAATCAAAATCAATTAAACTATAGAAACGAAAATAGGGAACTAGAAGCAGTTCAGAAGAAGAACATACTTACAGACAGATAACAGTTAAGTGAGTTTACCCAACATCAAACACACACCATATGTACCTTACAGTCATATGAAACAAACAGACACACCTAATCTCACGTGCTATTCAAATACAATAGCAACAGTTCACAAGTCAGTCACACTATCACAATAACAGTTCAGTCAGTCATTTATAGAGAAAGTCTATAGAAATCGCATAGGCACACATGCCTTTTAGTCGATCAGTAACACATTCAGTCATATTATCACATTCAGTCATAGTATCACATTCAGCCAAACTGATCAATCAGACATTTCAATCGAATAGTAAAGTCACATTCAGTCACATAGATTCATTTAGATGCATATGGGTGCAAATGAGTTATAAAATAACCCACTCATCCAACCAACACACCATCTCCGTCCAACCCTACACTTACTATTGGGATTTAATCAACCCACCCATTCCTGCTGTAACACCCCTTACCCGGGTCCGACGCCGGGACTGGATACGAGGCATTACCATGCTTGACCTTGCGTGAACATGCAATAACAGGCTATAAAATTTCATTCCAAATTAAAAATTTTCTTTCTTAGACATAACATGCATATCATGGGCCTACGAGGCCTTAAACATACATCCGAAAGGTTTCGGAGTTCAATCAGAAACTTTTACACTCCTTAAATTTTTTTTGCCTAAACAGAGGTCACACGCCCGTATGACTTGGGACACGCCCGTGTGGGCAGGTCGTGTGGTCACACACGCCCATGTTCCCAGCCCGTGTAAAATTTATTTTTATTTCGAACCTACAAGGGTTTTCACACGGCCGGACACACGCCCGTGTCAATAGCCCGTGTCCTTCACACGGCCTAGACACACCCGTGTCTTCACCCGTGTGTGAAAACTAGGGGTATTCTGTTTATGACATCGCTACCCCTTAAAGAGCACACGGCTTAAGCACACGCCCGTGTGTTGGCCCGTGTGACGAATCGAATTCTCGCAATTTAATGCAGGGGACACACGGCCTATCAACACACCCAAGGGGATTGACCGTGTGCCACACACGGCCTAGACACACGCCTATATGTCTACCCATGTGGACACTTAGAGGTTATTTTCCAAGCCAATTGCCACCCTGAAACATAAGCACACTTATGCCGACACAAGCAATTCATGTACTATGAATAATTCCTAAAACATCACCTATAGAGTTCATAGAACTCATCATCATTAATATATATATAACTTAACAGATATTGGCCTATCACTTGGGCCATATACAAAAAGAACAGTAACTTTAATAGCCAATTCTTTGGCTCCCAATATGATATAACTTAAAATGGTATAATCTCTGTACATGCCACACTTAGCATAAAACAACTTTGCTATACCAAAATAATGATTGATAGTATGATCCAAGCTCCGACTTCTATGATTCCCGAACTAGCTTGGTGAAACTACAAGGAAAAAGGAAAAAGGGAGGGGTAAGCATATAGCTTAGTAAGTTTGCATGAAATTTATGTAATAACATAAATACTTAAAATAACTCATTCATCTCATGATACATGAACAATATAAGCATCAAGTACTCAAGCATACTTACTCATACTTACTCTTACCCATCTTAAATCACAATACAATTTCATACTTGTATTTTATTCATGGTATCTGTATCACTTAGTGACATAATTTAGCGCTTTAGCTAAAGTAATCATAAACTCAAATCGTTAACTTCCTTAACTTAAACAAAACTCTTTATCATCCTTGAGTTGCTTAACTTGTTACTATCTTTATTCACTTAAGTCCTTTGCTACCTCTTTCACACTTGGCTCTTTAGCCCGTTGAATTTTCTCGGAATAACAGAGGATATTCAATCCCATCAAACATGTATCTTGATGCCAATGCCATATCTTGGATATGGTCTTACACGGGATTCCTTAGCTTGATGTCGACACCATGTCCCAGACATGGTCTTACACGAGATCTTCCTTTGGTGCCGAAGCCATGTCCCAAACATGATCTTACATTGGACCTTCCTTGTATGGTGTCGATGCCATGTCTCAGACATGGTCTTACACAAGACCTTCCTTGTATGGTGCCGATGCCATGTCCCAAGCATGGTCTTACACAGGATCTACGTTCGGTGCCAATGCCATGTCTCAGACATGGTCTTACACGGGACCTACATTCCTTGATACCGATGCCATGTCCCAGACATGGACTTACACGGCTTTCCTTGTCTCATGTTATGACATAGATATCCTCTTTATTCCAAGACTTCAATCGGGACTTTCATTTTCTATGCTCGTTGATTTCTTTATTAAGGCATTATTATTCTTTTTCAAGTAAATTAAGTATACTCAATAACATAATAATTGATTTAATGTAAATACACATAAAGCCTTAAATTCATACCAACTTACCTCGGTACTCCAAAATATGTGTAGAAGTGCAATTTAGTCCACAACTTTGTTTTTGCCTCGGTTTCGATCCGGGCTTCGTATTTCTTGATCTATAATAACAAATTCACTTGTTTAATACTCACATTCACTAAATTGACTCATGAATTATACTTTGGAAAAATTATGATTTTGCCCCTAAACTTTCTCATATTTACACTTTTGCCCCTAGGCTCGTAAAATGATTTTCATTCAACTTTCTTATATTTCAAACCTAGCCGAATCATATTCTTAACTATCGCAACCTTCAATTTTTACTATTTCACTCATGTATGACCATTTTCATAACTTTTACAATTTGGTCCTTATATGCTTTTTTCATGAAAATCACTTAGAAAAAGATGTTTATCCTACATCAAACCTCTATAATCTTCCATAAAACATCAAAATACATGCATGTCATACATGGGTAAATTTTTGAACATGAACCCTAACTCAAAGTATAACTAGAAATAGCTAAATCGAGCTACAAGGATTTCAAAAATACGAAGAACATTAAAAACAGGGCTAAAAGATACTTACAATCAAGCTTGAAAGTTGAAGAAGCCTTAGCTATGGAGGGCTTGTAAAATTCGGCTACGGCTTGAAGAAGATGGACACAAAGTTTGACTTATTTTCCTTTTTAATTCATTTATTAACCAAATGACTAAAATGCCCTTAAGGCCTATTCTTTAAGATTTTTCCTTCCCATGTCCATTTTTGTCCATCTTAACATTTAATGGTCTAATTGGTAAATAAGGACCTCTAGTAATTTTTATAATTCTATATTATACTCAAATCTTCTAGAATCTCATATTCTCTAATCTTTAGAATTCAGTCCTAATGGACAATTTATTCACTAACTAATAAAATTTCTTCATGAAATTTTCACACAATCATGCAACCACCTCATAAGCCTCATAAAAATCATATTTCTACTTTGGATTTGTGGTCTGCACCACTATTCCAGCTAGACCCTAAATTAGGCTGTTACACCTGCACTCCGAGTAGGACCTCGAAAAGCCCATCCAACCTTACACTCCATAGGATGTCATCTCGGGTAGCCCAGCAATGATGATCATCAGCATTGTCCTCGACCCTTAAGGAATTGGGACCGCCCTCGACCCTCTGGGAATTAGGGCTAACAGTGTGCAGATAAACTGCCAGTCTCATATATTACGCAGCAAAGCTAGTGTATAAGTTGTACTGTGCAATACGATAAACTGCGGTACAGACATGCAGTATGAACTACTAGATCAGATAGTGGTACGTAGCGTAGCTAACGTACATGCGGTACAGTGCAATGCGGTAATCCACTATACCGATGAGTTGCAGTAAAACTCCCAAGTCAGTCAATGATACGCAGCGATGCTGACATATGTGTTGTATAATGTAGTGCGGAAATCCGCTGTACAGTCAAATCGTTCATGACCCTTAGGGTATTGGGACTGCCCTCGACCCTCTGGGTATTAGGGGCATCAGTATGTAGTTAAACTGCCAAATCGTAAATCTTCCTTCTCTTCAAAATCCCAACCCAAAATACTTTATATGCATATGTATGCAGATGTATGAATGCAGATGCACCAATTTAGAATACAATTTCAGGCAGCCATTCAGAACCAGTCACTTACAGTTAGTCAATCAGTTATAGAAACGTGCACACTTATGCACTCAAATTCAGTACCTAGCATAGCATACATTCACTTACAAACAATACATAATTCGATGTCAAAACAGAATCGTATTCACCCTTAGTAAGCTTAGTCGAAGGGTTGGAACACATAGACTCACAATGGCATTCGATTTTCCCTAAAATCAAAATTTGGCGAGTTAGGGCCACACGCCCGTGTGCTCTGGCCGTGTGGAGCAAACCAGGCCGTGTAGGGATCCAAACGCCCGTGTGAGGGGTGGCACACGCCCGTGTGGTGCAGGGACACGGCCGTGTGAATAGGCCATGTATCTCACTGTCCAATTTCCCTAATATTAGGTGCAGGGTAGACATGACTATGTGAAGGTGTCACACGCCCATGTGGCTATCAGACACGGTCGTGTGTCCCATAACACACGCCCATGTGAAATCCCTAGGCCCCAAATCAGTCACACAGCCGTGTGTCCCGAAGCACACACCCGTGTGGGAACCCTAATTTCCCCAAATCTGTCACACGGTAGTGTGACTCCAATTCCCTAATTCCCCAAACTCACATGCTCGTGTGCTTAGAGGACTTGACTGTGTGGATTCCAAAAAAAATCCCCAAACCGGTCGAAAACCCTAATTCACAAATCCATACGGGCGTGTGCCGTGTGGCAGTCGAGGTGGCTACAAAACCACCCTAATTTAGCCCCCAAAACATTGTTTGACCACCGTAATAGTCTCCAACCTTTAACCTATCAACATATATCAGAAAATAACGATTTCCCTTCACTTCTATCGTCTAAAAACTCAGAAACGAAGGGGTAATGCATAAGTACGAAAAGCCAAAGGAAATGGATTCTTAGAACAAGATAGCAATCAGTTTAAAAACAGAAAGTAGTAACCCAATTCGAATCCCACACCTGATTTGACGATGAAGAGAACAGCAGAGGAGCGGCAATCCCGAAACTGCAGTTAAAAACATTTAAATAATAAGAAAAAATAAAAGAAAGAAAAACAGAGAGAAGAAGGGAGAAGAAATGTCAAAATAGCAAATTAAAATAATAATAATAATAATTTTTAACATAAAAAAATATCAAATAATTATTATAATAAAATAATATCTAAATGACATAAATAAAAAATGCACAGAATATCTCCCTAGCTCATGCAGGGATTCGAACACAGGACTCAAGCATAATAAAACTCCACTTAACCACCAGACCAGCAAGCCCATTCTTGTCACTAAATTGCACAACTTAACTTATGTGTGCAACCTCCTCGCCGTCACTGCACTTAAAACCCAGAACTTCTAGGCCCAAAATTTGGGGCGTTACAATCTAAGATAGCTAAAGGTTAAATTAGCAACAGTATCTGACGATACATTTGCCTTGCATAACTTGAAAGATTATTGTGATTAAACTGTTTCAAGGTAGGGATACATTGTTACCTCACGTGGTATTTTATGTGCTTATTAGATTTAATTAATAGTTTGAATTGACAAAGGGATATGTACAAGAGATTATTTTGATTTAATAAGTATGTATGTGCAATAACATATTTGCCTATTAAGATTTGTTTTATCGGTTGAATTAACATAGGGATATAGTCAATAGATGAATGGATTTTGGTAGGTGAGTATGTTCATAAGTTAGCAAATTACCGAGTTGCCGTGAATTTATTCATAACAATATAAACATGAGTTTAATAATTGTAAGTTAAGAAATGTACTTAATCTAACACAATTATGTCATCTTGATTAAAATCGTATTTTGAAACCGTGCATTTGAGATTTATTTATTTAGTTTACTTAGTTTAAAATCTTAGTTTTTAATCACCTTCTTTAAACAAAATATTTTTCTTCACCGAAGTGTTTTAAATAGCATTCATAAATAATTCTTTTCACAGTCCCTCTGGGTACGATAACTCGACATTTACTTGTCACTTTATTACTTGTTGCGATTGTGTACACTTGCACATTTTCGTCGTTCCATGAAGCAGTGTCTTTATGCTCATCGTTTGGAGAAAGGTGCGTCTGTGCACGAACACTTAATAGTGTTTAAAGAAATTCTCTCAAACTTGGAGGCCATGGAGGTTCAGTATGATAAGGAATATCTAGGGTTGATTCTACTTTGTTCGTTGCCCCTGTCTTATTCAACCTTTATAGACACGATTTTATATAGCTGCGAGTCTCTCACAATTGATGAGGTTTATGATTCTTTAACCTCGTATGATAAGATGAAGCATCTTATGGTTAAAACCGACTCTTAGGGAGAGTGTCTCATTGTTCATGGGAGAAAGACCAGCATGCTGGTGATGATCGTGGAAGGATACAGGAACAGAATCCTCATGGAAAATCTAAGGGTAGATCGAAGTCTTCAAACAGAGTAAAACTTGTAACTTCTGCAAGAAGAAATGGCACATTAAATCTGAGTGTTATAAGCTACAGAACAAGATCAAAAGGGAGGCTACGAATCAAAAGGAAAAACAACCAGAAAATTTCGGTAAAGCTAATGTTGTAGAAGACTACAGCGATGGTGAACTTCTAGTCGCTTCTGTCAACAATTCTAAAGTGAGCGAAGAGTGGATCCTTGATTCAGGCTGCACCTTTTACATGAGTCCTAGTCAAGATTGGTTTACAACTTACGAAATAGTGTCTGAAGGTATTATTTTGATGGGAAATAATGCTTCGTGTAAAATCACAGGTGTTGGAACAATTCATTCTGATCTGTGGGGGCCATCAAAAGTGCCTTCAAGAGGTGGGGCTAATTATATGCTAACTTTTATTGATGATTTTTACAGAAAAGTTTGGGCGTTCTTCCTGAAGCAAAAAAGTGATGTGTTTTCCGCATTTAAGTCTTGAAAAACTATGATTGAAAAACAAACGGGAAAACAAATAAAATACCTTCGCACAGACAATGGCTTAGAGTTCTGTTCTGATGAGTTTAATAAACTGTGCAAGTCAAAAGGGATCGTGAGACACTTGACAGTTCGTCATACTCCATAGCAAAATGGTGTTGCAAAATGAATGAACAGAACGATCATGGAAAAGGTTCGATGTATGTTGTCAAATGCCAACTTACCAAAGTCATTTTGGGTCGAAGCAGCCTCTACTGCATGTTTTTTAATCAACCGATCTTCATCCGTTGCCATTGAGAAAAAGACTCCGCAAGAGATATGGTCTGCTAATCCTATTACCTATTATGATTTAAAGATCTTTGGGTGTCCTGCGTATGCTCATGTGGATAATGGAAAATTGGAACCGAGATCCATTAAATGTGTTTTTCTTGGTTATAAAGCTCGTGTAAAAGGGTATAAGTTGGTGTCCTGAAAATAGAAAAGTTGTGATTAGCAGAGATGTTTTTTTATGAAACTGCTATGTTACCTAACCTATCTCTTAATGACTCTTCCAATAAAGAAAATCAAAAGCAAGTGGAGCATCAGATTAATCTAGAATCTACAACAGAGTCGACTCCTCAAGCCAGTACAAAAATTCAGAATAGAGTTGCTTCTTCACCACAATACTTTATCACCAAAAACAGAACTAGAAGAGAAATTAAACCTCCAAAGAAGTATGTCGAGGCTGATCTAGTTGCTTATGCTTTAAATGTGGCTGAAGATATATATGCAAACCAAGAACCATCTAATTATTCTGAGGCGGTTAGCTGTGAAGACTCAGAAAAGTGGATGTTTGCTATGCAAGAGGAGATGGAATCACTCCATAAAAATAGAACATGGGATCTTGTGAAACTTCCTAAAGGTAAAAAGGTTGTTCGTTGTAAATGAGTGTTTGAAAAGAAAGAAGGGACTCCATGAGTTGAAGAATCCAGATATAAAGCAAGGCTTGTTGCAAAGGGTTACAGTCAAATTCTAGGAGTGGACTTCATTGATGTGTTCTCTTCAGTTGTGAAGCATAGTTCGATTCGAGTTTTGCTTGGTATTGTGGTCATGCATGATTTGGAGCCTGAGCAGTTAAATGTAAAAACTGCATTTTTGCATGGAGAACTTGAGAAGGATATTTACATGAAACAACCAGAGGGTTTTACAGTCTCAGAAAAGGAGGACTATGTTTATTTGCTGAAAAAGTCCCTTTACGGTTTAAAACAGTCACCAAGACAATTGTACAAGAGGTTTGATTACTTTATGACTTCTCATGATTTCAAAAGAATTAGTTTTGACAATTGTGTTTACTTTAAGAAAAATAGTGATGGTTCTTTTGTGTATCTACTCCTTTATGTTGATGACATGTTGATAGCAGTGAAAGATAAAGAAGAGATAAGAAAGGTTAAAGCCCAATTAAGTGAAGAATTTGAGATGAAAGATTTGGGACCAGCAAATAAGATACTTGGTACGGAGATTCTCAGAGATAGAAAAGTTAGTAAATTGTACCTAAGTCAGACGGGGTACTGTAACACCCCAAACCCGGTCAACACATCACGACCAAATCTAGCATGTTACGGGAAAGTATTTTGAAGAAAACAGGCTATCGAATCAAGTTTTGAAAATACTTCTTGTTGCTTTTAGTTTTGGAGAAAGCAGGTGCAAGATGAGTTAAAAACCGCTCTTGTTGTTTTTGAAAACTCGAAATTCGATCTTCGAAACTTAGTTTGTCGAATTCATAAGTAAAACAATGCTATATCATTTAAAAATTCGATTAGTTTTTTTTTTAGTTGCTTAAAAACATTTAAATTAAGTGTGTAAACTTTAAGTTTGAAAAACCATTTGAGTTGTAGTTATCAACAATTATAAAGTGATACCCGATGGTAAAGTCTAAAACATGCCGCTTCGTAGTTTTAGCAAAACATATTTTTTCCAAATTTTATCAGATATTAACCAATAGTTTGTTAAGTCATATTTGAAATCAAATCCAACCACATAAATAACCAAAACATAACTTAAAAAGGCCTTTTTACAATCCCAACAAAGCCAAATCGAAATAAAAGAAATAAAGTACCAAATTCAAATCTATGGAAGACCGTATTTATTCATAGCATGGCCACCTCGAGTCTATCCGGCTCCTCGTCCGCGATCTAAGTGTCACCTGAAATGTTAAGAGAGAAGGTGAGTCACCAAGATTCAGTGCATAACCCTCCTCTCGATTAATGCAACATATTTACACACATATCACCAAGCAATATAATATAATGCACCCCAACCCTAACCATCCATACTCCTTATCTACCCCGTGTGGTACCAAACCACTGGTGGTGCCAAACCATTGGTGACCCAAAGTCACGAATAATCCATCTGTGGGGCCAACCCACGTGTGATACCAAATCACTGGCGACGATCCCGTAATATCAACTGTGGGGCCAACCCACTGTGGTGCTGAGCCACTGGGACAAGTCGCTATGAGGTGCCAAACCTCTGGTGACCCAGAGTCACAAAATATCGATATCCAAGTGTGGGGCCAACCCACGTGTGATACCAAATCACTGGCGACGATCCCGTAATATCAACTGTGGGGCCAACCCACTGTGGTGCTAAGCCACTGGGACAAGTCGCTATGAGGTGCCAAACCTCTGGTGACCCAAAGTCACTAAATCAATCTGTGGTACCAAACCACTAGAGGTGCCAAACCTCTGGTGTCCCAAAGACACGGATATCATCTCCCCCCTCCTCTCATATCACCCATTAACATCATGCCAAAATCATGCACATCATGCAAATCATGCCAACATGCCTAGTTACACATCACATAACATATATGTCATAAATCATGATGTCATATATCACATAATAGAACTCATATTGAAACGGACTTACCCGAATTCGTGCACATACCCATAAGGTATCGTATCAACATCCATACTGTTTCGGCTTTTATTAACAACAGGTTATTAAAATATATTACTAAGTAATAGAGTGTGTATGCCTACACACTTGTTATAATGAAAGCCCTAAATCCCGAAGAGTCGATCCACAACACTAGGTCCTTTGATCCTACAATCGGCCATTACCAAGGTTAGCAACCTAGGCCATTCGGCCAAACCAAATAACCCAAAGGGTTAACGCTTGAAACCTGAAACCTTACCTAAACGTCCCTTGAATACTAGCCACCACAGGCTAGATGCTTCTGCTTTACTTCCCTACAATCGGCAATCATACATCCATATTATTAGCCTTCGGCTTTTGAATACTAACGAATAGTTTACTAAAGTAAATCCTTACCACCACTTACCAACCGATTAATCAAGGATGAAGGCTTCGCTTGATTGCTTCCAAAATCCCGGAGGCCCTACAATAATTCGGTTACCACAAGAGATTAACACCTTTACAACTATTGCCAAAAACGGCTCTTATCCATACCAAAGTCGACAGAGAACAAGGGAGAAGAGAAATAGACATTCGGCCTAGCACTTACCTTCCTCTAAAACCCGATTGGAGCAAAACTAGAAGAGATCACCCTTGTTGAGATTCGGCCAATACTTAAACAAAAAGGAAGAAGAGGGTTCGGCTATGGTTGTTTAAAACAATCAATCAAAGTTCGGCTTGAGTGGAAGAAGAGGAAGAAAAGAAGTGAAAGGAGATAGGGGTTTCGGCAAAAGAGAAAAACAAAAGGGAAATTATGGACTTTGAACAATTTTGAAAAGGAAGAGAAAGAAAAAATGAAAGAGTGCTCACTAGGGAATTCGGCCACCAACCAAAATGAAACACAAAAAGAGAGGGGATGTTTAGGAGGGTAAAGTTTCGGCTATAGGTTGCTTGAGGTTTTCGGTTTTAAAAAAGAAGAAAAAGAGGTGTGCTTACTTGAAGATTCGGCTAGGAGAAAAAACAAGGAGAATTCGGCTTTGGAACACTAAACAAAGGCTGACCGAAATTGCCCCAAAAAATGCCTAAGAGGATTCGACAGTCTCCCCTTACTCACCAACCAAAACCAGCCACTCCCCCCATGAAGAATCCAAGATTCGGCCAACACCCCAAAAATGCTCTTGGCCACTAATTCAAACTAATTTGAATTAGTCAACTTCCTACTTTTCCTCTCTGCCCACCATTCAAACAAATTTGACTTGGTCCAACCTCATCAAGTAGAATTTGAGCTGCACACAACTCCTCCCCCTCTTTGGCGTCAAAATAGAAAGCAAAAGGTGGGATTTCTGCAGCTCGAACCTGAGACCTCCTTCCCCTGCAAGTGGCGTCAATCACAGGCTCTAAGTGGCGCCCTCCTGCCACTTTGCCAAGCCTTTTTCTTGTGCTAAAAACTCACTTGAAATACTTATAACCCTTAGCTCCTTTAGCTCCCCTAACTTAAGACTTAAAACTAAAATTTTTCCTACTACTCAGGCCTACACTAGACTTACAACTAAGTCTCAAAACATCATAAATAACAACACCGCAGTCCAAACACATGCAAACAATGCAGTTACAAAATAACCCCTAATTCAGGATATTACAGTTCTACCCCCCTTAAAAATAATTTCAGCCTCGAAATTACCTGGTCAAAAGAGTTGAGGGTATTGCTGTCTCATCATATCCTCTGGCTCCCACGTAGCTTCTTCCACGCCATGATTTCGCCATAGCACCTTTACCAAAGGAACTTACTTCCTGCGCAAAACTTTCACATACCGGTCTAGGATCTGAACTGGTTCCTCCTCCATGGTCAAATTCGGATTCACCTCGATCTCTTCCACTGCTACGACATGCGATGGATCCAAACGATAACGTCTAAGCATGGAGACATGAAATACGTCGTGAATCTGACTTAGCTCTGCTGGCAACTCAAGCTGGTAAGCTACTGGTCCCACTCGTCTCAGTACCTTATACGGCCCAATAAACCCTGGACTTAACTTGCCTTTCCTTCCGAACCTCAATACTTTCTTCCAAGGCGAGACCTTCAGAAAGACCTTATCCCCTACAGCAAACTCTATGTCTCTCCTCCTGAGATCGGCATAAGACTTCTGCCTGTCCGAAGCCTCTTTCAATCGAGCCTGAATCAGCTTAACCTTGTCTTCAGTCTCTGCAACCAACTCAGGTCCCAACATCTGACGTTCACCCAACTCCGTCCAACAAGTAGGCGAGCGACACTTCCTACCTACAACGCCTCATATGGTGCCATCTTGATGCTTGCTTGGTAACTATTGTTGTAGGTGAACTCAGCTAATGGTAGAAATTCTTCCCAGCTACCTCTGAAGTCCAGAACACAACCTCTCAGCATATCCTCTAGAATCTGTATAACCCTTTCCGACTGCCCGTCAGACTGTGGATGAAACGCCGTACTGGAATCCAAGCGTGTACCCAGAGCCTGATGCAACGCTTTCCAAAACCTTGACGTAAATCTGGGATCCCTATCCGAGATGATCGATACTGGCACACTATGCAACCTCACTATCTCTGACACATACAGCTTCACCAATCTCTGGAGTGAGTAATCAACCCTTACTGGTATGAAGTGAGCTGATTTAGTCAGACGATCCACAATCACCCAAACTGAGTCCTTCTTGCTAGGCGTAAGAGGTAATCCACTGACGAAATCCATAGTAATCCTTTCCCACTTCCACTGTGGAATCTTCACTGGCTGAAGCAACCCTGACGGCAATTGATGCTCAGCCTTGACCTGCTGACATGTTAGACACCTACCTACAAATTCCGTCACTTCCCGCTTTAGTCCTGGCCACCAAAACTGCTCTCTTAGATCCCGATACATTTTGCTACCCCCAGGATGCATAGCATATGGGCTGCTATATGCGTCCTGAAGAATCTTCTGCCTTATCTCGATGTCCTTTGGCATACAAGCTCTCCCTTGGAAACATAGCACTCCATCACTAGACAAGCTGTAACCCTCCAAACCACTATCCTGTACTTGCAACCTCTGCGCATTCAAAGCCTCATCCTCTAACTGTTTCTCCCTGATCTGCTCAACCCAAGTCGGCTTAACCTGCAATTCTGCCAGAATACTTCCGTCGTCGAACAAACTCAAATGGGCAAACATCGCTCTTAAGTCCGATACAACCTTACGGCTCAACGCGTCTGCCACCACGTTAGCCTTGCCCGGATGATACTCAATCGAACAGTCGTAGTCCTTTAGTAACTCAATCCATCGGCGCTGCCTCAAATTTAAATCATTCTGAGTCAAAAGGTACTTCAGACTCTTGTGATCTGTGTAGACTATTAACTTCTCCCCGTACAAGTAGTGCCTCCAAATTTTCAACGCGAAAACTACTGCCAGCAACTCCAGGTCGTGCGTCGGATAATTGACCTCATGTGGCCTCAGTTGCCGAGATGCATAAGCCACTACCTTCCCTTCCTGCATCAGCACACAACCCAAACCCGTATGAGATGCATCGCAATATACCGTGAATTCCTTCCCTGCCTCAGGTTGAATCAAAACCGGAGCTTCAGTCAAGATCTTCTTTAGCTTGTCGAAACTCTCTTGCTGCTTCTCAGTCCACACAAACGGAATTCCTTTTCTTAACAACTTGGTCATCGGTGCTGCGATCAACGAAAATCCCTCTATAAATCTTCGGTAGTACCCAGCCAGGCCTAGAAAACTCTGAATTTCAGCCACTGACTTAGGTGGCTTCCAATCCAATACTGCCTCAATCTTTCGAGGGTCCACCCTAATCCCCTCAGCCGACACTACATGACCCAAGAAAGTCACCTCCCTAAGCCAGAACTCGCACTTACTAAACTTAGCATACAGCTGCTTTTCCCTCAGAATCTGCAATACAACTCGCAAATGTGCATCATGCTCCTCTTCTGTCCTTGAGTACACCAAGATGTCGTCTATGAATACCACGACGAACTGATCCAAATACTGTTGGAATACCCTATTCATCATGTCCATGAATGCTGCCGGCGCGTTAGTCAACCCAAACGGCATTACCAGAAACTCATAGTGCCCATACCAAGTACGAAACGCCGTCTTGTGGATATCAGCCTCCTTCACCTTTAGCTGATGATACCCAGACCTTAAGTCGATCTTCGAGAATACCGCTGCACCCTTCAGCTGATCAAACAAGTCGTCTATCCTCGGCAACGGATACTTGTTTTGATCGTCAGCTTATTCAACTGGCGGTAGTCTATACACATCCGCATTGTACCATCTTTCTTCTTGATAAAGAGTACTGGCGCTCCCCAAGGTGAAACACTTGGCCTAATAAAGCCTCGGTCCAATAGCTCTTGAATCTGAGCCTTTAATTCCACTAACTCCTTTGGCGCCATCCTGTACGGAGCAATAGACACTGGCGCAGTTTCGAGTAACAAATCTATCCCAAATTCTACCTCACGATCCGGTGGCAGTCCTGGAAGCTCCTCAGGAAACACATCAACAAATTCCTTTACTGTTCGGACCTTCTCAACAGCAGACTCCTTAGCCTCCAAGGCATACACATGAACCATAAACGCTTCGCAGCCCTTCCTGACCATCTTCTCAGCCTTCAAAGCAGATAGCACGTTGGATAAGTAATCTCTTCTATTACCTATCATGACCACCTCGTCATCCTCATTCGTCTTAAGAATCATGGGCTTAGCCGCGCAGTCCAACCTCGCCTGGTACTTAACCAACCAGTCCATCCCAAGAATCAGATCGAACTCCCCAAACGGCAGTTCCATCAGATCAGCAACAAACACTACCCCCTGGAGTTCTAGGAGTACATCTCTATACAGCTTATTTACAACTACAGAGTGACCTAGAGGGCTAATTACTGTCATCTGTCTAGAAGTAGTCTCAAAGTCTAAATTCAAGGTCTCTACTTCGCCACTAGCAACGTATGAATGCGTTGAACCCACATCAATCAAAGCAGTATATGGAAAACCAAAGATCAAAAACGTACCGGTTATGACGTCCGGTGCGTCGCCCTCCTCTCGGCGCCTCGCTGCATATACTAACCCAGGCTGTCTAGCCTCAGAGCTACCCGCACCTCTGCCCGGTGCTCCGCAGCCCCGACCAGAACCATTACTTCCTCTACCATTACCACGACCCCTCTGTGGTGGCGGTCCATTATTCCTGAACTGAGTATGGCCCTGACCCTCAGACTTAATCCTAGCCATCTTACGCGGACAATCTCTCACACGATGATCGAGCGAGCCACACTCAAAACATCTTTTTCCACCGGTCCAGCATCCTCCCCAATGAGATTTCCCACAACGGTTACACTGTGCTGGTCCCTGATTAGCAGCGACAGACCTACCAAACTGATTCAGCCCACTCTGTCTAGCCCTCTTCTGAGAATTTCCAGCCGACCCAGATGACCCAAAGCTTCTCTTATGTCTGTTCCTATCCATGTTCTGCCTCACAGACTCTTTAACCCCTTCGGCTACCTTAGCCTTTTCTACCAGGACAGTAAACTCACGCTCCTGCTGTGGAGCAATCAGTAATCTCAGCTCATCTCTCAGACCATCCTCGAAACGGACACACCGCTCGTGTTCAGTAGCCACAATGCCTCTAGCATACCGGCTTAGCTTTAAGAACTCTGCCTCATACTCTGATACAGACTTACTCCCCTAAACCAACCTCAGAAATGCCTTCCGTTGTGCATCGATGTAACTAGATCCAATGTACTTTTTCTGATATGTGGCCTTAAAATAATCCCAAGTAAGATCTTCCGCTGCAGCACTGTCCCGAACCGTGAGCCCCCACTGGTATGGCTCATCCCGCAGAAGCGAAACTATTCCTTTCAGCTTTTCCTCAGCAGTCAAGTCTAAATCATCCATGATCCGCTCCGTCGCCTCCAGCCAATACTCAGCCGTGCTGGGAGCCACACCAGAAACACCTCGGAATACCTCAGCCCTATTGGCTCAGAGTCGCTCGGGTACAGATTTCTGAGCTCCTGCGCCTCCACCTACTCCAGCTACCCTTTCCAGAACTCACAGCATCGCCTGTGATACTGCGTCATCCCCAGTCTGATCCTGAAACTCACCACCTACAGCTGGTGGCGGTACCGGTATCTCATTCTCTGACCCTTGACCAGACCCTACTGGTTCGGAAACTGTCATCCTACCCCGACCACGTCCACGACCACGTCCACCTCGAGTGCTCATGATTAATACCTCGACTTATCTGATTTAGAAGTTTTATGCATTAGTAATTATTGCACTGTTTAAAAGCACAGTCTTATGAATATTTCATATTAAAGAAGTTTTGTTCTCGCAGCCCATAGAGTCCTATCAGTTTCAGTTTCTAGAGTAGTCCACTATTACTAGTCATTCAATCTCATCACATCCAAAAATCACAAGCAATAGTAAGGGGTACTTACCTGGGCGGATTGGTGCCGGAGACTCGGTGCCATGCCTTTCAAACCATATATTTTGAAACAAAAACATTTAAAACCAACTTTTAAAACATTTTTGGGCCTCGGGCCCACAGCCGAGCCTTTGAACTTGGCTCTGATACCACAATTGTAACACCCCAAACCCGGTCAACACATCACGACCGAATCTAGCATGTTACGGGAAAGTATTTTGAAGAAAACAGGCTATCAAATCAAGTTTTGAAAATACTTCTTGTTGCTTTATTTTTGGAGAAAGCAGGTGCAAGATGAGTTAAAAACCGCTCTTGTTGTTTTTGAAAACTCGAAATTCGATCTTCGAAACTTAGTTTGTCGAATTCATAAGTAAAACAATGCTATATCATTTGAAAATTCGATTAGTTTTTTTTTTAGTTGCTTAAAAACATTTAAATTAAGTGTGTAAACTTTAAGTTTGAAAAACCATTTGAGTTGTAGTTATCAACAATTATAAAGTGATACCCGATGGTAAAGTTTAAAACATACCGCTTCGTAGTTTTAGCAAAACATATTTTTTCCAAATTTTATCAGATATTAACCAGTAGTTTGTTAAGTCATATTTGAAATCAAATCCAACCACATAAATAACCAAAACATAACTTAAAAAGGCCTTTTTACAATCCCAACAAAGCCAAAACGAAATAAAAGAAATAAAGTACCAAATTCAAATCCATGGAAGACCGTATTTATTCATAGCATGGCCACCTCGAGTCCATCCGGCTCCTCGTCCACGATCTAAGTGTCACCTGAAATGTTAAGAGAGAAGGTGAGTCACCAAGACTCAGTGCATAACCCTCCTCTCGATTAATGCAACATATTTACACACATATCACCAAGCAATACAATATAATGCACCCCAACCCTAACCATCCATACTTCTTATCTACCCCGTGTGGTACCAAACCACTGGTGGTGCCAAACCACTGGTGACCCAAAGTCAAAATATCCAATATGGTGGTGCCAAACCACTGGTGACCCAAAGTCACGAATAATCCATCTGTGGGGCCAACCCACGTGTGATACCAAATCACTGGCGACGATCCCGTAATATCAACTGTGGGGCCAACCCACTGTGGTGCTGAGCCACTGGGACAAGTCGCTATGAGGTGCCAAACCCCTGGTGACCCAAAGTCACAAAATATCGATATCCAAGTGTAGGGCCAACCCACGTGTGATACCAAATCACTGGCGACGATCCCGTAATATCAACTGTGGGGCCAACCCACTGTGGTGCTAAGCCACCGGGACAAGTCGCTATGAGGTGCCAAACCTCTGGTGACCCAAAGTCACTAAATCAATCTGTGGTACCAAACCACTGGAGGTGCCAAACCTCTGGTGTCCCAAAGACACGGATATCATCTCCCCCTCCTCTCATATCACCCATTAACATCATGCCCAAATCATGCACATCATGCAAATCATGCCAACATGCCTAGTTACACATCACATAACATATATGTCATAAATCATGATGTCATATATCACATAATAGAACTCATATTGAAACGGACTTACCCGAATCCGTGCACATACCCATAGGGTATCGTATCAACATACATACTATTTCGGCTTTTATTAACAACGGGTTATTAAAATATATTACTAAGTAATAGAGTGTGTATGCCTACACACTTGTTATAACGAAAGCCCTAAATCCCGAAGAGTCGATCCACAACACTAGGTCCTTTGATCCTACAATCGGCCATTACCAAGGTTAGCAACCTAGGCCATTCGGCCAAACCAAATAACCCAAAGGGTTAACGCTTGAAACCCGAAACCTTACCTAAACGTCCCTTGAATACTAGCCACCACACGCTAGATGCTTCTACTTTACTTCCCTACAATCGGCAATCATACATCCATATTATTAGCCTTCGGCTTTTGAATACTAACGAATAGTTTACTAAAGTAAATCCTTACCACCACTTACCAACCGATTAATCAAGGATGAAGGCTTCGCTTGATTGCTTCCAAAATCCCGGAGGCCCTACAATAATTCGGTTACCACAAGAGATTAACACCTTTACAACTATTGCCGAAAACGGCTCTTATCCATACCAAAGTCGACAGAAAACAAGGGAGAAGAGAAATAGACATTTGGCCTAGCACTTACCTTCCTCTAAAACCCGATTGGAGCAAAACTAGAAGAGATCACCCTTGTTGAGATTCGGCCAATACTTAAACAAAAAGGAAGAAGAGGGTTCGGCTATGGTTGTTTAAAACAATCAATCAAAGTTTGGCTTGAGTGGAAGAAGAGGAAGAAAAGAAGTGAAAGGAGATAGGGGTTTCGCCAAAAGAGAAAAACAAAAGGGAAATTATGGACTTTGAACAATTTTGAAAAGGAAGAGAAAGAAAAAATGAAAGAGTGCTCACTAGGGAATTCGGCCACCAACCAAAATGAAACACAAAAAGAGAGGGGATGTTTAGAATGGTAAAGTTTCGGCTATAGGTTGCTTGAGGTTTTCGGTTTCAAAAAAGAAGAAAAAGAGGTGTGCTTACTTGAAAATTCGGCTAGGAGAAAAAACAAGGAGAATTCGGCTTTGGAACACTAAACAAAGGCTGACTGAAATTGCCCCAAAAATGCCTAAGAGGATTCGGCACTCTCCCCTTACTCACCTACAAAAACCGGCCACTCCCCCCATGAAGAATCCAAGATTCGGCCAACACCCCAAAAATGCTCTTGGCCACTAATTCAAACTAATTTGAATTAGTTAACTTCCTACTTTTCCTCTCTGCCCACCATTCAAACAAATTTGACTTGGTCCAACCTCATCAAGCAGAATTTGAGCTGCACGCAACTCCTCCCCCTCCTTGGCGTCAAAATAGAAAGCAAAAGGTGGGATTTCTGCAGCTCGAACCTGAGACCTCCTTCCCCTACAAGTAGCGTCAATCACAGGCTCTAAGTGGCGCCCTCCTGCCACTTTGCCAAGCCTTTTTCTTGTGCTAAAAGCTCACTTGAAATACTTATAACCCTTAGCTCCTTTAGCTCCCCTAACTTAAGACTTAAAACTAAAATTTTTCCTACTACTCAGGCCTACACTAGACATACAACTAAGTCTCAAAACATCATAAATAACAACACCGCAGTCCAAACACATGCAAACAATGCAGTTACAAAATAACCCCTATTTCAGGATATTACAGGTACATTGAGAAAGTTCTTTACAAGTTCAATATGCAGAGTGCTAAGCCTATTAGTACTCCTTTAGCAGCCCATTTCAGACTTTCATCAGCTTTGTCTCCACAATCAGATGATGAGATTGAGTACATGTCACATGTTCCATAGTCCAGTGCAGTGGGATCTCTCATGTATGCTATGGTTTGTTCACATCCATAGACCAGTGCAGTCAGTGCAGTTAACAGATACATGGTGAATCCCGGTAAAGAATATTGGAAAGCAATTTAGTGGATTTTAAGATACTTACGAGGTACTACTGATGTTTGCTTACAATTTCGTAAAACTAGAGATGGAGTCATTGGGTATGTTGATGCTGATTTTGCTGGAGACCTTGATAGAAAAAGATCTCTCATAGGTTATGTCTTTACAATTGGAGGTTGTGCAATCAATTGGAAAGCCACTTTGCAAACTACAGTCGCTTTACCATTGAAGCTGAGTACATGGTGATTACTAAGGCTTGTAAAGAAGCTATTTGGTTAAAGGGACTCTTTAATGAACTCAAAGAAGACCTTCAAATCAATACAGTATTTTGTGACAGTCAGAGTACCATCTTCCTTACAAAAGATCAAATGTTTCATGAGAGAACAAAACACGTTGATGTTCGGTATCATTTTGTTCGTGATATTATTGCTCATGGTGATATTGTTGTGAGCAAAATTAGTACTCATGAAAATCCTGCAGATATGATGACAAAGTCACTTCCTATAACCAAGTTTGAGCACTGCTTAGACTCAGTTATGTTCATTGTTGAACTTAAACCATTAAGGGGTTTTATGGAAGAGGTGGAGAACTTGTTCGTTAAGAGTTCGCGATAAAGAACTTCTTCATTAAGAATTCGTGTCAAGGTGGAGATTGTTAGAATTGAGTGACTCGATTCCTTATTTAAGTAAAGTAAAGTGGTAAAATAAAATAAAAGTAAAAATCCATATAGAACTACACTTCTTTTATTTTATTCTAGAACAAGATTTTTTTTAAACCTTATTAAATTCCATCTATTTGATATTGATTAAAATAAGGTATTTCAACCTTACTACACTCCTATTAGAATATGGTTTTACAAGCCTATAAATAGACATAGTCTACTCCTCTTGTAATCATTCGAATTTGACATAAAGAATTTTCTTCTCCTATGCCAGTGGTTTTTTTCCCAAAAGGGTTTCCATGTAAAAATCTGTGTTTTCTTTATTTTTATTTCTCTTTTATTTATGATATATTGTCATTACCGACATTCTATTTTTCTCATTGTAAAAATTTGAAAACATTCACACGACCATGTGGTTGGGCCATGTCAGTCATCCTGTACTTAAATTACCAATGGCACACGATCGTGATAACCAATCGTGTATGACACATGGTCGTGTGGCAAACCATGTGACATCGAATTGGTCATTTTTCAAATGATGCAATCTAAACCTATGCACATTACTTTCTATGTCCTATATATTTGCAATATAATTTATCAAATAAAACTTTTCATTTCAGACTTTTAATCTCATTATTTTGAGGACTCTATCATCATTGTTTCAATTATACTTATCCTAGTTTTACCATTAATTCCTGCTATCAACTGAACTCGGACAGATACACGAATCAAACCAACACACCAATTTGGCACTCAGTGCCTCATCGGATAAGTCCAAAGTAAATAATTTGCGCCCAGCGCTCATTAATAAGTTTGACACCTAGTGTCACATTGGTATAACCCAAGTAATTTAGCACCTAGTGCCTCATCGACTCATAGCCAAAGTAACCCTGAAATTTTCCTATTCTATAGCATGCCAACTATATCCAACTTTGACTGAACAATTAATAGGGTAACCATTTTCAATTTCCATTATAAGCCAATTTCTCAATTCAATTACATATATTCAATAGTAATTCATCATTACATATCAATATACCAACATAATTATTCTCAATACAAAATCAATTTTGTATTTACATAAATATACAATAATCTCAAATCAATTCAATTAAGTACTTACCTTAATCAATTGATCAATTTCATCCCAGTATAATTCGATCAAATAATCAATTATCAATTCATCATTTTTAGTTTTAACCATCAACTTATCATTTTTTTTATGTTTAGTTCATAACTCACCTATTGTACCAAATTGTACAAAATTCAAATTATTATCAAACAAAGACAAATTCACAAATCAAATATAAAAAAAATTTAAAAATTATACTATGTGAACTTACCTGGAAAAACAACAAACGGTCAATTCTCTAAGGACTAATCAACAAATTTGTCTTTTTCTTCGATTAATTTCGATTTGGTCCAATTCCCAATCTATACAATTATTCAACTCAATTTATAAATTTCAACCCTCTTAGTTCATCAGATTATAAACATGTAAATACCAATTTTTATTATTCGGCTACTCCTTAAAGTTTTTCACTTTATTCAATTTAGTCCTTAAAACCGAAATAGTTATAACTTTCACATTTAAACTCCAATTTTCATTCCTATTTCAAATAAATCCTTCTACAGCCTCGTAAATACATAAAATTTAGAAATTTCGTATCAAACTTTACATTATTACATTTTAGTCCCTAAACACAAAACTAAACAAAAAAATACTTTACAAATTAGTCATTAAACACATATAAGCTTATAATCAAGCTATTAAACATCATAAGCTTACCATGCAACTACCTTAAAATGTTTGACATTTATGAAAATGGAGATAAAGATTAACTTAACCTAATTGCAACTATCTTAAAAATATAAAAATTACTAAAAAAGGCTTTACAAGGCTTACCAAGCAATGATCGAATAGCTTGAAGCAAAAAAAAAATGGTTTCTTGGCTTTCTTTTGACGGTTTCTGTGGAGAAGAATACATTAAAAATATGGTGATTTATTTTATATTTCTTTTACTATTAATATATATATATATTAATATTTCTTTAATAATTCCTTCAAAAACAGTCCACTTTATGTTTAATTGTCTAGTTGGCATTTTAAAAAATTGTTTTAATTATTAAACAAGTCCTTTTAACTTTTGAGAAATTAAAATCTATAGCGATTAAACTTTTACCTCTTTTACGATTTAGTCCTTTTACCTTAATTGATCACTAAGTTAGTAAAATTACCTATCCAAAAGCTGGTTTACTTAGACAATAACTCTGTAAATATTTATATTTACAGGCTCAATTATCGAAACGAGGTCTCAATACCTCATTTTCCAAAATCACTAACTTTAGATATGCACCACTTGTACCTTGACTAACTAAACAATTAATAAAATCTATCCAATCAAAATTCACCATAATACTATATTTAACTCTTAAATTTTAGTTACTAATGTTTACGAACTCATTCGTCAGAATTGAGATCCTAAAATAATTGTTTCCGATGCCACAAAAAAATGGGTTGTCACATGACAAATTGGATGCTTCTTAATTACATATTCAATCCTCAAGGCATAGCCTCTAAGGACGTCCCTTATATACATGAAACCTCACCAAATAAGCCCACAAGGATTTTCATGAGGTTTGGCTTGGTCCCTTCCTAAATTTTTTTCATAACAGCCTTTGATCCTACATTCAAGGCAAACCACTCATAAGTTCAAATAAATTTAGTGAGATTCCATACATCAAATTTTAAATAATAACATCTTGGTGTTACGATCAATAAGGATTAATGCACATAAATAACTTCCTGAGTTTCATATACGTTCTCGCAATTTAACTAGTATGGTCAACGCCTATACTTTCTCCTTGAACGAATCATTGGCAGATTTTGGAAGAAATTGTATTCTTTTTTACCACCCCTAATTGATACTTGGCTTCTTCAAGCTTCATCCCAGACCTTTATTCTACCCTGCTGGTTTGACTCATCAAAAGATAATCACACAAGCAAATAAACAGATGTTCGACTAGCTTTGGTAAAATTGCATGTGTTTCACCAAAAATAAGAATTCTTTCCTCGAATCCTATATTTCGAGTCGAACCCAAAATCGATTTACCATATTATCCAGACACATGCGTCCTTGTGACTTGGCTTGTGCTATAACAGCCTGGTTTAGACCCTAGTCGGAATAGTGGTTTTGAGACCACAAATTTGAGGTCAGAAAAATATTTTAAAATTATTTTCTGTATTTTCAGTATGTGGTAAAGTAAGTGTGAAAGTTTTGTGTGAAAATTTAATCGTTTGTGTGCTTAAATTGTAAAGAGTACTTAATCGCATAAAATGCAAAAGTTGTGTGCTAGTTGTTAAAGTGCTTATTTGGCATGGCTTCTTAAATGAGAAGTCCTTATGTTGTTATTAAACCATTAATAGATTGGATGGGCAAAAATGCCTAAGGTTAATGGATTTCAAATGATATTACAAAGGCTAAATATGGTATTTGATTAATAATGACATAAATAATTAAAACAAAAACATGAATTAGTGGCATTCATGCTCATCTTTGTCGAAAATTGAAAGAAAAGAAAAGAAAAGAAAAAGAGATAGCTAGGTTCGGCCATGGTCTCTCTTTGATTAAGGTGTGTGTTTTGGTTTGTTTTTGATAATTTCTACGTTTTTGTGATCGTTGTTTAGTTTACTATCAAGCCCATGCTTTAATTTTAGAAATTTTAGATGATCCATTGATGAATATGTGAGCTTTGTGTTAATAGTTGGTGGATTATGAAAGTTTAATGTTGGGTTAACATAGTTTGTATTTGGATTTTTGATGAAATTGGCTATTTTGGGCTAAATTGTGAAAATGAGAAATTGAAGGACTAAAATGTGAAATAAATGAAATATGTGGGCTTGTATGAGCTAGGGGGAAATTCGGCTAACCAGGTATAAGATGAAATTGTGTGTATTTTGTGATTTTATGAAATAGGGACTAAAATGTGCAAATGTCAGGGTTATTTTGTAAAATGCCCTAAATATGTGTGTTTGGATTAAATTGAATGATTTGGTAAATGAATGAGCTAAATTTGAATATGTATAGATCAAGAAAAGAGAGATTTGGATCAAGATCGAGGCAAGAATAAAGTGCTCGATTAATTGACTTGAATCGTGTTTTTACGTCCGAGGTAAGTTCGTGTATAATACGGATTGAATTAATCATGTTTACAATTTAAGTAATGAATGGAAATGTGGTTGATGATTTAGTAATACTAAATGTGGAATTGAGAGATGTGGCACTAAGTGTGCGTAATCAGAATCGATACTATGATGCATTGCACTAAGTGTGTGAATTTAAGAAAGCATTGATTATATTAATTAGCACTATGTGTGAGATACCGAGACATTATTAGTTTACTGTGATGGCACTAAGAGTACGATGATATTAAAGCTTCGGCTACGAAATTGGCACTAACTGTGCGAGTAAATCGAATGGTTAATGAAGATCGAACGAATTGTGGTATTGATCTTTGAGTAGCAAAAGTGATCGTTAATTAAGTGTTGGCACAGGTATGTATGGAAGCTTTGTGGTTGATGATATCGTATATGGATAAATGGATGATTATGTAAATAACGACTATGAATGAGATTGTATATCATTGTGAAGTGAACCATGTGATAGTTTATTTAATATATTGAGTAAAATGTATTATATGACGAACTTTAAAGCTTACTATGTGAAGTTTATCTCTGTTTTACAGTGTCATAAAAGCTAGCTCGGATCTGGGGATTTTTAGTGACTCAATCACACTATCGGCTATCTATTTTGGTACTTTTGGAAGTTGTATATATTTGGTATATGGCATGTATAGGCTAGTGATTATGGTATGTTTTGAGAAGTAGAAATCTTGCCATGTGATATGGCTTGATAGATTAATGATTTTATTATATGTCTTGGATATGTGTAATGGATGGTTAATATGTGTATGTGTGTTCTATGTGAATGATCATTTTGGCATAAATTAGTAAAATGGAAATGGTATGATTCATGTTTAGATTTGGTAAAGATTGAATGATGAATGGATGATATAATTTGGATGTGAAATTGATACCTTGGATAGGTATGCTTGAGTTGGAATTGAGTATGGAAGTAATTGATTTAGTTGAAGGTTAATTGGTGCATATATTGGTATGTTTTGGATGCCATTTGGGGTATGAATTTATATGGTATGATGCTTGGAGGTGTGACCTAAAGTGTGGGTGGCAAATTGGCCTTGAAAATGGCCTATATTTGCCCACATGGTTGAGCACACGGGCGTATGGCTCGACCATGTCTTTTAAGATTTTAAATTGAAACAAGTCAAACTCGCACATGGTCTGGACACACGAGCGTGTGACTAGCCGTGTGAAATAAGTTAATGTCGACAACGGGTTAAGCACACGGGCGTGTCTTTGGCCGTGTGGACAAGTCAGTAGGTATGCCCTGTTTTGACACGGCTTGGACACACGGGTGTGTCTGAGGCTGTGTGAGGCACACAACCTACCAACACGAGCATGTGACCTATGTAGCTTTGAGAAGTGTTAAGTTTCAAAAAAATCTTGTATGAGTTTGGTTTAGTCTCGACCCCTTTTTAATGCATGTTTAAGGTCTCGTAGACCTCATAAAGGGACTTAATGATGTTGATTGATTATGATTTAATATTGTATGAAATATGAAGGTTAAACGTTTTGTTTTGATCAGTAATACCTCATGACCTTAGTCCGACAACAGATACGGGTTAGGTATGTTACATTTTATTTGTATTAGAGTTACGGTTTAGTCAATTCTAGGACTAACGTAGCGTGTGAGAGTCTAGCTATACATGCCATATATATGCCTGTGATAGTGTGATGATTCCTGACAGTTAAAAATGTGTTTTCATATAGCAAATGGATCTCGATTGAGCAATAGCTGACGATGTCAAGAGTAATTCGCCTGCCCCCGCTCAAGGGACAGTGCCGACTGAATCTAGGCCGATAGCTAGTAGTCACGAGGGAGAGGCAAAGCAAGCCTTCTTACAAATGAATGAATCCGGCTGCTCAACAACCTCCACCCCTGCAAGTACCTGTAGTGCCATAAGTTGCAGATCTGATTCGATTGAGTAAACCTCCTATGGATAAAATTCGAAAGTATGGGGCCGAAGAGTTCAGAGCCACAATTGATGATGATGTTGAACGAGCTGAATTCTGGCTTAAGAATACTGTAAGAGTGTTTGATGAAGTATCATGTACTCCTGATGAATGCTTAAAATGTGTTGTTTCATTGTTAAGAGATACGACATATCATTGGTGGAAGACATTGATATCAGTGGTTCCAAGAGAAAGAATCACCTGGGATTTCTTTTGTAACACCCCAAACCCGGCCTAAACATTACGATCGGATCTAGCATGTCACAGGGAAAGGTTGTTTAAAGTAACTTGTGATCGTTTAAAATTTTCGAGTTTTGGGTTCAATTTAAAAGGACATGATTGTATTAATGACGCTTGTAAAACGTTATAAATACTGATAATTCTGGAAGGTTATTTGGGATGAGAAAACCGAAACTAGTGGGCTTGAAGAAACGTGACCTTTTAAAAATAATATTTGTAGTTCTAAGAGAATCCCAAGTTTAATTATTTATTCTTATGATTCGTTTGTTAATATTTTGAAAACGTTTGTTTATGTTTATATTTTGTTTTAGAAAACTCCATATTTGGCTATCCATAAGATATATAATAACAGCATTAAAGTCAAAACCCAAAATCTCAGTTACAGAGGCCTTATTACATCAAAAATTACCCAAATAAAAAAACTTTAAATAGTGAAAGTTCATGAAATATAACGTCTTTTATGGCCTCCACGAGTCCACCTCGACTCCCACATCCACGGTCTACTGATTACCTGAAAAGTTTAGGAAAAAGGGGTGAGTCACAAAGACTCAGTGTGTAAAACCATTCATCACCCAAACCGGCCCACGGCCCACAATCGCGTATTAAACTTATACATGATATCATACAAATTCATGAATGCATTAAACCCGGCCCAACCTAGTATTTCCATCCTCTACACGCCATCCCGTACCAACCATCACACCGTGGGGATTTCTACAATCAACCCTCCATCCGTTACACGCCGTCTTGACAGTCATACTATCAGAAAATGTGGCAGAGCCACCGATCACTGTGTGACCTTAAAATCAATTGTGGCATAGCCACCGATCACTGTGTGACCTTAAAACAGATGTGGCAGCGCCACCGATCACTACGTGACCTTAGCATAATGTGGCAGAGCCTCCGATCACTATGTGACCTTATCACTTCCCCTTCATCAACATTCCCATATCCCATGCACAACATTTATATTGAAACAAATGCATCATGCTAAAAACAAGGCAATACATATCATCACATACAACCATCTCATATAAGATAATTACAGATGCGTACCTGGCACTTCCTGCCTTTACCACAATGGTATTTCGACTGCTTCCACAGCCTTTTCTGGCTTTTTAGCCCATACAATTAGTATTACAATTAAATAAAGTGTGTTAGGGTTTACACACCTAATAACACGCAATACGATGCTTTCTATGTCAACACTATCACTAATGGAAACCACTGCTATCTGTCTGCCACTCTGTTCCGAAGCTGGCCCACAACCCGGTGGCCAATCTCGGACTACTGACACCGCTCGCTTTTTAAACTTAGGGATTGGGTTCACGGGTCCAATCCCCTCCTTCGCCTGATCGATACTTGATTCCATCAATATACCTTGTCAATCGCTACCATCATGACATATGGTTGTTAAACCATAACATAGGGTTAAGGCAATAATTCGATAACGAGTCTAATAAGTCTAAAGAGAACACCCTTACCTTGAAATCCGGAAAGAGATAAAGATCAGAAATTAACAATTTCTGGCTTAGGGATCTAGACGATTCGATCTACTTCAATTCCCGACGTGTCACCCCAAAAAGAGAACACAAGAACGGTCAAACACTAATCAAAAGATAACCTTACCAAGCCAATCAGCCTTTCGGCTTTGGCTTCCAAAAACCGAAAGAGAAAGGTGAAATATAGGAGAAATCGTCACTTACCTTAATACAGAAGATTTAGCTAATCCTGATAGATTTCGGCACTTAGCACCCTAAAAGAAGAATTTTGGCAAAGGTTTAGGGAAGAAAATGAAAGAGTTGCAAATTAAACAAAGAGGACTATAGGTGAGATGTGGGAGTTTCGGCTTTTGAGAAGATCAAAAGAAAAGATGGTACAAAGAAATCTACGGGGATTTGGCTTATAGGGAAAGAATGGAGAAGAGAATGAAGATCATAGGACATTCAGCCATGGCATAGATATGGAGATGAAAATGGAGTTAAGGGCTTCGACTTTTGAGAAAGAGATGATTAAGAGAAGAAGAGTAAAATGGAATGAAAAGAAGCAATAGAACCGGTAAAGAAGAAGAATGATTTCGGCAAGACTTGGGGTAGATTCGGCTATGGCAGAAAAATGTAAAGAGAAGGAATTCTTAAGAGGGTTTCGGCTCACACTTGGAAAAAAAGAAAAGGAAAATGGATGAAGACCCTAAATGTCGAAAATGAACAAAAGATACTCACCTGACTACAAAGAATTTCGGCACTCACTAACCAAAAGCCAAAAATGCACACTTTGAGAACTAAAATCTATGCTGACTACACAGAATTTCGGCACACCTTAGCCACTCTAAAACCGATTCCCCTCTCTCTTTAGTGTTTGAAATTCGGCCAACAGAATGCTCAGATGTCCATCCCTTCTTTTTCTCCACAAATTTCTCCTGATCACTCATTTGAAATATTTTAAATATTTCAAACTCCACTTTTTCCTCCTTGCCATCCATTCAAACTATTTAACTCAGTCCACCCTCTATCCTGAAGTGTCCCAATCAACCTCTGCCTCTGCTCTCCCTGACGCCAAAAAAAAAGGACCCTAAAATGAGCTCTTCGCGACTTGAACTTGCTCCCTCTCCTACTCTTGTGGCGTCACCTTCCAACCCTTATGTGGCGTCACCTTGCCACCTTGCCAACACCTTACTTGTGTCAACCACACACCAACATAATCCCTTAAGTCCCATTTCAACAAGCTCCTCCCCTAAAGTACTTAAAAAGAAAATTTCAACCAAGACTCCGACTTTTCCCTAAGTCATTCTTGGACCCTAAAATACCCTAAACTAGCATGATAAACATAACATTCACACACAACATATAAAATGCAAAGGCCCCAATTCAGGATGTTACAGTTCTATCCCTTTAAAATAATTTCGGCCTCGAAATTACCTGGCCAAAGGAGATGAGGGTATTGCTGTCACATCGACTCCTCGGGTTCCCACGTAGCATCCTCAGAACCGTGATTACGCCACAGAACCTTAACCAATGGGATTGTTTTTCTATGCAACACTTTGACATCACGATCCAAAATCTGAACTGGTTTCTCCTCGAACGATAGATCAGGCCTTACCTTAATCTCTTCTACTGGCACAACATGGGATGGATCCGAACGGTAGAGCCTGAACATAGAAACATGAAATACATTGTGGATTTGACTTAACTCTGTAGGTAGCTCGAGCTGGTAGGCTACTGGTCCCACACGCTTCAACACTCGATAAGGCCCGATGAACCTGGGGCTTAACTTACCCTTCCGTCCAAACCTTAACACCTTCTTCCACGGTGAAACCTTTAAGAAGACCCGGTCACCCACTTCAAATTCTATATCCTTGCGCTTAAGATCAGCATAGGATTTCTGTCTGTCCGACGCTTCCTTTAAACGAGTCCGAATTAACTTAACCTTATCTTCCATTTTCGAGACCAATTCTGGACCTAACAACTGACGCTCGCCCAACTCTGTCCAACACGTAGGGGTACGACACTTCTGACCGTATAGCACCTCATAAGGTGCCATCTAGATACTCGCTTTGTAGCTATTGTTGTACGCGAATTCCGCCAACGGTAGGAATTCTTCCCAACTACCTCTGAAGTCTAGGACACAGCCCCTCAACATATCTTCCAGGATCTGAATTACCCTCTCTGACTGCCCATCCGACTGCGGATGGAACGCTGTACTGAAATCTAACTTTGTCCCTAAAGCTTGATGCAATGCCTTCCAAAACCTTGACGTGAACCTAGGGTCCCTGTCCGAAATGATAGACACTGGTACCCTGTGCAACCTCAGGATCTCCGCTATATACAATCCAGCTAATTTTCGAAGAGAGTAGTCGACCCGAATCGGTATGAAATGAGCAGACTTCGTCAAACGATCCACTATTACCTAAACCGAATCCTTCTTAGTAGGCGTAAGGAGTAGCCCACTAAAAAAATCCATCGTGATCCTTTCCCACTTCCACTGCGGAATCTTAATAGGCTGCAACAACCCCGAAGGCAACTGATGTTCTGCTTTTACCTGCTGACACGTCAAACACTTACTTACAAATTCGGTTACCTCTCGCTTCAACCCCGGCCACCAAAACTGTTCTCGTAAATCCCGATACATCTTACTTCCTCCAGGATGCATAGCATATGGGCTGCTATGTGCTTCCTGTAAAATCTTCCCCTTAACTTAGGATCCCTTGGCATGCAAACCTTCCCTCGAAAACAGACAACCCCATCATTATTCACACCGAATTCCGTGATCCCATCACCTGATCCCAACTGAAATTTTAACTTTAGCAACTCATCGACCCACTGCTTCTCTTTGATCTGACTGACCCAAGAAGGTTTCACTTGCAGTTCAGCTAATATACTCCCATCATCTACAAACTGAGGTGAGCAAACATTGCTCTCAAATCAGAGATTACCCTACGACTTAATGCATCTGCCACCACGTTAGCTTTACCGGGATGATACTCAATCGAACAATCGTAATCCTTTTATAGCTCGATCCACCGTCGCTGCCTCAAATTCAATTCTTTCTGGGTGAGAAGATATTTTAAACTCTTGTGATCTGTATAGATAACAGATTTCTCCCCATACAGATAATGCCTCTAACTCTGTAACACCCTAAACCCGGCCTAGACGTTACGACCGGATCTGGCATGTCACATGAAAGAAATGTCTAAAAAGTTGTGCGTTCGTTAAAAAGTTCATATTCTTTTTGAAACTCCACGTTTTGTGGTTTGTTTATAAAAGTCGATTCATTTAATGCCCATTTTACAAAGTTGTTATTAATTTGAATAAAATTGTATTTCTTGTGAAAAATCGAGTTTAAGCAAATTTGAATAAGAAACGGTTTATTCTCATTTTAGGAAAATCCCATATTGGTCATTTAATAATAAGCAGTAACCAAATTTGAAAGCTAAAACCAAATAAAATACCAAAGGCCGGATTACATAACAAAAACCCAAATAAAATAAGTCCAAATAAAAGAAACGAGTTTACGATAAAACATTGCAGGGCCATCACAAGTCTGCCTCGGCTCCCAAATCCGCGATCTAATGATTACCTGAAACATTTAGAAAGAGGGGGTGAGTCATCGAGACTCAGTGTGTAATTCCCCTTACCACGATAACTGGGCCTAAGCCCACAGTAATACATTAGCCCAATGTCATGGCATATCAAGAATGAATGCAATGCAATTAATCCACATGATTCCACAAATGGGCTTGTCCCCAAATCCACATAAATCCATATACCACACATGATTATGCAAAATGTACCAAACCCAGCCTAGGGTCCATCCTCTACACACCACCGTAACCAGCCACCACACACCAGGGGATTACTAAATCGACCCTCCAACCTCTACACACCAATTCGGCAATCAATGCCATCCACCAAGTGGTCTAGCCACTGGTCCACGTGATTAAATCACAATATAATCCACAACGTGACCGTAGTCAACGTCAATCCATGATGTAGCCCGTAGCTATCATCAATCCACAGTGAGGCACTCAGCCATCACCAACCACGATGTGGCACAAAGCCGACACCAACCACGATGAGGCACAGAGCCGATCATCAATCCACGTGAGGCACATAGCCAACATCAATCCACGATGAGGCACATAGCCAACATCAATCCACGATGAGGCACGAAGCCAACATCAATCCACGATGAGGCACGAAGCCAACATCAATCCACGATGTAGCTCAAGGCTGACATCAATCCACGTACATAAATGTACACCCTTTCCTTCATTAAATATAACCCAATCCCCATGCACATACAATATATTATGATGAAATGACAATGTAATCATTATGAACATATCAGACAACGTATGAAACGAATTACCATCATAATCAGAATAATAATATACAACATAATCAAGCTAACCAACCTCTAAGGGTATAACAGTAATTTTACCTACCAAGGGTATTTTCGTAATTTACCCACCAAGGGTATTTTCGTAAATTCACACCTACAATGGCCTTTTCGAAGGCCTAATGTTGCCCCGAGCGACTCAGCTACCATTTCCGGTCCTTACCGGACTATTGGGCCTAAAACCCGATTTCGGCCCATTCAGGCCCACACGCTCGTGTGGCCCACCTAGCACAAATCTAGCCACGTATATAAGTTCCACCTAGTCTAGTTCAACATATACTAAACAATCATACAATTTACTCATTTGGGCTTACGGGCCCATTGGGCCCACTTCGGCCCATCGTGGCCCAAGCAGCCCAACCCATAAGAATACTACTGATGGCCTCAACATCGCGTCGAAGCCCCACACGTGCGCTCGCACGCTTGTGTGGCTACTATTGTCGTGACCGGCACTTCGGCATTTGCCGCTCTACAACTAGAGTAGAGAGAGTTACACACCTGATAGGATTCTGGTGTTAATCCGCGCTCCGACCACTCCTGTGCCCAAACGCTCTTCAAGATGTGTTTACTCTCCTCCTAAGATGCTCTTTATATAGCTAGCTCTTCACCTTCATTCTTTGTGTCTTTTCGATGTGGGATCCCTTCGCCAGTAGAGTTTAAATTCAACTGAAACTCTTGCTGTCCAATCCCCAAAATAAATACTCCCTTGCTTCTCATGAGATTCGAACCCAGGCTCCCTTGTAGCATAATCCACACTGCTAACCACTTGGCCACAAGCTCCTCTTGTGTCTTAAACCATGCGCAACTAAATATAAACTATGGCCCAAATTCTAAGATCCAAGTAAAAAGAAACCAAAATGCAAAAGCCAAGACTTGAACCTTGGACCTCCTTCCTTCCTTGTGGCGTCACCCCCCTTGCTCCCTAAGTGGCGTCACTTTGCCACTACACCACACACTCCACTTGTGTCATTTTCTCCATATTTTATTCTTAAGGCCTACCTGCCAACTTCCAGGGGTTTTTCCGCCTAAAACCAAAATTTCCCTAAAGCCTAAATTTGATCCCGGGACTTCCTAGAAGCCCTCTAACCTTCAAAAATCACTTACCTAATAAGTCTAACTTGCATTACTACCGTTCCCTAAAATTTTAAACGCCACTACGCCTAAGGCCGATTGGGCTCAATCCTACTAGGCCCAATTTCAGGATGTTACAAACTCTTCAGAGCAAACACCACCGCCGCTAACTCCAAATCACGCATGGGGTAATTAGTTTCATGCGGTCTCAACTGCCGAGACGCATACGCTACCACTTTCCCATCCTGCATCAATACACATCCCAAGGCCGTGTGCGCTGCATCACAATAAACCGCATACTTTTTCCCAGCCTCAGGCTGTATCAACACCGGAGCCTCTGTCAAAATTCTCTTTAGCCTTTCAAAACTCTCCTGTTGCTTATCAGACCAAACAAACGGAACCCTCTTCCGCAGCAGCTTGGTTAACGGTGCTGCAATCAAAGAAAATCCTTCAACGAACCTTCTGTAGTACCCAACCAGTCCCAGAAAACATCTGATCTCTGCCACAGTCTTAGGTGGCTTCCACTCCAGCATAGCTTCAATTTTTTGAGGGTCAACTCTAATTCCCTCTACCGACACAACATGGCCCAGAAAAGTAACTTCACTCAGCCAAAATTCGCACTTACTGAATTTGGCGAACAACTGCTTCTCCCTTAAGATTTGCAACACCACTCGAAGATGTGAATCGTGCTCCTCCTCTGACCTTGAATAAACCAGAATATCGTGTATAAACACTACGACAAACCGGTCCAGATAGGGTTGGAAAACCCGGTTCATCATATCCATGAATGCTGCTGGTGCATTGGTTAACCCAAACGGCATCACCAGAAATTCGTAATGCCCATAGCGAGTACGAAACACCGTCTTATGGATATCCGCTTCCTTAACCTTGAGTTGATACCCTGACCTCAAATCTATCTTGGAAAAGACTGAAGCCCCCTTCAACTGGTCGAACAAGTCGTCAATCCGCAGCAACGGGTATTTGTTCTTGATTGTCAATTTGTTCAACTGACGGTAATCAATGCACATACGCATTGATCCATCCTTCTTCTTGACAAATGGCACCGATGCTCCCCATGATGACACACTCGGTCGGATAAAACCTCGATGTAAAAGTTCCTGAATCTGAGCTTTCAGTTCTCCTAGCTCTTTCGGTGCCATTCTATAAGGTGCGATAGATACAGGCGCGGTTCCCGGAAGAAGATCAATCCCGAATTCCACCTCGCAATCTGGGGGTAATCCTAAAAGCTCTTCTGGAAAAACATTAGAAAACGCCTTCACCGTCCTTACATCTTCCACAAATGATTCCTTACCCTCCAAAGCGCAAACTAAGGCTATGAATGCCTCGCATCCTTTTCTCATCATTCTTTCAGCCTTTAAGGCGGACACCACGTTGGACAGATAGTTCCTCCTTTCTCCTATTACCACCACCTCCTCGTCCTCAGGCGTACGGACCACCATGCATTTAGTAGCACAGTCCAGGTTTGCTCGATACTTCACCAACCAGTCTATCCCTAGGATTAGATCAAACTCCCCGAACGGAAGCTCTATCAAATCAGCTGGAAAAACCACCCCTTGAACTTCTAGAGGTACATTCCTATAAAGTCTGTTCACCACTACCGATTGTCCTAACGGGCTAACTACTGTCATCTCCCTATAAGCCATCTCAAAGTCTATACTTAAAGTTCCAGCTACCATACTAGCAACATATGAATACGTCGACCCAATGTCAATCAATGCAGAAAAAGGCAATCCAAAAATTAAGAACGTACCGGTTATGACGTCCGGTGCATCACCCTCCTCTCTGCGTCTGGCTGCATAAACCTACCCCAGCTGTCTCGTATCCGTGTTTCCTACACCACTGCCTGGCACTCCACGACCCCGACCAAAACCATTACCTCCTCTGGCCGGACCACGACCCCTCTGTGGTTGCTGACCTCCTCTACCCTGCTGTGTATACCCCTGATTCCCTGGCCTTACATCGTCCCGCTCCTCTGGACAGTCTCTAATCTGGTGATTAGCCGATCCACACCTGTAACATCATCTGTTACTTGACCAACACTCCCCAAAATGGAATTTACCACATCGAGCACACCTCTGAGGCTGTCTATCAGCAACAGGTCTCACAACCTGACTTGGCCCATCCGTCCTAGGTCTTTTTTGAAAACGCCCAGCTGACCTTGACGATTCGAAATTCCTTTTATTAACACCTCTATCCTTATCTCGATCCTATTTTTCTGACAGTTTCACTTCCTCGGCTATTTTAGCCTTTTCCACTAAAACAGCGGATTCCCTTTCCCGCTGTGGAGCTATTAATACCTGCAAATCATTCCTCAAACCATCTTCAAACCGGACACAACGCTCATGGTCCGTAGCCACCATTCCTCGAGCATAACGGCTAAGGCGTAAGAATTCCGCCTCATACTCGTCCACCGACTTGTTCCCCTGAACCAAATTCAAGAATTCCCTCCGCTGCGCATCTACATAACTTGACCCAATGTACTTACTCTAGAATGATAGCTTAAAGAAATCCCAGCTAATGCGGTCAGCCACGGTACCATCCCTGACCGCAAGCCACCACTGGTACGCCTCGTCCCGTAGAAGAGACACGACTCCCTTCAACTTTTCCTCCTCTGTGAAATCGAGGTCATCCATTATACGCTCAACGGCCTCCAACCAATACTCAGCTGCATTAGGGGCTACGCCGGAAACTCCCCTAAACATTTCTGCTCCATTAGCTCGAAGTCGTTCCGACACAGATTTCTGAGCTCCTGTACCCAAGCCTGCCCCAGTAACTCTTTCGAAAACCCGTAACATCACCTGAGACACCGCATCATCTCCACCCGTTTGATCCTGAAACTCTGCTTTCGCAGCTGGCGGTATCTCATTTCCTGACCCATGACCAGACCCTACCGGTTCTGACACGGTAATCCTGCCCCTACCACGTCCACGCACATTACGCCCACGTCCCCTAGTACTCATGACTACTAGTGCGTTTTAATCTAATTAGAAGTTTTATGAGTTAGTATTTTTTCCACTGTTTAATACCAAGCAATTTTATGGAAGTTATCTTTAGAGAGTGGTTTTCGTAAGACATATCAAACAGTTTCAGTCTCTAAAGTTTGGATATCCTAAAGCTAACAAACATACTCATTTATGCTATCAATCATTTCAGGCATATATCACCAAATAGTTAGAATCACTTACCTGGGTGGATCGGGTGCCGACGGACTCTGATGCCATATCTCGCTCGAAAAAAACAGTTTCCTCCAATTCTCATGGATTTTATAAAATACTGTTGGACCCATTTCACAGCCTGAGTGTTTGCAACCAGGCTCTGATACCAAATTGTAACACCCCAAACTCGGCCTAAACCTTACGACCAGATCTGGTATGTCACAGGGAAAGGTTGTTTAAAGTAACTTGAGATCGTTTAAAAATTTCGAGTTTTGGGTTCAATTTAAAAGGACATGATTGCATTAATGACACTTGTAAAACGTTATAAATACTGATAATTCTGGAAGGTTATTTGTGATATGAAAATTGAAACTAGTGGGCTTGAAGAAACGTGACCTTTTAAAAATAATATTTGTAGTTCTAAGAGAATCCCAAGTTTAATTATTTATTCTTATGATTCGTTTATTAATATTTTGAAAACGTTTGTTTATGTTTTTATTTTGTTTTAGAAAACTCCATCTTTGGCTATCCATAAGATAAATAATAACAGCATTAAAGTCAAAACCCAAAATCTAAGTTACGGAGGCCTTATTACATCAAAAATTACCCAAATAAAAAAACTTTAAATAGTGAAAGTTCATGAAATATAACGTCTTTTATGGCCGGGGCGAGCCCACCTCGGCTCCCACATCCATGGTCTACTGATTACCTTAAAAGTTTAGGGAAAAGGGGTGAGTCACAGAGACTCAGTGTGTAAAACCATTCATCACCCAAACCGGCCCACGGCCCACAATCGCGTATTAAACTTATACATGATATCATACAAATTCATGAATACATTAAACCCGGCCCAGCCTAGCATTTCCATCCTCTACACCCCATCTCGTACCAACCATCACACCGTGGGGATTTCTACAATCAAGCCTCCATCCGCTACACGTCGTCTTGACAGTCATACTGTCAGAAAATGTGGCAGAGCCACCGATCACTATGTGACCTTAAAATCAATTGTGGCATAGCCACTGATCACTGTGTGACCTTAAAACAGATGTGGTAGCGCCACCGATCACTACGTGACCTTAGCATAATGTGGCAGAGCCACCGATCACTATGTGACCTTATCACTTCCCCTTCATCAACATTCCCATATCCCATGCACAACATTTATATTGAAACAAATGCATCATGCTAAAAACAAGGCAATACATATCATCACATACAACCATCTCATATAAGATAATTACAGATGTGTACCTGGCACTTCCTGCCTTTACCACAATGGTATTTCGACTGCTTCCATAGCCTTTTCCGGCTTTCAGCCTATACAATTAGTATTACAATTAAATAAAGTGTGTTAGGGTTTACACACCTGATTACACGCAATATGACGCTTTCTATGTCAACACTATCACTAATGGAAACCACTGCTATCTGTCTGCCACTCTGTTCCGAAGTCGGCCCACAACCCGGTGGCCAACCTTGGACTGCTGACACCGCTCACTTCTTAAACTTAGGGATTGGGTTCACGGGTCCAATCCCTTCCTTCACCTGATCGGTACTTGATTCCATCAAAAGACCTTGTCAGTCGCTACCATCATGCATATGGTTGTTAAACCATAACATAGGGTTAAGGTAATAATTCGATAACGAGTCTAATAAGTCTAAAGAGAACACCCTTACCTTGAAATCCCAAAAGAGATAGAGTTCAGAAACTAACGATTTCCAGCTTACGGATCTAGACGATTCGATCTACTTTGATTTCCGACGTGTCGCCCCAAAAAGAGAACACAAGAACGGTCAAACACTAATGAAAAGATAACCTTACCAAGCCAATCAGCCTTTCGGCTTTGGCTTCCAAAAACCGAAAGGGAAAGGTGAAATGTAGGAGAAATCATCACTTACCTTAATACAGAAGATTCGGCTAATCCTGATAGATTTCGGCACTTAGCACCCTAAAAGAAGAATTTCGGCAAAGGTTTAGGGAAGAAGATGAAAGAGTCACAAATTAAACAAAGAGGACTATAGGTGAGATGTGGGAATTTCGGCTTCTGAGAAGATCAAAAGAAAATATGGTGCAAAGAAATCTACGAGGATTCGGCTTATAGGAAAAGAATGGAAAAGAGAATGAAGATCATAGGACATTTGGCCATGGCATAGATATGGAGATGAAAATGGAGTTAAGGGTTTCGACTTTTGAGAAAGAGATGATTGAGAGAAGAAGAGTAAAATGGAATGAAAAGAAGCAATAGAACCGGTAAAGAAGAAGAATGACTTCGGCAAGACTTGGGGTAGATTCGGCTATGGCAGAAAAATGTAAAGAGAAGGAATGCTTAAGAGGGTTTCGGCTCACACTTGGAAAAGAAAAAAAAAAGAGAATGGATGAAAACCTTAAATGTCAAAAATGAACAAAAGATACTCACCTGACTACATAGAATTTCGGCACTCACTAACCAAAAGCCGAAAATGCACACTTTGAGAACTAAAATCTATGCTGACTACACAGAATTTCGGCACACCTTAGCCACTCTAAAACCGATTCCCCCCTCTCTTTAGTGTTTGAAATTTGGCCAACACAATGCTCAGATGTCCATCCCTTCTTTTTCTCCACAAATTTCTCCTAATCACTCATTTGAAATATTTTAAATATTTCAAACTCCACTTTTTCCTCCTTTCCATCCATTCAAACTATTTGACTCAGTCCACCCTCTATCCTGAAGTGTCCCAGTCAACCTCTGCCTCTGCTCTCCCTGACGCCAAAAAAAAGGACCCCAAACTGAGCTCCTCGCGACTTGAACTTGCTCCCTCTCCTAATCTTGTTGCATCACCTTCCAACCCTTATGTGGCGTCACCTTGCCACCTTGCCAACACCTTACTTGTGTCAACCACACACCAACATAATCCCTTAAGTCCCATTTCAACAAGCTCCTCCCCTAAAATACTTAAAAAGAAAATTTCAACCAAGACTCTGGCTTTTCCCTAAGTCATTCTTGGGCCCTAAAATACCCTAAACTAGCATGATAAACATAACATTCACACACAACACATAAAATGCAAAGGCCCCAATTCAGGATGTTACATCTTTCAAGCTGAATTTCGAAAAAAGTATATCAGTCAACGGTTTATAGACCAGAAACGTAAATGGTTTCTAGAGCTGAAACAGAGTCGTATGCCTGTTACGGAATAGGAACGAGAATTTGTGAGATTGGGCCAGTATGTGCGGGAGTGTGTTTCGACAAAAACTACTATGTGTAAATGATTCGTCGAAGGTTTGAATGAAGACATTAAACTGTTGGTTGGAATTCTTGATCTGAATGAATTTGTAGTATTGGTTGAAAGAACCTGCAAAGCCAAAGAACTTAGTAAAGAAAAGAAGAAAGCAGAATCTGAAGCTAGAGATGAAAGAAAAAAGTTGATGAATAAGTCGTATCCATCTTCGTCAAAGAGATTCAGAGATGCAGCTAATCGTTCAAATGTTTTGTTTGGACATTCAAGTAAGGATTGAGTGAAACAAAATACTGGTTCTAAAACTCAAACTCCAATTGAATCAAGTGTTGGAAGTGTCAGAAGTAATAAGCCCGAGTGTAGACAGTGTGGAAGATGTCATATCGGAGAATGTTGGGGCAAGTACAATAATAGAGCTTGCTACAAATGTGGATCACAAGATCACTTTATTCGGGATTGTCCATAGTTAGCTGAGAAAGATAATGTTCAGAGTGCGAGTCGAGTAACACGACAGTTAGGGGTAGACCACCCAGAAACACCGGGAATGTGAGTGGTAGTCAGAGAGGAACAATGGATACAGCAGTGAGATCTGAGGCGAGAGCACCTACCAGAGCCTACGCTATTCGCGCTCGTGAAGAAGCGTCATCTCCAGTTGTCATAACTGGTATTTTTACTCTTTTCGATACTGATGTGATTGCACTGATAGATGAAGGATCTACTCATTCATATGTATGTGTGAATCTAGTATCCAGTAAGACTCTACCTGTTGAGTCTACTGAGTTTGTAATTAGAGTATCGAACCCCTTCGGCAAGTGTGTTCTAGTTGATAAAGTGTGGAAGAATTTTCCATTGATGTTTCGGGATAATTGTTTTCCGACTAATCTGATGTTGCTACCCTTTGATGAATTTGATATAATTCTGGGTATGGATTGGCTAACCTTGCATCATGCTATTGTGAATTGTAAACGGAAGAGTATTGATTTGAGAAGTTAGAATGGTGAGATAGTTCAAATTGAATCCAGTGATTTAAATGGGCTACCGGCTGTAATATCTTCAATGAAAGCTTTGAATTATGTGAAAAAGGGATGCAAAGCTTATCTTGCATATGTGATAGATACAAAAGTGACAGACAAAAAAGATGAATCTATGCCTGTAGTTTGTAAATTCGCTGATGTATTTCCTGAAGAACTACCGGGATTACCTCCGATATGAGAAGTCGAGTTTGGTATTGAATTAGTGCCGGGGACGACTCCTATCTCAATAGCTCCGTATAGAATTGCACCAACAGAATTAAAAGAGTTGACAGATAGAGGATTTGCACGACCGAGTTTCTCGCCTTGCAGTGCTCCTGTGTTGTTTGTGAAAAAGAAAAATGGAACTATGAGAATGTGCACTGATTATAGACAACTCAATAAGGTGACTATAAAGAATAAATATCCTTTGCCACGTATTGATGATTTGATCAGCTGAAAGGAGCTACAGTGTTTTCTAAGATAGATTTGAGATCGGGCTACTATCAGCTACGAGTTAAAGACTCTGATGTGCCGAAAACTACTTTTAGAACAAGGTACAGACATTATGAATTCTTAATTATGCCTTTCAAACTAACGAATGCTCCTGCAGTATTTATGGATTTGATGAATCAGATTTTCAGATTGTATTTGGATCTATTTTTTGTTGTATTCATTGACGATATTTTGATTTATTCTTGTGATGAAATGCAACATGCCGAGCATTTGAGAATAGTGTTACAGACTCTGCGTGAGAAGCAATTGTATGAAAAGTTTAGTAAATGTGAGCTCTGGTTGCGTGAGGTTGGTTTTCTAGGACAATAGTGTCAGCTGCGGGAATATGAGTTGATTTGAAGAAGATTTCAGCAATTGTAGATTGGAAACCTCCGAGAAATGTGTTTGAAGTTGTAACTGGCCGATTTAGGGCTTAGTTGGAATAGTGGTGCGAGACCACAAATCTAAAGTAGAAAAATAAGCGTTTAAATTATTTTACAAGGCTTATGAGGTATTTGCATGATTGTGTGAAGGTCACATGAAGAAATTTTATTAATTAGTGAATAAATTGTCCATTAGGACTAAATTGCAAAGAATAGAAAATGTGAGATTCTAAAAGGTTCAAGTATGAAATAGAATTATGAAAAATCCTAGAAGTCCTTAATTAGCAATTAGACCATTATATTTGAAGATGGACAAAAAGGTACATGGGAAGGAAAAATCTTAAGAAAGGGGTCATTAAGGGCATTTTAGTCATTTGGTTAATTAAAGAATAAAAAGGGAAAATAAGCCAAAAATCATGTCCATCTTCTTCTCCATGGTGCCGAAATTTGCAGGGACTTCATATCTAGGGTTTTGTTCATTTTCAAGCTTAAAGTAAGTGCATCCTAGCCCCGTTTTTAATGTTCTTCGTATTTTTGAAACCCTCGTAGCTCGATTTAGCTATTTCTAGCCATATGTTGAGCTAGGGTTTATGTTCAAAAATTTACCCATGTATGACATACATGTATATTGATGTTTTATGAAAGAATACGAAAGTTTGATGTATGATAAACATCTTTTTCTAAGTGATTTTCATGAAAGATGCATGAGAAGGACTAATTTGCAAAGTTATAGAAATGGTCATACATGAGTGAAATAGTGGGAATTTAATGTTGTTATAGTTAAGAAAATGATTCGGCTAGGCTTGAAATGCAAGAAAGTTGAATGAAAATCATTTTATGAGCCTAGGGGCGAAAGTGTAATTATGTGAAAGTTTAGGGGCAAAATCATAATTTTTCCAAAATACAAATTATGAGTCGATATAGTCAATGCATGTGTTTAACAAGAGAAATTTATTATTATAGATCAAGAAACACGAAGCCAGGACCGAAACTGATGGAAGAACAAAGTTGAAGACTAAATCAGCACCGAGTCACAATTTGAAATTCGAGGTAAGTTTGTATGAAATTTGTATTTCATAATGTTCGATATTTGAAATAGTTCATTATTATGTTAATGCATATTATTGTGAACGAAACTGAGCTATAAAGTCTCGATGAGTAAACAATGAGAACAGGCTAAATTGTAGTTCCGGTTATAGTTCCAGAATAAGTATATTAACTACGAATGCATATGAAAAAGGAAAGGTCCTGTATAAGACCATATCTGGGATATGGCTTCGGCACCAAAGAATGATCTCGTGTAAGACCATATCTGGGATATGGCATCGACATCTAAGTACGATCTCGTATATCAGGGATATGGCATCGACATCTAAGTACGATCTCGTATAAGTCCATGTCTGGGACATGGCATCGACATTGAGTTATGAGATCCCGTATAAGGCCATATCTAGGATATAGCGTCGGTACTAAGGAATGATCCTATGTAAGACCATATACGGGATATGGCGTTGGTATAATGATTCATGATGATCCGATTTATTCATAAGCAAAAGAGTCAAGTATGTGAGTTGGCCTAGATCCAAGTCTATTTATGGATGGCCTTGAGTGATGTTCATGGTATGAATGATAAAGATGTGAGTTTATGGCTATGTCAGCAAATGTGCTAAACTACATGAATCAGTGATACATGTATTTTGAGTAAGTACTTTTATTCATTGGTGCTATATCACCATTGTTTCATGATATGAATGATTATAGTTGGAGTAAATTGTCGTCCTAGAGTTTCATGCAAACTTACTAAGCCATATGCTTACCCCTCTCTTTTCCCTTTCCTTGTAGTTTCACCAAGTTAGCTCGAGGATCATTGGACGTCGGAGCTCGAAATCACACTATCCAATCACTTTGGTATAACAATTTAGACCTATTTTGAGTATGGCATGTATAGGACTTGAGTATTTTGTTAAGTTGTAATTGTTAGCCAAAGTGTTGGCTATGTATGTTACTAAAGTCATTTTGTAAATGATCTTGAGTTAGGCCAATACTTGGCAAATCCTTTTGCTCAATGAAGGTAAATTTCATGAAGTGTATGCTCTTGTGTATGTCTCGATTTCTTAAATTTCTAGAGATATTAATTGGTCATATTTTGAATTGGAATGATTTGAATTGGAGTTTGCGTGTGTGTGATGTAGGGTGGCAAAGTGGCTTGGCATATAGCCTGCTAACTCTCCACATGGGCAGATACACGGGCATGTGTCTAGACTGTGTGGGAGGCACGGCTAGCACATGGGCGTATGCCCAGGTCGTGTGAAGTTTGCACCTTGCATTTGAAATTTAAATCACCGCACGACTGAAGTACTCGAGTGTGGGTATAAGCCGTGTGCATAAGTCCAAATGACAAGGTTTGGCACACGGGCCAGGTCCACGGGCGTGTCAAGGTCGTGTGAAATTAGTCATGTCGACCACGGGTGGAGGACACGGGCATGTTTTAGGGGCACACGGACGTGTCCCTAGTTCAACAAGGGCGTATGGCCCCTATTTTGATGAAAAGTTTTCCAAATTCGTGAAAGTCCTCGGTTAAATCCTGAAACCTCTCGGAGGTACGCTTAGGGCCACGTAGGTCAAGAATGAACAAGAAATGGGTTTTGAACGAAATGTTATAACCCTTTACTACACGTTCAAGTAAGGTTAAGCATGGTAATGCCTCACTTCTGGTCTCGTTGTAAGACACGGGTAAGGGGTGTTACAGAAGTCCTCAGTTTTCTGGGATTAGCGGGATATTATAAATGATTTGTGAAAGGCTTTTCGATGATTGCGACCCTGTTGACAAAATTGTTGCAGAAAAATGTTAAATTTGAGTGGTCAGAAAAGTGTCAGCAGAGTTTTGAACAGTTGAAAGTATTGTTGATAGAGGCACCAGTATTAGTCCAACCTGAATCGGGTAAAGAATTCATAGTATACAATGATGCATCGTTGAATGGTTTAGGCTGCGTGTTGATGCAAGAAGGCAAATTTATAGCCTATGCTTCGAGACAGTTAAAATTGCACGAAAAGAATTATTCGAAACACGATCTTGAATTGGTGGCTATTGTATTTGCATTGAAGATTTGGCGTCATTACTTATTTGGTGAGAAATGTCACATTTATACTGATCACAAGAGTTTGAAGTATTTGATGACTCAAAAAGAATTGAATTTAAGACAGCGGAGATGGTTGGAATTACTAAAAGACTATGAATTAGTAATTGATTATCATCCGGGAAAAGCTAATGTTGTTGCTGACGCTTTGAGACGAAAGTCTTTATTTGCTTTACGAGCAATGAGTACTCAGATAGATCTGTGTGATGATGGTTCAGTTTTAGCTGAGTTGAAAGTGAGGCATATGTTTATACGTCAGATTTGTGATGCCCAAATAAGCGATGTTGAATTGATGGCAAAACGAACTCAATGTGGTTTGAATTCTGATTCAGAATTTTGAATTGATAATGATGGTTGTTAGAGATTCCGAGACTGGATTTGTATTCTGAGAAATTCAGAGTTGATTCAGTTAATTTTGAACGAGGCTCATAATAGTCGTTTGTCTGTTCATCCAGGAACTACGAAAATGTACAATGATTTAAAACAGTTTTATTGGTGGCATGGTATGAAACGGGATATCTCAGAGTTTGTTTAGAGATGTTTAGTTTGTCAGCAAGTCAAAGCTGAACATCAGGTTCCATTCGGTTTGTTACAACCAATCATGATTCCTAAGTGGAAATGGGAGAGAATCACAATGGACTTTGTGTCAGGGTTGCCTTTATCTCCAAAAAAGAAAGATGCGATCTGGGTGATAGTTGACTGATTAACGAAATCAGCTCATTTTGTTTCGGTGAGAACAGATTATTCACTTGATAAGTTAGCTGAATTATATATTTCTAAGATTGTGAGATTGCACGGAGTACCATTATCTATTGTGTCTGACAGAGATCCGAGATTTACTTTGTGATTTTGGAAGAAACTGCAAGAGGCGTTAGGTATGAAGCTGTATTTTAGTACTGTTTTTCATCTGCAAATGGATGGTCAACCCGAACAGATCATTCAGATTCTCAGGGATATGTTGAGATGTTGCATTCTTGAGTTTGAAAGTACATGGGAAAAGTATTTGTCGTTGATTGAATTTGCGTACAATAATAGTTTTCGATCTAGCATTAAAATGGCACCATATGAGGCTCTTTACGGTCGAAAATGCAGAACTCCATTGTATTGGACTGAGCTTAGTGAGAATAAGATTCACAGGGCTGATTTGATTAAAGAGACTGAACAGAAAGTCAAAGTGATTCGTGACAGTCTGAAAGCGGCGTCAGATTGTCAGAAGTCTTATACAGACTTGAAACGAAAAGATATTGAATTTGAGATCGGTGATAAAGTGTTTTTAAAAGTATCTTCGTGGAAGAAAATACTTTGTTTTGGTAAAAAAGGCAAATTAGGTCCAAGGTTCATCAAGTCGTATAAGATTATTGAACGTATTAGACCAGTGGCTTATAGATTGTTATTACCATCTGAATTACAGAAGATTCATAATGTGTTTCATGTATCGATGCTTAGATGATACTGATCCGATCCATTACATGTGATTGCCCCTACTGAGGTTGAAATTCAGTTAGATTTATTGTATAATGAAGAACCAATTCGAATTTTGGCACGTGAGATCAAAGAGTTGAGAAATAAGAGAATTTCTTTAGTAAAGGTGTTGTGGCACAAACACAGAGTTGAACAGGCTATGTGGGAGCCTAAAGATGTTATGAGAGAGCAATATCCGAATCTATTCACTGGTAAGATTTTCGGGGACAAAAATCTCTAAGGGGAGAGTAGTAATAGCCTGGTTTAGACCCTAGTCGGAATAATGGTTTTGGGACCACAAATTCGAGGTCAAAGAAATATTTTAATATTATTTTCTGTATTTACAGTATGTGGTAAAGTAAGTGTGAAAGTTCTGTGTGAAAATTTTATCGTTTGTGTGCTTAATTTGCAAAAAGGACTTAATCGCATAAAATGCAAAAGTTGTGTGCTAGTTTTTAAAGTGCTTATTTGGCATGACTTCTTAAGTGAGAAGTATTTATGTTGTTATTAAACCATTAATAGATAGGATGGACAAAAATGACTAGGGTTAATGGATTTCAAATGATATTACAAAGGCTAAATATGGTATTTGATTAATAATGACATAAATAATTAAAACAAAAACATGAATTAGTGGAATTCATGCTCATCTTTGTCGAAAATTGAAAGAAAAGAAAAGAAAAAGAGATAGCTAGGTTCGGTCATGGTCTCTCTTTGATTAAGGTATGTGTTTTGGTTTGTTTTTGATAATTTCTATGTTTTTGTGATCATTGCTTAGCGTACTATCAAGCCCATGCTTTAATTTTAGAAATTTGTGATGATTTTGAGATGAGCCATTAATGAATATGTGAGCTTTGTGTTTATATTTGGTGGATTATGAAAGTTTAATGTTGGGTTAACATAGTCTGTATTTGGGTTTTTGATGAAATTGGCTATTTTGGGCTAAATTGTGAAAATGAGAAATTGAAGGACTAAAATGTAAAATAAATGAAATATGTGGGCTTGTATGAGCTAGGGTAAAATTCAGTTAAACATGTATAAGATGAAATTTTGTGTATTTTGTGATTTTATGAAATAGGGACTAAAATGTCAAAATCTGCAAATGTCAGGGTTATTTTGTAAAATGCCCTAAATATGTGTGTTTGGATTAAATTGAATGATTTGGTAAATGAATGAGCTAAATTTGAATATGTATAGATCAAGAAAAGAGAGATTCGGATCAAGATCGAGGCAAGAATAAAGTGCTCGATTGATCGACTTGAATCGTGTTTTTACGTCCGAGGTAAGTTCGTGTATAATATGGATTGAATTAATCATGTTTACATTTTAAGTAATGAATAGAAATGTGGCTGATGATTTAGTAATACTAAATGTGGAATTGAGAGATGTGGCACTAAGTGTGCATAATCAGAATCGATACTATGATGCATTGCACTAAGTGTGCGAATTTAAGAAAGCATTGATTATATTAATTGGCAATGTGTGTGCGATACCGAGACATTATCGGTTTACTATGATAGCACTAAGTGTGCGATGATACTAAAGTTTAGGCTAAGAAATTGGCACTAAGTGTGCGAGTAAATCGAATGGTTAATGAAGATCGAACGAATTGTGGTATTGATCTTTGAGTAGCAAAAGTGATTGTTAATTAAGTGTTGGCACAGGTATGTACGAAAGCTATGTGGTTGATGATATCATATTGGATAAATGGATGATTATGTGAATAACGACTATGAATTAGATTGTATATCATTGTGAAGTGAACCATGTGATAGTTTATTTAATATATTGAGTTAAATGTATTGTATGACGAACATACTAAGTTTTAAAGCTTAGTGTGTGAAGTTTATCTCTGTTTTACAGTGTCATAAAAGCTAGCCCGGATCCGGGGATTGTCAGCGACTCAATCACACTATCTGCTATCTATTTTGGTACTTTTGGAAGTTGTATATATTTGGTATATGGCATGTATAGGCTAGTGATTATGGTATGTTTTGAGAAGTATAAATCTTGCCATGTGATATGGCTTGATAGATTAATAATTTTGTTATATGTCTTGGATATGTTAATGGGTGGTTAATATATGTGTGTTCTATGTGAATGATCATTTTGGCATAAATTAGTAAAATGGAAATGGTATGATTCGTGTTTAGATTTGGAAAAGATTGAATGATGAATGGATTATATAATTTGGTTGTGAAATTGATACCTTGGATAGGTATGCTTGAGTTGGAATTGAGTATGGAAGTAATTGATTTAGTTGAAGGTTAATTGGTGCATATATTGTTATGTTTTGGATGCTATTTGGGGTATGAATTTATATGGTTTGATGCTTGTAGGTGTGACCCAAAGTGTGGGTGGCAAATTGGCCTTGCAAATGGCCTATATTTTCCCACATGGTTGAGCACACAGGCGTGTCACTCGACTGTGTCTTTTAAGATTTTAAATTGAAACAAGTCAGACTCGCACAGGGGCTCGACACAAGGGCATGTGACTGGCCGTGTGAAATAAGTTAGTGTCGACCACGGGTTAAGCACACGGGCGTGTCTTCGGCCGTGTGGACAAGTCAGTAGGTATGCCCTGTTTTGACACGGCTTGGACTCACGGGTGTGTCTGAGGCCGTGTGAGGCACATGGCCTACCCGCACGGGCGTGTGACCTCTGTAGCTTTGAAAAATGTTAAGTTTCTAAAAAATCTTGTATGAGCTCGGTATAGTCCCAACCCCTTTTTAATGCATGTTTAAGGTCTCGTAGACCTCATTAAGGGACTTAGTGATGTTGATTGATTATGATTTAATATTGTATGAACTATGAAGGTTAAAGGTTTCGTTTTGATCAGTAATACCTCATAACCCTAGTTCGGTGACGGATACAGGTTAGGGGTGTTACATGTGCAATATACCATTTTAGAGAGCATCTCATATATATATATATATATATATATACACCTTCGTATGTGGCCTTCAAGCTTAGGATTTGGCGAATAGTTTTAAGAACTACTTTCTGAAAAAATTGTACTCGTGTGATCGCCCACTGGCTTTCCCATTTTCACACTAATTCGAATGGACATTCCATCAATTTGATAGTCCTAATGGATTTTCCCTCCTTAGAAAGCCTTGGACGAATTTCCCAGATAGTCATTTCCGGGCTTTCCATCCATATGATAGTCGCTACCAACATTTCCGTCTTCAAGATAGTCCTTGGCGAGCATTCCACATGAGATAATCTTTGGTGGACTTTCCACATAAGATAGTTCTTGGCAGAGTTACCGCATATGATAATCCTTTGCAGGCTTTCCACATAAGACAATCCTTGATGGACTTCCCGCATAAGATATGCCTTAGTGGACCTTTCACATAAGACAACCTTTGGAGGACTCTCAATAGCGATTGCATATTTGCGAATATTCTGATAGAAGATCTCATCTTCTACATATATCCACATACAAGGTGATTTCACATTTCCCCTTGCCTTTGAATCTTTGTTGGACCTCTTATCAGCATGTTTGTTAGCGTTCTCATACGTGACAGTACGTGACATAACTGTTAAAACAAAATTTTCCTCCCGCAAGTCTTATAGTGGTTTCCACATATATGCCCTAACGGTTTCCCTATTTACTGTCCTGGTGGAATTTATTTTTTCCACAAAGCAAACTTGTCCTCCACTGGATCATGCCATGGCTAGCCATGGACTTTTGACTCTAATGATTTAGTAAACCATTTTCATGGTGTTGCTCCGCAGAGTGACCGTATTTCGACGTACCAATGTTGGAATTGAAAATAATACTACTAAAGATAGGAATTAGCCCACAATTTTATGGGTTAAGTTGTACTATAGATTGTATAATGAATTATTGGAAGTACTTCGAGGATCGTACCCAAAGAAGGCTTGACTAAACTAATATTAACTTCTACACTAATAGGTCTAATTAGTACTTTAGTTAAATTATATTACCACTAATAATAATTTGATAATAAAGGATATTTTATAAGAATAATAAAATAATGACAGATTGATTTGTAAACTTATCAAATTTAATGAGAGAAGACTAACTTGTTTCAGTGTTCATAATTAACTCCTACTTCGGGTTCTATTAAATTAACTAGTCATTAACCTAGCAGGGCCTCTCGACCTTCCACTAACCTAATGAGCTAGCAAGAACTACTTATCTCTCAATGTCACAGGTCAAACCGGGTCAAGGTAAGGCTTTCATGACAGGCAATATCGATTTCGAGTTCATTTCTACCTACATGACTTCTTAGGGTCGTCAATCCTAGGGTTTTAGGTTCTTCCTTTCCCAACCAATTGATTTACTAAGAAACCCTACGTATGTGTTAATTAATCCCACAGCCACTCGTTAATCTCCCTAATGGATTAGTTTCTCATTGATCTAACACATACAATAGAGTTTACTTGAAAGATAAACATTTATAAAAGATCAAGAATAAAGATGAGAAAGATCCTGATATAAATATAAATATTGAGGCACGAACAGTAATCCGTGATGAGCTAATAGATCTACAATCCAAATCCCGTTAAGAACGAAATAAAAACTGAAATAAAAGTTACAAGTAAAATAAATCTAAACTACAAATGAAAGTAAAATCAGACTACGGAAAATTTGTCTTCTAAATTGTTCTGAGTAACCATATTTATATGCCTAGGGTTTACAACTGGTCCTTGACTTAAATCAGCTAACTAATCTTTGTTAAAGTTTATTTTACGAACGGCAATACCCCTAGTCCACTAAGTGACCATGTCGCATTAGTGTGGTAACACCCTCTGGCCTGTGTCACAACATTGATGGTAGTCTGCTAATTAGGGTGTGTTTTCATGGTTGTGTCAAGACACCCTATGGGCTATGTCAGGGCTGCTTCTTGGATACTTTGCTTATTGTGTTGCAAAATCCAAGCTCCATTGTAACAGCCTGATTTTGGGGCTAGTCAGAACAGTGGTTTCGGAACCAATAATCTGAGGCTAGAGAAATTATTTTTAATATTATTTTACGTGTTATAGCATGATTATATGAGTGCATGAAAATTTTTGGTGAATCAATTTTAGCGATTTTATGATTAATTTCAAAAAAAAAGATTAAATCGCATAAAGTATAAAAGTTTTGTTCTACTAGCTAAAGGTGTTAAATAGCTATGGAACATTAAAGTTGAGGTCCTTATTGTGTAAATAGACAAATAAAAATGTAGTGGTTGGACATGGAATTTTTAATTGTGAAATTGGTCAAGGTTAGGTGGTTTGGTGACTTAATAGATAAAATGAAATAAAACAAAAAGAAAAGGCTATCATCTTTTCTTTTCTCCACCGATTTTCTCTAAGAAAACAGCCATTGAAACTTCGAAATATTTAGCAACTTACAACCCTTGCAAGTAAGTCATTTTGATGGTCATTTTTGTTGATTTTTGTGTTTTTCGAACTCTTCTAGCTTTATCTAGCTGATGAGAGGACTATTTTGCACTATGGTTGAAAGTCTAGGGTTTTACCATGAGAGAATTAATGTTGTTTGCTGAATTTTTATGGAATAAAATGAATCTTGGTTGTTAAATAAACAACTTTTGTTAAGTGATTTTCATGAAAACACCTAAAAAGGACCTTTTTGTAAAGGTTGTAAAATAGGTGGTAAATGTGTGAAATAACTGAAATTGTGAGCTATTATAAGCTTAATAAAGGTTCGTCTAGGCTTGGGTAGTGAAGAAATTTGATGAAAATCATTTTACAAGCCTAGGGGCAAAATCATAATTATGTGAAAGCCTAGTGGTAAAATTGCAATTTTGTCAAAGTATAATTTATGTGCTATTTTGAAATATGTGATGATTAAATAAGAGAATTTTGATATTATAGATCAAGAAAAACAGAATTCAGACCTAGACCGGGGAAAACCAAGCTAGTAGACTAATTCAATCTAGTTGCCCACTTTTTGTATACCGAGGTAAGTTGTACGTAAATAATACAACTCTATTTTTACTATGCATTAAAAATTGATATTGTATAAAATGTTTGATTATTGTTAAGAATATGCATGACGAAATTTGATGTGGAAAACTCCCGGTTGAACCTTAGGAATAGATTGGATATCCATGCCATGACATTTGGGTGATATGTGTGCTAGTGTAAGACCATGTCTGGGACATGACATCGGTATTGATATGTGTGCTAGTGTAAGACCATGTCTAGGACATGGCATCGGCCATATTATGAGAGCCAGTGTAAGACCATGTTTGGGACCTGGCTTGAGATGAGAGCTAGTGTAAGACCATGTCTCGAACATGGCGTCGGCCTCGACATGTGAGCCAGTCTAAGACCATTCTGGGACATGGCATCGGCATTTTACCCTCTTGTGTGAGGTTTATCGGATATCCTTTAGTATTCCAAATGGTTCCACGGGTTATTTAAAGTTTATGATAAAGGTATGAAAGGATATGATCATGTTGACAGGTTCTTACTCGAAACTCATGAGATATGAGCTTAGTTATGATGCCTTAACGGTAAGGATGAAATTGAGTAAGTTCTATCTATGAGATTGATTTCGGGACAATCTACCATTGTTAAATAAAGAATGTTGTGCTGGTTTATAATATGCTATGTGTTTAAAGATGCATGGTTCATGTTGTTACTTATTTACATGCAACTTACTAAGCTTTATGCTTACTCCCTCTCTTTTCCATTTTCTTATAGTATCGCCAAGCTAGCTCGGGGATCAAAGGACGTCAGAGGCTTGATCACACTATCAATTTGAACATTTGGTATAGTTAGATTTATCATTTTGAGTATAGCATGTATAGGGACTTGGTCTTTTGTCAAGTGTCATATTGTTTTGGCCAAATGTGTCGGCTGGTCTTGAAGATTGATTCATTTTGTATAAGGCCACGAATGATGGCTAATTCTTGTTATTGAAATATGTAAACGATGATGTTTTTCATGAATGTGCAATTTGGATGGTGAAATATGTGGTGTGTTAATGCATGAATGAGTAAGTTGCATGATTGGATTGATAAAGTATGTGATAAGTTTTGCATGTGAATGGAGTGTACTGGCCTTGATGTGTGTATATCTTGGATGTGGCTTATGCTGGTGCAAGTAAAGGTGGCAAAAAGGGCATGGTAAATAGCCTTGTTTTTGTCCACATGGGTAGACACACGGGCGTGTGTCTAGGCCGTGAGTGACACACGGTCTACCCCATGGGCGTGTAGTTCGATCGTGTGTCCCCTGCACCCTAAGTTGGCAAAACTGAATGCCCAGTAGTAACCACACGGGCTGAGACACTGCCGTGTGTCTCAACCGTGTGGGGGACACAGCCATAGGACATGGGCATGTGCCCAGGCCGTGTGACCCTAAATGATTGATGACGTCAGTAATAGAATGTCAAGGTTTTTGCACACGGGCGTGTCATGGCTGTGTGGGGGGCACGGGTCATGGACATGAGCGCGTGGCAGGCCGTGTGAAAACCCCTGTAGGTTCGAATTGATAAATAAATCCACACGAGAAAGGGACTGTAACACCCCTAACCCGTAACCATCGCCGGTTTAGGGTTAAGAGGCATTACCAGACGTTCGGAAACTTTTACAGACATTTCATAACATACTCTGACAAATCACATCAAAGTGTCCCTTATATAGGTCTACAAGACCTCAAGCATGCTTTAGAAAAGGGCAGGGACTAAACCGAACACATACAGAAATTCTCGAAAATTTAAAAATTTTTCAAAGTTACAGAGGTCACACGCATGTGTGGGCAAACCGTGTACCTCCCACGGCCTCAGACACGCCCGTTTGTCTAAGCCATGTCAAAATAAGGCATACATACTGACTTGTCCACACAGCCGTGGACACGCCCATGTGTCTTGCCCGTGGTCAAGTCTATTTTGTTTTGAAATACAACCACGAGGGGCACGGTCGAGCCACACGCCCGTGTGCTCAACCGTGTGGGCAATTATAGGCCATTTTCAAGGCCAAAATGCCACCCACACTATGGGCTATCCCTACAAGCATCATACCAATACAATTTATGCCAAAATAACCAACTTTTCCCAAGCATTCAAAAGCATCTTAAACACAACATCTCATACTACAATTAGCTCAATCAATTCACAATCATTTTCAAGTATAATTCATCACAAACATACCATTTCCTTATAACAACCATTCATCCAATATATGCTTACCATGCATAAATGAACTTACCATTATTTTGGCCCTTTCTTAACCATAGAACCATACCAAAACCAAGCATCATATAGCATGATTTTTCATTCATAATACAACCATTTATCTAGCCATATCACATGGCCATGTACATATATCAACATATCCCAAAACAACTAGCCTATACATGCCATATTTAGCTATATACACATTCAAAAGTACCAAAGTAGAGTTTGATAGTGTGGTGATGATCCTCGACGATTCCCAAGCCTTTCAAAGCTTTGACGATCTGTAAAACAGGGTAAACACACACAAAGTAAGCTTTCCAAAAGCTTAGTAAGCCATATACAAATAAACTTAACATATAATTCACATTATCATATCAATACATGAATCATTAACATATCTCAATAGCAAATTCATAATTCTTCATTGGCTCATTATTTAGCCATTGCTTATCAACCATCATATCTCCATCTATCTCATTTGCTCTTATCACATTCATTCATATATTGCATTTTAGCTCATTGCATCTATGTACGTATTTACTCACCTTTCATGCCTATTCAAAGAATATACATCAAATGTACCTGAAACGGATATACAACTCACATAGTCATTCATTTCTCAGACTTGCCCGTTGAACCATTCGGAACCAAATAGGAAGCTCGGAATACTCAGAATGGTCGTACAATGCCAGCGTCCCAGACGTGGTCTTACATGTAACCAGATTTCGATGCCACTGTCCCAGACAGGGTCTTACACGAATTAATACGATGCCAATGTCCCAGACATGGTCTTACACGTAAATCTCAGATCGATGCCAATGTCTCAGACATGGTCTTACACGAAATCTCGAATCAATGCCAACGTCCCAGACATGGTCTTACATGATATCACATATCGAAAACCTATGTCATGACATATGTAATCCTATCTATTTCTAGGTTCGTACGGGGCTTCTCGGACATTATTACATTATCGATACAACCTCGGATTTCATATATTTATCATTCTCGTACGCATTCATCACAATGAGATTTCACATGAACATACATAAATCAATACAAATACATTTATTTGTATATAGACTTACCTCGGATTCGGTTAACGTACAGACTCGACTATTCGATCATTTTCGACTTTCCGCGATCTAAATCTGTTTTCTTCAGCTCTTGATCTATACATATTCAAATTTAATCCATTTATTCGCCAAATCAGTCAGTTCAATCCAAAACACATATTTAGGGCAATTTACAAATTAGCCCTCCTATTTTCACATTTTGACATTTTAGTCCTTATTTCACAAAATCACAAAATACACAAAATCTCAATACACCCATGCTTAGCTAAATTCTCTATAGGTCCCTAGCAACCCATATTTTTCATTTATTTCACAATTTAGTCCCTCAAAATATTATTTTCTCAATTTAATCCAAATTACTCAAAATCACCAAAAACTCAAAGACAAACTATGTTAATCTAACACATATATTTCATATTTCATCAAAAAAATTCACAAAGCTCATGAATTCATCCATGGCACATTTCAAATTCATCATCAATTCACAAAATTTAAGCATGGGTTTTGTAGAGCACGAAGCAACGATTACAAAAACGTAGAAATTATCAAAAACTGAACGAAAACTAACCTTGAATTAAGCTAAATAAGTGTCGAATATCATGGAAGCTTAAACCCTTCTTTTTCTTTCAACAATCGGTGCAAACAAAGATGATAAAATGGCTTATTTTCATGCTTTTTTATTTTATTTAACATAATAATATACCTTTTACTATTTTACCCTTATTATTTAACATATAGAACTTATGATATTAAGGCCATTAATGCCCATTATCCATCATAATGGTTTAATTGCCTCATAAGGCTACTACATTCAAAAGTCAACTCAATTAAGCACATTAACATATAGAATGTCACTTTTACCTTTTATGCGGTTTAATCCTTTTCTCAAATTAAACATACAAACGGACAAATTAATTTACGAAACTTTTGCACATGTTAAATCACATATCATAGGCACAGAAAATAATATTAAAATATTTTTATGACTTAGATTTGTGGTCCCGAAACCACTATTCTGACTAGGGTCTAAACCGGACTGTTACAGGGACACGAGCGTGTCCCTATATGTTGAGGCCGTGTGAGTTACATGGTCCTTCAACATGGCCATGTTATTAGGTCACACGGGTGTATGCCCCTACTTTAGTGACATTTTCCAAAGTTATTCTAAAGGACTCGGTTTGGTCCCGAACCGTTTCTAAAGCGTGTTTTGGGCCTCGTAGGCTCTTATTAAGGATTTTAAGACAAACTTTGAAAAGTTTTAAATTTAAACAAAATTTCATAATCCGGAAGTATTTGTATGCATCTTATTAAGTTAGGTAACACCTCGTACCTTGTTCCGGCGTAGGATACGAGTTCGGGGTATTACATCCGTGTTGCAACATCGTGAGCAATCCACTATCTTTTTGCCTTTGAATGATGTCCTATACACTCACCAAACATATTAGTCTACCTTTAGGCCTACCTTGGCCAATAAGGTCATATAAATTGCCTAAATTGCTCATTATCTAAGTACTAAAAGTAAAAACTAAATAAAAACATAGTAAAATTATTTTCCTACAAGCTAATTAAGCACAAAAAGAAGTTTAATCTGCTACAACAAATTGTGGCAGATCATAGAGCCAATAGACCATTTATCCAACCAAACCTCCTCACCTCCTCTTGTTAATTCGAGCACCTAAGTATTCACCCGCAAGGCTAATCCATTTCATATTTTAGTGACTGCAATCCCCATTCAATCCATCCATTCCTCCATTACACCAATTTTCCTATCTTCGACTAACCTGCCAGAATAATTCCCTTCATACTTCACATTTTATAAACATACATTCTACGCACAACATTACTGTAACACCCCAAACCTGGCCTAGACACTATAGCTGAATCTGGAGAGTTACAGTAATACGTTGAATTCTTTACTTTCCAAAACATGGCTCGTTACGAAACTAAAAATCAAAGTTTTATAAAATTCGCCACAAATCTTTGATAGAAAAACTTGCCATTCTTAAAACGCTTATGTGAATCTATCAAATACTAACTTAAAATCCAAAATTTTACTAAATCATTGCGCTTATGTCGCTTGCTTTATAAAACTCGTAATTCTGAATAAGACATTGCAACAAAAACTTTAGAGTTGATAAGTTGGCAACCGTGATCCTAATAATTGAGAACATGCAGTTCGCCAATTGGACATTTTCCAAAACATTTGTTATAAATTTTCATAAAACCCATTTTAAATTTGCAGCGGAAAGTCCTTGGCTTGTTTTAATTTTGAAAGCTGAATTCTAATTTGTTACCTTGCATGATTTTGTATTTTTATGATAAAACTTTTAAAAACTGACAAACAAATAAAAACCCAAAAACAAAACCAAACTCAAAAACACAATCCAAAACCAAATGTTTGGAATTCTTAATTACAATAGATCAAACCATATTATTTGAAAGACCAATCTGAGCTCCCGCACTCCGTTCGGGCCTAAGTCAGAAGATCACCTAAAACGTATCAAACAAACGAGTGAGCTAGAAGCCCAGTGTGTAGCTCGACCCACAAAGTGAATTTTCTTATGGGTTTTGTATATACAGTTATCAATTCACAATTTCGTATCATATTACATAGCATAGCATATCATATCATATAATCAGAAACATGTAACAGATCAGAATTTCATATTTTCAAACATATTAGGGATCAAAATCTCATGTTTTCATAAACGTGTATATCATACTAGAACAAATGCAAACACATATCCTACCCCCATCCACTACACACCAACTCTGACCAGCCAATCACACCAAATAGGACTACAAAAGTCCATCTGTCCAATCTCACCAATATGTGGCAGTGGGAAACTCACAAGTATGCAACTGAGCTGCCATATAGAAATTTGCGATCTAACCGCCATATATTCGCAGTAACAACTGCCATATAAAACTTTCTCCATTATATCATAATCCACCCTAATGCATATTCAAAGACACGTTAACATACATACATATCACATAGGTTGTATGTCATACGTACATAAACAGATATTATATGGAGCTTAACTTACACATAACTTATATAGATCATAAAAAATCATATTGCATAGTCGAATTGGATAACTTATTGAAACTGATAATAGAATACGTATAACACACATGGTTTACAAAATAGTCATGCTTGACTTACGTACCTACTTATAGCAAATCATAACGCATTATTATACTTACCAGAACTTATTTAACATACCTCCTACACTTACCCATATTTTTTTACTGAAATTTATGCTTTTTTCTGGGCTTAAATAATGCCCACGGACCAAATTTTTTATCTCTTAATCGACCCCTAATCGAGCATCAAAATTGGCCAAAAAGGCCTATACGACCGTGTGACCCACACGTTCAAAAAGCTAGCCAAAGTGGTCTACACGATCCACCCACACAATCTGCATGATTTTACATGGTCGTATACCCCACACTGCCTACCCATACGGCTGTATGGCGTTGGGTAGTTTTGAAAAACAACCCAATTTCACGATTTAATCGAGTTTCAATCAAGTTTCTGGGTTGATTTCACACACCTGATGTTATTTCCAAACAACCACACAATAGAGCACTCTTGAAATTGTATATTCAACATCAAATTGTACCAATTAACAACCCAGAGATAAAAATCTAACACTTAAATTGATAACTTTCCCTTTTAAGAAATCAGCCCCCAAAGCCAATATTCAAGTACTTACCCTGGAAAACCATCAACCTAAGCGCTTAATTATCTGGAAATTCGTCTAACGTCTCACGCTCCTCTCCCATCATAATGTAAAAATTCATCAAACACTAAGTCCTTAACACACTAGAACGTAAACTCAATACCAACACAACTAAAAAGCTTACCACCGAGGGAAAGAAAAATAAAATTTTAACACTTACACTGAACTTACTTAACAACACCATAATCCGCTCGTATGGATGAAAATCACAAAATCGACAACAAGTTAGACTAACAAGAAGCAATGGAATTAAGAAGAAAAAGAAAAGAAACAAAAAGGAAGGGAGAAGAAAAGTAGAACATGATAAAGAAAGAAAGAGTAATAGGCAGTTGTTTTGGGGAGAAGTTTGGGGAAATAGATTTGTTTTTAACTAATTAAAAATACCCATTACCCCACTAAATTTGATTAGTTACCCTATTAGATTTTCCTAAAGAGTTTAAAACAAAAAAATTCTACTTTGCACGCACAATGTAATATCCTAAAATAGGGGTTGTGCGTTTGGAAAATAACTCAAGTGTTAGTGGGCCTCAAGAGTGGTTTGGATGTGTTTTAGGAGTTCCTAAAACTCTAGGATCGAAATGGGATACTTTGGAAAAATTTGAAAATTTTAGGTTAAAAGTGGAAATTGGGTGAAGGAACCCTTAAATAAAATTTTTGGGGCTAATGGGCATGAAAGTTGGATTGGTAAAGTGGCTTCCATGCGCCACTTAAGGCTTGGATTCGGCGCCAAAACAGGTCAGGGGTTCGAGTAGCGTGGGGCGCATAAGCATTTTATTTTGCAAATTGGCGCTACCTTGAAGAAGGCTTTAAAAGAAATCGGGGCAGAATTATGTCATAAAAAGGCGCCTGGGTGAGGTGGCTTGGACGCTTGCAGTAAGGGGGGCTTCCAGAGGACTCGCGTTCGAGTTGCGCTGGAGGCGCATGAATGTGCTATTTTTTGGTTTTTAGCGTTTAAGCAAGGGGAGCCAAGGAAAGAAAGGCTTAAAAGGAAATCGCGACGCGTTTATGTCACGAACGACGCACTGACAGACTGGCTGGGGGCTTGGAGAGTTTTCTCCAGTCTCGGGTTCGAGACCTGGGGGTAGCACCTGGAGGTTTTTCTTCCTTTTTGGCCGGCGTGAGGATCTAAGCCTGCATGGGGCATGCACGCATGCTTGATGGGTGTTGCCTTTATTTTTGTTTATTGTTTCAAAAGCTGCTGAATGTATGGGAGTGTTATTATTTATTTTTATTTTTATTTTTTTTTATGCTTAATGATGGGGTAGTAATGGGTGAGTGGTTAAACAATGTATTTCTCTTTTCCAAGTGATGGGTTTTGTGCTTGGGAAAGGAAACTTGGCCGTTTGAAGCATGTTTGGGAGACTCCCTTGGTCGGCCTTGAGCTTAGCAAAAGCATGGCTGAATTTCCTTGTTGCATTTTTTGGTGCATGGCCGAATTCTTCATGTTAAATTTTCTTTCCCTCCATTCTTGGTGCATGGCCGGTTTTGAGTAGTGCTTAAGGGTGCCAAAATTCATCTTTCTTCTTCTTTTCCTTCCAATTTTTGTCTTGGCCGAAAATGAGAGAGAGCATGGCTGAAATGCATGCAATTTGTTGTTCCTTTCTTTGCTCTTGGAGCTTAGCCGAATGTAGAACTCCTTAGGCTGCTTTTCTTTTCTTCCCATCGTCTGCTTGGCCAAATATGAAGCGTTTCTCTATGGACTTCCTATCGGCTTCAAGTTATCAAGGAGTGCCGAATTTCTTTGCTTTGCTTTCTTTCTTCCTACATGTTTGCATGGCCAGTTTTGAGTTGAACTAAAGGAGTGTTAAGATGAGATAGCCGAACACCCCATCTTCCTTTGAGAGCCATAGCCGAATGTGTAGTCATTATTTAGAGCATAAGCCGAATCTCTGGTGAGCCTCATCAACATCTCTTTTTGGTCTCAAAAGCTGAATCATTAAAGAAGGTGCCTTCGACTACTTCCTTTTAGTCTCTCTAAACAAACGTTGGTAAGTACTCTCATTAAGCAGTTGGTTTCTTCTCTTTTTCTTTTTGCATGCCGAAATCAAGGCTAGACTTTGATTCTAAGAATGGCCGTATATGCTTAAGGCCATATTAATGTGTTTCTATTGTGCCAACGTTAGGGAGCATTAAAGGAGTCCTTCGGGTTTTGCAGAGATTAAGGTAAGGAGGTGTGACTTTCGGCCTTAGACTATATTTTGAGCTTTGATGATAACCGAATGTTGATCTTGCTTTTAGGGGTGGCTAAATGTGTATAAGGCCATAGTGATGTACTCTTTTTGTGTAGCTAGTGTTAAGGAGCATCAAAGGAGTCTTCAGGGTTCAACTATTCAAATGGTAAGTGTAATATTCAGCCAAGGGCTTTGTTCATAGACTTGTGTATTAACCGATTCTAACAATATTTTAGTAGGATTTTCGATAACTTCGGGAGCAAATCAACAGGAACAAGTGGTGTTTCGGGATCGAAATAAGCTAGGTAAATGACTCAAGGTATTCGGCCTAAGGCCATATTTTTGGTACTAAGTGTGACCGATTTTGGTTATGTGTTCTAGGGGCAAAACGATAGAAGTAGCAGAAGCTTTCGGGATTTTAGACTTTGTTAGAATCGATAGATCAGAATCTCGCTATAGTCAGGTGCGTAGTTATCGCACTGTTCTTTTGCTTGTTATACTTACTGTATGTATGATTTTATGTAAAGGTATAAGTTGTGCATGTTAGCCGAAATTAGGGTTAAGATGGTGGATACCCAAGGTGGGTGATCGAATAATCAGGTTAGTGGTTTTGGTACTAATCTTTCAGTGATTTGCGGTAATGAATAACTATTGATGAATGTATAAAAATGTGATGACGTGTGATGTATAAGTGTTTTGAGTAATATGTTACCATGATACATATATATATATATATATATGCATGGGATTTGGGATGTGAATATTTGAGGAAAGGATGTACGTTATGTGTGTGATCTAGTGTTAGCCTAGTGCTACATTAGCGCTTGATGTTTAGCTATGTGCTTCCTCAAGGGAGGTGTTGGCTAAGTTCCCATCTCGGCGGTTGATAGCTGTGTGCATCACCGTGGACTGATTGATATGTGGAATCCCTATGGGATCGGTGGCTTGGCCACGGCCTTGAGCAGTAAGTCTGCCAAGGTAAGATACGTGGATCACTATGTGGGTTAAGCTTCATAATTACATATTCATAATTGCATATTCATATTCGTATATTCATGTTTATGGACTGTGTGGATATGGGCTAAGCCCATATGTGGAGACATGTGTATTAACTATGCACTGAGTCTTGGTGACTCACCCAATTTTTCTAAACCTTTCAGGTGATCGTGATTTTGGACCGGGTCGGAGTGGATACAAAGGTGGCCATGCAAAAGCGAATTTTCACGCAAAGGAATCTCTTGTTTAATGAATTAAGTACTTATATTTTCAGTATTTTGATCAAGTGTGTATTGTAAAAAGGCCCACTAAAGTATTTAAGCATCTGTATTATTATGTTCTATTACTGTTGATAATTTAAACGTCGATTATAAATGATTTTATTTTCTTAAGTAAAACTTGAATCCAGTGTTTTTATAACAAAACTTAAATTCTTACGTGGAATATTTTGAAGTCACAAAAATGTTTTATTAAACTCAATAAATTTTATCGGTTTTACTTATAAGTAAGGATATTCTTCGAACATGTTCCGCAGTGGCATTCCAAATTCGGTCGGAGTGAATGGGCCGGGTTTGGGGTGTTACATTTTGGTATCAGAGCACGGTTCAAAACTCGGCTTTGAGGTTTTGGGCCCAAAAGCAGTTTTCGAAAGTGGGCTTTTCAAAATGTGGACTTTTATTTTAGGCTTGTTCTGGCATGGCACCTGTACCTCCGACTCGAAGTCCACCTGGTAAGTACCTCTGACTATTGAGGTATGTTGAATATGTGAACTGTATGGGCATAATTGGGCTTGTAGATTAGAAAATTAGGGCTATCGAACCCTAAGACTAGTCTACTCAAAAACAAGTGCATAAGACTTAAGGACTGAAATGACCATAGAGGTGTAGTGAATGAATGTGTCCCTGCTTATGAACGTGTATGTGACTCTCTGAATTAAAATAGCGAACTTGAACTGAACCTATGTGTGATCGAGAGAACCACTTCTAAATACTTTATTCCATAAAATTGTTCGCGGATAATCAGTGGAACAAATTTCTAATGCATAAGATTTTTTAAGTCAGATTGCGCGATAAGAGATGAGTTCTAGATGACGTGGTCGAGGCAAAATGGCCGTATCGGAACCCGTTAGATCGGGTCAAGGGTCTGATAATGAGGTACCACCTCCACCACCAGCCTTTGGTAATGAGCAGCAAGATCAGACGAGAGATGATGCTGTATCGCAGGCGGTGCTGCAAGTTTTAGAAATGGTGGCTGAAGCGGGAGGAAATATGAGAGCTCGGAAATTTGTTCCTGAGCGACTTTGAACCAATGAAGCGGAGTTGTTCCGTGATGTAATTGGCGTGGCACCCAGTACGGTTGAATATTGGTTGGAAGCAACCAAGCGAGTTATGGATGAGCTCGATCTGAGCCCTGAGGAAAAATGAAAGGAATGGTGGTGCTACTTCGCGACGAGGTGTATTAACGATGGCTCAAGGTTCAGGATAGTGTCACAGCTGAGGACTTCACTTAGGAGTATGTCAAGACGGCATACTAGAAGTGTAAGAGTATGCCCAAAGATCAATCATGAGATGGTTGTAATAACATACTTAATTTACCATGTTTATTAATATAAAGCGTTGTCATTATTATTTCAGTTTTTCTTTCTGTGTGTATAGATAAACTGTTTTATAATAATGTCCTGAGAATAATATGATTATTCTTAAAAGATCCTTAGTCGAGTATTATTGTTGACTAGGACAATAATAATGCATTAAGACTAACATGTAGTTGATTGATGATAAAGAGTTGTCATTGATATGGAGTGTCAAAATCAATGCATGAATATGTGTGTTAGAGAACAACATATTGGATTGACCCGCTAGGAGTATGTTTCTTGGATTATTATGTAATTGTCACAACATTACTCATAGTGATTAATATGTATATGATCCTCAGACTTGAGATCATTATTATCCCAGCATCGTGAGTTGTATATTTTGATACAGTCAAACGTACACCGTAACAGGTTGTTCTATAAAGGCTGATGTTGGATATACCACAATCTATGTAGAGGGATATGGTTGATCAATAAAGGATAAGTCCCTCCTACATAATAGGAGTAATATCTTAGGCCACTTGATTGAGTGAGACTAGAAATGCATGGCCATGCTCAAATAAGTTGATATGAGATGTCATACTAATTTGTATATCATAGTCTACTCAAGATATCAAGAAACATGGGATGGATTATGCAAGTGTGACTATCCCATGACTTGTATCCGTTCCAGAGATAAAGGACTTAAGGATTAATGCATGAAAGGTTAATCACGAAAGGTTATGTCGAATCATGACTTCTTGTAACTTAGGTAGCAATGATGCATTGCTAGATGCCACTCATTGTCTGTGACAATAGAATCGTTCTAGTATTACTGCTAACGTTGCAAGAACCTAGAGGGTCACACCCTATGGTTGAAATGAACGGAATAAAATATAGTTGGTATTGTGCTTGGTTGTCACATAAATTAAATTAATTAAAGAATTAATTTAATTGGGCAATCAAATATTGAACATATTATATGTACAAGGATGTTGTACACATAATGATAACATAATTTTATTAATATATGAATTTGATTCATATATAAATTTAAATAAATATAGTTTACCGGAATCCTTATTATAATTAATGTAATTATAATTTTCAGATATAATTAATGTAATTATAATTTTCGGTTAAAAACTTTATTGTATTTATTTAATCTTGTAATACATTCAAGAGATACCAATTATAAAAGGCCCAATTAAGAGGATACCTATTATAAAAGGCCCAATGAGAAAGGCACCCATTATAAAAGGTATTAAAAGGAGACAAAACCAAATATGAAAACCCTAAGTGATTGCTTGTTAGGTCTAGCAGCCGTCAAGCAAATAAGCCTCCAAAACAGTTTTGGAGATTTCTTCCGTTCATAGTCAAACTGGGTGGATTACGTAGAGGCCGACATCGGAAAAGGTTGAGGCTTGATTCGACAGTAGATCAAAACTCTTGTTGCCAAGGCGTCGCTGTCTACTCAGATTGAAGTTTTGGTAATTTCGAAACCTTTATTTCACCCCGATTCGTTCCTCACACATGGATCCATGATTTGGATCGCCGGATCTAATTTTATTCTACTGCGCCATGGGGTACCGGCGTTCCAACAGTGGTATCAGAGCCACTTGTGTGATACGAACTCGGGTTTAAATACTTGGGTGATGCAATTGTATGAGATACATGTTTTGATCTTATTATATTTTCGATTGTTTAAATCGTTTAAGCATAATCTGATAATTGTTCCTTTCGGTAATTGATTAAATGTTAATCATGGTGTTGTGGCCTATTTGATTTTATGTTATTACTATTAACTATTAACAAATCTGTAGCGGCGATGGTATTTATAGTTTCCAGTAAGTGTTAACTGGCTAGTGGAACAAGGGTTGTTCCGATATGAAACCTCAAGGATTAAAATCCTAAAAACACGATTCTGTTGATAAAATTTATCAAATCGTGAGGCTTCATTTGACTGGGGTATGCGATTCGCGCCCCCGCAAAAAATTTGTTAATAAAAGAAATTTATAAACTTGATGGGCCACAAAAGGTTGAAAGGATATTTTATAATTCACCTTAAAAAAAAAAGCATTGAATTATGTATGCTATTTTTGACATGCACGGTGTTTGAAATGCATAGTTATAGCCCAATGACCCATTCGATAAAAGGTTGTATTTTTTTTTAAAATACGGCCTGCGTGTCGTGCCTTGCTACTATTCTCTTGTATTTCTCTTCTCATCTTATTCCCTCGTATGTAAACGAGTTTCTGCATATTGTAATTTGCAAGAGTTGCTGTGGGCCAAACAAGAAGGAAGGTGGGACAATGATTGTGAATGATAACTTGTGAAAGGGCTTACACCTTTAGGTTTCCTTTTGGTTTTCCCATTGGCTTGGGTTGAACCACTTTAGTTTATGGGCTATAACTATTGCATTTATTTATTGCTTTATTTATTCATGTATGAGATGCTATGGATGATAATAAACCTTGTTGATAATAAACCCTATTAATTGATGAGATCGATTAGAAGACTAAATGGGCTAAAGTAGACCATAATTGGTGAGATGCAACACCCTTAATAAAATCCCTCTATTAAAATATTAAGTCAACATGGCCTTCCAATTTTGCCCTCGTTAAGGCCTCGATCAATACTATGTAGGTTCTACCAAAGCGAAGTACTAGTATTTATCTTGGTTAAACGCGAAGAATAAACAAGTGATATTCGCTGGTTAAAAATTGGTTAATGACTTAACTAGGTTACTCTAATAGGATTATAAACCTAGAGGCAAGTAAATTGGATAAATCATAAGATGATTAGAACAAGAGTTGTTCACCAAATATTAGGAGTTACATATGATGTAATTAGCAAATGTTGCTTACCTAAATAACCATAATCTTAAGAGTAAAGCCAAAGCTGACTTAAGAGGTGGTGAAATATGGATCCTTAACCTACTAGAAATACTTTTGAGAAAGTTTTTCCGAAATTAATATACGAGGGTTATTAATTTTGAAATAAAATAGTGGGAATATCATTTAATAAAGTCTTTTTAATGATTGATATAAAATTGGTAAATTTACTCACATGCATATTTAATTGTTGTAGATATATTATGGCTGCAAACACTAGCACACTCTCATTGCGATTGGTCCTTGAGAAGGACAAATTGAATTTTCTTGATTGGTTCCGTAACTTGAGGATTGTCCTTAAACAAGAACGGAAATTATATGTCATTGAACAACCACTTCCTAATGAACCACCCGATAATGCCTCGAGGACTGATAGAGATGCTTACAAGAAGTATCTCGATGACATGATAGATGTTGGATGTCTTATGCTTGCCACTATGAATCCTGAACTTCAGAAGCAACATGAGGACATGGTTGCTTATGATATGATCGAGCACCTGAAAGAACTTTATCAGGGACAAGCACGGCAAGAGAGGTTTGACATCTCTAAGGCCTTATTCCAATGTAAGTTGGCTGAAGGAAGCCCAGTAGGACCTCATGTCCTTAAGATGATTGGCTATATTGAAAGCCTGTCTAAGCTTGGGTTTCCATTGAGCCAAGAGTTGGCCACTGATGTTATTTTACAATCGTTGCCGGATAGCTACAGCCAGTTTGTCCTCAATTTCAATATGAATGAAATTGACAAGACTCTACCACAATTGCTCAGTATGTTACGAACTGCTGAAGGCAACTTGAAAAAGGTTGGACCCAAGCCCATACTGATGGTCCGTAATAACAAGGGCAAGGGAAAGGCCAAAGTTCAAACAAAGCCCAAGGGCAAAGGTAAGCCCAAATTTGGAAAAGGAAAGGCTGCACTGAAACCTAAAGGTGGGGTGTCTAAGGAAGGAAACTGTTTTCATTGTGGTGTGACTGGACATTGGAAACGGAACTGCCCTGCCTATCTTGAAGAAGTCAAGAAGGCTAAAGCAAGCGGAATGTCTGCTTCAGGTATTTATGTTATTGATATTAATTTATCAACTACTACTTCTTGGGTATTAGATACTGGTTGTGGTTCTCATATTTGTACTTCTGTACAGGGACTACAAAGGAGTAGGACTTTGGCTAGAGGAGATGTGGACCTACGAGTTGGAAATGGAGCAAAAGTTGCTGCATTAGCTGTGGGAACATATACTTTATCTTTGCCTAGTGGACTTGATTTATGTTTAGAGGATTGTTATTTTGTGCCCAGTTTGACTAAAAACATTATTTCAATTTCTTGTTTAGACAAAATTGGTTTTGAGATAATTATTAAGAATAATTGTTGTTCATTTTATCTCAATAATGTTTTCTATGGTTCGGCGCAATTGATTAATGGCCTCTATATTTTAGATCAAACGAATCCCATTTACAACATAAATACTAAAAGATCTAAAATAAATGACTCAAATCAAACTTATCTTTGGCATTGTCGTTTGGGCCACATAAGTGAGAAACGCATATCCAAACTCCATAGAGATGGTCTCTTGAATTCATTTGTTTTTGAACAATTTGAAGTATGTGAATCTTGCTTATTGGGAAAAATGACTAAATCTCCTTTTTCTGGAAAAGGTGAACGAGCTAGTGATTTATTGGGCCTAATACATTCTGATGTATGTGGACCAATAAATACACAGGCCAGAGGTGGATTTCACTACTTCATTACTTTCACTGATGATTTCAGTAGATATGGGTATGTTTATCTCATGCGCCATAAGTCTAAGTCCCTTGAAAAGTTCAAGGAATTTAAAAATGAAGTACAAAATCAACTAGGAAAAACTATCAAATCACTTCGATCTGATCGAGGTGGAGAGTATTTGAGCCTAGAGTTTGATGATCTTTTGAAAGAATGTGGGATTGTCTCACAACTTACTCCTCCTGGGACTCCTCAATGGAATGGAGTATCTAAGAGAAGAAATCGAACTTTGTTAGACATGGTTCGATCCATGATTAGTCATGCTGATCTACCGACTTCCTTTTGGGGACATGCACTTGAGACTGCTGCCTTCACACTAAATCGTGTTCCATCTAAATCGGTTCAAAAGACGCCATATGAGATGTGGACTGGGAAACGTCCTAGTATGTCCTTTATGAAAATTTGGGGTTGTGAAGCTTATGTTAAACGTCAGACGTCTACTAAGCTTGAACCCAAATCTGAAAGGTGTATTTTTGTGGGGTATCCAAAAGAAACCAAAGGATATTATTTTTTTAATCCCACTGAGAACAAAATTTTTGTTGCTCGGACTGGTGTCTTCCTAGAGAAGGAATTTACTTCTAAAAAAGGAAGTGGGAGAAAGATTGAACTTGAAGAAATTCAAGAATCACAAGATACCACTGAGCCAGAGATTGAACAAAACCAAATTCCACAAGAAATTGAGGAACAAACAACTGTTATAGAAACACAACCACTGCGCAGATCTTTAAGAGAACGCCGTGCACCTGAGAGATATGGATTTCTCATTACAACGCATGGTGACGTTCTTCTATAGATCAAGATGAGCCTAGGACTTATCAAGAAGCGGTGACGAGCCCAGACTCTGAGAAATGACTTGAGGCCATGAGATCTGAGATGGATTCCATGTATGAAAACCAAGTATGGACTTTGATTGACCCACCCGAAGGGGTTAAACCTATAGGGTGCAAATGGGTTTTCAAAAAGAAAATAGACATGGATGGTAATGTACAAACATACGAAGGGCGATTAGTCGCTAAAGGTTTTCGCCAAATTCATGGTGTTGACTATGATGAAACCTTTTCTCCTGTAGCTATGTTTAAATCCATCAGGATCTTGCTCGCCATAGCTGCATTTCATGATTATGAAATCTGGCAGATGGACGTCAAAATAGCTTTCCTTAACGGGAAACTTGAAGAGGATGTGTATATGACACAACCTGAAGGTTTTGTAAATCCAAAGGATGCTAGAAAGATATGTAAGCTACAAAGATCCATTTATGGACTAAAGCAAGCTTCTCGAAGTTGGAATATTCGTTTTAACGATGCAATCAAAGAGTTTGGTTTTATCAAAAATGAAGATGAACCATGTGTTTACAAGAAAGTTAGTGGGAGCACTATCACATTCTTGGTACTATATGTGGATGACATACTTATCATGGGAAATGACATACCTACCTTGCAGTCTATTAAGACTTGGTTAAGAAGTTGTTTTTCTATGAAGGACTTGGGCGAAGCCACTTATATCTTAGGAGTCAAGATCTATAGAGATAGATCAAGACGACTACTAGGTCTAAGCCAAAGTACATACATAGATAAAGTACTAAAAAGGTTCAGTATGGAAGAATCTAAAAGAGGATTCCTACCTATGAGACATGGTATTTCACTCTCGAAGGAAATGTGTCCTTCAACTCCACAAGAGAGAGAACGTATGAGTAAAATTCCATATGCTTCCGCTATTGGATCTATCATGTATGCTATGTTATGTACCCGTCCAGATGTCTCGTATGCCTTAAGTATGACGAGCAGGTATCAAGTAGATCCCGGTGAAGGTCACTGGACCACAGTCAAGAGTATCCTTAAGTACTCAAGAAGAACTAAGGATGCGTTCCTATTATATGGAGGTGAGGAAGAGTTAAGTGTAAAAGGTTACACTGATGCCAGCTTCCAAACCGACAAGGATGATTCTCGATCGCAATCAGGTTTTGTGTTTTGCCTTAATGGTGGTGCTGTGAGCTGGAAGAGTTCAAAGCAAAGTACAGTAGCCGATTCTACAATAGAGGCCGAGTATATTGCAGCCAGTGAGGCAGCAAAAGAAGCAGTTTGGATCAAGAAGTTCATTACTGGACTAGGGGTTGTGCCTAGCATATCAAATGCTATAGAACTCCGATGTGATAACAATGGAGCTATTGCACAAGCTAAAGAACCCAGATCTCACCAGCGATCCAAACATATACTTAGACGCTACCATCTTATTCGAGAGATTATCGATCGAGGGGATGTAGAGATATGCAGAGTACCTTCAGATGATAACATCGCTGATCCCCTGACCAAGCCTCTGACACAGCAGAAGCATGATCGTCACACTAAGTCACTTGGTATTAGATATATGAGTGATTGGTCTTAGTGCTAGTGGGAGATTGTAAGAGTATGCCCAAAGATCAATCATGAGATGGTTGTAATAACATACTTAATTTACCATGTTTATTAATATAAAGCGTTGTCATTATTATTTCAGTTTTTCTTTCTGTGTGTATAGATAAACTGTTTTATAATAATGTCCTGAGAATAATATGATTATTCTTAAAAGATCCTTAGTCGAGTATTATTGTTGACTAGGACAATAATAATGCATTAAGACTAACATGTAGTTGATTGATGATAAAGAGTTGTCATTGATATGGAGTGTCAAAATCAATGCATGAATATGTGTGTTAGAGAACAACATATTGGATTGATCCGCTATGAGTATGTTTCTTGGATTATTATGTAATTGTCACAACATTACTCATAGTGATTAATATGTATATGATCCTCAGTCTTGAGATCATTATTATCCCAGCATCGTGAGTTGTATATTTTGATACAGTCAAACGTACACCGTAACAGGTTGTTCTATAAAGGCTGATGTTGGATATACCACAATCTATGTAGAGGGATATGGTTGATCAATAAAGGATAAGTCCCTCCTACATAATAGGAGTAATATCTTAGGCCACTTGATTGAGTGAGACTAGAAATGCATGGCCATGCTCAAATAAGTTGATATGAGATGTCATACTAATTTGTATATCATAGTCTACTCAAGATATCAAGAAACATGGGATGGATTATGCAAGTGTGACTATCCCATGACTTGTATCCGTTCCAAAGATAAAGGACTTAAGGATTAATGCATGAAAGGTTAATCACGAAAGGTTATGTCGAATCATGACTTCTTGTAACTTAGGTAGCAATGATGCATTGCTAGATGCCACTCATTGTCTGTGACAATAGAATCGTTCTAGTATTACTGCTAACGTTGCAGGAACATACAGGGTCACACCCTATGGTTGAAATGAACGGAATAAAATATAGTTGGTATTGTGCTTGGTTGTCACATAAATTAAATTAATTAAAGAATTAATTTAATTGGGCAATCAAATATTGAACATATTATATGTACAAGGATGTTGTACACATAATGATAACATAATTTTATTAATATATGAATTTGATTCATATATAAATTTAAATAAATATAGTTTACCAGAATCCTTATTATAATTAATGTAATTGTAATTTTCAGACATAATTAATGTAATTATAATTTTCGGTTAAAAACTTTATTGTATTTATTTAATCTTGTAATACATTCAAGACATACCAATTATAAAAGGCCCAATTAAGAGGATACCTATTATAAAAGGCCCAATGAGAAAGGCACCCATTATAAAAGGTATTAAAAGGAGACAAGACAAAAGATGAAAACCCTAAGTGATTGCTTGTTAGGTCTAGCAGCCGTCAAGCAAATAAGCCTCCAAAATAGTTTTGGAGATTTCTTCCGTTCATAGTCAAACCGGGTGGATTACGTAGAGGCCGACATCGGAAAAGGTTGAGGCTTGATTCGACAGTAGATCAAAACTCTTGTTGCCAAGGCGTCGCTGTCTACTCAGATTGAAGTTTTGGTAATTTCGAAACCTTTATTTCACCCCGATTCGTTCCTCACACATGGATCCATGATTTGGATCGTCGGATCTAATTTTATTCTGCTGTGCCATGGGGTACCGGCGTTCCAACAAGAAGAAGTATGTCGATACTTACTACATTGAAGCTCAGAGGAATGTGTTTTTGGGGCTGGTTCAACGGAACAAGTCCGTGGCGAAATACAAGGCTGAATTCCAAGGTTAAGCCGATATGCTCGAGGAGTGGTGGCTACGGAACATGAACGATGTGTCCGGTTTAAGGACGGATTAAGAGACGGCCTGAGACTGTTGATAGCCCCTCAACAGGAACGGGAGTTCGTTGTGTCAGTTGAAAAAAAAGCTAAGGGATTAAGGACTTACAAAACAGAGATAAGGATAGGAACCGAGATAGGAGAAATTTTATATCGTCTAAATTATCTGAGGGTCTTCGGAAAAGACCGAGGGTTGAAAGTTCAGCTCGTGTGACTAAGCCAGCTATGGGAAATCGGGACCGTCCGTGTGCTCAGTGTGGAAGGTATCATGTCAGCGAGTGTTGGAACCGGAATTGAGAATGTTTTAAGTGTAAGTCTATAAGCAGTTAAATATCGTTAATATTAGTTATAACCTTGAATACATGCTAAATTATGGAATCCTAGTTATAAATATAGTGAAAGCCAAATGTGGATAGACATTCTATCATGAAATGTTATTGAATTTTTAATTGAACTGATGAGTACAAGTGATATGAATTATATATGGTTTATAATTTTGGTCAGCTTGTAATGTGATTCAGATAGTGATGATATCGTATTTCGGGCTTTTAGCCCAGCAGGCCTTGTGCCGGTGAATTGTATTTCAGGCTTTGATGCCTAGCAAGCTTAATGCCGGTGTATATTTCAGGCTTTGATGCCTAGCAGGCTTAATGCCGGTGTATATTTCAGGCTTTGATGCCTAGCAGGCTTAATGCCGGTGTGTATTTCAGGCTTCGATGCCTAGCAGGCTTAATGCCGGTGATGTGTTATAATAGAGAATTCATGAATCACTTACAAGATGGAACATGTTTATTACCATAAGCTAAATGCTCGGGTAAGTACAAGTCTTTCATATTTGCAAGAAATAAGGAAAGTTAGTATATTCTCATTTGAATTAAGTAAGATGTGATATAGTTGAAGCTTCGGTAAGACTTTTAATATGTGTAATTGATCTTACCAGTAAGGTGTATGATTTATATATAATGGAATTGAAGCTTGAATATGCTTATGGAGAAGTGGCCATATATGAAAATGCTAAATGTGAAAGAGGTTGGATATGTTTGCATATGTGTATAACTGGGTATATGTGATTGATATATGGTGAATTGGAATGTACGGATGTTCGTTAATAAGTAACTTCGAGGACGAAATTATTTTTAAGGGGGATAGAATTGTAATATCCTAAAATAGGGGTTGTGCGTTTGGAAAATAACTCAAGTGTTAGTGGGCCTCAAGAGTGGTTTGGATGTGTTTTAGGAGTTCCTAAAACTCTAGGATCGAAATGGGATACTTTGGAAAAATTTGAAAATTTTAGGTTAAAAGTGGAAATTGGGTGAAGGAACCCTTAAATAAAATTTTTGGGGCTAATGGGCATGAAAGTTGGATTGGTAAAGTGGCTTCCATGCGCCACTTAAGGCTTGGATTCGGCGCCAAAACAGGTCAGGGGTTCGAGTAGCGTGGGGCGCATAAGCATTTTATTTTGCAAATTGGCGCTACCTTAAAGAAGGCTTTAAAAGAAATCGGGGCAGAATTATGTCACAAAAAGGCGCCTGGGTGAGGTGGCTTGGACGCTTGCAGCAAGGGGGGCTTCCAGAGGACTCGCATTCGAGTTGCGCTGGAGGCGCATGAATGTGCTATTTTTTGGTTTTTAGCGTTTAAGCAATGGGAGCCAAGGAAAGAAAGGCTTAAAAGGAAATCGCGACACGTTTATGTCACGAACGACGCACTGGCAGACTGGCTGGGGGCTTGGAGAGTTTTCTCCAGGTCTCGGGTTCGAGACCTGGGGGTAGCACCTGGAGGTTTTTCTTCCTTTTTGGCCGGCGTGAGGAGCTAAGCCTGCATGGGGCATGCACGCATGCTTGATGGGTGTTGCCTTTATTTTTGTTTATTGTTTCAAAAGCTGCTGAATGTATGGGAGTGTTATTATTTATTTTTATTTTTATTTTTTTTTATGCTTAATGATGGGGTAGTAATGGGTGAGTGGTTAAACAATGTATTTCTCTTTTCCAAGTGATGGGTTTTGTGCTTGGGAAAGGAAACTTGGCCGTTTGAAGCATGTTTGGGAGACTCCCTTGGTCGGCCTTGAGCTTAGCAAAAGCATGGCCGAATTTCCTTGTTGCATTTTTTGGTGCATGGCCGAATTCTTCATGTTGAATTTTCTTTCCCTCCATTCTTGGTGCATGGCCGGTTTTGAGTAGTGCTTAAGGGTGCCAAAATTCATCTTTCTTCTTCTTTTCCTTCCAATTTTTGTCTTGGCCGAAAATGAGAGGGAGCATGGCTGAAATGCATGCAATTTGTTGTTCCTTTCTTTGCTCTTGGAGCTTAGCCGAATGTAGAACTCCTTAGGCTGCTTTTCTTTTCTTCCCATCGTCTGCTTGGCCAAATATGAAGCTTTTCTCTACGGACTTCCTATCGGCTTCAAGTTATCAAGGAGTGCCAAATTTCTTTGCTTTGCTTTCTTTCTTCCTACATGTTTGCATGGCCAGTTTTGAGTTGAACTAAAGGAGTGTTAAGATGAGATAGCCGAACACCCCATCTTCCTTTGAGAGCCATAGCCGAATGTGTAGTCATTATTTAGAGCATAAGCCGAATCTCTGGTGAGCCTCATCAACATCTCTTTTTGGTCTCAAAAGCTGAATCATTAAAGAAGGTGCCTTCGACTACTTCCTTTTAGTCTCTCTAAACAAACGTTGGTAAGTACTCCTATTAAGCAGTTGGTTTCTTCTCTTTTTCTTTTTGCATGCCGAAATCCAGGCTAGACTTTGATTCTAAGAATGGTAGTATATGCTTAAGGCCATATTAATGTGTTTCTATTGTGCCAACGTTAGGGAGCATTAAAGGAGTCCTTCGGGTTTTGCAGAGATTAAGGTAAGGAGGTGTGACTTTCGGCCTTAGACTATATTTTGAGCTTTGATGATAACCGAATGTTGATCTTGGTTTTAGGGGTGGCTAAATGTGTATAAGGCCATAGTGATGTACTCTTTTTGTGTAGCTAGTGTTAAGGAGCGTCAAAGGAGTCTTCAGGGTTCAACTATTCAAATGGTAAGTGTAATATTCGGCCAAGGGCTTTGTTCATATACTTGTGTATTAACCGATTCTAACAATATTTTAGTAGGATTTTCGATAACTTCGGGAGCAAATCAACAGGAACAAGTGGTGTTTCGGGATCGAAATAAGCTAGGTAAATGACTCAAGGTATTCGGCCTAAGGCCATATTTTTGGTACTAAGTGTGACCGATTTTGGTTATGTGTTCTAGGGGCAAAACGATAGAAGTAGCAGAAGCTTTCGGGATTTTAGACTTTGTTAGAATCGATAGATCAGAATCTCGCTATAGTCAGGTGCGTAGTTATCGCACTGTTCTTTTGCTTGTTGTATGTACTGTATGTATGATTTTATGTAAAGGTATAAGTTGTGCATGTTAGCCGAAATTAGGGTTAAGATTGTGGATACCCAAGGTGGGTGATCGAATAATCAGGTTAGTGGTTTTGGTACTAATCTTTCAGTGATTTGCGATAATGAATGACTATTGATGAATGTATAAAAATGTGATGACGTGTGATGTATAAGTGTTTTGAGTAATATGTTACCATGATACATATATATATATATATATATATATATATATATGCATGGGATTTGGGATGTGAATATTTGAGGAAAGGATGTACGTTATGTGTGTGATCTAGTGTTAGCCTAGTGCTACATTAGCGCTTGATGTTTAGCTATGTGCTTCCTCAAGGGAGGTGTTGGCTAAGTGCCCATCTCGGCGGTTGATAGCTGTGTGCATCACCGTGGACTGATTGATATGTGGAATCCCTATGGGATCGGTGGCTTGGCCACGGCCTTGAGCAGTAAGTCTGCCAAGGTAAGATACGTGGATCACTATGTGGGTTAAGCTTCATAATTACATATTCATAATTGCATATTCATATTCGTATATTCATGTTTATGGACTGTGTGGATATGGGCTAAGCCCATATGTGGAGACATGTGTATTAACTATGCACTGAGTCTTGGTGACTCACCCAATTTTTCTAAACCTTTCAGGTGATCGTGATTTTGGACCGGGTCGGAGTGGATACAAATTTTCACGTAAAGGAATCTCTTGTTTAATGAATTAAGTACTTATATTTTCAGTATTTTGATCAACTGTGTATTGTAAAAAGGCCCACTAAAGTATTTAAGCATCTGTATTATTATGTTCTATTACGATTGATAATTTAAACGTCGATTATAAATGATTTTATTTTCTTAATTAAAACTTGAATCCGGTGTTTTTATAACAAAAATTAAATTCTTACGTGGAATATTTTGAAGTCACAAAAATGTTTTATTAAACTCAATAAATTTTATCGGTTTTACTTATAAGTAAGGATATTCTTCGAACGTGTTCCGCAGTGGCATTCCAAATTCGGTCGGAGTGAATGGGCCGGGTTTGGGGTGTTACACACAATAATTCGAACACAGGACCGAAGGGTAACCTGACACCTTAGCACTAAACCAGCAAGCTCATTTTAACATTCCTTACACAAAAATAAGATTTCAGCCAAAATATTAGGGATACAAATTGATCTAAAAATTAACAAAATTTCAAGGGAAAGGCTCGAACCTAGAACCTCACACACACCACCCCGATCCTCAACCACTGAACCAAATTCAATTATTTGTCATAATTGTCACAATCAAAACTAAAGAATTCGGATGTGACCACTCTTGGTTTCACTAACCCAATTTCTTCTAACCTTGTTTGCCAGATGTGACAACTACATTCACTATTATTACATGGAGTACACCACATATTAATTCATTGATACACAATTGTATCATACATTCAGAAAACATATTTGCAAACATTTATATAATTTCACAACCATATACATGCATAACCTTTCCAAACAACAACAATCATTTATAAACATAGAACCCAAACTGAATTCTGTGTAGAACATACAAGCTATATAGCAACTAAAATAGCTTCCAAATAGTGGAGTATAGAAACTCACCTGCTATCCTTCATTCTCACAACCTTAGCTTTTCCAAATGCCAGAGCCTACTTCATCCTGACAGCTAAGCATGAAAACCAATATACTAGTTAAATCAAAGGTATTCAAGCTTTAAAGCCCAGAATCTAGTAACATGCAAAGGTATTTCAAATATTTCAAAAATCCTTAACTTCTCTTCTAATTTTTTCCTAATCCACGAATATAGAAAGATTAAGAAACGTACCAACTCATCATACTCAGTATTGTCCAGACTCAAACCTCATAATCACTGCCCTATAAAGAGCTTTCCTCAACTTCCTCTTCTTTGAAGCAACTAAAGAAGATGAAGCAGAAGCGAAGAAACTAAAACTGAATGCAAATAATTCTGCCTTCAGAATAATCATTCTCACACATATATATAACCTTTCACGCACGGTCACCAAAGTCCCAAATAACCCATCCATTAATAATCATTATGTTTCCTACTATCTCTTTTAATTAACTCCCAAATCTTCCTTAATTTTTGAACCTTAATGAAAATCAGGTGTGACACAGATCATGGTATAGTATGGAAATATTTGATATTGATTAGTGATATGAAATAATTGTATAGATCAAGATTCGGATTGAAGTGGAGTTAATCGAGGAAAAGCTAAAATTGTTGATTAGTTCTTGAAGAATCAACTTGTTTTAGTGTTTCTAATAGGTAAGTTAATACCAAACTTACTAGGTTATTTTATGTTGTGTGTGATTTGTGTTTAATTTCCTATTTATGTTTAGATATAGTTAAAATTCTAGTGAACTTAGCATGAATGATTAATTATGATTGAATTGAAATGTCTTGTGATTATTGTCTATTACATAATAATACAGGGTATAAATGTGAAAGTTGATTGATTACAGGATATGTAAATGAATTGTGTGATCATGTACAGGATTGGTAATGATATACATATGGAAATGATGCATGTGTGAACTTAGTAAAAGGTTAGGATACTTTTGGTATGCCAATAAGGTTATACGTGAGCCTAATCAGGATTTTATAGCTTATAACGAGGTCTAGCATTTGTTGCAACTTCTCAGGTTATATGTAAATTAGGTTTAGCTTGGATAGGTAACCTAATATAAGTCAGCTTGTGTGGCAAACCTTTATATAATGTCAACTTGTGTGATTAACCCTGATATAATGTCAGCTTGTGTGAGTATCTTATTCGCTCGTGTATACGAATCCATTTTATAATAGTTCCATCGGAAGATATTCAATCTAATTGAAATGGAAAACTTCAAAGTAAATTGGAAAGGGATTGGTATATGCTTCTAACTTGAAATGTGTCATGTGATTTCCTTAATGTTCATGATATGTAAGTATGACTAACCTATTTGGTTATTAATGTTGATATGTATCTAGTTGTGCCGATATGTGTCAAGGATAGCCATTTTGAATGCCCAAATGATTGGTAAGTATAGTAATTCCATTTAAACTTATTAAGCATTCTTAATGCTTACTATAATTGTTTTTCTTTCCTTGTAGATCGTCATCTTACGGAACTTGTTGAGCCAAATCAACATGAAGCGTACACACTATCAAAAGACGGTAGAATCATGTTCTTTGTATCCAAATTTTGTGGCATGTATATAGGATCACCTTAGTGTGCAAATGGTCATTTTTGGGATATTTGATTTATGGAAATTGTGGCATGGTTAATCTTATGAATTCCTTATGACTTGCTATGGCTTTGATCATGCTTCATGCTAGTGTGAGTGATAATATAAACTTATATGTTTTAGCATTTGAAAGGTTGCAAATAAAGTAAATAGCATAGTTAAGTTGATGTATGATTGGAAATGGTAAAAATTGACTTTCATACTTGAAACATATGTTAAATACATGGTTGTTTGGTTCATTTCAAAATCAATTAGATTCTTGTAGCTCAAAATAAATAGATATGCATAAGTTGACCTAAGATAAGCAATTTTGATATAGTTAAGTAAGTAAATGATATAATTGGATTGTATGTTATGTTCAGTGATTGAATTAAAAGTATTACAAGGTTATATTAGTATGTTTTGGTATAGGTGAATTGAAAAATTGATGTATGTATTGTTATGCTTGGTTGAAAATACATGAATAGGTACCAAAATGTGATAAGTTGCCAAAAATAGGGGCAACATCGCAACCTTTAGTTCCCGACATTGCGACTTGGAGGTGTTTGATTTCACAACGTAAATCTCTGAGTTGTGTAGTCGTGACGCCAACTCGAAACTTTGAAAGCTTCATAATTTGATCATTGTTCATGTTTGGGTTAGCAAAAGAGCTTTTATAAGCTTGTTTAGGACCCAAAAATGATTGTGTAGCTTAATATTAATGTAATTTATATTTAATGATATGTGTGAATGGTTGTATGATGTTTATGTGTTGTTAGTTCCACCGGCAAAAGTCGTGATATTCCATAGCTCAGACCAAGCGATCGGGTCGGTCTTGGGGTGTTATAATTGGAGTTTGATTTATCTAGCCCATGTATTAATTTGTTTAATTATTGAATTTTTGGCAAGTTCCCATTGTTGAGAAATTGATTAATTAGGCTTGAAATTGATAGAACTTAAGCTTAGATCATGATAGTGACTAAATTGTAAAGTTAAATAAGTTTGATAGTTAACTTTGTAACATTAGGGACTAAATTGAATTAATTAAAAACTTTTCATGAAATTATACTATGAATAGAAAGTATAGGGTCATGAATAGAAAGTATAGGGTCTCTAATGAAAGAATGTGAAATTAGATTTTGATCTGATTCTAAATATCGAAAGATATGCATATCCCGAGTATAGGGACTAAATTGAGTAAAATGCAAAATATGCTTGGTTTTGTATTTGAATGCAGATTGGATGAAATTTGGTATCTTTTATTTTTTTTGAATTATTGTATTTAGCTAAAGACAACGTTGAGTCATCGAGAGGGAAAAGAAAAATGAGAGTTATCAATGAATGATGTTAGGATTTAGTTCGTACTTTTATGATTCGAGATCAATATACATGTTTATTTGTATATTCGTGTTAATTTGCATGATTAAGTATCGAGGTGAGTACATAATTTTGGCATGAATTGATTCGTTGTGATTGGTATTGAATATTGAGATATTGGACTGAATTGAAAAAAATAGAAAGTAGCATTATTTAACTGATACATGGTATGTGATATGAAAATGGATTAAACTATGCTATGTAGTATTGGATATATACATGTGAACTGATAATGAAATGAATTGATAATGATGATATGTGAATTGATTATATAATATAATTTGGAACATTGGTGCCCTATCAGTTATTCGGAGAGGTTTGGATATAGTTGGCATATCGTAGGGTCAGGTATAATGATTAGAAACCATCGTTGTCGTGCAACCTAGGGTGGTAGAATGTACATATATAGTACTCATCGTTGTCGACTAACCAAGGATGATAGAATAATCAGATTGTGAAAGCCACCATTATCGGGCAACCTGGGGTGGTAGTATGTACATGTTCTAGTAGTCATCATTGTCGAGCAACTCAGGATGAGAGAGTGATAGATCTATGTATCCGTTCTAATTCCATATCTAGTTAATAGGGTTATAAAATATATGAATTGGTTATATGATAATTGAAATGCTATAAGATTAGATTTGGTATATATATATGAATTATGGTTAATGACAACATGTGAAAGACCATGCGAACCGATTAAAAATAAGCCTTGCAGGCAGAATTGAATATGAACGAGCCAGCAGGCTCAAGAGTGATTGAAATGATAAAATGAAATTAAGCACCAAATTGATAAATATCTATGCATATGTAAAAGTATATGGATGATGATATGAAAGAGGTAGAAGCATATTGAATTGCCAAATGTATTGGTGTATGAAAATAGTATATCTTGCATGAGAAAGTGAGTTGAATGAATTGTAACTAAATCATATAGTGAATTGTATTAGTACATATTTATGCTAATGTTTTATGACTTAAATCATGGAAGTACCACTAAGCTTTATCACTCAATGTACGTTTGTTATTACTGGTGCAGGTATAGGTAAATAGCAAGGTTACGAAAAGTGATCCAGCATCCATATCGCGGGACTTGACTCAACAATGTTTGTTTAGCTTCTTTTGTTTCAATAAATGGCATATACCTAGATTTTGAGTCAGATTTATATTATAAATGCTTAAATCAAAAGTTTGAATAGTCATGTTAACTTGAATTATGTATATAAAGTTGGTCATCATAGATGAAATTATCATAGTAGTTGAATGGTAGTGATTTAGAAATAAAACACATGTTGAATTGCCAATTGGATGTTTTGAATAGAAATGTTACTGAAATGGTTAGATGATTGAATCGATGAAAGTGTCATATCCTGAATGTGTAATGTATAGGTAATTATGCTAAAAAGGTTAGAAGTTAGCATATGGAAATTATTAGAATGTTGTTGAATTGGTATACATATTGAATTGAATGAATATTTTTTATTAAGTACCATTTGGACCATTTCCAAACAGATGGTCAAGTCGTGACATCGAGCCCTTAACATCGCGACGAGATCAAGTCAGTGAGTTGCGTCATGACAAGGGACCCCCAAAGTCATGACGTCAACTCAATAATTTTCAAACTTTACAATTTGGTCCTAATTCAACCTTGGGTTAGCAAAAGAGCTTTCGTAAGCTAGCAAAGAGCTTTCGTAAGCTTGTATAACACCCGAAAATGACTGAAAATCATAATGATATTAAGTAATATTGTTGATAGCACATATTAAATGGTAAATTGAATCGTAGTTGATCCAACAACATATGTGGCATCCAGTAACACAAACATGACGATTGGGTCGAGTATGGGGTGTTACAAAACTCATCCCATCTTCATTATCATCATTGATATCCAAATCTTCTTTTTTTTCAGTTCGATATTGCCTCGGAAGAATTAGAGAAACTAAGTGAAAATTTGTAGTTACTTAACATAAACAAGTTTGCACTCTTTTACTCGGTTAATGGGTGGATGTATCCAGCATGGGATTTTCTATGGAGGATTTTCTAATCAAATATGGGATACAAAGAATCTTTACAGATTTACATGATTAGTGTTATTGTAATTTTTTTAGGAAAATTGTTAGATTTGTTAGCCTATTTTTGTTAACTAGTAACTTTCTTGTTGATTTGGGTTTTATACATTTGAAACATTTGCCTTTGCCTTAATGATTTGGGTTTTATTGAGGGTATGGTTATGGTTCGTTTTTGCTAAAAAATGATGATGCTAGGTGTTAACTTTAGTGGAGAGGGTGGAAACGGGTTTAGCAATGGTGAAAGAGCTATTTGGGATGAGTTTATCTCAATTTCACAAGTAAACAGCAAGTGGAGGATGAAGATTGATGAAAATGGTGACTAAGCTTCTGAATTGTGAAAAAGATGAATGTTTTAACTTTTAAACATTGAAATTTAAAAAAGAAAGTTAAAAAAATTCCATGTCAGAAAAACCCACATTATTAAAATTTATATATTTAATGTCATGTTTCAAAAATAAGTTTTTTTAACAGTCATAACTGCCACACCATTAATGTCGTTAATTTTTAACAGCTAATTGGTCAAAAGGTCTATTTGATTAATTTTCTTAGTTGAAGGGCTCAATTGGGAGCCAAAAGGTTGAAGGGGCTTAATTGATTTTTTGAAAAAAGTTTGAGGGCATTATATACCATTAAACCTAAAAAATATTATAAAGTTGATATATATACAATTGACCTGTGCATCGCATAGGGATACAAACTAGTTAAATAGCATAAGTTAAATTATGTCTTGGTTTGAACTTTAAAAAATTATTACATGATCATTAGTGTTATCAATTTATTACGTTATAGTCATCTAGTTATTAATTGATGTTAAGGATGTAACGACAATCTAAAGTGATTGTTAGCAATATTTTCCCTTATTTTATTTTTTCTTTTCTGCTTTAAATGTGAACTTTCTTTTATTTATTTTTTTTTCCTCATCTTTTTGTTCTTTTCTTCTTCCGTAACTTTGAAATTAGAGCATTACTACGATGGCTAAAACGTAATATAAAACATACATAAATAACTAAATTTGAATATTTATAAAGTGACTGAATAAATAAGTTGAATCAACAGCTACTGTTACAGTTTTTTTTTATATATAATTTCAACTAGAAAAGAACTAAAATCAAATGACTACGTTAGAAAAAATAATGATGTTACGATTTACATGAATTCAAGGAAAATATATACAATGAAAAAATAATTAAACTTCTAATTCGGATATGATATTAACAAATTAAATTCAAATAGCAAACTTTAAATTAAAAAAAAAGAGTTTGAGGTGTATGTGCAAGTACAACAGTTCATGCACAAATCGATTACATAGGCCCAACAGAAGTGCTGAGTCGCAGCTTGTCCATGACACATGCAATTGCAGTCATACTCATAAATGCTATGCTATACTTTTAGGATGGAGAAAATGATCACTTGGGTGTGTATAAGATACATTTGATTCATGGAAAAAAGTGAAACTGTATTTTTTCTCCGCATAATCCAACCAAGTTTGAATTTTAGAATTTTTATTGTTGGAAAAGTTTTACCTACATCCACTCCATAAATAAAACTACCTTCAGACATTAAAATGGATGAAAACATCTTTTAGCTATACCAAAATATATATATTTGTTTATTTTATAAGAATTTCTTTGATATGAGATTCTCAAATTTTGGTAACCTGACATTAGACGTACTCAGCATTGGGCGATACCAGGCAAATCTTAAGCGGATGGAGTGGATTCTGGGGTCGCATCCTTCTTGGCAAAATAGCCGGCATGTTTTTATTCCTTTTACATTCAATTTTTATCCTCGTCATCAATAAAAAAAAATTTTTTTATCAAATTAATATGGGTTTCAAATTACCTACCAAAATATTATTTTTTGAATAATAATTTAATTTTTATTCCCTATAAAGATGTTTATGTGACAAAATTTTTATCTTATAAGATAGATGTCTGATTTATCACATCAAAATCTTAAATTACTATCGATATTGTTAATTTAATGTTAAATTTACTAAAATATTAATCATTTTATGTTATTTTAATAAAAATCTAAGTAAATAATATTCAGGTAAAAAAGTCAAAGAACAAAAAATCCTTTTGGCTTTTGCTGAAATGGGAATGTCCAAATTTGATTATCCCATCATTTTCTTACCAGATACTATGTGTTAGAATTAAGTGACCCAAATTCTTATTTAAATAAAATAAAAGAAGAATCCCTATAGAATTACACTTCTTTTATTTTATTTTAAATAAGGTTTTTTAAACCTTATTAAACTCTATCTATTTGATATTGATTAGAATAAGGAGTTTCAATCTTACTACACTCCTATTGAATATGGCTTTATAAGCCTATAAATAGACATGGTCTATTCCTCTTGTAATTGATTTAAATTCGACATAGTGAATTTTTCTTCTCCTCTGCCCGTGGTTTTTCCCGAAAGGGTTTCCACGTAAAATCTATGTGTTCTTTATTTTTATTTCTATTTCTTTTTTTCTTTGCGATATATTGTCATTACCGACGTTATATTTTTCACAAAGTGGTATACGAGCTTCCGGGTTTTTTTTTTTCATCTCGATCACGGTAATGGCGTCTTTAAAGTATGAAATTTCGCTGTTGGATCGCAACACCAGATTTGCGTTGTGGCAGATAAAGATGCAGGCAGTTCTTGCACAGATGGATTTAGAGGAAGCCCTGCTAGGGGTAGATAAGATGCCTTCGACATTGACGGAGGAAGATAAGAAGCGCAAGGATCGAAAGGCGTTAACATAGTTACATCTGCATTTGTCTAACGAAATTTTGCAGGATGTGATGAAGGAGAAGACTGCCGCAGCATTATAGAAAAGGCTAGAACAAATATGTATGTCGAAAACTCTAACTAGCAAGTTGCATATGAAGCAACGTCTTTATGCTCATCGTTCAGAGGAAGGTGCGTCTGTGCACGAACACTTAACAGTGTTTAAAGAAATTCTCTCAAACTTGGAGGCTATGGAGGTTCAGTATGATAAGGAAGATCTAGGGTTGATTCTACTTTGTTCGTTGCCCCCATCTTATTCAACCTTTAGAGACACGATTTTATATAGCCGCGAGTCTCTCACAGCTGATGAGGTTTATGATTCTTTGACCTCGTATGATAAGATGAAGCATCTTGTGGCTAAACCCGACTCCCAGGGAGAGGGTCTCATTGTTCGTGGGAGACAAGATCGGAATACTGATGATGATCGTGGAAGGACACAGGATCGGAATCCTCGCGGTAAATATAAGGGTAGATCAAAGTCTTCAAACAGAGGTAAAACTTGTAACTTCTGCAAGAAGAAAGGGCACATTAAATCTGAGTGTTATAAGTTACAGAACAAGATTAAAAGGGAGGCTGCGAATCAAAAGGGAAAACAACCAGAAAATTTCGGTGAAGCTGATATTGTAGAAGACTACAGTGATGGTGAACTTCTAGTCGCTTCTGTCATCAATTCTAAAGAGAGCGAGGAGTGGATACTTGATTCAGGCTGCACCTTCCACATGAGTCCCAATCGGGATTGGTTTACAAATTACGAACGGTGTCTGAAGGTGTTGTTTTGATGGGAAATAATGCTTCGTGTAAAATCGCAGGTGTTGAAACAATTAAAGTTAAGATGTTTGATGGAGTTGTCAGAACACTTAGTGACGTACGGCATGTTCCAGAATTGAAGAGAAATTTAATTTTGTTGAGTACTCTTGATTCAAAAGGGTACAAATACACAGCTGAAAGTGGGATTTTGAAGATTTCCAAAGGTTCCCTCATTATGGTGAAAGGGCTGAGAAAGACTGCCAAGTTATATGTTTTGCAAGGTTTTACTGTTATTGGTGATGCAGCTGTCGCTTCCTCTTCTTTGTCAGATGATGATATTACTAAACTTTGGCATATGCGCCTAGGGCATATAAGTGAGAATGGCATGGCAGAATTGAGCAAAAGAGGACTTCTTGATGGGCAAGGAATTTGCAAACTGAAGTTCTGTGAGCACTGCGTTTTTGGGAAGCAAAAGAGAGTTCGATTCACCAGAGAAATCCATAACACGAAGGGAACGTTGGAGTATATTCATTCTGATCTGTGGGGGCCATCAAGAGTGCCTTCGAGAGGTGGAGCTAATTATATGCTAACGTTTATTGATGATTTTTCCAGAAAAGTTTGGGCATTCTTCCTGAAGCAGAAAAGCGATGTGTTTTTCGCATTTAAATCTTGGAAAACTATGATTGAAAAACAGATGGGAAAACAAATAAAATACCTCCGCACAGACAATGGCTTAGAGTTTTGTTCTGATGAGTTTAATAAACTGTGCAAGTCAGAAGGGATCGTAAGACACTTAACAGTTCATCATACTCCACAACAAAACGGCGTTGCAGAACGAATGAACAGAATGATCATGGAGAAGGTTCGATGCATGTTGTCAAATGCCAACTTAACAAAGTCGTTTTGGGCCGAAGCAGCCTCTACTGCATGTTTTTGATCAACCGATCTCCATCCATTGCCATTGAGAAAAAAACTCCACAAGAGGTATGGTCTGGTAATCCTGCTAATTATTCTGATTTAAAGATCTTTGGGTGTCCTGCGTATGCTTATGTGGATAATGGAAAATTGGAACCGAGATCTATTAAATGTATTTTTCTTGGTTATAAAGCTGGCGTAAAAGGGTATAAGTTATGGTGTCCTGAAAATAGAAAAGTTGTGATTAGCAGAGATGTTATTTTTGATGAAACTGCTATGCTACCTAACTTATCTCTTAAAGAGTCTTCCAATAAAGAAAATCAAAAGCAGGTGGAGCATCAGATTAATACAGAGACAACTCCTCAAGCCAGTACAAAAATTGAGAATAGAGTTGCTTCTTCACCACAATACTCTATTGCCAAAAACAGAACTAGAAGAGAAATTAAACCTCCAAAGAAGTATGCCGAGGCTGATCTAGTTGCTTATGCTTTAAATGTGGTTGAAGATATAGATGCAAACCAAGAGCCGTCTAATTATTCTGAGGCGGTTAGCTGTGAAGACTCAGAAAAGTGGATGTGTGCTATGCAAGAGGAGATGGAATCGCTCCACAAAAATAGAACATGGGATCTTGTGAAACTTCCTAAAGGTAAAAAGGTTGTTCGCTGTAAATGGGTGTTTAAAAAGAAAGAAGGGACTCCAGGAGTTGAAGAATCCAGATATAAAGCAAGGCTTGTTGCAAAGGGTTATAGTCAAATTCCGGGAGTGGACTCCACAGATGTGTTCTCCCCAGTTGTGAAGCATAGTTCGATTCGAGCTTTGCTTGGTATTGTGGCCATGCATGATTTGGAGCTTGAGCAGTTAGATGTAAAAATTGCATTTTTGCATGGAGAACTTGAGGAAGATATTTACATGCAACAACCAGAGGGTTTTACAGTCCCAGAAAAAGAGGACTATGTTTGCTTGCTGAAAAAGTCTCTTTACGGTTTGAAACAGTCACCAAGACAGTGGTACAAGAGGTTTGATTCCTTTATGACTTCTCATGATTTTAAAAGAAGTAGTTTTGACAGCTGTGTTTACTTTAAGAAAAACAGTGATGGTTCTTTTGTGTATCAACTTCTTTATGTTGATGACATGTTGATAGCAGCAAAAGATAAAGGAGAGATAAGAAAGGTCAAAACCCAACTAAGTGAAGAATTTGAGATGAAAGATTTGGGACCAGCAAAGAAGATACTTGGTATGGAGATTCTCAGAGATAGAAAAAAAAGTAAGTTGTACCTAAGTCAGAAGGGGTACATTGAGAAAGTTCTTTGCAGGTTCAAAATGCAGAGTGCTAAGCCTATTAGTACTCCTTTAGCAGCCCATTTTAGACTTTCATCGGCTTTGTCTCCACAATCAGATGATGAGATTGAGTACATGTCACATATTTCATACTCTAGTGCAGTGGGATCTCTTATGTATGCTATGGTTTGTTCACATCCAGATTTATCATATGCAGTCAATGCAGTTAGCAGATACATGGTGAATCCCAGTAAAGAACATTAGAAAGCAGTTCAGTGGATTTTAAGATACTTACGAGGTACTACAGATGTTTGCTTACAGTTTGGAAGAACTAGAGATGGAGTCATTGGGTATGTTGATGCTGATTTTGCTGGAGACCTTGATAAAAGAAGATCTCTTACTGGTTATGTCTTTACAATAGGAGGTTGTGCAATCAGTTGGAAAGCTACTTTGCAAACTACAGTCGCTTTGTCTACCACTGAAGCTGAGTACATGGCGATTACTGAGGCTTGTAAAAAGCTATTTGGTTGAAGGGACTCTTTAGTGAGCTCAATGAAGACCTTCAAATCAGCACAGTATTTTGTGATAGTCAGAGTGCTATCTTCCTTACAAAAGATCAAATGTTTCATGAGAGAACAAAACACATTGATGTTCGGTATCATTTTGTTCGTGATATTATTGCTCGTGGTGATATTGTTGTGAGCAAAATTAGTACTCATGAAAATCCTGCAGATATGATGACTAAGTCACTTTCTATAACCAAGTTTGAGCATTGCTTAGACTTGGTTGGTGTTCATTGTTGAAGTTAAACCCTTAAGGGGTTTTATGGAAGAGGTGGAGAACTTGTTCGTTGAGAGTTCGCGATGAAGAACTTGTTTATTGAGAATTCGTGTTAAGGTGGAGATTGTTAGAATTAAGTGACCCAAATTCTTATTTAAATAAATAAAAGAAGAATCTCTATAGAATTACACTTCTTTTATTTTATTTTAAATAAGGTTTTTTAAACCTTATTAAACTCTATCTATTTGATATTGATTAGAATAAGGAGTTTTAATCTTACTACACTCCTATTGAATATGGCTTTATAAGCCTATAAATAGACATGGTCTATTCCTCTTGTAATTGATTCGAATTCGACATAGTGAATTTTTCTTCTCCTCTGCCCGTGGTTTTTCCCGAAAGGGTTTCTACGTAAAATCTGTGTGGTCTTTATTTTTATTTCTATTTCTTTTTTTCTTTGCTATATATTGTCATTACCGACGTTATATTTTTCACACTATGTATAGTCATGGTCGGTAAGCTTGCATAAAAAACATGTATAATAATTGAACGGAGACAAATAATTGCAAGTTGAGGAGTAAAATCAGATACAAATCCACGAGTTCTTCATGTGTTGAAAACAGTGAAACATGTTGGGAAATGATAGTTCTCAGCGACCAGCATATATTAAGGTGGAACACTCTGACTTTTGCGCCTTGCAGCTCATTAGTTTCATGATGGGTACAAGCACTTGCAGTTGGATATACTTTGCAGAAACTGGGAATATGATAAAAGAAAAAATAAATTAAAGTAGGCAGGCAGACATATATGAAAAAGACAAGGTCTTCCTTGCCCTCAGCTGCATCTCAAGCAAGTGCTAAGTTAACCAATTTATTTTATTATTAGTGTGGGGCGTTTCACTATTTGTTAGTGCATCTCTAGATTTTTATTTATGTTCCATTCACTTATTCTTGGAAAAACAATAATAAAGATACAATTTTTGATGTCATTATATCCAAGTCCAGTTTCCCTACTGTTTTGCATGTTGAGAGCGGAGGTTTGGGGTTATAGTGAGCCAATACGACACTACGTTAAACGAGCGAATGTAATTCGCAAACTTGATTAAATTAATTATCTCTTATTAAATACATTAATTTAGTCTTTATATTATTAAAAAAATTAAAATATATTTAGATTAGAGTTTAGATTTATCATTTTAAAAGAATGCTATTTATTATTCAACAAAATTATATTTAAAAGTTATTTTAATTTTTATGTAACTTTTAAACAATAAATGATAACTATATTACAATTTAGATTTATTTGATTTTTTATTCATACAAAAATTAAATTTATTTATTTAATAATAAAAAGATCTAATCCTTATAATAGAGGGAATTTATAAATGCTTTCCAGTGTTAAATGCATCTAGCTGGAGTGGCACAAAAGGAGGCTGCTAAATCTGTATTAAAATCTAAAGTTAACAAACGGGCGGGCTCATATTGGGCTTACTTCGGATTTGAATTTTCCAAGCTCAGATAAGCTTGAGCTCATATCTGTTACGGGTTTGGGCGCTTTCGGGCTCGAATTTTTTTAGATTTGGGCTTGAACCGAGTTGGGCAGGCTATGATGGATTTAGATAATTTTAAATTTTATAAGTTATAGATATTTCAATTTTGAATGTAATAATTCATTTTTACTTTTATACAATGACAATGCAATTCAAATTTGCCTTATAAAAAGCATAAATTATATATATTTAATAAAATTATTTTACAAAAAATAAATAAAATACTTATTGTATGTAAAAATTATTGTTTTATAATATTATATGAATTAACGAAAATATATTTTATTGTTCATTATTTTATTATATTGACAATTGAATAACTTTTTATCTGTCTTATTAAATTTATAAACCTAATACTCATATTCTAAATATTTACTCCAAAACCCAAATATATTGTTCTAAGCCCAAACCTAAGTAATATAATCATTATTACCCAAACTCATATACAATTTGTCAACATTAAAGCCCAATTCAAAATGTAGTTTAAAAAATAATATTTTATTACAATATTATATTTTTAGTAGTATTTTATGTATTTTTAGTTATAATTATAAACATGCATTTTAATATACTAAACATATTATTTCATTATATAATACTATATCATATACTATAATAGTAGTGTAATACATAATATATTAATTAGTATCATATATTATTGTTTATTATGTCGGTTGAAATATACTTTAAGTACTTATATTTTTCGTACATTTGAAAGTTAGCCCTACTACTATAATGTTATATCATATCATATAGTAAATAATCCGTTAATAATTTATATATATGCATCAATGATTAAACACCATAATATCATGTAATTGTTGGATTTGGTGCCCTAAGTGTACTATATTCATTTTGTATACTTGCAATTTTCGAACAAATTTAATAATAACGTTCATTAATTACATTAATACTCTTTGTATATTGTCCTCAATGTTTTTGCATGCAAAGCAAAATAGAAACAAATATTGGCTCACTAGTGATTTAATGTTTAACTAATACTGAGCAGTATTATGTGGTCGGATCATAATATAAAAAGATAGCTTGTATTAGTAGATGAACCTAAATATGTCCTTAGTTTAATCAGAAATGAGCAAGTCGATTGAAAGACTAATATGTCATCTACTAAGTCCAATTAGGGAGACCTTTTTTCTTGAGCATCGAAGTGGATAACTCCTAAAAGATTAAGATATAGATGTGACTGACTGGATTGGCAATACATCGGACAGAACCACAGTAGAATATATCCTAGATCCGTTTATGGATTTATTTACTTGTGTTTTTCATAGTGTGACATACATTTCTCCTTAATGGATGATAGACTATGTATGCATGACTCGTATGCTTTGATGTAAGTAAAAGCTTGAGTTTAAATATATAAGGAACCGAAAGCTAGTGCATTGGGTATACAACTTCTACAGTAAGTAGCGCCATTCACAATAGTGGAATTTATAGCCCAACTAATGGGTAAATGATATCCTCTCATCGGCATTACATGATAGATGGAAAGTAAAAGTGACCACAGGTCATTTATATCTTTGTGTTAAATGACTTAATTATAATTTAATAGTAATTGATTTTTCATAAAGAAAAATATAACGGTTACCATGAGATAAAATAAGATCATATTGGGAAAATGGGTTTATCCCAAAAAGATTAAGAATGTCTTATGAGGGTAACACCCTTATGACAAGGTCATTGGATGAGCACTGTAACTGTAACACCCCAAACCCAGCCTAGACGTTACGACCGGATCTGGCATGTCACATGAAAGGAATGTCTAAAAAATGTGCGTTCATTAAAAAGTTCGTATTCTTTATATTTGTTGTGAAAAATCGAGTTTAAGTAATTTTGAATAAGAAACAGTTTATTAACATTTTAGGAAAATCTCGAATTAAACATTTAAAATAATAAGCAGTAACCAAATTAAAAGCTAAAATCAAATAAAATACCATAGGCCTTATTACATAACAGAATCCCAATATAATAAGTTCGAAATAAGGTAATGTAGTTTACAGAAGAAATAGTAACGCATGGCCACCTCGAGTCCGCCTCGGCTCCAAGTCCTCAAACTAGGGATTACCTGAAACATTTAAAAAGAGGGGGGTGAGTTTACGAAAACTCTGTGTGTACACCCTCATCAGTAAGAACATGCATCAAAACAATTCGGGCTGAAGCCCATTACAATAACGGTGGCAATTGGGCCTTAGCCCAAAATAGCCTCGGTTGGGCCTTAACCCATATCATATGTCACATATCATATATAAATCTGGGCCTAAGCCCATCTCAGTAATATAATCCTTATATGCAATGCATTAATGCCCATACCAACCGAACACTCCGTCTCTTGTCCAACCGTGCACTCCTGTGGGGATTCAATCAACCCACCCATCCAAACACTCCTTATGTAACACCGGTTGCGGCATTACCTTAATGGTGCAGCATAGCTGCTCGGTGGCTAAAAAGCCTTCTGTGGATCCACAGTCGTCAACCGACCATGCGATCCTATTTGCACTTCCCCTTTCAATATCATATCCCAAGCCCATGCAACATGTCATGACATAATAATTCGTGTATGCAATATGACATGTATGCAAATCATATATCAAATATAACGTATGAAATGAATTACCATCATAATCAGAATAATAATATACGACATAATCAAGCTAACCAACCTCTAAGGGTATAACAGTAATTTTACCTATCAGGGGTATTTTCGTAATTTACCCACCAAGGGTATTTCGGTAATCTCGCACCTGCAATGGCCTTTCCATAGGCCCAAATGTCGCCCCGAGCGACTCGGTTACCATTTCCGGTCGTACCGGACTATTGGGCCTAAAACCCAATTTTGGCCTATTCGGGCCCACACGCTCGTGTGGCCCACCTAACATAAATCTAGCCACGTATATGAAATTCACCTAGTATAGTTCACTATATACTACACCATCATACATTTATTCAATTGGGCCCACGGGCCCACTTCGGCCCATCGTGGCCCAAGCAGCCTCACCCACAAGAATACTACTGATGGCCTCAACTATCACGTCGAAGCCCCACACGTGCGCTCGCACGCTCGTGTGGCTACTATTGCCGTGACCGGTACTTCGGCATTTGCCGCTCTACAACTAGAGTAGAGAGAGTTACACACCTGATAGGAATCTGGTGTTAAACCGCGCTGCGACCACTCCTGTGCCCAAACGCCCTCCAAGGTATGTTAACTCTCCTCCTGGAATGCTCTTTATATAGCTAGCTCTTCACCTTCCTTCTTTGTATCTTTCCGATGTGGGATCCCTTCGTCAGTAGAGTTTAAATTCAACTGAAACTCTTGCCGTCCAATCCGCAAAATAAATACTCCATTGCTTGTCATGAGATTCGAACCCAGGCTCCCTTGTGACATAATCCATGTCGCTAACCACTTGGCCACAAGCTCCTCTTGTGTCTTAAACCATGCGCAACTGAATTTGAATCTATAGCCAAATTCCAAAGTCCATGTAAAAAGAAAACCAAAATGCAAGAGCCAAGACTTGAACCTTGGACCTCCTTCCTTCGTTGTGGCGTCACCCCCATGTCTCTTATGTGGCGTCACTTTGCCACTACACCACACACTCCACTTGTGTCATTTTCCCCATATTTTATTCTTAAAGCCTACCTACCAACTCCCAGGGTTTTTTCACCTAAAACCAAAATTTCCCTAAAGCCAAAGTTTGATCCCGGGACTTCAAAGAAGCCCTCTAACCTTCCAAAATCACTTACCTAATAGGTCCAAACTTGTATTTAAGCCGATCTCTTGTTCTCAAAAATTTTAAACACTACTACGCTCAAGGCCCATTGGGTCCAATCCTACTAGGCCCAATTTCGGGATGTTATAGTAACACCCCAATTTAGGGGCTAGTTGGAACAGTGGTTTCGCAACCACTAATCCGAGGTCGGGTTTAATGTTATTTTATGAGTTAGAGCATGATTATATAGGTGCATGAAAATTTTGGTGCTTTAGTTCTAGTGATTTCATGCTTAATTGCGAAAAAGGACTAAATCGCATAAAATGCGAAAGTTCTATTGTACAAGCTAAGGGTGTCTAATAGCTATAGAATATTAATTGGAGGTCCCTAAAGTGCAATTTACCCCTCTATTAATGGTTGACCGGCCATAGGGGACAAAAAAAGATGTCAAAATTGGTTAAGTTGGTGGATTAGGTGACAAATTGTCTAGAAATAAAATAAAATAAAGAAAGAAAGATATCATCTTTTCTTCTTCCACCAAAAATTAGCAGCAAATAGGGGTTTGAAAGCTCAAAATTTTCAGCAAGCTCTTCTCCTTACAAGTAAGTGTTTTGATGATCATTTCTTGATAGTATTTGTACTTTTGGAACTCTTAAAGCTTAAGCTAGCTATAGAGGGGACTATTTTGCAAAATGGTAGAAAGTTTAAAGTTTTACCATGTGAGTATTTATGTTGTTTGCTGCATTTTTATGGAAGAATATGAGTCTTAGTTGTTAGATAAACAACTTTTGTGAATGGTGTTACTATGAAAACACCTAAAGGGACCTTTTTGTAAAGGCTATAAAATATGTGCTAAATGTATGAAATCGTGAGTATTGAGGGTTTCCATAAGAGTAATAAATGTTCATCTAGGCTTGTAAAGGGAGGAAATTTGATTAGAATTGATTTATGAGCCTAGGGGTAAAATGGTCATTTTGAGAAAGCTTAAAGGCAAAATGGTAATTTTGCCAAAATATGATTATTGAAATGTGTTTATTAATGTGGCAACTAAATGAGTTAAATTGTTATTATAGATCAAGAAGAACGAAGAATTAACCTCGACCGAGGAAATGGCAAGGTATCGGACTAGATCGACAATTTAGCCTATTTTGAAATCGAGGTAAGTTTGCGTGTAATAAGTTCAACACCATGCTAGTATGATTTTAAACGTTTTATATTTGTGAAGATGTGTGATATTTCTATGAATTTGAGTAATGATTTTGTATGAGAAAATGATGAGAATTGTGACGTTGAAGTCCTGGTTAGACTTTAATAAATGAGAGAATAATATCAACGAGACTTGAGATGGGTAAGGTCCCGTATAAGACCATGCCTGGGACATGGCCTCGGCACTGAATTGAGATCTTGTATAAGACCATATCTGGGATATGGCATCGGCATCGAATATGAGAATCGTATAAGACCATATCTAGGATATGGCATCGACAATCGATATGAGATCCCGTATAAGACCATATCTGGGATATGGCATCGGCATCTAGAAGTTACCCCACGTAAGACCACATCTAGGATGTGGCATTGGTGTTGTAATTATGTGAATGATGATGATCATGTACCCTTGACTATCCTAAGTGATTCAATGGGATAACTAGTTAAGCTTATAATAGAGATGAGATTAGTGCTAAGGCTATGTGATGAAGTGATACAGGTATATATGAGTAATTCATGAGAATGGTATATGATATGTGGCATGATATGTAATTGGTAAGGGTAAGCATGAGTAAGTTATGGCAATGTGCTTAAGACTTTGTGTTTTTATTCAACGAAATTGATGGATGTCATTATGAGTCTTATTATTGTTACTTATTTCATGCAAGCTTACTAAGCTTTATGCTTACCCCTCTCATTTCCCTTTTCCTTGTAGTATTGCCAAGTTAGCTTGGGAATTCGTGGAACGTCGGAGTTCAGAAATTACACTATCGACTTCTCTTTGGTATAGCAAGTTAGATTCTTTTTTAGTATGGCATGTATAAGACTTGGTCTCTTTTGTTATGTCATATTTGTTATCCAAAGTGTTGGCTATTAAAATTATCAAATTCATTTTGTAAGTGGTCATTGGAATTGGGCCAATACTTGACAAGTTTATATATATCCAATGATGATGAAATTCATTAAGTGTATGCTTGAATGGATGTCTTGATTTTGAGTCTCTAGAAGTGCTTCATAGTTATGATACATACTGGATTGAATTGGTATAAGTATGGTCGTTGTGTAGGGTGGCAGTTGGCTTGGTAGATAGCCTTCCAAATGTCCACACAGGTAGACACACGGGCGTGTGTCTAGGCCGTGTATGATACACGGCCAGCCCCATGGGCATGTTGATTGGCCGTGTGTCCCCTTGCATGATAGGTTTACAAGTCAGTATGCTCAGAAGTAAACACACGGGCAGAGACATGGCCGTGTGTCTAAGCCGTGTGGGAGGCACGACCATGGACACGGGCATGTGCCCAGGCCGTGTGAAGTCTACACCTACAATTGGGAATTTAATTCGACACACGGTCTAAGGACACGGGCGTGTGCCTTGGCCATGTGACCTTATTGAGATGATGACGTCATAAACAGAATGCCAAGGTTTTTGCACACGGGCTAAGACACGGGCGTGTCGTGGCCGTGTGAGGGACACGAGCCAGGGACACGGGCGTGTATCTGGCCATGTAAAAACCCCTGTAGGTTCGAATTGAAAAATAAATCCACACGGGTGTGGAACACGGGCATGTGAGATGCCACACGGGCGTGTCCCATCCTTCACACGGGCTTGTGACCCTATTTTGTGTCAAATTTGTCTCAGTGTTCAAAAGTTTCAGGTTTGGTCCCGAATCATTTCGGGTACAAGTTTAGGGTCTCGTAGACTTATAATAAGGACATTAACGTCTTGGAAGAAAAGTTTTAAATTTGAAAGGAAATTTTATGAACCGATGTTGCATGATAGAGCAAGTTAGGTTCGATAATGCCTCGTACCCGGTTCAGGTGTCGAATACAGGTTAAGGGGTGTTACAAGCACTGATTAAGTAACTTTCGTAATGGTATGTAATTAGGGAGAGCTCAATCATGATACTATAGTGGAATGTCGTCGTAACTAAATAAGTTTATAATTGATAAGTGAAAAGATGGAACTTAATTATAAATTATTTAAGCCCTAATTACATATGTTCAAATGGTCATAACTCGTTGAAACTAGAAATGGATTGAATGTAAAACCAAATGAATAGAAATGATAAAGTTAGAGAAATGTGTCGCATTTACAAATGAATATGTTTTTCTCACTGAGTATAGAAATGACTTGAGAATTAATTTAAGGTTTTCAAATTATTACTTAATTAATTACAATTAAATAATTGAAGTTCAAAAAATAAATTAAATTAAATTAATTAGTCATTATGAATCCATTGAATATGAAAAATAAATATATTTCCTCAATAACCCTAGAATGAGAAGGAAAGGAAGACTCTCCCACATTCTTGCTTATAAACTGCCACCTTACTCCCGGCCCATCTTCACCACCACTATTTTCACCCTCAATATCTTTTGATTCTTTGTTCAGTCAAGTTGAACCGACCTCCATCAGCTCAGTCATTTTCTCTTCGTGACTCTACCTTGTTAATCCTACACATAATACATTTCTTACACAAAGCTCTTGAAAAACTAGAACAAAACTCGTTGCATTTGCATACAAGGGAATTGATAGCTAATGCAATAAATGGATTGAAAAGGATACCACCTGTACCCTTTAGCCTTGCAGCCGCTGCATGATAGTTATGCTTCCAAATTCTCTTTTCCTGTACTTTCCCACTATAATTGGCAAACCGAAGTATTTATCATTCTCAGTTTTTTGTAGTAAGTTACAAGCACATCAACCTATGCAATCCCATTTGTAAGATGGAAAAAATGGAGTTTCAACCCTCTACCTGTTCTGTTACGGTACGACCCATAATGTAGTGATATTTTGGCCCAACTTGACAAAATTGAAATATTGGGTCAAGTTTGCATGGAAATATATATTTCACTTCAATAATAATAAGATACGCGGCGAGTAGGAGGAGCAGTTGAATTAATGATGATGATCTAACGGGGTCCCGTGGGCGGCAGGGATTTGTGTTTTTAGTTTGAAGGTTTAAAATGATGAAGAATATTTTTAAAAAGGCATAATTTATTATTTGATTCTTAAAAATTAAAATATATTTATTTTCTTAATATATTTATTTTCTTATTTTAATATTTAATTTTTTTATTTAAATTGATGCCTAAAATACATTCACTTCCCATTTGGCACCTAAAGAATGTCTTTATTATATTTTTTAGTTATTTTTTTATAACCGTAAAAAAAATTATAATCAATCACGAAAGTAAAAAAATAAACATTTTCTTTTATTAAATGTATATACATTAAAATATAAAAATAAAAATATTATAAATTTAGAATATATATATAATCTAAAAAAACATAAAAATATAAAAATAAAATTAACGAAAACTATGATAATTGAAATGAAATTATTTGAAATTAATAATATTATTTAAAAAATGTAAAAAAAAAATTATTCTCAAAAAGTAAAAATAATTTTTTATAAAATTCTAAAATATATAATTCTAAAATTATAAAAAAATTAAATTTCAAGTTTTTTTGCAATCACTTGAAACTTAAATATTTTTTTCATTTTTATAACATTTTTTTTAATTTTTATATATTATTTTGAATTTTTAAATTGTTTTAAATTTTAGAATTTTATAAAAAAATTATTTTTAAATTTTTTCATTATATTATACATTTTAATCAATATAATATATATAGTATTTAAAAATAAAAAAAAATGACATTTGGCATATTCTCATAGTGCCATGTGACTGGTCAATGCACGATTAACGGTCGATCAACAGTTAGTCAACTTTGTTTAAAGATTGGTCAAAGTCAAATTTATTTTATAATATTTAAATATTTAATATGATAATTTTAATTTTTAATTTAATTTTTAATTTTTTATTTTAAATAAATTTAATTGCTATATGACATTTTATTCATTGACTAAAACATGCCGCGAGATGTTTTTCTATTACCAAAGTTGGCTAATAAATTTTTTTAACTTTTGTTATAAAATAATTTAAAAATAGAAAAAATTGATACTTCAACTATTAAATTGAAAAAAATTAAATACCAAAAAGAGAAAATTAAATGTGACTTAAGTCTTTTGGAAAACGGGGACTCTTTTTCTTGAGATTCCCTTTTGTAATTTGACAGTTTCAAGGCCAAAGCAATAATGAAGCATGCAAATTGCAGGCGTTAATCTTACGCACCGCCCCAGCAAGGCTACCCCACCTTTTTGTATGTTTTGTTTTCGGAAGATTCCTTTGTCATTTTCATTTTTTCTTATTTATTCATTTTTCATTTCAGTAATTAATATTTTATATTTAATTTCTAAATTTATCATAATTTTTTATAATAATTTCATTATAAATTCCGATCATATTTGTTCTTTTTTTATATAATATTTAGTATACATAACTTCTTTCCAATCTATTAATAGAAAGATAATCAGTTTCAGTATACTTAAATTTATATCATTTTACATTCATAATAACATTCATACCAATCGATCGAATTAAGACTCAATTTATAATTTATTATAATCTTAAAAAGTAGAGAATAAATAAGATTATGTTGTTTATTGTAATACCCATAATTGGCCCGGCCCATTTTTCAATCCGAATTACCCAATTACCAGAACCCATTAAACCTCTTTACTAAACCCAAACCGGGCCCAAAACCCACAAAACCCAATTACAACACCCAAAATCTGAAAGGCCCAAAAAAATTAAACCCCTTTTCTAGAAAAGCTAGGGTTTCGGAAACCCTAGCGCCGCAACTCCACTCAGCCGCAGCACCCACGCACGCACCTGCCTCTGTCGGCCACCACTCCACTAGCACCTGCGAGAATTAAAAAAAAAAGAGGACAGATCGATAAAAGCTTAGGCTATAAAAGCCAAATCGATTTCGCTGCAAACGGATCTTTTCTTTTTCCTTATTTTTTTCAATCAACAGAATACAAAGAAAAACTTTCAAAAAAATTACCAATACTTGCAATCAGAGATTAATACGGGCAGACAACAAAGAATCGAAGAGAAAAGCATAGTGTTAAGGTCGATATTCCCCTTTTTATCCTTCTTTCGAAACCCTATTCGTAAATTTATTTCTTTTATTTCCCTTAAAAAAGGCTCATATAAATATACGTATATATATATAGTATCGAAAATATATAAAAAAAAACAACAACATTTTACCTTCTCCACGGTGGCCGACGACGGCCCCGACGACGGAGCCCACGGTGGTCCGGCCACCGGAATCCCCTCCCCTTTTCAGACCTGTAGAGAGTGACAGAGAGAGAGGGAATGAGTTTTTTTTTAACAAAGGGTGCAAATGATTTTTTTTTCCTGAATTTTGGGCCTTATATAGCCCCTTAAAACGACGTCGTTTTGGGGCTGGCCATTAATGCCCAAAACGACGTCGTTTAGCATACGACTCGCGCCCGCGACCCGACCCAACCAGAGGATCTGCGTGTTTTTGTCAATTGGGCTAATTGCCCTTTTGGTCCTTCCGCATTTTCAGTTTTTAAAATTAGATTTTCTGGTATTTTTAATTTGGCCCAAAAATTCACTTTTGTTCACAATCTAGTCCTTCCTACTGCTGCGCGTTTTGGCAAAAAGGTTTTATTACCTCCTTGGTCCCCCCAGTCCATTCGCGCGTGTAAATTGGTCCCCAAATCTTTCTTTTATTTTAAATTCGTCCCGAAATTTTGTTTTTATTCAATTTAGCCCCCCTTTTTATTATTTTATTACTTTCACTTATTTCTATTATTTATATTATTATTATTATTATTATTATTATTATTTACTTTATTTTTCTTTTATGTTATTATTTTATTATTATTATTATTGTACTATTACTTGTATATATACTTATTATTATTATTATTATTTATTATTATTATTATTATTATTATTATTATTATTATTATTACATCTACTATTACTATTATTATATTTTATATTTATATTATTATATTGTACATATTTCGTATCATTATTATTATCTTAGTATTATTACTATACTATTATTATTATTATTATTAATTATTATTATTATATTATTATGTTGTACATATTATTATTAATTTATTATGGTATCATTATTATTATTATTATTATTATTATTATTATTATTATTATTATTATGCTATCATATTGTATATACCTTTTTATTATCTCGATCTATACTAACACCTTCTAGCTTTTTATTATTATTTCAATGCCGTCTTTTACCTTTTTATATTTTTTATATTATTGTATCTTTTATTACCAGTATTGTTGATTTCGTATTTTCGTCATTTCATGTGGATCAACGATTTTAAATCGCAACTCGACATTTTTAATTCATACAAAAAGAGGTAATATTTGTGTGTTTAGAAGGCCGGAAAATTACATCCTAACGTGTTGGGTGTCGATCTTTTCGTTCGAATAAATACTCAAATATCATTTTCTTTTACATGCTTTGAAGATCAAAGATGATCTCGGTGTCGAAATATAAGGGTGTTATATCTTAACGTGTTGGGTATGATACTTTTATTCCTTTGAAGCGAGTTAATCTTGAGATTCAATCCTAATTCAATTAGCCGTTTTTCTTTTTTCTTCGAAAGTTTTACCCTAAATATTTTCAAGTTTTCGACATTAGGACAACATTAATCAATTTGGTACCAACTTTGGGCGTTGCAAGGGTGCTAACCCTTCCTTGCACGTAACCGACTTCCGAACTCGTTTTCTCAAATTTCGCAAACCAAAATATTTTTATAGGTGACTCGATCACACCTAAATGAAAAGGATCGGTGGCAACTCCATATTTTTAAAAGTCGATTTTTGTTTTTTAAAACCCCCTTTTAAGAATGGTTTCGACAGCATGGCAACTCCATTGGGGACCTCGAGAGTCAAACCATAAATTGATTAACTGTTGTCCTTTTGATCGAAAACTTGGAAAATTATTTTGGGAAAATCATTTCTTTGACGCCTTTGATTGTGCTATAATGTCAAGTTGCATGAAATACTTTGGCATTGCATTGCATGACCGTTGGTCACACCTTTAAGTGGGAGCGAGAAACTAAGCTTTCCTGAGGTTTTCACCTCTGCATGGACTAGTGGATTGCTTCCGGGATACATCCGTACCTATGCGCTTCGTGAGGTTTTCACCTCCGCATGGCCATAGAGAAATGTATCCCCCTAAACTGAACTCAGTCCGTATAAGCCTATAATGGGTGAGGATTGAGGAATCTGCTGGTTTAGGTACCCCTCTGTAGAGCCGAACTACATATAGTAAAACCTAAGAGCCTACCCTAGGTAGAATGCGAAGCTTCAACGGTTACCTAGATAAACGTTTTCTACTTACTCTGATTATGTGATGTTGACTTGATTCGATTCATTATTGTTTGCATGTCATTCTACATTAAAAGAGGTGTCGGTTTCTGTTCGATTGCTAAAATAGGAAGTTTGCTATGGACAACGATTTTCTTGATAAAGTAGAAGACAATGTGGTCGTATGCGTATGGTCAGAAAAGTTGCAGTTGGAAAAAGGAGACAGCTTAGTTGAAGGTTACACGTTGGAGCTGTGGGACTTCGCCCTATTAGCACGACGCAAAATGAGCTACAAGAGTTGCGCGACATCTGGACTCATTGGGAAAGTGAGGCTAAACAAATGTTCTACCACAGTTATGGTGATATCTCTTACTTACTCGATGTCAAGATAGATAAACACATGTTTCGGGCTATGGTTCAATTTTGGAATTCTGCATACAGTTGTTTCAGTTTCGGGAAAGTAGATTTGGTGCCGACCTATATTAGGCCTACTTATATTCCTCCTTTTGCCAAGAAATTGATGAAGTTTACTGGAATGAGCGAACAGTGGATCTCAGCTAGAATTCAGCAGAAAGGCAAGGGGAGATGTATCCCTTGGGCAAATTTAAGGGATCTGATTTTGACGCACCCTGATGTGAAAAGGAAAGTTGATACTTTCGCCTTAAGCATCTATGGATTAGTTATTTTCCCCAAAACCCTAAGACACATAGACGAAGCAGTTGTAGATTTATTTGACCGGTTGGATAAGCAAGTTACACCTGTCCCAGCAATCCTGGCAGAAACTTTCAGATCATTAAACGCATGCTGCAGAGCAGGAGAGAGGAGGTTTATTGGATCTGCACAGTTATTGACCGTATGGTTTCACGCCCATTTTTGGAAGATGGATAAAGTCTCTTATCGACCATTTCGTGAGGACTATTCACCGTTAAAGGAGGAAATAGCCATGTCAAGACGAAAAGATATAACAGAAGATGGATGGATGACAATTCTTTAAAATCTTCAGGAAGAAAACAGATGCAGAAGGATATGCGAGATCAGTTGCAAGCTCAAATGCAGGAAAAATTAGCAAAGATGCAACAAGAAATGAAGGATCAGATGCTTGAATCCCAAAATAACATAATGAACCAGTTGACCCAGCTATTGGCCGGAGGATCTAACAAAGAAAAGAGCACTGTTACTAACTCTAGCGACGACAATGAAAAATCTCCTCACCCTTCAGGTCCTACTCCAACTCATACCCAAATACAACCAGAGGTCAACCCACAAATGACCCATGTTATCATCAGACCCTAATATCAAGCCGGTACGTCAACGCCAATGAATTTTCCAACGGGCTTGGGATCCCATCCAGGGGATCATCCAACTAACCCCGTAGTCCCCGACCTCGATGACCTAGCAGAAACGGAGAGGGCAAAGGTAGATATGTCTAAACAATTTGAAGAATGGTGTAAGTGGATAGAAGAGAAGTTTAGGGCAATGGAGAGCGCGAGTTACCGTGGTGGGGTTAATGCTAAAGATCGGAGCTTGGTCCCAGACCTAATACTCCCGCCAAAGTTCAAGACCCCGGAGTTTGAAAAATATAATGGGACTAGTTGCCCTGAAGCTCACATAACGATGTTCTGTCAAAAGATGACAGGATACGCCGAGAATGATCAGCTGTTAATTCACTGCTTTCAAGACAGTTTGGTCGGATCGGCGGCCAAATGGTATAACCAGCTAAGCCGTGCTCAAGTTAATTCATGGGAAGATTTGGCACAGGCTTTTACGAAGCAATATGGCCACGCGACAGACATAGCGCCGGATAGAATAACATTGCAAAACATGGAGAAGAAGCCGAGTGAGAACTTCAGACAGTATGCCCAGAGGTGGAGAGAAGTAGCTACACAAGTCCAACCACCCCTCTTGGAGAAGGAAACTGCTATGTTGTTTATAAATACTTTGAGGGCCCCGTTTATTACCCACATGGTAGGAAGCACAACTAAAGGCTTCGCAGATATAGTCATGGCGAGAGAGATGATCGAAAATGCAATAAGAGGTGGAAGGATCGAAGCAGGTGAGGCTACTAAGAGATCCGTTCCTAGAAAAAAGGATAACGAAGTGAACAATATGAGTACATACAATAAAGGATACTCGAAAGCAGTTACCGTTAATTCACCAAAAGTCGTGGTTGCTAGGCAACAAGGGGCGACAAGGCAAGAACCAAGCCCAAAGCAAAACTTTGAGAAACTCCAGTTTACACCAATCCCAATGACGTATGGGGAGCTATATCAACGCTTATTCAATGAGCACGTCGTAGCCCCATTCTACCTGAAGCCGCTACAGCCCCCATACCCTAAATGGTATGACCCCAACACCGAATGCGAATACCATGCTGGAGTAGCAGGCTATTCCATAGAGAATTGCACTGCCTTCAAAAAGGTAGTCGAAAGGCTCATCAAGACGGGAGTCGTAGAGGTTGACAATACGCCTGGTTTAGGGAACCCGTTACCCAATCATGGGGATAAAGTGATAAACGCGATCGAGAAAGATAGAGCAAGAAAGACCAAGGAAGACATCTCAGATGTGAAAACCCCGTTAATAATAGTATGGAGAGAAATGACAAAAAGAGGGATGATAAAGTCAAGTCTCGAGGGAGGACGTGAAGAACACGAGAATTACTGTGCATTCCACGAAGGTGAAGGACATGAGATCCAGGACTGCACAGAATTTAGACTATTGGTGCAAAGCTTCATGAACAATAAATAGTTAGAATTTTATGAAGAAAGCTCAGAGGGGGAACATACATGCGTCAGAAAAGGCTAATTTCCCGAAGATCATTATTTTCCGCCCGAGAAATCTAGAAAGCGGAGCTCAAATGGCGCCTAAGATTATAATCAAGAAACCAGCATCCTTCTCTTACAAGGGTGACAAGAAAGTACCCTGGAGCTATAATTGTAATGTAACAACACCAGGAGTAGAGAGCTCAACTAGCATTGTCAATGAAAGCCGAAGTAAAAGATTCCATACGCAAAGTGGGAGGTGTTACGACTCACCAGGCATCAGAATAAATACGGCAAAATTAAAGGCTACGGTAGTCGAACCAAAGGAAGAACCTAGCACCCTTGTCAATGTACCTGTGAGGGAGGAAGAGGCTAAAGAATTTTTGAAATTCTTAAAGCACAGTGAATACAGCGTAGTGGAGCAGCTGCGTAAGCAACCGGCCCGTATTTCGGTGCTAGCTTTACTGTTGAGTTCGGAAGTACATCGGGAGGCGTTGATGAAAGTACTGAATGAAACTTACTTTACCAAAGATATATCTGTCAATAAACTTGACCGATTAGTTGGCAACATAAGTGCCGATAACTTCATCTCCTTCAGTGGTGATGAAATTCCATCTCCTTCAGTGGTGATGAAATTCCATCTGGGGGCATGGGATCAACCAAGGCCTTGCATATAACTACTCGTTGTAAGGGATCTATCCTACCGAACGTGTTAATTGACAATGGGTCGGCCTTGAATGTCTTACCATTGTCGACTTTGAAAAGGTTGCCAATAGACAGTTCTCAAATGAAGTCATGCCAGAACATAGTGAGAGCGTTTGATGGCACCGAGAGGAGAGTGATGGGAAAGATAGACATACCATTACAAATCGGGCCGAATACATATGAAGTAGATTTTCTGGTGATGGATATCAAACCCTCATACAACTACTTATTGGGAAGACCTTGGATTCATTCGACAGGGGTAGTACCTTCATCCCTCCATCAAAAACTAAAGTTGGTGGCAGATGGTCGATTGGTCACCATCAACGTGGAAGAAGACATCATAGCAACAGTTACCAATGACGCACCATATGTGGAGGCGAATGAGGAGGCCGTTGAATGCTCTTTTCGATCTTTAGAGTTCGTCAATGCGACATTCATTCGTGAGAAGGCTAAAATTTCGGTACCCAAGATATCCAGAACCACGAAGATGGGCCTACAAATGATGGTCAAGAAGGGAGCCTTACCGGGAAGAGGGCTAGGCAGATGTTTCCAGGGTGAAATTCAAGCGCCATCATTGAAAGAGAAGAGAAACCGTTTTGGCCTGAGTTTTAAGCCAAATGCTAGCGAGATGAGAAGGGAAATAGAGAAGAAGCAAGAGAGAAGAAAGGTACGATTGAATGGGGAAGAGGTCATGTGGGAACCAATGACGTTCCCTCATATATCCCAAACCTTCGTATCTGGAGGGATAATTCACCCTGAGAGAGGGTTGTCGAATGAAGGTCCTCACATCAATGCTATAGACGAAGGAGAAACTGGACAAAGGAACCTGGCCGGCATTCGTCCTTATAAACTTGGGAACGTTCTGAACAATTGGGCTGCGGAGGAATTGCCTATAGTTTTTAAAAATTCCACAGAGTAATGTTTGAGAACGCATTTGTTGTTTTAAGCCTAAGAACAATAAAATCTCTTTTGTGAAACAGGCTAATGTTCAGAAATCTTTATTTGAATGAAATGCATTTTGATTCATTATGGAAAATATTTTGTGTTTTTCTCTAGCAAAATTTCTTTTTTTTCTTCTTCTTTTTTCATTCATAGCATGAATAATTGTCTTCAAATTCATTTATTCTTCATACACTTTCTGGCACCCACCACAGGTCCCTAGAGATCAACGATGTAAGCAACGATACTACAGACCTAGAGGCCCATTTTGAGCATGACATGTATTTAGAAGAATCTCAAGATTTTGAAGGTGACAGAGATGGTGACTTAGCCCCGGATCTGTTGAGAATGGTACAGCAGGAAGAGAAACAAATCTTACCCTATGATGAGGAAGTAGAGAACATATCCTTAGAAGAAGGAAAGATGGTGAGAATCGGAACACGCATAGCCGAGGAAACGAAACAAAACCTGGTGGAGTTACTGCGGGAATTCAAAGATGTCTTTGCGTGGTCATATCAGGACATGCCGGGTCTAAGTATTGATATTGTAGTGCATCGCCTCCCCATAAAGGAAGAATGTAAGCCAGTGCAGCAAAAGCTACGAAGGATGAGGCCTGACGTAGTGTTGAAAATAAAAGAGGAAGTAAATAAACAGTTTGATGCTGGTTTTCTACAGGTGGTCAAATACTCAGAGTGGGTGGCCAATATCGTTCTTGTCCCGAAAAAAGATGGAAAGGTCTGGATGTGTGTATACTATAGAGACCTAAATAAAGCCAGCCCAAAAGACAATTTCCCTTTGCCTCATATTGACACGTTGGTGGATAACACGGCGGGGTACTCGTGGTTCTCTTTTATGGATGGATTTTTCGGATATAATCAGATCAAAATGCACCCTGAGGACATGGTGAAAACCACTTTCATAACGTTGTGGGGCACCTTCTGTTATAAAGTAATGCCATTCGGGCTGAAGAATGCAGGGGCAACATACCAAAGGGCCATGGTAACCTTATTCCACGACATGATGCACAGAGAGATTGAAGTGTACGTTGATGATATGATCGCCAAATCTCGAACGGAAAAGGAACACATCGAAGTTTTGAAGAAATTGTTTTTAAGATTGAGGAAGTTCCAATTGAAGCTCAACCCGACCAAGTGTACTTTTGGAGCTCGGTCAAGGAAACTACTAGGTTTCGTGGTCAGCGAGAAAGGGATTGAAGTTGACTCGGATAAGGTCAAAGCTATACAAGATTTGCCTCCACCACGCACTCAAAAAGAAGTTCGAGGTTTTCTTGGAAGATTAAATTACATTGCTCGGTTCATTTCACAGTTACCGAGAAATGTGATCCTATATTTCGTCTTCTCAAGAAACACAACCAATGTGTATGGGACGAAGAATGCCAGAGAGCTTTTGACAAAGTCAAACAATATCTGACAACTGCCCCAGTGCTATCTCCACCAAATTCAGATAGACCATTGATACTATATCTATCAGTGTTCAATAACTCCATGAGATGTGTGCTTGGACAACACGATGAGTCAGGAAGGAAAGAAAAGACGATATACTATCTCAGTAAAAAATTCACTGAATGTGAAATGAGATATTCGTCGATCGAAAAATTATGTTGCGCTTTGATCTGGGCAACCCGAAGGCTAAGGCAGTATATGTTATACCATACGACCTGGTTAATTTCGAAACTTGACCCGTTGAAATATATGATGGAGTCAACTACTCTGAACGGGAGGATGGCAAGGTGGCAGATTTTGCTATCTGAATTTGACATAGTCTACGTGAATCAAAAGGCTATAAAAGGGAGTGCAATAGCAGAATTTCTGGCTAGCAGAGCCTCAGAAGATTATGAGCCTTTTAGCTTTGAATTCCCCAATGAAGAGTTTATGTATGTGGCAAATGTTGAAGAAATTCCGTGGAAGTTGAATTTTGATGGAGCGTCTAATGCTGTGGGAAATGGAATTGGGGCAATCTTGGTGTCTTCTAGTGGTGATCATCATCCACTCACATGCAGATTGGATTTTGATTGTACAAATAACATGGCAGAATATGAAGCTTGTATCTTAGGAATTCAAGCAGCAATAGAGCGGAAGATCAGGGTGCTAGAAGTATATGGAGATTCTACACTAGTGATTTATCAACTCAAAGGTGAATGGAAGACCCGAGATCCTAAACTAATCAAATATCGGAAGATAGTTTTGGGATTGATTGAGGAGTTTGACGACATCACTTTTAATTATCTCCCACGTGATGAAAACCAGATGGCAGATGCCTTGGCAACTCTGGCTTCTATGATCAAGGTAAACAGGCCAGAAGATATGAGACCCATCCAGATGAGTATTCTCGAAGTCCCAGCTTATTGTTGTAATCTAGAAGAGGAGGAAAGAGATGATCACCCTTGGTATCAGAATGTGTTGCGATATATAAAAAACCGTGAATACCCGGAGCATGCAACTGAGAATGAGAAAAGGACGCTCAGGAGATTGGCTTCTGACTATGTCTTAGATGGGGACATCCTGTACAAAAGGAGAAAAGATCATGTGTTACTGAGATGCGTTGATGCTATAAAGGCCAGGAAAATCCTAGAAGAAGTTCATGAAGGCGTTTGTGGAATACATGCCAATGGTTTTACAATGGCCAGGCAGATCATGAGGTTTGGATATTATTGGTCCACCATGGAAGGAGATTGCGTCAACTATGCCAGGAGATGTCATAAATGCCAGATTTATGGAGATAAAATTCATGTGCCTCCGTCACCCTTACATGTGATGACTTCCCCGTGGCCCTTTTCCATGTGGGGCATGGATGTTATTGGACCAATCTCACCGAAAGTTTCTAACGGGCATCGATTCATCTTCGTAGTCATTGATTACTTCACCAAGTGGGTAGAAGCTGCCTCGTATGCCAATGTCACAAAATCGGCAGTCAGTAAATTCTTAAAAAAGGAGATCATATGTCGTTATGGAATTCCTGAGAGGATTATATCTGACAACGCATTGAATCTGAACATTAGCACAATAGCAGATGTTTGCAGCCAATTCAGTACCAAACACCACAACTCGTCTCCATACCGCCCAAAAATGAATGGTGCAGTGGAAGCAGCCAATAAAAACATCAAGAAGATAATGGGGAAGATGACCGAGACTTATAGGGATTGGCATGAGAAATTACCATTTGCACTCTATGCTTATCGAACGTCGGTCAGAACCTCTACTGGGGCAACACCTTTCTCGTTAGTCTATGGGATGGAGGCAGTCCTACCTATTGAAGTGGAAATACATTCTCTTCGAGTTTTGTCGGAAATAAAGCTGGATGAAGCTGAATGGATCCAGGCTCGATACGACTAATTGAACTTGATTGAAGAAAAGAGGTTAAGGGCTATCCGTCACGGTCAGATATACCAAAAACGAATGATGCAAGCCTATGATAAAAAGGTGCGCCCAAGAGAGTTTAAGGAGGGAGATCTGGTATTGAAAAAGATCCTACCCATACAAAAGGGTTTCAGAAGAAAATGGATGCCGAACTGGGAAAGACCATATGTGGTGAAGAAAGCTTTCTCTGGAGGTGCACTGATTCTGGCCGAAATGGATGGGAAAAGCTTACAGCTCACGAGCCCCAAAATTACCATAAGGGCCAAGTGTTTAAGAAAATAATGCTTCAACATGAACGAAGACGAAACCTTGAAGGATAAATAAGCGATAACGCCTTGAAAAGGAATCAAACTCATAACATGTTTGCATCATAGCATGTCTAAATAGGAGCATTTGACTCACTTTGATCATGACATCCTAATCATTAGGCATAAGCATGCACCTATTCTACAGGCTATGTACTCGAGAGGAAAGTGTAGTAAAGTGGTCAAAGATAGCAAGTCTGGCATCCCTGATGTTGCAGGAGTAGATTAAAGATAGCAGATCTGGCATTCTTGAAAGTGCAAGAGCAGATCGAAGATAACAAGTCTGGCATTCCTGAAGTTGCAGGAGCAGAGCGAAGATATTAAATCTGTCAGTCTAGCGTTCTTGATGTTGCAGGAGCAGATTGAAGATAGCAAGTCTGGCGTTCCTGATGTTGCAGGAGCAGACTGAAGATAGCAAGTCTGGCATTTCTGATGTTGCAGGAGCAGATTGAAGATAGCAAGTCTGGTGTTCCTAATGTTGCAGGAGCAGACTGAAGATAGCAAGTCTGGTATTCTTGATGTTGCAGGAGCAGATTGAAGATAGCAAGTCTGGCATTCCTGATGTTGCAGGAGCAGATTGAAGATAGCAAGTCTGACATTCCTGATGTTGCAAGAGCAGGTTGAAGATAGCAGATCTGGCAATCCTGAAGTTGCAGGAGCAGATTGAAGAAAGCAGTCTGGCATTCCTAATGTTGCAGGAGCAATTGAAGATAGCGAGTCTGGTAATCCTGAAGTTGCAGGAGCAGATTGAAGATAGCAGATCGAAGACGTCAAATCTTGTCTCCCTGAGTTTGCAGTGGGGCAGATTGAAGATAGCAGATCTGGCAATCCTGAAGTTGCAGGAGCAGATTGAAGATAATAGATCTGGCAATCCTGAAGTTGTAGGAGCAGATCGAAGACGTCAAATCTTGTCTCCCTGAGTTTGCAGTGGGGCAGATTGAAGATAGCAGATCTGGCAATCTTGAAGTTGCAGGAGCAGATTGAAGATAATAGATCTGGCAACCCTGAAGTTGTAGGAGCAGATCGAAGACATCAAATCCTGTCTCCCTGAAATGGCAGGGGCAGATTAAGGATAGCAAGTCTGGCAGTCCTGATGTTGCAGGAGCAGATTGAAGATAGCAGGTCTAGCATTCCTGATGTTGCAGGAACAGATTGAGGAGAACAAGTCTGGCACTCCTGATGTTGTAGGAGCAGATTGAAGATAGCAAGTCTGGCAGTCCTGATGTTGTAGGAGCAGATTGAAGATAGCAAGTCTGGCATTCCTGATATTGCAGGAGCAGATTGAGGAGAACAAATCTGGCGATCCTGGTGTTTCAGGAGCAGATTGAAGACATCAATTCTGGCAATCCCGGGGTTTCAGGAGCAGGTTGAAGACAGCAAATCTGGCGATCCTGAGGTTTCAGGAGCAGATTGGAGATGGCAAGTTTGGCAGTCCTAATGTCTCAGGAGCAGACTGAAGATAGCAAACTTGGCATTCTCGAAGTTACAGAGAAGACAGCAAACCTGGCATTCCCGAGGTTACAGGGAAGCAGATCGAAGTCAATAATCGCATCCCGAAGTTACAGCGGAGTGGATCGAATCAACAAGTTACAGTGGAGTTTGAAGCTACCTGACAAAGAAGAGCACCCAAAGAAATTAAGGCTCGGCAAGACCGTGCAAATTTGGGTCTTTTAAAGTCTTTGCCCTGTTCTCGTTGCATGAAAACGAGCAAAGAGGGGCAGCTGTAATACCCATAATTTGCCCAGCCCATTTCTCAATCCAAATTACCCAATTACCAGAACCCGTTAAACCTCTTTACTAAACCCAAACCGGGCCCAAAACCCACAAAACCCAATTACAACACCCAAAATCTGAAAGGCCCAAAAGGCCCAAAAAATTAAACCATTTTTTCGGAAAAGCTAGGGTTTCGGAAACCCTAGCGCCGCAACTCCACTCAGCCGCAGCACCCACGCGCGCACCTGCCTCTGTCGGCCACCACTCCACTATCACCTGCGAGAATTAAAAAAAAAAAAGAGGACAGATCGATAAAAGCTAAGGCTATAAAAGCCAAATCGATTTCGCTGTAAACGGATCTTTTCTTTTTCCTTATTTTTTCAATCAACAGAATACAAAGAAAAACTTTCAAAAAAATTACCAATACTTGCAATCAGAGATTAATACGGGCAGACAACAAAGAATCGAAGAGAAAAGCATAGTGTTAAGGTCGATATTCCCCTTTTTATCCTTCTTTCGAAACCCTATTCGTAAATTTATTTCTTTTATTTCCCTTAAAAAAGGCTCGTATAAATATACGTATATATATATATATATATATAGCATCGAAAATATATATAAAAAAAAAACATTTTACCTTCTCCGGCCACCGTGCGCGGTGGCCGACGATGGAGCCCACGGTGGTCCGGCCACCGGAATCCCCTCCCCTTTTCAGACCTGCAGAGAGTGAGAGAGAGAGAGAGGGAATGAGTTTTTTTTTAACAAAGGGTGCAAATGATTTTTTTTCTGAATTTTGGGCCTTATATAGCCCCTTAAAACGACGTCGTTTTGGGGCTGGCCATTAATGCCCAAAACGACGTCGTTTAGCATACGACCCGCGCGCGCGACCTGACCCGACCAGAGGATCCGCGTGTTTTTGTCGATTGGGCTAATTGCCCGTTTGGTCCTTCCGCATTTTCAGTTTTTAAAATTAGATTTTCTGGTATTTTTAATTTGGCCCAAAAATTCACTTTTGTTCACAATCTAGTCCTTCCTGCTGCTGCGCGTTTTGGCAAAAAGGTTTTATTACCTCCTTGGTCCCCCCAGTCCTTTCGCGCGTGTAAATTGGTCCCCAAATCTTTCTTTTATTTTAAATTCATCCCGAAATTTTGTTTTTATTCAATTTAGCCCCCCTTTTTTATTATTTTATTACTTTCACTTATTGCTATTATTAATATTTATTAATATTATTATTATTATATTTACTTTATTTTTCTTTTATGTTATTATTTCTATTATTATTATTTTTGTACTATTACTTGTATATATACTTTTTATTATTATTATTATTATTATTATTATTATTATTATTATTATTATTATTATTACTATTACTATATTATTATTTATTATATTTATTATTATATTGTACATACTTCATATCATTATTATTATCTTAGTATTATTACTATACTATTATAATAATAATAATAATAATAATTATTATTATTATATTATTATGTTGTACATATTATTATTATTATTATTATTATTATTATTATTATTATTATTATATTATCATATTGTATACACTTTGCATTAGTATTATTATCTTATTATCATTATTATATTTATATTAGTATGTTGTACATATTTTGTGTCCGTACTATTGTTATCTTATTATTATTATTATTATATTTATCATTATTACTATTATTATTATTATTATTATTTATTTATGCTATCATATTGTATATACCTTTTTATTATCTCGATCTTTACTAACACCTTCTAGCTTTTTATTATTATTTCAATGCCGTCTTTTACCTTTTTATATTTTTTATATTATTGTATCTTTTATTACCAGTATTGTTGATTTCGTATTTTCGTCATTTCATGTGGATCAACGGTTTTAAATCGCAACTCGACATTTTTAATTCATACAAAAAGAGGTAATATTTGTGTGTTTAGAAGGCCGGAAAATTACATCCTAACGTGTTAGGTGTCGATCTTTTCGTTCGACTAAATACTCAAATATCCTTTTCTTTTACATGCTTTGAAGATCAAAAATGATCTCGGTGTCAAAATATAAGGGTGTTATATCCTAACGTGTTGGGTATGATACTTTTATTCCTTTGAAGCGAGTTAATCTTGAGATTCAATCCTAATTCAATTAGCCGTTTTTCTTTTTTCTTCGAAAGTTTTACCCTAAATATTTTCAAGTTTTCGACATTAGGACAACATTAATCAATTTGGTACCAACTTTGGGCGTTGCAAGGGTGCTAACCCTTCCTTGCACGTAACCGACTTCCGAACTCGTTTTCTCAAATTTCGCAAACCAAAATATTTTTATAGGTGACCCGATCACACCTAAATGAAAAGGATCGGTGGCGACTCCATATTTTTAAAAGTCGATTTCTGTTTTTTTAAACCCCTTTTAAGAATAGTTTCGACATTTATCTATATAACTTCTTTGTATTTAGAATTTAATATAATACAGGAAGCAGCAAACAATACCATTAGTTTTTTGTTGCTTAGTCATGTTTAAAAAATGTATAAACTTTTATTAACTAAATAATTAGACTTAGAAAGAATTTTCTTTTTAATAAAAATAAAAGAAAGAAGCCAAAGGTGGCATTAGATCTCCATTTTATTTTTATAAAGTAGTGGATATATATTATGGTGTGAAAAAAATATCATATATGACGCATATTTTGTTTATTCTGAACTTCATTTCCCTGTAGTTTTATTAACAATATAAGCGCCATAGCTCTCTTTCATTAGTCTCCGCCTCTGTTACTGCCTCTTGGGCTCTTGTTACTTAACCTAGGGCTGCTCTTTATTTTCCTTTTCTCTCTGTTCTTTTTTCCCTTTGCTTTACTTCTTTTTGCTTCCATGTCGTTTAGAGGATTCAGTCGGGTATATCTCACTCTGTCATGGCTTCTTTATTGTTTTATTTCCTTTTGAGATGTTAAAAAAAATGTTTAATCTGCTATTTCTTATGTCGATATCAATTTATTGTATCTGTTAAGGTGACTTTCTGCTATTGCATGTTGTATATGTTGTTTGGCTTTCTGTAAAACTTTGAATTACTTCTCATGTTCCAATCGATGCTCCAAAATCAACAGACATGTCGACCCATTTTTTATGATCTCTTGAAAAATATGAAAACTCTGATTCCACCTTTACCAGTCAATAAATGTATAAGGTTGATGCTTGTATTTCCAGCCAAATGCTACATCAGGCATGGGCGTTGCTGATCAGACCAAGGATACTTTCTTGGAGCTGAAAAGGAAGAAAGTTTATCGGTATGTGATATATAGGATCGATGAGAAGAAAAGGGAGGTTGTGGTTGAGAAAACTGGTGCCCCTGCTGAGACCTATGATGACTTCGCTGCATCTCTGCCTGAAACTGATTGCCGATATGCCGTCTACGACTTTGATTTTGTTACTTCTGAGAATTGTCAAAAGAGCAAGATTTTCTTCATTGCATGGTAGATTTTTGCCTTTGGTTTGACTTTGTTATTGCAGTATAACAAATTTGACACTAGTAATTACTTGTTAGTGCAAAGCTCCTTGTTAGTGACCGCGCTGTTGTTTTATTCTTACTTTCATGGAGCTTATGTTTCAGATTGTTCTGATGTTTAAGTGCATGTCTGTATGCTATTTGTTACCCTTTTTTTGTTCTTTAATGTGCCATAAAGAACAGAAAGTTTTATTTAAGTGTTTGGCCTGCAGCTGGAAAGGACATAAAATACTGATAGTATTTGACCCATGGTTTATTTATAGACTTGCATATATAACCATAAGCGGACATCTGATTTTACTTTGTTGGAAACCTACTCTTTCTAGCCTATGGTTTCACCAAGGATAACAAATGGTCCTATTTTGTGTCATTTAATTACATGACGTCATTATTGTTGTTTTCATATTGACAAAGTTGCCGATGGGATGTTCTTCTTACTTAACGATTGTGTTTTGTTGATCAGGTGCCCTTCATCCTCTCGAATCCGTGCAAAGATGCTTTATGCCACATCAAAAGACAGGCTTAGAAGGGAACTGGACGGTATCCATTACGAGATTCAGGCTACTGACCCTACAGAGATGGATCTTGAAGTGTTGAGGGATCGTGCTCATTGAACAGTTTGCAGTTTTAGCTGTTGCATTTGAAGAGATTAGAGGGATCGTGCTCATTGAACAGTTTGCAGTTTTAGCTGTTCCATTTGAAGAGATTACCCAACTCTGCATTACTCCTTGCTTCATAAAGCTAGGTGCAGGATCATTTTCGCATACAAGTTAGTGTATATTTAGCCCTTGAATAACCAGAATCTGGTAAAAAGCTGAGCTGAAGCTCTAGGCTAAAAGTATCTTTGTTGCCATGAATTCAGATTCTTTACCATTCACATACATTGGCAATTTGGCATGTCTCACAAATGTTCTCTTTGCTTCCCTACCTAATGTATTTCCTGCTCCAATATTTGGAATTAGAAATATTGTGGGATTAAAGAAAAAGCCTTTCAGTATAATTGAGGAGCATGGTTTACAATGCTTCAAGAAAGTTACTAAAATGTAGGAATTTTTCAAAGGGTAAGCGCTTTCACAAGCTTCCTATTACCCAAATTGAATGATATAATGAAGAATTTATAAAAGAAAAAAGGTACATTGTACAGAAACAAGATGAGGAGGACAACTAAAATAGCGGTTTGCCATTCAGCAAGGTTCCTTGCATCTCCCTTTAGTTTGTCTTGTCCTGATTTCTGGACCAACCACAAAATCCCAAACGAGTTAACTAACTCCTCAAGCTTCGACATGCAAATGCCTCGGCAGCTTGCATAATATTTTCCGGTACAAGCATGTGTCCGACACTGAAAGAAGTGTACGCCCTAATTGTCCATGGCCCTATGCACTCACGATTCTCTGCAGCTTAGCACATTTACGGAGAATTGAACAAACTCTCGAATCCCCCGGGGGGGGGGGGGTTCCAGTTTATCTAGTCAGGTATCCAGTCTTACAACTAAAATAAAAAGATCTAATTCTACCAACAAGATCAGAGGATCGTTAACCATTCACTCCCAATGGCAACCCCCATATTATATATCCACTGTGGTGTGCTCTTGAATTTTTGTTGATGAAGATTGTGGAACAAGTAGCATATGCTATCAGAAAATAAACCCCGCCAATATACGGCTTGGACTATTTGTAAAAGAGCTGGCTATTATTTATAATGTCATTCTGTAGATAGCTTTAGCCTAACTTCATATTTCATAGGCTTAAAGAACATTTTGAAAATCAATTAAACACGTTGGTACTAGACTGGCAAGCGAAACTCTTTCCTATGTTTAGAGTTTAGGGTTTTCTATGAACATAGGGGTGAAGGCAAAAAAATAAAAAAGTTTTGGGCAGCCTACATTGAATCATAAATTGTGTATGAGAGGGGGGAAGGCAATTTTACAATTATACTAATTTATAATTTCATCATTTTCAAAAAGACATAGAAAGTAATTTTGCCATTTAAAAGGGTCAAGGTCAATGCTTGCCTCCCTTAGATTAGCCCTTATATAAATATAGTGAGAGTGCAATGCGATTTTACAGCTTTTATTGTTTTCTTGTGATTTTGCTCTACTTCTAACTTTTTTTTCTTTCTTGTTTTTCTCCCTCTTTGGATTTTCGAGGTTGATTCACATAGATCTACACAGGGGTCTCGGTGACGTAAATTTGAAAATTGGGTGTATCAAGAGGTTTGGAAGGGAGAGGCAGGAAATGGAAGAGATGGCTAGTGGTGGATTGTGAGCAGGTGAATCAGGGATCCAAATAAAGGTTGTTGTGGTTGGAATGTTAAGAGGGTTTTCCTACTTAAATACATGCCAATTGTTAAGGGGTGGGGATTTAGAAAAGATTTGCGTGATTTCGTATTTTTTTTGTTATTAGAGCATGATGGCAGAGTACATTAGGGATCTTTTTCGCAAACTTTTCTTCACGGTTGAGGAAACTTCAAATGTGGTGGGTGTGCTCGTAAAGGGATTGGGAGAGTTAGCTATGTAGGAAAATTGGGTGGTGGGTTGGGTCATTATTGAAAGGACTTCCAATAAAGAGGCTTTGATTGTAGTTTTTAAATTTGTGATTGTAGTATCCAATGTTTTTTATGGTTAAATTTGGACCTAAAGATGATAAGAATAAGATTGTGGATGGAAACCCTTGGTGTTTAATCCAAACCTATTTATTATACAACACTTTTTGGTGTTATATAGTTCAAGGTGTTATGTGTTCTCATCAACTTCATTCTGGCTTCAAATCTACAATACCCCTTTAGATACATAAATCAAAATATGGCTATGACTCTTGGGGCAATTATTGGAAAGGTGGTGGCCATTGATTGGAATGACAAGAAGGGCAACTTAGATAGCTTCATTTGACTTAGAGTTGAGTTGGATATCAAAAAACCCCCCTTAGATGGTTGATTGTGCTTAAAAAAATAATAATGGATTTCTTAGAGTTGCCTTGATCAATTATGAACGACTTTCAAATATCTTTTATAGATGTGGCTTGATAACAAATGTTTATGGTGGTTTGCTTAAGGGGAAGATGTTCAAGGAGAATAACGATGACATGATTCCTTTTGGTGAGTTGCTAAGGCTACCTTTACATTAAAATTTGGGTTCTTATTCTATCCTAATTGTACGAAGTTACAATGAGAAAATTGAGTAGACTGGAGAATCAGAAAAGGCAATAAGTATAAGGGAGAACACAATTTCCCAAAACTATGTTAAATAGAGGTAGAAGGGTACTAATTTGGCTCATGGGGACAATGTCAAAGGGTTAATAAAAAAAGAGGGATTGATTTGGAACAAGGATCAAGTATTGGGAAATCAAATGGGGTAGGAAGCTATGATTAATAAAGGGGAAAAGATAACCACAAATCAGCCTTAGGGAAAGAATATGAAATTGATCAAAGTCAAGCATAATATCAAGGCGAGGGCTTAATCAGGTTCAAAATTAAGAAAGAATAGTGAAACTTAGGGAGTGATGGTGAGGATAAGGTAGATGTGAAGAGGCAAGGGGTTTGGAAAATAACAAATTCTTTGTGGAGGTTGTTAAATAGTCTTGCCCGCCGCAATGAGAGTGAACTTATGGATAGCCTTTTTTTTTCTTTCATATAATAGCCTTTTTCCGGGGGGGGCAAAATAGTAGGGTTAAGGTAGAAAGGGTCAAAGGTGGGCTAATTGAGTATGACTGTAGCTCCAAGCAAAAAGTTAGTTTGGATAAATTGTTGATATATTTCAGTATCAATGCACCTCTCAAACAATGAAAAGGAATCTAGACAATTTTGAGGGTTCAAAAAGAAAGAGACATGATAAGCATGTTCCTTTAACTTTGGTAGTGGGCAAGTAAAAATCATTGGCATTCAAATAGGTGGTTGACAAACTACATCAAAGGATCTAGAGTTGGTAGAAATGTTTATTATCCTTTAAGGGAAAGTTTGTTTTGTAAGTAAATTCTTCAAGCATTGCCCAATTACATGATGAGTTACTTCCTATTGTTAAACTCATGTGTTAATGTTATTGTGTCACATCCGGTTTTCACTATAAACCCGAATTTGTGGGAGAATTAGGAGTGAATTAAGTAAAGTATTAAGTTGGCAGGCTCTACCAAAAAATTTATAAATTTAAGTGGTTGGGTTGTAAATAGTTGGATTTCAATTCTTGTTAGGTTAAAAAGGAATCATCTAGTTCCATGGTGGGAGACACAATGATTGCTGATGGATGGCTAATTAAGATTTGGAGATCGTGCAAGAGGAGATATATATTTAGGTGAGAAGGGGGTCTTCCTGCAAAAGGAATTCTTCTCAATTCTGTTTACATATTCTTCTCATCTGTATTGTTTTCTTCGGTTGTTTCGAAGAAGAGGAAAACTTAGGAGAGCTTTGCATGGAGCTGTAGTAGTGAGATTTAAAGTCTGAAAGTAGAGAAATGGAGGAACTGGTAAGCTTTCTTAACTTTTGTACTCGTGGATTAAAGAAAGAATGAGAGTAAGGATTCTTAATAAGTTTTTGAATAATGGATTTAGGATTTTAAGGCTTGAATACCTTTGATTTAATTGATAAATGGTTGTCATACTTAGCTGTCAAGATGAAGGAGGCTCTAGCATTTGGACAAGCTAAGCTGACAAGGGCAAAGGATGTAAGGTGAGTTTTTATACTCCATGTTTGGGTGCTTTGTTGTTGCTGTAGTGCTTGTATGATCTGTACTGAGTTCAATCTGACTTTATAGTTGTTTTCGAGTATGAATTGAGATTGTGTGGATATAATATGCATACATTGGTCTGCATAAATATGAAAATTCTAAGGGTGTCTGTTAAACAGGTATGGTAATTTCTTTGTGAAATATTGGCATACTCCATGATATAGCAGAATAATAGTATTGATTGAAATGATATGCGTGCTATGTATGCATATGAAATGTGGTGTAAAGAGGGTAGCAAATGGTGGGTTAGATGAAGATAGAAAATTTTGGCGTATTGGAGGAATGAGTGGACTGAAATGAGGATACAGGGGAGTTTGGACGATAACATAGAATGGTATCTACTGGCTCGCTAGAGCGACACCGTGACAAAGCTCTATCGACTCTATGGAGTGACACCGTGACGATGGTTATCGATTGGTCATTTGGGGTGATACCTCAGAAAAGGTTTACTAATTCTTTGGAATCATAGGTGCATGTTATCATAATGTGTAAGACCATAGCTGGACTATGGCAACATACGAAGTCCGCCAGGATATTAAACATAAGATCATAATGTGTAATACCATAGTTGGGCGATGAAAACATACAAAGTCCGTCAGGATAGTAACATGATATCATAATGTGTAAGACAATAGTTGGGCTATGGTAACATACGAAGTCTACCAGGATAGTAAAGAAGGGATCATAATGTGTAAGACCATAGTTGGGCTATGACAACATACAAAGTCTGCTAGGACAGTGAACTAAGAAACCTGCCAGGGCATGAAAGGAGAAGTCAATGTATGACTCGCGCGGCGAGTAGTATGACGAAATGGTCATAGTGCATATGAGAGCGAAGACAAATGCAATAATAAGAGGATCCGCCAAAATGCAACGGTGAGTAGTGTAACACCCTTAACCCGTAACCTTCGCCGGAATAGGGTTAAAAGGCGTTACCGGACATATCAAAACTTTTACGATCATTTGACAAATATAAAATACACCATCATCAAATCATAGCAAATCATATACATAGAGTCCTTAAAAGGTCTACGAGACCTTAATCACACATTGGAAAGGGGTCGGGACTAAACCGAGTACATACAAAATTTTTTGAAAATTTAACATTTTTCAAAGTTATAGAGGTCATACACCCGTGTGGGCAGGCCGTGTGCCTTACACGGCCTCCAGACACGCCTGTGTCACAGACCGTGTGGAAACAGGGCATACATACTGACTTGGCCAGACGGCCACCAGACACCCCCGTGTGTCTAGGCCATGTAACACACTAACTTGTTTTATTTAAGCAGTAGGGGTCATACGGTTGAGACACGCGCCCGTGTGCTCTGGCCGTGTGGCACGAAATTAGGCTTGGTTTAAGCCATATTTCTCACCCTCCTCATGCATACCTAAACCACATCATTTTGTACAATTTCAATACCATTAATAGGAAGCCAAAACATTTCTAAATACACAAGCTATAATCATCAATATAACCTATTTCATTTATACAATATTTTCCAACTCAAACATTAATCCATACCTAAAAAATGAACCAATTCATCAACTCCATCTTTATGTATTTCTTAAGCAAATACTCATCATCTATCAAATGATCATATGAATAACTTGAACCATTATTTAACGGCCATATACAATTGAATCATTTCAAACAAATCTCATAACAATTCTAAGCTATTTAGCCAATTATCAAGTTCATCAAAATATACTAAATTCCGCAACTACATTCATAATCAACCATCTCAATAGCCAAATACATTCTAACTATAATATCAAATACCATAGCCTATACATGCCATATAACCAAGTCATAAAAGGTATAAATACTGAAATCATTAACCAGATAATGTGATGCGATCTCCGCCGACTTCCAACCTGAGCAAATCTCCAAAAATCTGTAAACATAGGAAAAACACACAAAGTAAGCTTTGAAAGCTTAGTAAGCTTGTACCTTAATAAACTTAATATAACAAATGATTTCGTTACAATGCCATAAGCATACTATGCTATCACAAATGTCAAAACACGAATTATCTCAATTTTATAACATGATTTCATACCAAATCATCACCATTCAATAATATACTTACTTACTTACTAACTTTAGCTTTTACAAGTTTATTCAATTCGATTCTCATATAACATTCAAGTCTCACTTTCATATAACCAAAAGAGCACATTATGGGAAATAACATATTAAAATCACATATCTTTCTCATATGAATCACATATCATCACTTATACCCAAATTCACCTTTCATTCATATAGTATCTGACAATTTCACATATGCCACTTTATAAATCATATCTTATTTCACTTGTTCATGTTTCATTTGCACATATTCACAATTCATTTGCATACACATCACATAACATTCTTTGCACATATATACTTACCTTTCATTATCAAATATTGTATAAATTTCAACGTACTTGAATCGAAATGTCATTCATTAAATCACTTATTTCTCGGAACACCCGTTGAACCTTTCAGAATTAATAAAGATACTCAGATAGTCGAAAATCTCGTACAATGGCAATGTCCCAGACGTGGTCTTATGTGTAATCACATATCAATGCCATTGTCCCAGACAGGGTCTTACGTAAACACTAGTCGATGCCAACGTCCTAGACGTGATCTTACACAAAATCATATCACGAAATCCTATGTGACATATGTATCCTCTACCATTCCTAGGGTTCGTATGGGGTTTTTCAGACGTCGTCATGTTATCAAAACTTTCTTGTATTCATATATTTCACTTCTCGAACAATTCAATATCATAATAATATTATATATATATATATATAGAGAGAGAGAGAGAGAGAGCTTATTCAAAATACTTACATTTGCATTACCATTCGGCATTGAATTCAATCATATAAATAATATGCATTTATAACATAATTTTTGTAATGTCTATTAAAATACGAGCTTACCTCGTTCGCAGTAACGATAAATTAAGTCGACCAATCCGATATTTTGACTTTCCCTCGATCTAAATCCGAATTCCGCTTTTGCCAATCTAATTAATAACTTAATTTTCTTATTTAATCTCTAATTCACTCAATTTAACACAATTTACATATTTTGGCAAAATTACACTTTTGCCCCTAATGTTTTACATTTTTCACAATTTAATCCTTATCTCGTAAAATTGTAAATTCATGAAATTTAAGGACAACCCATACTAGCAGAATTTTGTATAGCTTCATAACAGCCCATATTTTCATTTTATTCAAACATTTAACCATAAAATTTTACAATTTCACAAATAAATCCCTAATTAACAATTTTGTCAAAAATCACATAATAAAATATGATAATCTAACATCAAACTCTCATAATCCATTATCAAGCAACAAAAAGCTTGAATATTCATCAATGGAATTTCACAAAATCATCAACCAATTCAAAAATTAAAGCATGGGCTAGCTAGAATACGAAGCAACAATCTCAAAAACGTAGAAATTATTAAAAACCGAACAAAAACAGGCTTACCAATAAGCTAGGAAGCTTGGCGGAATGCTTAAAGCTTTGTTAATGGCTTCCTTAGGTTAATTTCGGCTAAAAGATGGAGAAATAAAGATGATAATTGACTTTGTTTAATTTATTAATCTTTAATTATTAATTTACAATTTTAACCATAATTAAAACATTACAAATTCACATCATTTCAAGGTCATTTATGACCACTTACTCTAATCATGGGCGTATAACATATTAAGGACTTCCACTTCAATAAATCATGTCAATTTAGCACATTAAACATAGAGAATGCAACTTTTACAAATTATGCGATTAAGTCCTTTTATCAATTAAGCATACAAACGGTAAAATTAAATCACGAAAATTTCACAGATATCAATTCACACATTATAAACACAGAAAATAATATTTAAATATTTTTCTAACTTAGATTTGTGGTCCTGAAACCACTGTTTCAACTAGGGTCTAAACCGGGCTGTTACAAGTAGAGCTGATAGAAATGTCTTAACACAGGTATGTGTGATAGGAAGGAGAAATTCTTTTAACATAATGGCAAATATAGTACTCACTATTAAGATTCCGTCTGAGTTGATGGGGAGCCAACATTAGCTAAGCAAATATAGAAGGGATTATTGTAGTTGAAATCTCAATTGATGATCGATAAAAAAGTAGCCAAAAAAGTGGGTTGTTCATCAAATGGCTATATGGGAGAGAATGTTCGCCTGAAGTTGATTGATTGATAAAGTCCGCCAGGGATTTACAAAGAAAAAAATATGTTCATTAGGAATTTCTATTATGGGTTAGTCCACATATGGCTAAAGGAAGTAGCAGTCCACCAAGGACAACTTAAGAAAATGATAGTCTGTGGGGCAGACTATTTGATTTTGAGAGCATCATGGTAGATTATGCTGAAATGGGGAAGTCCTTTAGAACTATCTGGTAGATATGAGTTCGCCAAGAAAGAAGGGTGTTTATCCGCCACCCATGTTCCATACTTAAGGCTGCCAATAAGGGTCTCGAAAAACAGGTTCTCCTTTAAGGAATGAGGTAAACAATGTGAGAAACTAGTAATTATGATGAGTCATCTAAAAGTCCATCATTAGAGGTTATTATATGGGTATTCGCATATATGATCACTCTATGATGAGTCGAATTAAGAAGGGGAGTGTAGAAATTGAACTAAAGCCAAATGGGGTCAAGACCCATAAAAAGGGGTGTTTGGGATAGTATGTTAATGAGTATGTTAATAGACAAGACCACCAATGGTTAGTTTAGAACACGTAAAGGCATTAATGCCACCATGAAAAACCTGTGACATCTCCCAAGACTCTCAGGGAGTTTCAGCTCTATGCAATATTTATTATTTACTAGTCAAATTAAGAGTTTTCTACGAGTATTCTTGTATAGAACCCCATGAAGTTCTTCTAGAATTACTTTTGTACTACTCTAAATGCAGGATTGAAGAATGAGTTATGGACCATGGAGGGACAAAGCCAGATATCGACAAGTTTAATCGGATGGTGCCATAGCATTATCATGTATGTAAAGGGGCACCCTTAGATGTTACTCCTCGAGGTATAAATGAGATTAAATTCCACGAACCTTTAAGTTCCAAGTCGTTGTAATTATAAACATATCATCCCATTAGGGCAAAATAATTGTAAATATTTCAATAATTGTATAATAGAGAAATTAAATTCAAGTTCTAAATTATGTGAAATATCATCATGTAAGAAGTAAATATAAAGTTGCATGGATTAAATTGGGCATGGAAATTTTGGTGTGGTTTAAGTTGTAATTAAATCAAGTTAGGAATTCCATTAAGTAACCCGGTTTAATTGTGATATTTGGTATTAGACCCAACTATTAGGTAGGGTATAGGTGATCGCTGAAATCAGAGCTTTAAAAATTTATAAAAGAATGATCGAACCTGGAGACTAACTCTGACAACGATTAAAGGTAAGTGTACCTATCGAACAGTAGTATACCTTAGGCAAGACCGGATTTTCGAACCCAAAGGAACTAAAAGTATTAATACTAACTTTATTTTTAATATTTAGCCTTTAAAATTAAAATGAAGATTGTTCTAAACTAAATCGGCAAGAACTAAACTAAAGACAGAAAGACAAAAAGGATGAATTGGAAAATAACTTGAAAAAAACTCAATTGATCACGACGATACCCTCAGGAAGAATCCACCTAGATTTCACTTGTTATTTAACCCTTAATTACATGATCTTTTTACTTAGCTTGATCCGTAAGACTCCCTAACCTATATTAAACCCTCTCTCTAGGAGAATAACATCTAACCCTAGGTTAATTAGTGGAACTCTCGTTCGCTTATAATAACCCCCTAGGATAGTAGTAAATCGATCAATGGACTCCCATATTAGGTTTCACCCTAATCCAGCAAAATCTCGTAACCCTATCTCTAGGCGTTCGATCAACTCCGCTTAATTATGTTAGATCTTCTTTTAGGTAGGGTCTATTCCTCCTCTACCTAAGCACATTAGATTTGGATTAAGCAACATAATTAAGAACAACCTAAGTAATTCATCATATAACTTAAAAATCAAATAACAAGATTCGTCTAGGTTTCATCCCCTTCAGGTATCTGAGGGGTTTAGTTCATAATGAATAAAGAAAACATCGCAAGAGAAAAGATAAAACAAAACATAAGAAATTCCTAAAACCCCCTGAAGGAATTGAAGGAGAATTCCACCGTCTTGAGTATAACTCTGGCTTCTTGGGATGGATCAACTGGCTATCCTCGTGTTATTTCTTAACTTTGACCTTCTCGGCTTGGCTCCTTGGCCTAGCTTTGATGCCTTCTCAAAGGTGGCACTTAGGGGATATATATAGGCTCTTAGAATGCGATTCTTTCTCCCTAAGTATCCTTTTCCGACTGAAATTGTTCTTTCCAGCGACAGAGACACGGCCATGTCACACGCCTGTGTGACTCGGGGTCAGGCCATGTTAGGACTTCTAATTTGGGGCACGGTCATGTGAGTCGGAGTTGAGGCCGTGCTCTAGGTAGTCGTCAAGGCACGGCCGTGTAGACTTTGGGTCAGGCCGTGTTACTTTCGCACTAAGGCCCGTTTACTCTATTTTGGGACCAATTTATGTTCTTTTCATCCTCGGGTGCTAAGACATGAAAAGAAAGGATTAGAAGCACCTTTTTATAAAAATCAAGGAATAAATCATCGAAAAGCATATTAAATGAGGGTTAAAATATGTTACAATTATAGTTTATCAAATACCCCCACACTTAAGCTTTTGCTTGTCCTCAAGCAAAATTCTCAACTTACAATTAAAACGAACTTTCCATGATCTACAATTTTTTTCAATAATGTTTTATCATAATTCATAGGTAATTTATACATGGATAATTCAATTTAAAGAGTCCTAAAGAATTAAACGAGATAAGTCATGAGTTTGTACTTCGAAAACATAGGTGTCTCCCCTTATTTAAATAACTACCTTTTCAATTCAAGGCCGACAAGGATTGATGTCCTCACTAAGGATTCACTCAACTCACTCTAAAGTGTTTAAGGTTCAGGAAAAAATCACTCATAAGTCGTACCTGAAAAGTTAATCCCATAGGCTTGCCTGAAAATCAAATCTCCACCACTGTAATATGAGATGATAAACAGATCAAAAGGTCTTTGTTAGGGTTGTAGCGAGGCTAGGGTTAAAGGTGTGGTTACAGGCCGAAATTAGAAGGTTAGAATCGAGATTGAATTGATGAGTACCTACTTAAACATACTGAAATATCATCAACTGTAAAGTAATAAGCCTACTAATACGAGCTTCTCTTTTGAGAACAGATTTTGATTGTGCAAGCTCACTTTTCATACTACTAAAATTTGAATACTTTTTTTTTAAGAACAACCTAATTAATACAAGATTGATTTAACTACTATAATCATAAACTTAGGTAACTTGGTCAACTCAATCCTCGATTTAGGGGTAGTCAAAAGAAAGGGTGAATACAAAGAGGCTTTGGGTTAATATTAGTAGGTGAGTCAATAAAAAGGGTTTGTTAGGATCAATAGGGTTCACTAGGGGTTAATTGTGAAGGTAGGCTATTTAGTGGAGTTAATGGGTTAAAACCAAGGTGCCTTTATCATCTCTATATATCAAATCAAAAATGTGGTCTCAACATGCATAAACGAGGCAAGTTCTAGAATAACAGTTTATGGTAGACACACTCATAATCAAGGAAATAAGCACGAAAAAGAATGTATGCTTTTATAAGGTTCAAAATCTCACAAAAAATTATGGGTGTTTTGACATTATCCTTGTAAATTTCAAATTTCAAGGTAGTATTTAAATTTAGGTCAACAACCTAGCACAATTTTAATTCGTGAAAAAGGGACTTATCATGCTTAATTCTCTAGTATTCTTTTAAATTTAATCATCAATGTACAATTGACTATGACTTATTTTAAAACATGTCAATAAAAATCACAAATCATCAGAAATTTCATCCTAATTAGTAAAATGAAAACTTTGCATGAAAACAAGACTAAATCAGGGATTTGAGAATAATGAAAAAAGTTTGGCACTTTTATTCCACTTTTATCCTCAGGGATTTGAGAATAATACAAAAAGTTAGGTATATTCCCCCCCACACTTAAGATGTACATTGTCCTCAATGTCAAAGATAAATTTAGTGATCATTCAAAAGATAAGAGGGAAAGTGTTACTTCCTGGATTTACTGATGAGATCCTTGGAGGATGTGGAAAGTGTGTGGCATCAGGTGACTTTTTGTATTTCTCCTGGTTGTGTGTTTGTGTATGTGAAGTGTGTATTTTATTCTACAAAATCACTAGTTATTGATGATGTAATAGACATGTGGTTAGGACTGCTTGAAATAGGTAGATAGCCAATAGTGAAAGTTTACAATAAGAAAAGTTCGAATTAAAAACAACACAAAAGAAAAACTTAAAATAAAGAAAATATATAATGTAAGATAAGAAATTAAAAGGACTCAGAGGTCCTCATCATTGGTTGGGTCCGGTGGTGGTGCTGATGATAAAATGTGGAGATGCTGGCATATTTGTTAAAGCGTCACCTCTAACCCGTCAAAGCGCCGAGTGTTTTCAGTGAAATGCAGCTCAAATTGATCGAGTCGTGCAGAGATGTCTTCTAATGATGTTGCTGCTCGGTGTGGATGCTGGCTCGGATGTGGTGCCTCCTCTGATAGTGGTGGGACATCGTCAGGAATGTCCTCATCCTCCCCCTCGTTTGTGGGTGTCTTTAGAATGTACTGAGGGGGGTTGGTCCCTCGGCAGTGTTTAATCATCCTCATATGTAGCATCGTCTGGATGCCTTGAGGTACAATGTTGCCCATCAGTGTGAGGGAGGTGATCTGATCGTCGGTGTTGAGGAGGTTGACGTGTCGAGCAGCCTCGTAATGTATGGCCCTATAGGCAAAATCCCCTTCCTGTGCGGTTCTGTCTGATATTGAATCGCGCATGCAATAAAATATGCCAAGTCAAAAACATGTCCTTCAGACATGCATGATAGGAAGTAGACGTCGTGCTTGTTTACGACGCCGGTGCTCTCTCTGCGCCCTGTGTTGGTGTGCGCGAGAATGGCGTGCATATACCTTAGGGCTGGGGGAAGTGTCGTCGCCTTAGAGCGGTTGGGGTCGTATTAGCTTGTAGTGGGGCGTAGACTTTACCAACATTCGAGTGGAGTGCAGTGGAGCTCTCGGTTTAATTTGGCAAGTGGGTTTTCTTTTATGAATTCCGGCGTGTAAAGTCCGAGAGCCGCGCCGAATTGTGGTACACTTAATCGACGCACTAAGCCCCCTAAACGGAATTGGATAGCACACGGGTTGTCGAACTGAGTCGTCACCGTTTGCAATGTGAAGGTGGTGTAAAATTCCAATGTGAGCTCCAAATATGTGGGCTCATCGATTGAGAAGAAGTTCCCCCACGGGTCGATTGAGAGTAATGCTTGAATATCTGTTGTGAGCCCAACTTGCTGCACTGTGTTCCAGTCAATTCGCCTGCCGGTGCCTAGGGGTCTACCCTAGATTGCTTTGTACCATTCGTCCTGAGTTGCTTGAGGGAATCTAAGGAATGGGTGTCGAAGCTCGGTAGAGGCACTTGCGGAGGATGATCCGGGCCCCTTTCTTTTCTTGCTTGGGGCTGCTCGTTTGATTCGGGATGTTGGCATGGTACCTGAAATTTGTAATCAAATATAAAGCAGTTTCAAGCTTCCACAATAGCACAGCCGTCATATTCCACATTAAGGCATGAAAAATTTGAGAATTTGTGAGCATGTTAAATTGCAAGCGAAAAATTTTCTCGAACAATAGTGGGCAGAGCAATGTATCAATTTTAAAATTCAAGGATAAAATGAGTATAAAATCTAACAACCAATGAATATTATGGGCACTTAAAACAAATTTCCTAACAATCATACATTTGAGACTAAATCTAAACAAAATCTGTAAATAAACAAGAATGCAATAAAGTTTATCAAATATTTAATCAAGAAAGGGAACCAGGGATGGCGTGAAATGGTCAACACGGGCGGGGCACGGCGGCGGTGGCGATTATGCTGCACGAACACGGCAGTGGCGTGGGCGCGGTGCTTGGTAGCACGGCTGTGGTGCGGGCGTATGGCTGGTTTTGGGTGGTTTTTGGAGAAAAACGGCGAGGGGAGGCAGTTTTGGGTGGAGAGATTTGGTTGTGTGGCCGGATTTTGGGAGAAGGGAGGCTTAAAACTGATTTTAGTGTTAGGTTTGGGAGGGGATGACGGTTAAGTTTTATATATAGGGGAGGGGGCACGGTTCGACGCCACGCCCTGTCAATTTGAAATCGCCCGTGTTTTTCGTGATTTTCAGGTTTGGGCGAGTTCAGGTTTCTTAGCATGGCCGTGTGTCCATTGGGCACGCTCGTGCTCGATAAATTAGTGTGTTGGCACGGTTAGGACGCACGGGCGTGTGTAGCCCATGTGTGGCAAGTCAGTATCTTCGCACGGCCATTTGGCACGGTCATGTTTTGCCTGTGGTGTGCAAGTCAGTAGCTTCGCACGGTTGTGGCACACGGGCGTGTGATTCCCGTGCTCCATAAGTCAGTGTCCTTGCACGCTTAGATGACACGGGCATGGTCTGGTATTGCAGCCCGTGTTAATCGATAGAGATTTTTCCCTGTTTGGGCACGACTCTTGGCACGCCCATGGGTGGTCCCCTGTCTTTCACACGGCCATGGACACGCCCATGTTCAAGGCCGTGTTAAAAAAATGCACTTCTTTTGACTATTTTAGTGTGGTGTAAGAAAATGAAAATAAAATGTTAGTGGGTTAGTGCTCGGGGTGTCTCCCGAGAAGCGCTTGTTTATAGTCTTAAGCTAGACTTTCCCTATTTTCGGTTCTAAAAGAAGGTTCATGGAGTATAAGCTCCTCTCTCATATCTCCAAAATCTGCACCATTATAAATTTTAAGTCGGTGACCATTTACCTTGAATGTGCCTTTGGTGGGATGAGTTACCTCGATGGTGCCATATGGGAAAATTGTTTTGATCATAAATGGGCCTGACCATCTTGATTTCAGCTTTCCTAGGAATAGTTTAAGCCTTGAGTTGTATAGTAGGACTAGGTCTCCTACTTCGAATTGTTTTGAATTATTGAGACGAGCATCGTGGCGTCGCTTTGTTGCTTCATTGTATAGTTTTGAGTTCTCATAGACTTTCGTTCTCTATTCATCCAGCTCGTTCATCTGCATCATTCTTCTCTTTCCTGCAATTTTGAGGTCAGAATTCAAAAATTTTATTGCCCAAAAAGCTTTGTTTTCTAATTCGAATGGTAGATGACAGCTTTTCCCGTATACAAGTTTGTAAGGGGATGTCCCTAGAGGTGTTTTGAAAGCTGTACTATAGGCCCATAAAGCATCATCTACTTTAACAGCCCAATGTTTTCTATTTGATTCAACCGTTTTTTCTAGAATGCGTTTAAGTTCTCGGTTTGCTACCTCAACTTGCCCATTGGTTTGAGGATGATATGGGGTGGCTGTCCTGTGGTATACTCCATATTTTTAGGACCTTTTCAAATTGAGTATTACAAAAATGAGTACCCCTATCACTAATGATGGCTCTTGGTGTGCCAAATCGGGAAAACAGCTTCTTGAGAAACTTGACTACTACCCTAGCATCATTGGTAGGTAAAGCTTCCGCTTCTACCCATTTTGACATGTAATCAACTGCTACTAGAATGTACTTGTTTCCAAACGAACTAGGGAATGGTCCCATGAAATTAATACCCCATACATCAAATATTTTACATGATAACATATATGTTTGAGGCATTTCATCCCGTTTAGAAATATTACCTATTCTTTGACATCTATCACATGAGGCAACATACCTGTTGGCATCTTTAAATAGAGCGGGCCAATAAAAACTTGATTCGAGAATTTTGTGTGCTGTCTTAATCCCACTGTAGTGTCCTCCTGACGGTCTAGAATGGCAATGCTCCAAGATTTTGCTTCCTTCTGTCTTTCTAACACATCTTTGAATTACCTGATCTGTACATATGCGGAAAAGAAAGGGATCTTCCCAAAAATAATTTTACACATCAGCAAAGAATCACTTCTTTTGGTGATGTGTTATCTTGGCAAGACATTAGCTGCTAAATAATTCGCAATATTTGCGAACCATGGCACCTCAGAATGTGTTATAGAGAAGAGTTGTTCTTCGGGAAATGAATCATTTATTTCACTTTCGTCGAGCTCTTTGGTGTGTGGATTTTCAAGTCTACAAAGGTGATCTGCTGCAAGATTCTCGGCTCCCTTCTTATCTTGTATTTCCAAGTCGAATTCCCGTAAAAGTAAAATCCATCGTATGAGTCTGGGTTTTGCATCAGGTTTGTTTAAAAGATAACGAAGAGCCAATTGGTCAGTGTAAATGACAACTTTAGACAATATTAAATATTGTTTAAACTTATCAAAAGCAAAAACTATAGCTAGCAATTCTTTTTCTGTGGTGGTGTAGTTTTCTTGTGCAGGTGTTAATGTTCTGCTAGCGTAGTAAATTGGCTGAAAATGCTTGTCTCTTCGTTGTCCCAAAACTGCACCTACTGCAAAATCACTTGCATCACACATTAGTTCAAAGAGTAAGTTCCAATCAAGTGCAATTATAATCGGTGCATTTATTAATTTATCCTTAAGGATATTAAATGCATCTAAACATTCCTGATTGAAATTAAAAGGGACATCTTTTTCTAGTAATTTTGTCAAAGGCTTAGCTATTTTAGAAAAATCCTTAATAAATCTTCTATAGAACCCTGCATGTCCTAAAAAACTTCTAATAACCTTAACAGAGCTAGGGGGAGGTAGTTTTTCTATGGTTTCAACCTTTGCTTTATCTACCTCAATCCCCTTACTAGAAATCTTATGACCCAACACAATTCCTTCTGTAACCATAAAGTGACATTTTTCCCAGTTCAAAACAAGGTTTGTTTCCTCACATATCATTAGAACTTGTTTTAAATTTTTAAGGCAAAGATGGAAAGAATTACCGAATACTGAGAAATCATCCATAAATACCTCCATGATGTCTTCCACAAGTTCGTCAAAGATTGCCAACATGCAACGCTGAAAAGTAGCAGGAGTATTACATAATCCAAAAGGCATTCTACGATAAGCGAACATACCATATGGGCATGTAAATGTCGTTTTCTCTTGATCTTCAGGAGCTATGGGAATTTGGAAGTAGCCGGAGAGTCCGTCCAAGAAGCAGTAGTACATGTGCCCGGATAATCTTTCCAACATTTGATCTATGAAGGGCAGAGGGAAATGATCTTTTCTGGTGGCATCATTCAGCTTTCTATAGTCTATACAGACTCTCCAACCTGTAACTGTTCTTGTGGGAATTAACTCATTCTTTTCATTGGGCACTACCATTATTCCTCCTTTCTTTGGAACTACCTGCACAGGACTCACCCAAGTGCTATCAGAAATAGGATAAATTATTCCTGCATCTAGAAGTTCAATTACCTCAGTTTTGACCACTTCTTTCATGTTGGGGTTTAACCGTCTCTGGGATTGCACACATGGCTTGTATTCTTCTTCCATTAAAATTTTGTGGGTGCAGAACGCAGGGCTTATTCCCTTGATGTCAGAAATTTTCCAAGCTATGGCTTTCTTGTGTTCTCTTAGCACTGTTATCAGCTTCTCTTTTTCCTTGGGTTCTAATTCTGAAGAGATACTTACCGGTAGCGTAAAATTGTCCCCGAGGAATGTGTATTCTAAGTGTTTTGGCAACTGTTTTAATTCCAATTTGGGTGGCACTTCGATGGAGGGTTTCTATTTTATTTTGTCATCATTTTCAATGCTTTCTTCTTTCATTTGTCTGGATGACGATATATTTAGATTCAACTCATCGTCTTCATCTTCTTCCCCCTCTCCTTGAGTTAGGCACAGTTCCATCGTGTCGTCATGTATGATTTCCTGTAATGAGTTTTGAATAATATGGTCAGTAGTATCAATAAAATAACAAGAATCATCTTGTTCTTTAGAATATCGCATGGCATCATAAATTTGAAAAATGATTTCTTCATCACCTATCCTTAGAGCGAGTTTACCATCACCTACATCAATAAGAGCTCTAGTAGTGGCTAAAAAAGGACGCCCTAGGATTAAAGGAACAATAATGTCTTCATCCATGTCTAACACAACAAAATCAACAGGGAAAATAAATTTATCAATTTTTACCAAGACATCTTCGATAACTCCTCTAGGATATTTAATGGATCCATCTACTAGCTGAATACTCATCCTAGTGGGTGTTGGTTCCCCAAGATCTAATTGTTTAAACATTTTGTAAGGCATTAAATTTATACTGGCATCTAAATCAGCTAGTGCTTTCTTAATGTTCAAGCTACCAATTAAACAAGGGATAGTAAAACTTCCTGGGTCTTTTAATTTGGTTGGTAGCTTATTTTGGAGGATGGCTGAGCACTCTTCATTAAGTTCCATCGTTGACACTTCTTCAAGTTTTCGTTTATTCATCAGGAGTTCCTTTAAGAATTTTGCGTACTTCGGCATCTGTGAAATGGCTTCAACAAAGGGTAAGTTAATATGTATTTGTTTAAAAAGTTCAAGAAACTTACCGTATTGGGCATCAATTCATTCCTTTTTTAACTTTGCTAGATATGGGATTGGTGGTTTGTTCTTATTGCATACCAGAGTTACATCCTCAATCTCCTTATCGCTTGCCTTGTTATCTTTGTTTGGGGTTTGTTTCTTTGGGTCGCCTAATTCCTTTCCACTTCTTAGTCTGACTGCTTTTACCTGTTCTGTCCCTTTAGGAAAAATTTCTACTCGTATTGCACAGATCATCTTAGTAAGTAATCCAACCGTCTTAGTGAGTTCCTCACATGACTCAGTAAGTTTTTTAATTGACGCTTGTTGATCTTTAAGTGTTCTCTCGATGTCTTGTAGGCATTTTTCTGTGTTTGCTGATTTTGTTAGCATCTCCTCATGGGTTGCTTTCTTCTCTTGTGGATAGGGCTGATTTTGGAAATTTTGAGGAGGTTGTTGCCTTTGATTTCCTTGATTTCCTTGACCTCCCCATGAAAAATTTGGGTGGTTCCTCCAACTTGGATTGTAATTGTTACTATAAGGATTATTATTGGATCGAAAATTATTACCTATATAGTTCATTTGTTCGCTCTCTGCTTCCGGTTGGTAGGGTGGGTACTCAGGATTCGCCACAGTTCCACTTGTGTCGCACTGCATGACTGGGTGTGCCTGCGAAGAACATAAACTATCAAGCTTTTTATTCATCATCTCTAGCTGCGTGGATAGCATGGTCACTGCATCAACGTTAAAAACTCCTGCTGATTTTGTTGGTTTGGTTCTTGAAGCCTACCATTGATAATTATTCAGTGACATCTCCTCAATGAACTCGTATGCTGCTTCTGGAGTTTTGTTGTTCAGAGTTCCACCGGCGGCTGAGTCAATTAATTGCCTCGTTGAGGGGTTTACACCGTTATAGAAGGTTTGAACTTGTAGCCACAAGGGTAAGCCATGGTGTGGGCACCTCCTCAAGAGATCCTTAAATCTCTCCCATGCATTGTACAGCGTCTCTAAATCCATCTGCACAAAAGAAGAGATATCATTCCGTAATTTGGCTGTTTTGGCCGGTGGAAAATATTTCATTAAAAACTTTTCGGTCATTTGATCCCATGAAGTGATTGACCCTCGTTGTATGGCATCATCAGAAACGCCATTTATTTTGAAGGTATCACAGAATTCTAAAAAATTAGCTATATGCGTGTTTGGATCTTCGTCTTGCAAACCATCAAATTGAACAAACTGTTGAATCATTTCTATTGTGTTAGGCTTTAATTCAAAATTGTTAGCAGATATAGCAGGCCTAACGATACTTGATTCCGCTCCTGTCAAATGCGGTTTCGCATAATCAAACATTGTGCGTGGAGCATTATTGTCCCCCAAATCACGTGGTGGTGGGTTATTTTCGTCCATCCCTTCAGTAGGATTGGATCTTTCTTCTTCTTCTCTTTCTACGAATTTAAGGCTCGTCTGGTTTCTCGACGATTCCTACGAGCGGTCGCTTCAATATCACTGTCGTATACTAAAGGTCCTCTCGGGTTCCTTCTAGTCATAAACTAGGGATACCTGCTGGAAAAAGAAAGAAAGAAATTTTTAGCAAAATAAAATAAAAATAAAAATAGAAAGAATAAATTGAAAAATAAAAATTATAGCTAAAGTAATAAAAATAGAGTTTTCTTAATATTTTAGTTCCCCGACAACGGCGCCAAAAACTTGATCGCTGAAATCAGAGCTTTAAAAATTTATAAAAGAATGATCGAACCTGGAGACTAACTCTGACAATGATTAAAGGCAAGTGTACCTATCGAAAGTAGTATAGCTTAGGCAAGACCGGATTATCGAACCCAAAGGAACTAAAAGTATTAATACTAACTTTCTTTTTAATATTTAGCCTTTAAAATTAAAATGAAGATTGTTCTAAACTAAATCGACAAGAACTAAACTAAAGACACAAAGACAAAAAGGATGAATTGGAAAATAACTTGAAGAAAGCTCAATTGATCACGACGATACCCTCAGGAAGAATCCACCTAGACTTCACTTGTTATTTAACCCTTAATTATATGATCTCTTTACTTAGCTTGATCCGAAAGACTCCCTAACCTATATTAAACCCTCTCTCGAGGCGAATAACATCTAACCCTAGGTTAATTAGTGGAACTCTCGTTCGCTTATAATAACTCCCTAGGATAGTAGTAAATCGATCAATGGACTCGCATATTAGGTTTCACCCTAATCCGGCAAAATCTAGTAACCCTATCTCTAGGCGTTCGATCAACTCCACTTAATTATGTTAGATCTTCTCTTAGGTAGGGTCTATTCCTCCTCCACCTAAGCACATTAGATTTGGATTAAGCAGCATAACTAAGAACAACCTAAGTAATTCATCATATAACTTAAAAATCAAATAACAAGATTCGTCTAGGTTTCATCCCCTTCAGGTATCTGAGGGGTTTAGTTCATAATGAATAAAGAAAACATCGCAAGAGAAAAGATAAAACAAAACATAAGAAATTCCTAAAACCCCTTGAAGGAATTGAAGGAGAATTCCGCCGTCTTGAGTATAACTCCAGCTTCTTGGGATGGATCAACTGGCTATCCTCGTGTTATTTCCTAACTCTGACCTTCTCGACTTGGCTCCTTGGCCTAGCTTTGATGCCTTCTCAAAGGTGGCACTTAGGAGATATCTATAGGCTCTTGGAATTCGATTCTTTCTCCCTAAGTATCTTTTTCCGACTGAAATTGTTCTTTCCAGCGACAGAGACACGACCATGTCACACGCCTGTGTGACTCGGGGTCAGCCGTGTTAGGACTTCTAATTTGGGGTATAGCCGTGTGAGTCAGAGTTGAGGCCGTGCTCTAGGTAATCGTTGAGGCACAGCCGTGTGGACTTTGGGTCAGGCCGTGTCACTTTCGCACTAAGGCCCGTTTACTCTATTTTGGGCCCAATTTGTGTACTTTTCATCCTCGGGTGCTTTCCTGGGTCTAAGATATGAAAAGAAAGGATTACAAACACCTTTTTATAAAAATCAAGGAATAAATCATCGAAAAGCATATTAAATGTGGGTTAAAATATGTTAAAATTACGGTTTATCAATAGGGTGTTAAAATTTAGTGGTATCAACGTTTTGGTTTAGCCAATCCTTTAGACATAGAAAGTTAAGGAATAGTCCCTATATACATGTTACATTAGATTTGGCTTATTCCCTTATGTTAGTATAAGTTTTATGTGTGTTATGAAAATTTGATGCAGTTGTGCGGAACGTTATAAGTCAGTACCAAGCATATCAAAAATAGCAGAAGGGAATATGAATAAGGTAAATACGAAAGACTGGTGTAGAAAGAAAGAAAAATCTTAGTAAAAAAAGAGATGTAAAATAGTATAGATGTACAATAGAATAAATTTCAAGGCTCCCCTTGGGCGAGAGAGGTGGCGAAATCATTGAGGTTTTCATCCTTTGAGGCAGTACCATTTGAAGAATTGGAGTTGGACCTATTTGAATCCTAGTCATAAAAGAGCTCACCGAATTCTCTCCATTTTGTTTGGAATTTCTTCCATACAACCCCTTTTGGATTTAGGATGTCGAAACTAAGGTTGACCTTGGCGAGATGTCGCATGCATTTGAAGTTCAAGCGGCGTAGATTGAAGGGACCCATAACGACTTAAGCATGCAACATTATGTTGGACCTTAAGATGGGCAGATGTGCCTTAATACCCTTATTGGTATTCACCACAAATTTCTCCAGAGCCTCGTGGTTTTCCCTTTGTATTTGCTCTTTATCGGCGAGGTGCTGTTTCTCAAGGGCCTCTAGTGGGCGAACCTTTTCTTTTAACTCTTTTGCCCAAGCTGTTGAGGTTTGCTACTTAGCTTCCCATGCCAAGACAGACTGGGTGAGTTCGTGATTCTAGAGGACAAGGGCTTCATAGGATTAACGAAGTTGAGTGAGCAATTGTTCACCAAAAAAGATGATCATATCAATATTTGACCAGTTGGCCTCAACCTCCTTGCATGTAACGCCCCCAAAATCCTGAAACCCTAATTTCTGTGCATTAAAGTTTGAATGTATGTGTGTAGCACTTAGAATATTAATTTTAAGGTATTATAGGGATTATTTGAAGCCTTAGTGATAGGGAAGACCATAAGGAAAAATTTATTTCTCTTGCTTTAGTGGACCCTAGTCTCAGGCTTTAGGCCTCTTAAGTAGGTTAAAAGGAAAATAGGACACAAGTGGCCTGTGGCCCAGTGGCAAGATGGCATCACTTGGGGGCTACAAGGTGGCGTGAAGAGGTCCAAGGTTCGAGTAGTGGTAAGGTCTTTTGGGATTGTTTATTTTGCATAGTGGACGGCCAGGGTTGTGGGGAATTAGAACTCTTTCGTTGGAGTGTTTGACTTGGTCTTGTGAGCTGATATAGGAGGAAAATTCAGATGAGATGGAGGGATTATCAGAGAGAAAAGTTAGGAGATGAGGAGTGTGGAATAAATGGGGCTGGATGGGACTCTAGGGAAGGGAGTTTCGGTTGTTGGCTATAAGAGGAGGGTGCCGAATCCCTTTGTGAGGTTCTTGGAATTATGTTTTTCTCCCCCTTAGCCGAATCCTTCCAATTGCCCAAAAAAACCCCCATCATTACTTTGCCAAATTTTGGTTTCCTCTCTAGCCGAATTCCCCATGCCTTCTCTTCTTAAATTCCTTCTCTTGTCCACCTTTAGTTCTAGTCGATCACTTCTCCTCTTCTTCTCCCTAGTGGTGCTGAATTGTCTCTGTCACCATACTAATCTCAAAAGCTAAATTTAAGCCGCAGGAACAAAGGAGGATTTCGATAAGTATTTAGTTGATCTTTTTAGTGAGTTTTGATAAAAGCCAAAGGGCTATCTAACCCCTTCTTGTCGTTAACTTTGTATTAACAAGGGTAAGATTCAACAATCACAAGCGTGGTAGGTAAGGATCATTAGCAAAAGGTAAGTGCACTCGTCCCGGTGGTGGTTTAGTAAATGGCCGAATGTATTATGGCTCATAGGGGTGACTTATGTGGAATATGGGTCACTTGATTTTGATGATATATGTTTGGGTGCAAATCTAGAGGATAATCGCAAATAGTAGCTAAGGAAAGGCTACTAGGACGTGTGGCACACGGTAAGGTTACGGTGAGGTTTCAGTTTCTGATAAAGTGTACATTAAGTTATGATTAATCGTTAGGTGTTGTCGATTGTAGGTTCGTGATTAAGGGGTTTGCAGCACGCGTGGTTACCAGGTGTGTACAAACACTATGCACACATGAATCCAATAATGCCGAAAAGCCGAAAGTGGCTAAATGGGCCCGGTGGGCCCTGAGGCTAAGTTTGATGAAATGGATTAATTTGATTGTATGAATTGAGTTAGGCATGCATGTACATGATTTGGATTTTTTTTGGACCTAATGGGTCATATGACTGAGATTTGGGCCTAGTGGGCCATAAGAATGTGATGTGGCCATTATGGGTTATATGAACGTGAAATGGGTTGATGGGCTTTATGGGGACGTAGACTAGTATGCTAGGGTTTTATGGACTTTAGGCTTAGTACTAAACAACTCTTAAACCGCATAAGACTTCCTAATAATTAAACATGTCTGTGGAGAAGTCACTAGGTTAAAGTGTGGTAACAAGCACGTGCATGTCTAGGATTGGGTCTAGGGAGAGCTTGGTACTTAAGCGGCCATAGTGGCCCACCTCCTCTTCTCTGAATCCTACCTGGTGCATAGTGTCTGTTCACTTTAGCCGCAAGGACTTGTTAATGGGCCAAAGTTCATAACTAAAACCCGAGAGGGACCAAATACCCCTAGATTTGTAAAATTACTAAAATACCCCTAGATTGAAAATAACCAAAATACCCTTAGTTTGAAAATTACCAAAACATCCTTAGGTTTGCAAAACCACTAAAATAGACTTGAATTGTGAAATTACCAGAATACCCTTGGTTTGCGGAATTACCAAAATATCCCTAATTTACAAAATTACCTAAATCCCCCTATTTGCAAATTACCTAAATACCCCTGCTTACAAATTACCTAAATATCCCTGTAGAGTAGATTTACGGAAATACCCTTGGGTTGTGAAATGACGAAAATACCCCCTAAATGATGAATATGAGTTTTGTGGAGGTTACTCATGTGCATGTTGCATTCATACGATATTCTGTTTAGGATGCATATGGGTGGGAATTAGGGTACGAAGGAAGATTTGAGGATCGCATAGTCGCTTGACGACCATGGATCCACCGGTGGCTTTAAGCCTATTATATGATTAGCAGCTTTGCTGCAACGTTGAGTAGTGCCGCTGTGAGTGCTACCTTTGGTGTGTAGAGGATGGGTGGGTTGATTTAGAAATCCCACAGGTGTGTAAGGTTGGAAGGGAAGTGGTGTGTGTAGCGGATGGATTTTTTGGGGAGGGTTTTGCATTACCTTGTTTTGCATATGATATGATATGATATGATGTGATGTGATATGAGGTCATTGTGGGCGAAGGCCCAAGACCACCGATTTGGATAAGGCTTGGCCCCAATGTGAATATTTGTATGTTGATTTGATTGCCAAGGGGTGTACACACTGAGTTTCGAAACTCACACCCTTTATTTAATGTTTCAGGTGATCCTCAATAGACGACTCGACGTGGGAGGGGACTCGGAGATGGCCACACTACGAGAAGTTTAAATTTTGTTTTTTCTGGTTTTTGTTTAAAAAAACGCATGGTTTTTAATTGCTTATTTTAGTTGGATGTAATAAGGCCTTGTACTCCGATTTGACTTCATATTTTGGGTTGTTGTTTTCAACTGTTTACTTAAATATTAAGCCTAAGTAAATTTCGTATGTTTTAAACTTGGTTTCTGAAGTACTTAAAACTATAAAAATGGGTTTTTATTATTACTTAACAAGACTCAAGGATGAAAAGGCTTTTGGGCCTTAAATTGTTAATTTGCAAAATCATTCTGAATTGTGCCTTTAATGTGACATTCTGGATTCGGGTCCAGCTTCTAGGCTGGGTTTGGGGTGTTACATTGCAGGTCTGTTGGTGAGCCTAACTCATAAGTTCCCACTCCACAGCTCATAAGGAAAGAACCCGCCAACTCAACAAGAGTGGGTTTACCAATACCCTCGAATGAAGAAGAAGGCTAGGCAATCTCTTTTAGCTCTAAGGGCAAGTCCTTGTCTTGTTTTTGCTGAATCATGAATGGGGAAAAGAGATATTGCCTCAGACCGATGTGTTTTCTCTATGAAAATAAGGTTTGTACCTTTTAAAATTTTTTCCAATACTAAAACTTGGTTGTGTTATCTAAAGTAATAAACACTTAACCAAAGTTGTACCTTTTTGGTTCGTCTAGGATGAATTCTCTGACTGATTAGTCTTTACCGCTATCCTTAAGCTCACTTTTGTCGAGTGTGGGCTCACTTCGAATTAGAAAATTTTCCAAAAAATTATCAGTGGGATAATTTCACAATTTCTCTAAACTTTTAGGCCAAGTTGTAAATAAGAAAAGTATCTCTAGAAATCTTCTGAAACAATTTCTTTAGAGAATTTTCTTTCTACAACTTTCAGTTTAGTTCAAGTGTGTAAAAAATAATGACTCATGGCTCTCTTTATATAGGAAGAGTTTAGAGAGTTCAACTATAATTAAACTTAATCGCTTTAGTATTAAATTAATATAATACTTATCAAGATAAATATTATATTAAATTTAATATTAAATCTATTAAAATATTATTTTTGGAATAATTAATCTGAAATCAAATTATCCGGTAGAGTCCCAGTAGAAGTGTGTTTCCTCCACGGCTTAACTGCCGAAGGACCACCCATGGGCCACTGAAATGTCGCCGTCACCGCTGCTGGCATCGTCGTGTCTGGTGGTGCCATCGTAGGTGCGACACCCTCATGGCGCCCCGAGCCAGTTCTGTTGTTGCTGGTTCGGTCCAAGCCAGTGACGACACGACTAGTCCAATCCTATCACTGATTGGACCATCAACCTGGTTCAACCAGTTTTTGGGTTCTCAGGCTCAATTTTCGACCTTAGGTTCAATTACCTATTGGAAAAGTTGTCTCACTTGAAATTTAATTTCCAAAAATATCATATTAATTTTTTTAATTTGATTAATTCATTTTACTTGATCAAAATTAATTTTCCCGAAAATCACTTAGATTTTCCAAATTATTTGTTCAAGAAAATTTTTTAATCAAATTCTCTAGTAGAACAATTCTCACCACCATATAATTCAAATCCACATCAAATAAATCGACTTGATTAAATTATTTCCAAAGTAGTAAAATTTTCTTCTGATACAAATGCAGTCCAACCGAGCTTTTGTTAAGCTAGCGGAGGGACCAATCAGATATATACAATTAGACTCAAGTAGTTCCAATTATGTCCAGAAGCATCGTTCTGATAATTCACAATTTATTTAATCATGGTGTCAGCCCATAAGAAGTACCATGATTGAAAACTCCTTATTATGTATTCTTTACGAAAGTAATTCATCCAACTGTTTTGTCCAATGACCTCGCCATATGTGTGTTACCCTCATATGATATCATTGATTTCTTAGAGTTAAATTTGTTCACTCAATACAATCCTGTTTTATCTCATTGTCACCATCGTGTATTTTTAATGATTAATATGATCACCGTCAACAAATGACTGTGATAAATTGTTCGTTCGAAGACAAGTAACCTGTGGCCACGTTCCATATTTATCAATGCACACAATGCCAATGAGAGCATATTATTAACTCTTTAATCGAGATATGAATTCCATTGTTGCTAGTAAAGCCATGTTATACAAAACTCATGTACCGAAGCACATGAATTTCATATGCATGGTCAATGATTAACTTTGGATTTAGATAAATCACACCATGAACGTAAATAAGTGAATTAATTCACAAATGGATTCACAATTAATTCATCTTAGGTCCAGTCAAATGTATCATTCTTCAAATGAATACACCTATGTCTCTACCCGTGGAGTCAACTGCTTCGATAACCAAAACTAGTCATCTCCCTAATTGGAATTGTAAACGACATAATAATCCTTTTAAGTATTTGAGTCAAATGATCATTTTGATTCTTTTACGAAATTATGGACTCGTTAGATTATGTATTGAAGGAAGTTTTCTTTCTCGCAATGTAAACGTTTGTACAATGCCATGTATCATTAGTTTGAACTTAGATAATTAATGAGCTAATATTTGTTTGTCACAATTTCGCTATGCATGCAAAACATGAAAGTCAAAAACACAATAGACATAATAATGAAATATGAAATTAACTTTATTTATTTATTCATCGTTCAAATACATAAAAAATAATTACATGTTTACTACAATATGGGCACATTTCCCAACAATCTTCCACTTGCCCTAGTGAAGTAAATATGTCATGTTTTACTTTCACATATCCTCAACGTGTTTGCTAAAACTCCTAGTTACAAGAGTCTTAGTAAACTGATCCATAAGGTTATCTTTAGAACCTACTTTCACCACATTTACAATTCCTTTGGCTACTGCCTCTCGTATCAAGTGATACTTTCGATCGATGTGTTTTGTACTCTTGTGACTTCTCATTTCCTTGGTATTAGCTATTACAGCACTGTTATCACAATACAATGTTATAGTTTTTTTCATACCAAGAATGACTTCAAATTAATTAGGAACTTTTGAAGCCAAATCGCTTCTTTCATTGCTTCAGAAGCAACCATATACTCAACCTCTATAGTAGAGTCAGCAGTGAAAGTTTGCTTTACACTTTTCCATACTATGGCTCCACCGCCTTGGATACATTTCTCGATTTCATTTCCTCAATTTTTTACAGGTTTGGAAGTTTGAATCTGTATCCAATAAGAGCAAGATTCTCCCTAGAATACACAAGGATATAATCACTGGTTCTTTTAAGATACCTTAATATATGCTTACAGCTTGCCAATGCCTGAGATTAGGATTCACATGATATCAACTAACCACTCCCACTACGAAATAGATATTTGAACGTGTGTAAAGTATCACATACATAAGGCTTCCAACTGTCAAAGCATACTGAACCTTACTCATATGCTCTGTTTCTTCTGTTGTCTTAGAATAGTCATCTAAAGAAAAATAAAAAACGTGATGCAATCGACTGAGCGCCTGGCTTCACATTGGTTATTGCAAACCATTTTAGTGCCTTATCGATGTATAAAGCTTTTGATAGAGCTATCGTTTTATTCTTTTGATACCTAAGGATTCAAATTCCAAGAATATAACTAGCTTCACCCAAGTCCTTTTTTTTGTTAAACTTGTTGAGATAACCTCAATTTAACCAATGACGATTATTTTACATCGTTTCTGATAAGTAGAATATCATAGACATACAGAACGAGGAAGACCACCTTTATGTCCTTTATACACTTATAAACACAAGGTTCATCAACGTTTTATTCAAACCCAAAATTCTTAATCAATCAAATCTTTTATTTCATGAGCGGGACGCCTACTTAAGTCCATAAATGGATCTTAGTAGTTTGCAAACTTTCTACTCCTTTCCTTTGACAACATAGCCAGTGGGTTGAGACATGTAAATAGTCTTATCAAGATAGTCATTCAAGAATGTTATCTTCACATCTATTTGTCAGATCTTGTAATGGAGAGAAGCAACAATGGATAAGAGTATGCGGATAGATTTAAGCATGGCTACCGGAGAGAAAATCTCATCATAATCGATGCATTCTTTCTGTGTGTAGCCTTTCCTTACAAGTTAAGTTTTATATGTTTCCACTTCCCCTTCCGTATTTTTATTCTTCTTATAAATTCACTTACACACTATGGGTTTAATCCCAACTGGTAAGTCTACAAGTTCCTACACCGTATTGGATTCCATAAAATCCATCTCGGTATTCATAGCCTATTTCTAGAGCTTAGAATCAATGTCCTTCATAGCCTCTTTATAAGTGAGTGGATCATCATCCTCATGATTGGCTTTCATATTATAAATACTACCATCATAAATGAAGAAGTCCGATTTCTTATAAATTCTTCCACTACGACGAATTCCCCTATGTTGTTGATTGTTTGTAAGTTTTTCGACAACTTTCTCGAGAATTGAACTTGGTGATTGTTCTACAACTCTCGAAAGTTCCTCGAGTACGACTTTACTTCGAGGCTTAAAGTTATCCATGTAGCTTTCCTCAAGGAAAGTAGTATGAGTAGAAAATTTAATCGTATTATCTTTCGGATTGTAGAATAATCCACCATTTGTTCTTTTTGGATATCCTACAAACATGCATAATTCTGTCCGTACATCCAATTTCTTTGCATCCTTATCCAGAACGTGTGCTAGACAACCATATATTCTAAAGTGATTTAGAGTAGGTTTTTTTTCCATGCTACAATTCATAAGGTGCCTAACAAACAGACTTGTTTGACACATCATTCAAAATATAACAAGTCGTTTTTATCGTATATCTCACAAGGAAGTAGAGAGTTGTAAATAGGTTAACATTGAACGAACCATGTCAAGCAAGGTTATGTTCCTTCTCTCATTTACGTCATTCTACTATGGACTACATGATGCAGTCAATTGAGATAAAATCTCATTCTCTATGAGGTATCTTTGGAACTTGTTGGACAAGTATTCCCCACCTCGGTCAAATTGAAGATTCTTTATAGATAAACCTAATTATTTTTCCACTTCCATAAGAAACTCTCAGTAAAAGTCATGTAATAATCATAACCTCCTCGGGCACTGATGCTCATGAGACTACATACATCAGTGTGCACAAGTTCTAAAGGTTGGTTGACCTTTTTACCTTTCGCATTAAAAGACTTTTAGTTATTATAGCTTAAAAGCAAGATTCACATTATGGAAGACTAACTTCTTTAAGCATACTTAAGGGACCATGTTTCACGAGTCTAGTGATTTTTTCTTGGTTAATATGACCAAGTCTTAAGTGCCATAGGTACCCCTTATTAGAGTGAGAAGTTTTAAGTTTCTTATTTACCATTTCAGTTTGAAGCATCTAGTAGTTATTTGGTTCGATATAATAGAGATTGTTTTCCATCCATCCATTATAAATCAAAGAACGATTTCTGTGAATAAAAATCTCTTTATTGAATGTCACAGAATAACCACCATTAAATAAATATGCTAAAGAAATGAAGTTCCTCTTAAAAGGAGGTACATAAAACACGTCCTATTAAATAATCTTCCTAAAATTATAAAAATGTAAAATAACTTCTCCCACTACTTCGACTGAAACATAGCTCCCATCTCTAGTTTGTAACAAGAGGCTCCTGTCACACAGACTTCTCGTTTCGCTAAATCCCTGTGAAGAAACACATGGTTAGTGGCTCCAGAATCAATAACCCAATTATCAATTGATTCTTCCACTAAGAAAGTTTCAACCACAAAGAGTTTCATATCTTTTCCCTTTTCATCTAGGTAATTCAAATACTCCTTATAATTTGATTTGAAGTGGCCTTTCCTGTTGCAGAAGAAACATTTGATCTTTTTAGGATCTTTTGGCTTCTTAGTCTTTTTCCTATCCACACGAGGTGGAACCGAAGACTTAGTTGATTTCTTCTTTCCCTTAGCTTTTTGTATCCCCTTAGAGGAAGAGGAGCCCACAGTTAAGTTTGCCTCAGGTTTCTCCTAAATCAGCTTACCACCATTCAGCATCAACTCATAGGATTGTAATTCCTTCATTAGCTGAGTTAAGGTAAACACTTTGTTCCCCAAGTTGCAAGCAACCCTAAAGACAATAAACTCTTTGGTCAAGAATTTGAACAATATTTCAATCTGGGTATTCTCATCTAGTTCAGCCCCATTGCCCTCTGCTTCCACAAAGAATCTCATAAGTTTAAGCATATGTTATTTGACCAGAGTGTTGGGTTGCTATTAGGAGTTCATCAAATTTTTAATAGTGGATTGTCTAGCCAATGTGACTTGGCCTTCGAGTAAATCCTCCAAATTTGTTATGATCTGTTTAGTAGTAAGAAAATTATCGTGTTGCTTTTGTAGCACACTACTCATACTCACTAACATATAACATTGAGCAATCAAGCCAAATCTCTCAGTAATTTCTCGCTTTGGGCTAAGCTTCAGGTGGGCAAGGTTCTTCACGGATGAATTTGTGTTTCTCACAGCTGAGAACTATCAATAAGTTTCGTTTCCATTCTAGAAAGTTGTCATTATTCAATTTATTCTCAATAAGAATGCTAACAAGAGGATTAGGAGACATATTTGAAATGAAAAACAATATAGTTTCACTAATTACTATATTTGCATTAAGCAAATATTTTCATTTCAGCAATATATAAAAAATGCAGTATGATACACATGTCTTGTATTAAAACCTTGAAATAAATTTTTCCATTACTACGATCATTCTCACACCTATAAATCATATTAACTAGTAAGAATATGAATTACATGAAATCAGTTTTTAAATCTTTATTCTCAAGGCTACACACAAACTAACGATTGTTTAACATTTGGCCGTCATCTCTAGCATAAATATCGTTTATTGGGAAACTATTTAATAAGAGATGATCTTAAGTGTGTAACCATTGACTCAACACTCATCATGAACATGCTTTCATTTGTGAGTCATCTTGGGACAATCTCATTGAGAGAAATGCATGACTAGATGTCCTTAAAAGAAAATCTCATCTAGTAAACCCACATGATAAAGTTCACCTTAGGGTGCAGTCAGGGTAGGAACCGACTCGAAAATTTATTATGCTATCACTTAGGGACCATCAATGGAGGTTGTAGGTCTTGTTCAAATACCTTCTCTCAATCAATATTTTAAAAATATGTAAGGTTTTTATCCCAGATTCCAAGAATGATCATACAATAGTTCTAGTGGCATTCTTACCTAATCTATATGACATGCTTCCAATATATGCATGACATGTTATGATAATTTTATAATATTCACATTCATTTATTCACAAGAATCAATCAATCATAAAAACAAACTATTTTGATTCACTACATCTTTTCTTTTAAGGGAAAAACTGGAAAAGTGAATGTGAACCGTGCACCAAGTATGGTCCCAAGAAAAGGAGGTGAGTCATATTGGAACACTTAAAAACCAAGATTTTCTTTGCCAGAGCCAATCCAAGACATGCACATTCACATTACCACACTTCTCACAATAATAAAATAATCTAAAGAAGTAAATGAAACAATACAACACATATATTTTCTTATTACCACACTTATTATTTTTTTAATCGACCAATTGTGGATCACCTCATACATATATATCAACATTATAATAGAACATAATATCAATAATATCTAGGAAAGAGAGGTGAGTCATATTTCAACACTTAAAAACAAAGCTTTTTTTTTTTTTTTGCCAGAGCCAATCCTAAACATGCACCTTCTCATTACCACACTTCTCACAACAATCGAATAACCTACAAAAATGAATGGACCAATACAACATATGTATTTTCTCATTACCACACTTATTATTGTTTAATCGATTTGGTTTTATTTCTAGAAAATAAATTAAAAACAAAAAATTATAAAAAATTATAAAATAGATATATAAGGAGATGGGTAATTAAAATAAAATTGTTAGTCAAGGTTTCTATGGTTCCATTTCTAGAAAATAAATGAAAAACAAAAAATTACACAGTTTTTCACCACAAGGCATGCCTTGGGTCTTCAACTGTCATCATTCCATCTATTCCTCGTCATAGACTCCTTTTGGAAAAATTACATCTAAGTCTTATTTTTGCTTCCGGCTTACAAGAATTCAATGAATTTAAAAAAAAAAAAATCCTACATGGAGGTGATAGTCTACGGTCTATTTCCTAATGACTACAACCTTGGAAAAAAAAACAATTATATAACAAATATATAATATCACATCTATTCTCATATATAACTCAAAATATACATAAGATTTAAAGAATGTCACTTTCTATATATTCAAATCATTCAAGAAGAAGAAAAATCTATTTTGATGATATGTTTATGCTTATAGATAGAGCACAACTTGACTCTGATACCAATAGTTGGAAAACCGGGTTTGGAAAACTTAGCAGAAAATAAGTTTAAGGGAAAAATGGAGCTTTAAGTTTTTTTACAAAACTAGAACTTGGTTGTGATAACTAAAGTTATAAACACTTAATCAAAATTTTACCTTTTTATTCGTCTAGGATGAACACTTCAATCGAGTAGTCTTCTCTGCTACCCTCAAGCTCACGTCTGCCAAGTGTGGGCTCGCTTTGAATAAAAAAAATTCCACAAAATTACCGCATTGGTAATTTTATAATTTCCCTAAACTTCTGACTCAAGTTGTAAATAAGAAAAATCTCTGGAATTCTTCTAAAATAAGTTCTTCAGAGAATTTTCTCTCTATAAATTTCTCTTGAATTCAAATGTGTGTAAAATAATGACTCAAAGCTCTATTTATATAGGCAGAGTTTAGAGAATTCAACTATGATTAAACTTTATCACTTTAATATTAAATTTACATAATTCTTATCAAGATAAATATTAGATTACATTTAATATTAAATTTATTAAATTAATAGAATATTTATCTACAAGATAAATATTATATTTAATTTAATATTAAGATAAATAATTTAATATTAAATTAATAAAATACTATTAAGATAAATATTTAATTTAATTTAATATTAAATCTACTAAAATAATATTATTTTTTAAATAGTTAATCTAAAATCAAATTATCTAGTTGAGTCTCAATAGGAGTGTGATTCCTCCACTGATCAACTGTTGAAGGACCACTCGCCCGCCATTAGAATGCTGCTATCACTGTCGTCGGCACCGTCGTGTCTAGTGGTGCCATCGTAGGTGAAACACCTTCACCACACCCCGAGCTGGTTCGATTGTTGCCGGTTTGGTTATGGCCAGTGACAACTCGACCGATCCGGTCTGGCCACCGATTAAACCATCGGCTCGATTTCACATACTAGGCTTAATTCAACTAGTTTTTCAGTCTCGGTCTTGATTTTGGGTTCTCGAGCCCAATTTTTTTATCTTAGGTCTAATTTTCAAGTTCAATTATTTATTGGGCCAATTGTTTGACTTGAAAATTAATTTCCAAAAATATCATATTTTAATTAGTTTGGTTAATGTAACTTTGTTTGATCAAAATTAATTTTCCCAAAAATCACTTAGATTTTTTTCCAAAATTAATTTTCCAAGAAAACTATTTAATCAAATTCTCTAGTTGAACAATTCTCACTACCACCTAATTTAAATCCACATCGAATAAATCGACTTAACTAAATTATTTCCAAAGTCGTAAAATTTTCTTCTGATACAAATGCAGTCCGATCGAGCTTTTGTTGAGCTAGCGAAGGAACCAACCGGATATATACAATTAGGCTTGAGTAATTGCAATTATGTCCAGAAGCATCGTTCCAATAATTCGCAATTTATTTACTCATGGTGTTAGTCCAGAAGAAGTAGCATGATTGAAAACTCTTTATTATATATTATTTACGAAAGCAATTTGTAACACCCCAGACCCAGCCTAGACGTTATTGCCGAATCCGAAAATGTCACAAGGAATGGGTTTTGAAAACTAAGTTGTTTTGATAAATAGTTCAACTTTTATAACTCATTTTCATTCATGATTATTACTGAAAACGTCATTTATTTAGTTCATTTGCCAAAACACATATTACAGTAAAGGTTTAATAAAATTGATACATTCTAGAAATCCAGTTTGTATTTTTAGAAAAACCTTTATTTGCGTAAAACCGTCGTTTTCATAAAACATTTTATCGAAGCATGCAAATTATCAAACAAACCAAAAATCAACAGTTAAAAACCATACAGTCCAGAGAGTCCCAGAAATTACAAGCTCTCAAATGAATCCAGAATTTTAAATAAACCATAAATTACTAAGTTTAAACAGTTTACAGTCGAGTGGTCACCGCTGAGTCTCCGCTGCACCGACCCGCCTAAGCCTGTGGATTTCCTGAATAGAACAGACAAACAGATGTGAGTTTTAGTAAACTCAGTGTGTAACCCAATGGAAATAGACATACAATTAATACATAAATCACATATACATTCAGTTTCAGTCCTTTACAGAAACAAATATCAGAATTAGATATGCAGAATCCTACCCCCATCCTCTACACATCATCTCCGACCATCCCAACACACCATGTGGGGATAAAAATACCCACCCATCCCTGCACATCGTATTGTGTCACTACCGCACGTATCAGATAATATGCAACCTAACTGCTAGAATATAGGCAAGGGTCACCTTTCAGAACACTTCCTCCATATATACAATCCCACCCCAAAGACAGATATAGAATACAGATCCAGATACAGATATAACATGCTTATCATGCTTGTGTACTAATATCAGATATACATATATCAGAACAGTCAGACATGCATAAAAGTGTCCTACTTAGATTATACCATCAGAATATCAAATCACACAATCTAGGGTTTGGTTAGCCCTTACCGGGCCTACAGTAGGCCCACAGTCGATCGAAATGACCCGTACGATCCTAAGGAAAATTTCAAAAATTTGGGCTCACATGCCTATGTGAATTGCCCGTGTGGGCCCACACACTAGTGTGGCCCACACGGCCTGACCCAATACTCACACGCCCAACTTTGCCTACCTCGTGTAGCCCACACGGCCACACTCACACCACCACATAGCCATGCCTTCGTCAAACACACGGCCAGACACACGCCCGTGTGGTGTCGACAAAATGCACTTTTGGCTTTTGCCGAAACTCGATTTTCACGCGTAAGGGGAACACACCTGGTACAGTTTCAATGCAAAAACATTCCTGCACCACATAACACCTAAAATTGTCCAACAAATCACTGAATTAGTCGTTTAAAACGATACTAAATCGAACTGCATCAAGATAGACAACCCTTTACTCTACCCTAAACCCTTACCTTCGAACAACAACGATGATTTCGCACAACTAAAGTGCCGATTGGAAACCTCCAGCCCCTTGATATTCTCCTAAGCACAAAATGAGCCCCATTAATAAACGATTCACCAACCAAAACAATAACCACACTTATCAGAAACGCACAAAGAACACTGATAAAATGAGACAAGATGATTTGGGCAAAAACGAAAGTGACAGAATCGAAGAAAAGATAAGGAAAAAAAAAATTGGCAGAGAACCCAAAAAGGAAGAAAAAAAACATCAGAATTCCTTTGGAAGAGAGAGAAAAATTTGAAAAAATAAAAAAAATAAAATAAAATATATTATCAAATCTCAACTCCCCACTAACCACTCAAACTCAACTACCTTAGAATCCCAAAACCACCAAACTCTATCAGTCAACTGAGCAAAAATTAATACTCATGCTAATGTAGGGATTCGAACACAGGACCTCTAGCATACTAACTCCCTTACAACTCGAACTAGTAGGCTCATTCTGATATGGATTAATAGACAATTTTATATAAGCCTACTCAACGAGGGTAAGGCTTGGATCTAAAATAACAAAGTTTTGCCAAAAGTGGGAATTGAACCCAAGACCTCACATACACACCCAAAACACTTAACCACTGAAGCAGATACATAGTTGTATCAGAATTTACAGAAATAGAAATAAATTTATCATGGCGTTACACAATTCATCCAACTATTTTTGTCCAATGACCTCGTCATGTGTGTTACTCTAATATGATATCATTGATTCCTTTGAGTTAAATCCGTTCACTCAATACAATCCTATTTTATCTTATTTTCACCATTGTGTCTTCTTAATGATTAATATGATCACCTGCAACAAATGATTATGATAAATTGTTCATTCGAGAACTAACAACCTGTGGCCACGTTCCATATTTATCAATCCATAGTCAATGAGAGGATATCGTTAACTCTTTAATTGAGCTATGAATTCCATTGTTGCTAGTAAAGCCATGTCATACAAAACTCATGTACCTAACATACCGGCTATGGGTTCGATCATCTTTAGAGTATAAGCCTCAATTTATATCAAAGCACGTGAGTTACATACGCATGGTCAATGACTAACTCTAGATTTAGATAAATCACACCATGAACGTAACAAGTGAATTAATTCACAAATGGATTCAGAATTAATTCATCTTGGGTCTAGTCAAATGTATCATCCTTCCAATGAATACATCTATATCTCTACCTGTGGAGTTAACTGTTCTGATAGCCAAAACTAGTCATCTCCCTAATTGGAATTGTAAACGACATAATAATCCTTTTAAATATTTGAATCAAATGATCATTTTGATTCTTTTACGGAATTATGAACTTGTTAGATTATGTATTGAAGTAAGTTTTCTTTCTCATAATGTAAACATTCTTACAACTCTTCCGGGTATAAATGAGATTAAACTACTCGAAACTTTAAGTTCCAGGTCATTGTAATTATAAACATATCAACCCATTAGGGCATAATAATTGTAAGTATTTTAATAGTTGTATAATAGAGAAATTAAATCGAAGTTCTAAATTCTATGAAAGGTCACCATCTAATAAGTAAATATAAATTTGCATTGATTACATTGGGCGCGAAAATTTTGGTGTGGTGTAAGTTGTAACTAAATAAAGTTAGTAAGTCTTTTATGTAACCCGGTGTAATTGTGATATCTGGTATCCGAACCCGACGATTAGGTTGGGTATAAGGTGTTACATATTGTATATACTATTCAAATGTTTTAGTACTCTAGGAAGAATAAAGACTAAGGATAGGCAATGTCAAAATGGAATAGGATCAGGATTCCAAAGGGTATGGGGTAGATCAGGTTTCCAAGATGTGAGATTGTTTAACATGACCGTGTTGGGAAAGCATATTTGGATATTGGTTCACAAATGAGACACACTTTGCTATCAAGTCTTTGAAAAAGATATAATTCCTTGAAGGTGATATTTTCAAATTGAATTTGCAACACCCCTTACCTATTCTGATGATCGAAATAGATATGAGATGCTACAGTGACAGTTGCAAGCTTAAATAAAAAATTTCTTTTATAAAGGTATCCATTTCTCAACATATGAATGTATTTCAAATCAAATTGACAAAGTTTATGAAGATTCAAATGTGATTAGAAATAATTTTGAGTCATTGTGTAATACAGAGTCATGCCCAAATCATAAAACAAATGTTTGTAGTCCTTTAGCTCAAATCGAAGCCATTCAAGTTGAAAAAGAAAGTAGTTTTACAATAATTTAAAACTTAAAATAATTTAAATAAAATTATAGAAATAAAATAAAAATTCATTTTGAAGGCATTAAAATAAACTTAAATCCATTTAGAATCCTTTAGTAGGTGATTGGAAGTGTCTGAGTTCAGAAACGAGCCCTCGGAATCCAAAATTGATCAAAATAGTGCAGTGGGGCAAAATGGTGCAAAATGTTAGAACAATGCGCAAGGTTACTGACTGCACAATGACATACAAACGCCGAGCAGAGAATTAACACAAATATAAGGATTTAAAAGAGGCTTTTATTGTAAATTTAACAGGTCGGTTGTAATATTTATAGTGTTATAATGGAACACACAAAGTATTTCAAGGATCGAACCTAAGATATTGTCAAATTGATAAGTATGATTATCAAGTTAATTACGAGTTAAGCTATTACTAATATAGTTGAGTCAGAAATTATTAGCACAACCAAATAAAATGATATTTAAACTAATTCTAAATTAACAAATAAAAATACTAAACCAACTTTCTTCCTTTTTATTAAAAACAATCCAAATAGATTGTTCGTCATTCTTAGCTAGGAATCTCCTCTTGGTCTCATCCTTAACTAAAATATATTGCCTAAGCTCTTCTCTTTGTCCCACTTAGGCATATAGGTCCACTCTCGGTCACACTATTTGGCACAAATGTATCAAAGTCTTACACGATAGAGTATTCTCTCAGTCCCGTCTATCTAGAGCTTCCACTAGAGGCGTCAATTCTAGTGTAATATGCAATTTAATACACTTAAACAAACAACTAATCAAGGCATAGATAATAACTTAGTTAAGTAACCCACTCATCAACCAACCAATAATACGATTCAACACATGATTAAACTCAGATTCCACATTAGCATTTTAACAAACACATGGTAAACATAAACTATAAAAGAGAAGAGTTTGAGAAAATGCTTATTAATAGATTGAAATTCATTGAAGCTCAAGAACCATCCACAAGGTTCCAGCAAAAGTGAAGAAACAAAAATTTTACAAAAAAAAAAAATGAAAACCTAAACAAACTTAATTTTCTAACCTAAGCTAGTCTAGCCACATAGTTGATATAAGTTGAGGCAAAAAGTAACATTGATTTTATTAATTTTTTTAATAATTTATATTGAAATATTAATAAAATTATGATAGATCATTTTTTATATAATTTAATTTTTTTAGTTGAGCATAAAAAAGAATAATATAAAAAATGGTAGCTCATAATTTTATCAATATTTCAAGATAAATTATTTAAAAAAAAAAGAGAGATTTTATTTATAAAAGCAAAGGAGGCAAACAAGTAAGTGAAAAGAGCAGAGCTTATATCAGAAACATGAAGGGATGAGCTAAATATCCAGTGTGAGCTTGAGCTCTGCAACAACTACAATAAGAGAAACAACTAGAGGAGGAAGAAGAAGAAGAGTTTATTAAAAGCCATTGAATAATCAATCTCTTGCCTAGAAAACTAATGTGAAAGTCTTATATAGTTTGTTTCAAATATTTTTATGATAAGTTCATAGTAGAATATATGACAAGAATAGGACAATCCCTTTTAATCTTATTGATAAACCTCAAGAGTATACATAATATTTATACAACAATAGTCACACATGAATAAGAAATATATATAATATATTCCTATATATATATATATATATATATATACAATAATATATAATATATTTAGGTATTCCTAAAAGATAATATCTCATAATAATATCCTAACACCTCCTTACGTTGGAGCATGTAGATCATAAATGCCCAACTTGTTGAGAAGGAATTCAAATTTTCGTTTACCAAATGCCTTTGTAAAAATGTCAACTAATTGAACGGAGGCCGGAACATAAGAAGGTGCAATTAACCCATTCCGAATTGCATCCCTAACAAAGTGACAATCCACTTCAATATGTTTAGTACACTCATGAAATACAAAATTTCGTTCCTAAAAATTTTGTGTTAAAAGTCAGGTAATAGCCAATCTGGAGACTGACACCGTGAAAAAAGAATAGGGTAATCCCTTTTAATCTTTTTCATAGATATTAAAAGTATACATAGTATTTATACATCAATAGTCAAGTAGGAATAAGAAAGATATATAATATATTCCTAAATATATGCCTAAATAAAATACAATAATATATAATATAGTTATATATTTCTAAAAGATAATATCTCATTATAATATAACATCTCCTAATAATATATTTAATTTTATATATGTTTCCGGAGAAAGAGGAAAAGTATTTTAAATTTTTAAAAGATAAAAAGAATTGAAACTAACTGAAATTGTTACGATGGAAATCAGTTACTTCAGGTTCAGAGGCGAATTTAGGGGGGATTGCAAGGGCTCTGACCCTCCTAAAATAGAAAATTTTCCATTTTAGACTTTTAAAATTTTTAAAATTTTGATCTAATCCTTCAAAAATTACATTTTTACTATCGTAAAATTTATAATTTAATTTTTACCCTTAAAAATTCTTAAAATTTTTTTGGCTTCGTGCGATTTAAGTTCCATATTTGATGTCACCTATCTCAAGGTCCCAACTTCAACTATATTTTCCAAATAATTGACTTTCCGATATGTTTTGATAAATAAGTTTTTTTTTTTTTGTTTCATATGCATGAGAGAAAAAAAAACTTATGATCATATTTAGTATTATTTTCTTCATTAATTGCTAATTTTTTTTTTATAATCAAGAGATTTTGACATTTTAATTTTTCAAATTTGTGGTTGCTAATTCAACTTTAATCTTCCTCTTTTATATATATATATATATATATATATATCTTTTATTTTAATTACAAATATTTTAATATTAAATCAACTTAACAATCATCAACTAAATTATTTAATTTAAAATTTTTTAACACATTGTTATCTACAAATTTATTTTTAAATAGAAATATATTTTTATTGGTTTTCACATCCATCTATCTTCTATGCTTAAATAATTACAATGATGGGGAAGAAAACGAGTTTTAGCTTAACAAATAAGAAAAAAGATAAAAGAGAGAGCCACTTGAAGGAAATTTACCTTTTAAAGGGTGAGTTTGAATGGATGTTACGCAGGGGCGAAGCCAGGATAATTCTTTAGGGGCAAATGAAATTTTAATTTTTTATAGTTTATATCTTTCTAATTTGTAAAGAATTAAATTAAATTTTTATAATTTTAGGGGGCCAAAGTGCAATTTTACCTTTATTAATTTAAAATTTTAAAAAAATTTCGAGAGCCTCAATAGCAATTTTACCTTTTAGGGGGGCCGGGGCCATGCCAGCCCCCTGGCTTCGCCCCTGGTGTTACATTTACTTGTGATGAGTGTAAAAATAACGATAATTAGTAAAATAAATACTATAAAATAAAATAAAAAATAAACTAAATGTACCGCTCAAACTCACCCACAATATCCTTAATTAGTCCCAAGGGATGGATATAAGAAGAGATATTATTTTTTAAACCTGGCGAAGATGAAATATAAAGTTAATTCTTATAAAAAAATCCACAGTACTATTGAGATGGAAAAATATCCAGATTCATAAGTTTTAGCTACGTATCTATGATAGTAAGCAGAGGACGTGTCGAATTCCAAGCCAGCTTCTCGTTTTGTATACACATCACTAAATCCCATTGCTTTCTTCTCGGATGTCATAATTTAACAAGCACACCTGGCATGAATATTGCTGCTCCATAACCAACTTAGTCAAGCTTACGAAAAGAAATGAATCAATGATTTGATAGTAACTTAACAAAGATAAATTTATAGGGTACATCTTTTTATTGAGAATTCAAACGACTTGATTGATGCTTTATTATCTTTCCAGTTCTACAATATTCCTTCACTATTTTTTTTCTTTTTACTGAAAAGATAGTAAGATGCAACTTTCTTATATTTTACAACTGTGGATCACTTAAACTCCTACCATATTAACGAAATTAGAAATTTGGATTTTACGTGCATGATATTGTTCATAGTCAAAATTCCCATTCGATTTGGCTTTAATACTTATCCCGTTTTCCTGACACGTTGGAAGTACTCTCAAATACGCCACCCCTCCACCTTGAAAATGAAAAACTAGTTCAAGGTGCCACGTTTTGAACTTTGAATTCTACGATTACAAATTATGACCAAATCCAGACTCCAACTACAAAGCCTTATCTCTAGGCCTATGAAATTTTGTAAAATTAGAGAACAATTACAAAGAGGTAATTTCAGAAAAAATAAATACCTATTACAGTTGAATCAGAGAGCTCACCTAACAAAAATAATCAACGTCAACTGCTATAGGCATTAGTCGGAAATAGAACCTTTAAGGCCATTGCATCAGCTATAAACAAACCGAAAATACTTTCACTTTAAAACCAAATCATATATACCAGCATCCAATTTGGATAAGTGAAAAGATTATTAATGTTATGGTTTGAATTTTAGATATGTTGGGTGTCATATTTTTATGATAATCATGTAAATCAGTTAGGTATTGAATTTCTTGTCCTCCTTTCACAAATGATCTGTAACTTTAATATACCAAAAACAAAAGAACAGTAAAATGCAGTATATCGAGTGTGACGTTTTGCCTCTTTCAATTTACATTCCAAATCGAAGTTGCCTAATAAAATGCAGCAGAATATTGAATGCATTCAACTTAACATTCCCTGGATTGCGGCTAAGCTTTAAACAATTTATTCAGGCAGCAATATTTGAACTGAAATAAAACAGAGCGCACCTGCCGGAGAAAGCCCGCATGAGATTACATCTACCTTGGCAATTATTTGATAACGGAGAAAAAAAAAAAAGAAAAGAAAAGGATGAAACAAAATTTATGATGGCTGTTGTACTTCAGTTTATTTTTTTACCAAGAGCTAGCAGTTTCAGACGTGGTCAAAAGTTGCTCTAAGTAATCAGATCCTAAATCTTCCAACACCACCACATTATTCTTTGCCTGCAAGGACTGCTGCTTTTTGTTTTGCTTGGCCAACGATTTCCTTTGTAAATAATTCCTCTGCTTTAGTTCAATGGCTGGTGAGGCACCTTCCTGGCAGTGGTAATTCATGTTTCGAAGCGATTCTCGGACTGTTTCAATGGGAAAATTGAGCACTGCTTTGTGACCCTGTGTCGATAAAGCTGCTTGATCATAAGCTAAAGCAGCTGCCTCTGCACTGTCGAACGTTCCAAGCCAAACCCGCACGCCACGCCTAGTTGAATCCCTTATCTCCGCCGCGAATTTCCCCCACGGTCGCTTCCTAACACCTCTATATGATTTTTCCTTGTTTGGTTCTTCTTTTTCTTCTCGTTTCTTGGACCTGGAATGATACAATCCACAGGAAGCAGAGTCTGATGATTCGGTTGACAAATCATTATAAGAAAGAGAGGTGCTCTGTTGAGGAGGAGACAAGCTTTTGGGGTGTAGAATGTCGTCGAATGAAAGGAAATCTTGGTCGAGAAAAAGCTTACTATTTGACGAGAAACATTCAAGCAAACTTCGTGGAGATTGAAGCAACATGTCCGAATTTAGAGCTTGAAGGAAGGAAGGATCCATAGTTTGGCTCAACTTTTTTATTCTCACTGACTTTATGAATTATGTTGTTCGGCTTTGTATTTGTATTGGTTTTTCTTGACAGAAAGCACAACCGAGAATCTCCCATGAAGCACGTTAATATTATAACAATGTGATGGGAGCCTCAACCATCAATTTTAGTTAATTAGAATTCCTATTTTCCTAATCAGTGCTACATGTACTTTTCAATATAACTAGTTTATAAGTCATTGCATGCTATTAATTTTTAAATAATATACAAATTTAAAATTATATAAGAAAGTAAGTTATAATATTAATTTTGAAAAATAATAAAATTAAGTATTGCAATATACCATAATTATAATAATAAATACAAAAGATATTTATAAAAAATTAATAAACATATTTAATAATAGTGACTAAAAAATAATTGTTAAATTTTAAATTTTTTTCGAAATAAACCCACAAAACATTTTTCTCCTGAGTGCTTACTTCCCATAGTATAAAGAGCTTATCTCATCACCAATTAAGATAGATAAAAAAAAAAATTTGATTGTTTTGAGAGTGCTTACTCCACACATTATAAATAGTGTACCTCATCATCAATTAAAATAATTTTCGGTCACTCTCTGATGTCATTATTGTTCAATTTTGATTTAATATTGTCTCTTTAAAGAACCATTGATTTAATGTTTCATTCCTTTTTATATAATTCTAATTTATTAATACTAACCATCACTATTTTTATTGATAAATTTTTAAATATCAATTGATTGAATATGACTAATCACTCAGTCCTATTTATAAAGTTAAACATAAATTTTAAGTGGTATATAACTCTAATATTAATTAAGTAATAATTAAAATGCTTGGAGTTTTATTCAAGTATTAACTCTATTTTACATTAATAACACATCTTTTATTTACGTAAAAATTTTCTAAATAATTTTGATAACTTTATTGTTAAGTTTTAATCTAAAATTTTGATAATTTTATTGTTAAAAAATTACCTAATTTACACTTAATTATTAAGCAAACTTCAATAAAAATCTTAAGATTTAAAACCCATGTAAAAACTGAAAGAAAATTTAATCAAAAATATTTTTAGGATTTTCACATAAACCCAAATCAAGATAAAATGAAATAAAGTTCCAAAATTTTTAAAAATTTTGAACTCGGATAAAATTAAATTAAAATATTTATTTTTGAGATATTGCAAATTCTATGACAACAAACAATGGTGATTATAATTTAGAAGCTATAAATTAAAATAAAATTTCAACTTTGGGTTATATGCATTATTATTAATTTTTAAATTATGCTTAATTTAAGTTTGTGTCACTTTAAGTTATTTATTTAAATCATTTTAGGTTGAGTTTATTTTAAGCTTGAGCATATTTGAATTCGAATTGGACAAGTTCGAGTTGTTGACCTTTTATGGTCAAATCAAGTTGGATTAAGATTGGGTACAAGTTGATTGGATCAACTTTCGTAAGAATTGATAGGTCTAGGGTGAAAAAATAATATACAAAATATATTTATAAAAAATCAATGCTAAGAATAAATAAGGCTTTGGTTGAAATAATAAAATTAAAAGTTTTGAAAATGATAATGTCTTATGTTCAAATCTCACCATATACTTTTTTAAACTTCTTCTAATTTTATAGATTTTATATAAAATGATAAAGATATCCTTATAATATATTGGTGGTGAAGCTTTTTAATTGATGTATAAAAAAATAAAAAATAAAATAAATGAGACACATGTTCATTTTTAACCCCATTTAATACATCAAATATTAATTCATATATAAACAAAGGGATTAGATTATGTCAATTATGGATGAAAAATATGTTTATATAAAAATTGATGTAAAATAAAAATGTGGTTTTGATTGTGATAGTAAGGTTGATTTGTTTGAAGTTAATGTGTTTAAAATTTATTTTGAGTTCAAATAATGCAACATGAACTCCTTGCTCACTACGTGTGTAAAAAAATAAAATTATATAACAAATGTATCTATAAAAAAATTGAGAATGATAAAATTATATATAGAGACGAGAGCTCAAATCATATTATATGTATATTTTAAAATAATGCAATTAACCTTATAAAACCAAACACATTAAAAGATTCAATAGTAGAGATATTTGGCTGATGCAGATGTTGAAATTTATAATATATAGGTGACCAATCTTGAATTAAGCTGTCTATTTTGGATGAACCTTAGAGGTGATAAATAATTACCAACGTAAGCTCTTAGATATTTTTTTGGGCAGTTTGGGGGGAGACTATCGATCTGCAATGGTAAGAGCTAGGGTTAACATAGACTAATTTTAGCCTAGAATCTAGATTATAGTAATTGGACTCACCATTGTTAAATAGCTAGAAATAAATAGGTTATCTAGCTTTTCCATAAAAACAAACCTAAGTAGCCAAAATCTATACGATATAAATAGGGTTTGCAAGCTAACTTTTGGATACAGAATACTCCACTTTAGGATGAATTCTCATAGATTTTTTCGAAATTAGAAACTTCGTAGGTAGTTTATGCATTCACTATGTTATTATAATCCAAGTTGTTTTTCTGCATGTGCACCTCTCTCTATATATATAATTTCTCAGACTGCAACTGTTTTTTTAACCCCACAAAAAACCATGCATGCGTTCTGCGACGAAGACCAAATAATCATAAAATATGGAGAAAATTATCACAATATATGGGAAGTGTTGGTAAAAAAAAAACACTCACTAAACAAGAAAATTTTATGTATTTTTTTAATGAATACACATCTTATTGAAAGATCAAAGCTATATTTATAAATACTAACAAAATTTCAAAAAAAAAAATTGAAATCAAATTTAAAATTTGAAAATAAATCTTGTTACAACTGCATATCTTTGACTGATTCCTAGTAGATTCTTAGACATAACTTTTAGTATTCCTCCTTAACTCGGAAGATGCAACACCTAGTCTTTTTCATAGAAACTCAAATCTTGTTCTAGAAAGAGCTTTAGTTAAAATATCTACAATTTGGCTTTTGGTATTGCAGTAGACAAGTTATAGTTCTCCTTCCTTCTGAACCTCCCTCAAAAAGTATAATTTTATTTTGAAGTGCTTTGCTTTTTCCATGAAAAAACAGATCATTTGCAATGGATATAGCAACTTGATTGTTTATAACCACCTTAGTACTCAGTTCTTGCTTCATATATAAATTTGTTAGCAACTTCCTAAGCCATAAAGCTTGATTTACGGTTGTGGCAGTAGCAACATACTCTGCCTAGCAGTGGATTGAGCTACTATGTCTTGCTTCATTGCACACCATGAGAAAACACCGTAATTGAAACTAAAATAGTAACCTAAAGGACTTCGCATATCATCAACACATCCAGCCCAATCATTATCAGAGAAACCATGAAAAAAGAAATCCTGAACTTGACTAAACTTAATGCCAAAGTCAATAGCGCCTTTTAACATATCTTATCACGCATTTTGTTGCATGTAAATGAATTTCACTAACACAATGCATGTATCTTGAAAGTAGACTTAGGACATATGTTATATCTGGCTTTGTTGCAATTAAATACATCAAGCATCCGATCATACTTCTATAAAGTCTTTTATCTACCTTTTAAACACCATCATTTTTACAGATTTTCTCTTTCTAGTTCATAAAAGTGGATGTAGGCTTGCATTCTTCCATTCTGAATTTTTTTCAATATTTCTTTGGCATAGTTTTATTGGTATAAGAAAATATCATGTTACTTTTGGTGACTTCCATCCCAAGGAAGTAAGTCATCAAACCAAGATCGATCATCTTGAAAGCTTGCTTTACTTCATCTTTGAACTTATTCACCAACTCTACATTGCTCCCTAACACAAGCAAATCATCAACATATAAGGACACAATTAATAAATCTCTTTCATCCTTTTTAACATAGAGTGTAAATTCACTCAAACTCTTCTGAAAGCCCAAGGTTAGCAAATGTCAATCTTGTTATACTTGGCTTTGGAACCTGTTTTAAACCATACAAGGCCTTTTTAAGGAGATATAATTTATCTTCTTTCCCCTTGGCAACAAATCCGTCAGATTGCTCGACAAAAATCTCTTCCTTCAAGTTGCCATTCAAAAAAGCTGACTTGATGTCTAGTTAATAAATCCTCCATCCTTTTTGAGCCAAAAGAGCTAGCAACATTCGTCCAATATCCAAAAAAGCTACTAGTGTGAATGTATTTGAATAATCTATGCCAAACATTTATGTATATCCTTTCATGACCATCTTCGCCTTACACTTGTTTATAAAACTGTCAGAGTTGAATTTGGTTTTGTAAACTCATTTAACCCTAATAGGTTTATTGTGGGAAGATCTATCCACTAGCTCCTAAGTGCCATTTTTCTCGATCAGATTCAGCCCCTCCTGCATCGTAACCCTCCAATTTTTCATGTTCAACAGCTTCAACAAAACTGACTGGTTCAAAAACAACTACATATCACCTCTGATAAATATCAGAAAGTGTCCTTATGCCTCTAACTGGGAGATCATCAATGTCTTCATCAAAATACTGCTGATACAACTCATCCTAACCCACTTCTCTTTTTCTAAAAACCTGACATGTATGTTTACAACAATTTTATTAGTATGTGGCAAGTGTTGCTATATCTAATAAAGACCTCTGGTTCTGACTTTTTTATCAAACATGTCTCTTTTCATTTGAGGTACATAATAAAAACAGAAACAACCATAAACTCATTAGCAACGATTTATAACCAAATCAAACTTCAAATGGTGTTTACTTCTTTAATGCTTTTGTTGGCAATCTATTTAGCAGATATATTGTTGTATTTGCCGCTTTAGCCTAGAATTTCTTTAGCAAACCTTTATCATGTAAAATGCATCTTGTCATCTCCAATATCGTTCTTTTTTCTTTCTCTCCATAACCATATTTTTTGTGGAGTGTATGGCACAGTGAGGTGATGACCAATGCCTACATCTTCACAGAATTTGTTAAATTCTTCAAATGTGTACTCTGTTCTACTATATCTTGCATTCACTTTGGTGTTCAACCAATATCTCCAGAACACATCAGCAACTTTATATTTGTAAGCAATAAAATAAATCCAACAAAATCTTGTAAAATCATCAATAAAGGCAATGTATAACTTACTCCCTTTCAAGGACGGTGTCTTTTTAGGTCCACTAACATCTGTATCTTCCAACTGTAATCTTTGTGTTGCTTTACAAGTTGATTCTTTGGGAAAGGAAGCCTTGTTTGCTTCTGTTGAGCATTAGCCTACAATGCAACAAGTGACCAGTAGCAGCTCAGCTTCCAAGTTAGCGTTGAGACTGAACCAGAAGCAGCCTAGTGATTTTGTTTCATTTTGTCCTTTTGTAACTTGATCAAGTTGGTTTGTAACTTGATATCAAAAGTTAGTAAATTTAGATTTGAATTTGATGGATGTAATAGCTGACATTATTAGCTTTGCTTTTGTGTATTACATAAGTTAGTATTTGGTAAACTTAGTAGGAGTAGTTAAGTCATTAGGTAATTCTCAACTTTACTTTGTAACTTATGTATATATTCATTTTTAATGAAATGGATGAATGACTTTTCAGCCAATTGTTTTTAGCTCAAGCTTTCTTTGCTAAGCTTTCAATTTTCTTTCTCTTTTGTTTGTTTTCATATGATCACATGCAAAACTTCATGCAAAGTGTTTTGCTAAGTAGTTGCAATGATCCAACAAATGGTAATCAGAGCCTGTTGTCTTTGAGGACCTTTCTTGTTGGTGTTTTTTGTGGAAGCAAAGCTTGAGAAGGAAGAAACTGTTTTTAGTTGGTCTGTTTGTTTTTTGTTGCTGAGATATGAACTTCACACTACCACCACCATTAGTGTTTGCTGGAGAGAACTACCATATTTGGGTAGTTAAGATGAAAACTTACCTCCAAGCACATGACTTGTGGAGTGTAATCGAGAGTGATGCTGAACCACCTCTATTGAGAGCTAATCCAACCACTGCTCAGATTAGCAGCATAGTGAAGAGCGAGCTAAGAAGCACGAAGCCATGGCCTGCCTGTAGAATGGAGTGTCTGATGTAATCTTCACTCGAATTATGGCTTGTGACTCACCTAAGCAAGCTTGGGAAAGGCTGAAGGAGGAGTTCATAGGATCAGATAAGACAAGGAAGCAACAAGTGATCAACCTTAGAAGGGAATTTAAGAATTTGAAAATGAAAGAGTCACAGACTATTAAGCAGTACTCTGATAGGATAATGGCTATTGTTAACAACATTAGGCTCATTGGATAAGACTTCAATGAGAGCAGGGTTGTTGAGAAGGTTATCACTACCCTGCTTGAGAGGTTTGAGTCAAAGATCTCCTCATTGGAGGACTCGAGGGATCTCACTACCATTTCTTTGTCTGAGTTGGTGAACTCTCTTTATGCACTTGAGTAGAGAAGGGCCAATAGGCAGGAAGAGCACCCTGAAGGAGCCTTTCAAGCAAAAGCCAAAGAAAGCTCGAGCTCAAGTCAGAAAGCAAAGAAGCCTTGGGTCGATAGAAGGGAGAAATCAAGAAGAGATGCAGAGAGAATGAGGTTTCCACCATGCATACACTGCAAGAAGACCAATCATTTGGAGAAGTACTGTTGGAACAGGCCAGATATTCAGTGCAAAAGTTGTAAACAGTATGGTCATCATGAGAAGGTGTGCAGGAACAAGGATAAGGCACAAGCTCAACAGCAAATACAAGCTAAAGCTACTGAGGACCTTCAAGCTCAAGAGGAGCATGTCCTTACTGCCTCATGCTTTGCAACCACAAGCAAAGTCAAATGTAGTTGGCTTTTGGATAGTGGCTGTTCACATCACATGGCAGCTGATGGAAGCTTGTTCAAGAATCTTGATAGGAGCTTTACCACACAAGTAAGGATAGGTAATGGGAACCTGATTGAAGCCAAAGGCAGAGGTGATGTTATGATCAACACTGGTTCAGGTAACCAAGTTATTTCAGATGTGCTTTATGTGCCTGATATAGATCAGAACTTACTTAGTGTTAGTCAGTTGGTTGAAAAAGGCTATTCACTAGTTTTTAAGAATGATTCTTATATTATTGAAGACTTTCATGGCCAGGAAATAGTCTAAGTACCCATGGCTACAAAATGCTTTATGCTTGATGTAAGCCAGCTTGAAAAGAAGGCTTATACAAGCCTAGCTGACAATGCTGGCCTATGGCATAGAAGACTAGGTCATGTTAATTTCAGGTTACTTGATTTGTTGTACAAGCAGAATTTGGCTGAGGACATGACCAATGTTGAGGCAAGAGACACTGTTTGTGAAGTATGCCAGCTTGGTAAGTGGGCTAGATTGCCTTTTCCAGTCAACATGGCATGGAGGGCTCAAAAAAGACTTGAATTGATGCATTCTGATGTTTATAGACCAATGAAGACCCCTTCATTGAATGGCAGTAAGTACTTTGTGCTGTTTATAGATGATCTAATCAGATTTTATTGGGTTTACTTCATGAAATAGAAGTCTGAGGTGTTTGAAGCTTTTGGTAAATTCAAAGCTTTAGTTGAAAATCAAACTGGCTGTAGGATTAAGGCTTTGAGGACAAATAATGGCACTGAATACTAGTCTGAAAGATTTCAAAAGTTCTGTGAGCAAGCTGGGATCCATCATCAGTTAACCACAGTGTATACTCCTCAACAAAATAGAGTATGTGAGAGGAAGAACAGAACAGTGATGGACATGGCTAGGTGTTTACTATTTCAAAGCAAACTTCCAAGCACATTTTGGGCTGAAAGTGTCAATACCTTAGTATATCTGCTCAACAAACTGCCTACACATGCTGTGAAGGACATGACTCCTTTTGAAGCATAGCATGGACTCAAGCCATCTGTTTCTCATTTGAAAGTGTTTGGTTGTGTGTGTTATGTGCTTGTACCTGCAGAAAGAAGAACTAAGCTTGAGAAAAGGTAAGCTCCAAGCATATTTGTTGGCTACAGTAGCACCAAGAAGGGCTACAGGGTATATGATCCCTCAACCAAGAAGATTTTGGTGAGTAGGAATGTCAAATTTGATGAAGAAAAGTTTTGGAGCTTTGATGGCTCAGATACAAGTCAGTTTGAAGAAGATCAAATTGACAGTGGCTTGGAATAAATAGAAAATGAGCTTAGCAATGCAAATGTGGATGATCCTCCTATGAGAGGGACCAGGTCCATTGCTGACATCTATCAAAGATGTAATGTGGCCATAGTTGAGCCTTCGAGCTTTGAAGAGGCTGTGAGAAACAAGCACTGGAAGAAGGCCATGGAAGCTGAGATTGACATGATCCACAAAAATGACACTTGGAATCTGGTGGACAAACCTGATCAGAAGAAAATCATAGGTGTCAAGTGGGTTTTTAGAGCCAAATTCAATGCTGATGGCTCATTGAATAAACACAAGGCAAGGCTTGTGGTGAAAGGATATAGTCAGCAGCTTGGCATTAATTTTATGGAGACATTTGCTCTAGTAGCAAGGCTAGACACCATCAAGCTTCTATTTGCCTTGGCTGCACTGAAGCATTGGAAAATTCATTAACTTGATGTTAAGTCAGCCTTCTTGAATGGTTTTCTTAAAGAAGAGATATACATCGAGCAACCAGATGGTTTCAAAGTCCAAGGAGAAGAGGACAAAGTCTATAGGCTGAATAAAGCTCTTTATGGCCTGAAACAGGCACCTCGAGCCTGGTATGACAGAATTGATACTTACCTGTCCAGGCTTGTATTTTAGAAAAGCCTGAGTGAGCCAACACTTTATGTAAAGAAGTCCAAAGATGAGACCTTACTGATTGTTTCAATCTATGTGGATGATTTGTTGGTGACTAGAAGCAAGGGTAATTTGATTCAGGAATTCAAAGCACAAATGCAAGAATGTTTGACATGACTGACTTGGGAATCATGACATACTTCCTTGGTATGGAAGTGAACCAGTCTGAACAAGGCATTTTTATCAGTCAGCATGCCTTTGCTTTGAAAATTCTTAACAAATTTTGCATGGAAAATTGCAAATCAGTGAGTACACCATTGGCTCAAGGGGAGAATCTGACATGTTTTAGAAATCAAGAAAGGGTTGATGAAAGGAAGTATAGAAGCTTAGTTGGTTGCTTGCTTTACTTAACAGCAACCAGACCTAACCTTATGCTTGTTGTAATTTTATTGTCAAGGTTCATGCATTGTTGTAATACAACTCATTTCAAGGAAGCTAAGAGGATACTTAAGTATGTTAAAGGAACTCTAAAGTTTGGGGTCATGTTCAAGAAAGGAAGTGAGCTTAAGCTGATTGGTTACTCAGACAGTGACTGGGCTGGCTCTATTGATGACATGAAGAGCACCTCTGGCTACCTCTTCACCCTTGGCTCAGGAGTTTTCTACTGGAGTTCTAAGAAGCAGTAAACAGTTGCTTAGTCCACAGCTAAAGCTGAATACAGAGCAGCTGCAGCAGTAGTCAATCAAGCCATTTGGCTTAGAAAGTTGCTATGTGATCTAAATGAAAAACAACTTGAACCTATTGAGATCAAGGTTGACAATCAATCAGCAGTGGCAATAGCCAAGGATCCAGTTTTTCATGGCAAAACCAAACATTTTAAGATTAAGTTTCATTTTGTTCGAGAGGCTGAGCAGTCCGAAGAAGTTAGTCTTGTTCATTGCAGCTCACAAGATCAATTGGCTGATATTTTGACAAAGCCTCTTGGTACAACAAGGTTTAAGGTCTTGAGGAGTTCAATTGGTGTTTGTTGCATACAGTCCAAGGAGGAGTGTTGAGCATTGGCCTACAATGCAACAAGTGACCAGCAGCAGCTCAGCTTCCAAGTTAGCATTGAGACTGAACCAGAAGCAGCCTAGTGATTTTGTTTCATTTTGTTCTTTTGTAACTTGATATCAAAAGTTAGTAAATTTAGATTTGAATTTGATGGATGTAATAGCTGACATTATCGGCTTTGCTTTTGTGTATTACATAAGTTAGTATTTGGTAAACTTAGTGGGAGTAGTTAAGTCATTAGGTAATTCTCAACTTTACTTTGTAACTTATGTATATATTCATTTTCAATGAAATGGATGAATGACTTTTCAGCCAATTGTTTTTAGCTCAAGCTTTCTTTGCTAAGCTTTCGGTTTTCTTTCTCTCTTGCTTGTTTTCATATGATTACATGCAAAACTTCATGCAAAGTGTTTTGCTAAGTAGCTGCAATGATCCAACAACTTCCTATATTAGCATACTATACATAGAAGAAACTCTTCTTCTAAGTTAGGAAGCCAAGGACAATCTGGTTTTTTTTTTTTTGCACATATAGCAAAAAAATTATGATGGAAATGCTCAAGTTGTTTATGTCGAAGCATTGTATCACTTTCTTGTTGTGAAACAACAACTCGTTCTTCTTCCACTATATTCAAGGTAAAAAATTTTCCTTTCAATTTTATGTTGAACACCTATTTGCCTTCAGCATATCTGATTAAGCAATATTTCTTTTCAAAAGAGACTTTAAACCCCTTCTCAATTAGTTGTCCAACACTTAACAAATTTTATCAATTTTAGGCACAAATAAAACATTAAAAATGAGCTTTAAACCTGTTTGACTTTTTATGGCTATTGTTCATTTTCCTTTTATTGGAATATACTGACCATTTCCAATTCTGACTTTGGACATAGTTGTTTTATTAAGTTTCTTGAAAATATCTTGATCATTTGTCACGTGGTTTGTACAACCGCCATCCACCAGCCAACTTTTGAAAGTGCTTCTACTTGTAAAACATATTGCAACAAACAATTTCTCCTCTTGGTATTGCTCAGCCACTATGCTAGTTTCCTCCTCTTTCTGTTGATTCTACAAATCCTTTCCATGTGCTTGTCTACCACATTTGTTACATTTCACATTTGGTCTCTACCAACATTTTTCTTGAAGATGATTTTTTTTTTTGCAATGAAGACAAGGCAGAGGGAGTCCAGTAATCAATCAAGGAGTGATTCAGTCACATACATATCAAAGTCATTACTTTGATGCATTATTCATACTCAATTCAACTTTTATCCATTTTGTACATCAAGTTCATATCATTCCATATCAATTTTTCGTTTCATATAATTGTTTCACTCGATGAACCCTAGTAAATGCGCTCAGAAATATAGGTATTTACACCACATTAGTTGCTTGTCCAAGTTGAATATAAACATGTCAAGATACCTGTCTGAGCTAAACCTTTAAAACGACATCAGGTTACTCGTCCGAGCTAAACCTGTGTCACATGTACATGTGAGTCCATAACAAATGCTGGAACTCGGTAATATTTGTAATCAATCATGCACAAGTGCACACAAAATCCTATTGGCATGTCAATCATATCCTAACCTTTACTAAGTTCATATAGACATCTTTTGTATGTATAAACATTTTTTTACAATTCAGTCCAATTCTAGCCTTTTTAAACCAATTCACATCCAAACACATATATAATTGTAAACCAAATACACAACAACCTATATAAATAAATACCATATGAACTTCCTAATCAAAATAGAAAACAAGTTCAGTCGATAATATTAGCTTTTCTTCAATTATCTCCGATTTGATCCAATTGTTGATTTATACAATTATTCCATTCAATTCATCAATACCAAACATTTATATAATATTCCGTGACATTAATGAAGCTATACAATCGTATTTTTTGATAACCCTAAATTTTTATATTTTATTCAATCTAGTCCCTAAAATTAAAATAATTATATCTTTCAATTTTGACCCTTGATTTGAAAAATGAATTCAATTACATCCCTTAGGAACCCTTTAATTTCTATTTATATCTAAATTTTACAATAATTTTACATTTTATTCACTTTAGTCCCTATATGCAAAACGAACAATTAAACTTTACAATGTCATTTTTCATAATCAAAGCTTAAAACCTATCAATTTAACACCAAAATCTTCAAGAAAAAACAATGAAAACTTTCAAAAACTTTAGCAGTTTTACAAATTGGTACATGGGCTAGCTAAATCAAGCTCTCATGACCTCAAAAACATAAAAATTACAAGAAAATGACTAAAAATGCTTACCAATTAGGGACTAAATAGCTTGAGCTTCAAAAATGATTTTTCTTAGGTTTCCAAAGCATGGTCAGTTAGGTGAAATGAAGAAGATGGGAAAATCCCATTAAATTTTATCTTATATACGTTAATTAAATCTTTAATTACTTAACTAACTTAATTAAACTTTAATTAATTAAAACTTAATCACAATTAATCAAAATTAGTGGAATTTAACATCATCATCCACTATTTGATGTAATAAAATGGTTTATTTACCATTTTGAACCTTTAGCTAATTAAAAATTTATCGCGATTAGACTTTATTACTATTTGGTAGCAATTTACTTTTTATGAAGGAATATGTAATGGTTGCCATGAGATAAAATATGATCATATTGGGAATCACAATTCTACCGATTTTTATTGAGAGAGAATTATTTTGCTACTAAATGTAATAAATCATTTTTTATTTTATATTTAATTCGTGATTGTTTGAGTCCACACTTAATGCGATTCGTGATGTAATCAGCCCAATTTGCCTGGGCCCATTAGCCAAATTAAAAAACCAAATAATAAAATAAAATAATAAAACAGTCCAGTTTCTTTTTACAAACCCAAATTCCTACTAGCCCAAATACAAATACAAAACTCTAATCCAATTGAATAAACCCAGAACTTGATAACTAATCCAGTTACTTAAAACCAAAATAGACCCAAGCCTGATCGGCCCAAACTAGTTGCAGTGGCCCAATGTCGGATTAGGCCCAAATGGACTGAAGCTTCTGGAAACCCTAGGTTTCCCTTGCGTCGTAGCTCCAACGGTCGGGCCTCTACGTCACCACGCGCGCCGCATGCCTCCGTACCACCACGTACTCCTCCGTACGGTGGTTTCACCTGCAAATAGGACTAAGACACAACACAAAAATAAAAAAACAAAAGCAAAAATACCGATTTTTGAATTTTTTATTATTTGGCTATAAAGCCAGAGAGAGGAATGTAATCTTTTTTTTTTTTTACGAACGAAATCAATACAAAGGAAATCTCAAAGCAGATTAGCGAAAGGTTATTTCTTTTCTTTATTTTTCTTCCTTTTTTTTTTCTTCTCTTCGAAACTGCCTACATACATACAAAGATTTTCGTTTTTTTATCTTTTAAACTGTACGTACACACACACACACACACACACACATATATATATATATATATATAGTATTAAAAAAATGAGAAAAAACCTACCTTTTTGAGATCCGGTCGACAGCGGCGGTCGGCGCCGGAGCCCTCGCCGGATTTTGGGCCAGAAGGAGAGGGGGAGAATTTTTAAGAAGAATTTCGGTTTTTTTTTAAAGGAAGGGGGGAAATGAGTTTTTGTGAAAAAAAATTGACTTTTATAATGCCCCAATACGGCGTCGTTTTGGGGCAAGCTTCAAACGCCCAAAACGGCGCCGTTTTGCCTTGACCCATGTGCCGACCCGACCCAGCCTTAGGATCCGCGTGTTTTTGCGGAAGGGTCTATTTGCGCATTTGGCCCTTCCGCTTTTTTTGCTTTTTTAATTTAGTTTTCTTTTATTTTTAATTTTGCCCTTAAGTTTTGTTCCGATTTCATTTGAGTCCCGTGTAAAGCGCTGCGTTTTGGAGGGTGGGGGATATTTTCCCCTTTAGTCCCTCCTTGTTATTCGCGCATTCAATTCAGTCCCTTTCTTTTTATTTATTTGCAGATTTACCCCCAAATTTCTATTTTAAGTTCAAATTAGTCCTTTTTGTTATTTTTCCTATTAAATTAATCAATTTTAATAGTATTACCATTATTTTTACTATTATTATTATTATTATTTTTAATATTACTATGACTATTATTGAATTTACTATTATTATTACTTTCCTTATTATTATTATTGTTGTTATTATTATTATTACTTTTCTTATTGCTAATATTTTTATTTTTATTTCTACTACTACTATTATTATATTATTATTATTAAATTGATATATTTAATTTGCTTATTTATTTTTTTTCATTTGTTGTTATTATCACTTTCATTATGATTATTTTATTCATTATTTATTATTTTGTATCCTTTCGTATGTTTTCAAATGTGAGATTATTTATTTTATTATTTTTGTTATTATTATTAACATAATATTATTATTATTTCCATTATCTTTACCTAAATTCTATATTAGTTTTACTAATTAATTAATTTATATTATTTTACTTAATAGAATACTTAAATCTAGTATCATATATTCGTTTCATTTACTCACTTATTTATTTATTTTATTTATTTATCTCATTAATTGTCTATTGTTTTATATATATATATATATATATTTTTTATTTTTTTATTTTTCTTCTTGAATTTCTAAATAGGCTCGTATTTTCGGTTTATTGTGTTTTTTATTACCATTATTATTTGTTTCGTTGTTAATACTATTATCAGCATTAATTGTCATTATTATCATCGCTAATATCATTTTTAGTGATGTTGTTATGGCATGCATATTTGTTATTTATTATTATCATGATCTTTATGCTTTATTAGCTTACTAAATTTATGTCGCATAATTGTTCTTTAAATATGAGATTTTCACGTTTAGTCATACCCGAATATGAGATTTTTGTTTTGAAATAAGCAAATACTTCGCGTTTTAAGATTCGAAAGAAATTGTGCCCTAACTTACTGGGTTTCTATTTTTCTCATCGAGTCTAAAGAATTAATTATTTTTAAATCAAAGTGCATAAGTTAAATAAAAACTTATTCTCGGGAATTCAAAAATGTTGTGTCCTAACTCACTGGATGTGACATTTTGTTATCTCGAGGTAAGAATTTCTAAAAACAAAGGCAATATTCTGTATTTGGAATTTTGAGAAATTGTGCCCTAACTTACTGGGTTCCGATTTTTCATTTGACCCAAACAACCGAATATCCTTTTTGAATTTAAATGCACTAGTTTTAAAAGTCAAAAGACAAGCTTAATTTCGAGGATTCGAAATGTCATATCCTAATTCACTGGGCATGACATTTTACTTCTTCGAAACAAGTGGGTCTCGGCATCCAATTTAATTTTTTCAAGTTTTTTTAAACAAAAAGGATCGTATTTTAAAATCTTTTCAAATTTTTAACATTAAGACGTTAATCAATCAATTCGGTACCAATTTTGGGCGTTATGAGGGTGTTAATCCTTCCTCGTGCGTAACCGACACCCGAACCCGTTTTCTCGAATTTTGTAGGTCAAAATCATCGTTTTAATAAATTAAAATGTTTTAATAATCAATCTCAAAGTGACCCGATCACACCTCAAAAAAAGGATTGGTGGCGACTCCATTTTTGTTTTTTTAAAGTCGACCCCGTTTTTCAAACGAAAAAAATAGTTTCCACACAATGATATGAGATTTATGTCTGAAAATAGATATTAAGATACACCTAAATGCATATTCTAAAAATAACTTCTGAAATAAGCATATAATAAATATTAAAAAAAAAACCTAAAGAAGGGCAGCTATTTGGAAAAGGGTGGGACTGAAATTAAAAGGCTCACCACCATAGAGCCGCCAAATCCTCATGCCTGCACCCTGCCAATATTTTGATCCCACCCACTAAACTTTGTCGAACATTTGATAATTGCTAACGTGCAAAGAAAACAAAGAGAAAGGAAATGTTACTTTATTATCAGATCCAGATGTAGTTTTCATTAGATCATAAAAATAACATGGCACAAATCGAACTTTTGTTCTTCTGTACATCCAAGGAAGTTTCGTAGCAAATGAAGAAAATCAATATATTCCAACCGTCAGGAATGACCGAAGCTTGTGGTCATGCGGCCCATTGACACTTCTTTTGAATCACCATAATTCCTACCATATATAACCATTATCCAATTCCATTATTCCAAACATTCCTTTTTGCCGGAAGTCGATACAAAATAATGGAAGCATCCCAAGAAGGGAAGAACAGAGGGAACAATAATGGGGAGGTTCGATACAGGGGAATTCGCCGGAGGCCATGGGCGAAGTTCGCGGCGGAGATACGTGACCCAACGAGGAATGGAGCACGGCTGTGGCTGGGAACTTTTGAGACTGCTGAAGAGGCGGCAAGGGCATATGATAGGGCTGCTTTTGCTTTTCGGGGTCACACAGCTATACTCAACTTCCCGAATGAGTACCAATATCAGAACCCAAGTTTTCCCCCAAGTTTTCCACCGTCTTCAGTTTCTTCATCTACTTACTCAGCTGGCAGAGGGAATCCCCAAAGAGGCGGAGCAAATGAAGTCATTGAGTTTGAGTACCTGGATGACAAGTTGTTGGAGGATCTTCTTGAAACCCAAGATGACAGGCATCGCCTATAAATTATAAAATCGAGTTTCTAATGTTGTTGGATTGAATTAGTTAACCATGGAAATAATTTCTATGTTTCTTTTATATTATAAACTAGGGAAATTTCAATTAATCGTTTCTGATTTTTCATTCTTTTTTAAATCTTTGTATCGAAATTGCAATTTGTATTGAAAACTTCATCGAGAGGAATCTTATATTTAACATCTTTTAATGAAACAGAGACGATTTGAAGCTCATAGAGTAAGTTGTGGCGGCTCTCAAAGGTCAAAATCACGTGCTGTGGATAAAGTAATAATAATCAAATGATTGGAGCATAAAAAGGCCAGAGTTGATACATAATGACGACAGTGAGTGCATCAACATTAGACAGTCAATATAATTCAATTGAAGGGTATTTCTGTTTGACCAAAACAAAAAACGAATAATAAAGTAGTTAACTAAAACTCACTCAAATTAGCCTAAAATCAACTCGGAGTCTCCATATGGACCCTTGACTTAATATGTAACTAAAAGCAAGTCATATCTACAAAAAAAAAATGTTGTTTTGCTGTTGAAGAAGATACTAAAAATGCTTCAATCTTTCTTGGTTTCATTTATTCTCAAAATCAAGAAGCTCCTCTAACAATTTATCGTCCAAGCACTCCAATTCCAGCACTATTCTTTCATCATCTTTCTTGCTTTTCACATGTTCAAAGAAATACGAAGAAGAAGAAGCAGCGGAAGCAGATGATGATGATGATGATGATGAAGGGGTAGCGGTGGGGGGAGAGTTTACTGTGGTGGATGAAATGATATATTCATCTCGGAAGTTGAGAATAGCGGAGTGACCCCTCATAGAAAAAGCAGCTCTGTCATAAGCTCGAGCAGCCTCCTCTGCTGTATCAAAAGTTCCCAGCCACAGCCGAGGTCCTCCTTGCCTCGTCGAGTCCCGAATCTCAGCTGCGTATTTCCCCCAAGGCCGCCTCCTCACACCCCTATATCGAACGCTGGACTCTGCCTGTCCTGCTTTCTTCATCTTATGTTGTTCCATTGGCATTGTTTGAACTTGAAACAGAGCATCAAATTCAGTTCCACATTTATACTCAGTGGCAAACGCACACAATTGGCCACCCATATAAACTAATAGGAACATCCAGAGTAAGTCAACAACCATCCTATTAAAGATGCCAAAATCCTTCGGGTCAGATACAGATTTTAACTTATATTATAGCAATTTGTCTGCAAATGTTTAATCTTTATTCTTCTTTTTCAATCCATTATTTTTTTCGCCCTGGGTGATGCTAACATATTGAAGCAGACGGTGATGTCACAATGGACACGCTACAATTAATTATTCCTTAGGAGATTAAACAAATATATTTTTTCTTTCGTTCTGCCTTTGCGTAGCATAAGTGATGCTAGAAGTGATGTTATCCCATTACGTAGCTGAATTACTCGTCATCTTGGTTACAGTATTCTTAGTTATGGTTGGATTAATTAAATGGGGAAGAACTAATAATTAATAAGATAAAATATAAATAAAAAGATTTGCTGAATCTGGTTAATATCTTAATTAAATTTCTCCTTCAAAGTCCATTTTCATAGTGCGATCAGATGGCTTATCTCAGACTTTCGTAGAGGGGGCTGAAGTAATTTGATTGCATCAACATGTTTGATCACCATGTTTATGCTATCGATCCCTTATGTCACCTGATAATGATGAAGGAAAATAATTGAAGTATAACGGAATCAAAGGGTAACAGAATTGAACACTCAACAAGGTTTTTATGATTTTGACCGATCAACCTCTACCTACTTAGTAGAAGGGTAGGTATAATTCTAGACATGGTCCTTGTACTTTATCCTATTTTACAATTTTAATCTATATATTTTAATTTGTAAATATTGAATCTTTATAGTATTTCAATTTAAAAATAATTGACATGACAAGATGAAATATGAAGGAATTAATGAGTTTCATGTGGCATTAAATGATAGATTTGTTTGTCCACATAGACTTATTAGCAGGCCGAGTAACTAATTTAGTTAAATTAGTTGATTTCTTTTTATTTATGAATTCTTTGCTTTTCTATTATGGTATCAGAGCTTTTGTAACTACTTTTACTGTTGGTACTCGCTTGCGATGGAGTCTGCCACTGTCACCCTTAGTAAGTCTTTCAACCCCCTTGCCTTTGTTTCTCAAAAGGTTGTTACACTCGTTGATGATAGTAATTTTCTTGCTTGGAAGCAACATGTGTTGCTTGTCATTAAGACTCACCGTCTTTACCACTTTCTTGACGGTACTATTCTTGTTCCTTCATCCATGGTTTCTGATGAGAATGGCTCTCCGATGGAGAATCCTAAGTTCGTCCAATATGAGCAACAGGATGCTGCCATTTCTGCGTGGTTGTTGTCTACTGTTGGTCCAGCTTTGTGTAATTGGTTGATTGGGGATTCTTCTTCCATTTCTCATCTCTGGTCAACCTTGGATCGGGTATTTGGTCATCAATCTAGTACAAAGGTGATGAGGTATCGTTCACTTCTTCATAATTTTCGTAAGAATGATATGAATATGTCTAATTACCTTGCCAGAATTAAACATCTCTATGACTGTTTGGCTAGTTGTGGACAACAAGTGCTTTTGGAAGAGCAGAAGTCAATTATTCTGAATGGGTTACCGTTGAAGTATGATCATATTGCTTTTATTATTATCACGAGTTCGATGCCATTTGACTTACAAGGGATCACAACTACCTTGCTAGATGCTGAGGCTTGTCAGAATGCTTACCTAGTACAACTAACGGTTACTACTAATCTTGCTACTAATAATCCTTCTTCTGGTTCTTCTGTATTGTCATATGTTAGGTCCGTCTTGTCGTCATTTAATACTGCACAACTTGCAATGAGGTATAACACCGTCAATGTTTCTATCGATATGAGGATGATGATAGTATAGCCTCGTCCCCTAGGTCTCATTCAACCCACTCTTCTCAAGATATAATAGCTCATCATTGTTATGTTGATCACAGTCTCATCAATCATTTAGTTGTGCTACTAATCCAGTTCATAATGCTCTTTCTTTCTCTACTCCAATTATGCCTTCAGTTATGCCCTCTCTTCCATCCATTATTCCTACCTGTCATTCGGCTCAGTCACATATTACATCTACTGTGGCTACTCCTTACACTATTGGTGATCCTGTTTGGTATCCAGATAGTGGTACTACTGCTCATATGACAAATGATGCTGCTCACCTTACTCACACTCAGCCTTATAACAACACAGATAAAGTTGTTATTGGTAATGGTAGGTCCATACCTATTTCGCATATTGGCACTTATTTCTTATCGTCCGATAATAACAATTTGATGACTAAAGATTTGCTTCATGTTCCTTAAATACATAAGAATTTACTATTTGTATCAACTTCAGCCACAGACAAATCTACAAAGTTTCACTATTGTTAGCATGCATCAAGATAGTTCATGCTCCACTTCAGATTTCACACTTATTGATCTTTGGCATAAACAACTTGGTCATCTTTCAGCTGATGTCTTAGCTAGCTATTTGAAGTTATGTAATCTATTAGTTTCCAAAACTAAGGGTATTTCGATGTGTAATGTTTGTGCACTAGGCAAATATCATAAACTTCCTTTTTTTATTTTTACATCAGTGTATATTACACCCCTAGAATTGATAGTTGTTGATATTTGGGGGCCTACACCTTATTTTTCTAATGGAATGAAATATTACATTTCCTTTCTTGATGTGTTCAGTAAATATATATGGATATTTTTTCTCAAAGGTAAATCAGATGCTTTGGCTACGTTTCTCTTGTTTAAGAGATCTGTTGAGTTGTAGCTAGGATGTCAGATTAAATAGTTGCAAACTAATAGAGGGGGTGAGTTTCAAAGATTTATTTCTCATTTGCAAAATTTTGGTATTAAGCATCGATTAACTTGTCTTCTTACCTATGAGCAAAATGGTCTTGTGGAATGTCAACATGAGCAGATAGTGGAGACAGGTTTGGTACTTCTAGCTTAGGCTTCACATCCATTATTCTATTAGAGCTATGCTTTTGAAGCTGTTGTATATCTAATGAATTGTTTACCTACTAAAGCATTAAGTGGGATTTATCTTGTCATGAAACTCTTTGGTAAATCACTAAACTATGAATACTTAAAGGTATTTGGTTGTCGTTGTTATCCATTGATTAGGCCTTATAATTGCCATAAGCTGCAATATTGTTCCACTCCCTGTGTGTTTCTAGGATATGCTAATAAGTATAGAGGGTATATATATGTGCATATTCAAATAGTAGAATCTATATCTCCTAACATGTTAGATTTAATGAACATGAGTTTCCTTTTGCACAGCAAACACCAAGACCACCTAATGAAGCTACTATCAATCCCTAGTCATCACCTACTTTGCCAGTATTTGTGCAAACCCCATGTGTTGCAGTTACAATTCCATTTGTTCTTGACACAACACCTTATTCTCCCATGGCAGATGTCTCTAGTTTGTCAATGCTTTCTTCTTCGGTTATGGCACATAGTTCTCCTCCAGCTGTGTAACTAGTAATTCTGATATGGCAGATGGTAATTCAGATGGTAATTGTAACACCCCAAACCCTGCCCATATGTTTCGACCAGGTCTGGTATGCTACGGGTTGTACATTGAAAACTTTTGCTTTGCTGGTTTCGGAAATCGTAAGTTAATTAGACAATATTTGAATTAATAGGTGACATTTGAAAATAAAACCTTGTATTATTATTATTTTGAATAATTAAACCCTTGACAAAAATTTCATAAGTTGCAAATATTAAAAACTATGTAGTGAAATATAAACCATGGGGCCTTATTACATAAATATTCCCAAAATTAAAAACTTGAAGAAAAGCCGAAATAATCTATAAAGATAAAAACTTGATGGCCCCTCGAGTCCGTCTCGGCTCCCATGTCCACGATCTACTGCTCATCTGAAAGAGTAGAGAAAACGAAAGGGTGAGTCACCAAGACTCAGTGTACAAATCCCGGACACACTGACCTAAGGCCCACAAACACATCATGAGCCCTGGCCCATACATAAAGGCAACAATCATAATTACATGAAAATAATGAATGATGAATAGCCCAACCCATCCTAGAATTCCATCCTCTACACACCAACTCGTACCAACCATCACACCTTGGGGATTTCTACAATCAACCCTCCATCCGCTACACACCATAACGACAGCCGTACTGCCTTTTCCTATTAATCAGGAATCATTAAACGTGGCATAGCCACCTATCACTATGTGACCTAACATTTGAATTTATGGTTTAACCACAGATCACCAAGTGACCTATCATGCACTTCCCCTTCATTATCATAATCCCACCCCATGCATACACACATGAAAAAAATCGAAAACATCATACCATCTTTAAAAAGAAACAGGCTTTCATATATTTTGATACACATAGAGATTTCTATGATTACGTACCTGGCATCCTTTGCCTAACCTTTTTAGGGTTTTACTCGACTGTCCACACAGCCACTTTCCGGCTTTTAGCCCATAACATATATAAAATACAGTTAACTAGTGTGTTAGAGATCTACACGCCTGATTTATCGTTGGAACAAAACTTTCTACGTCGACGCTATCCGTAGTCAACATAGCTGTTATCTGCCTAAGGTGTTGTTCAGAGGCTGGTAACGAAACATTAGGTTAAGGCACGACCAACGAGAAGAAAATGATTGATCATCTTAAGGAGAATTGAAAACCTTACCTTGAAATCCCGAAATTAGAGACTAGCGACTTCTGGCTTTTAGATCTAAACGATTAGGTTTCCTTCAAATCCCGAAATGTCGCACAAAACGCAGGAAGAGAGAAAATATTAGCCTAAAACAAACCAAGTGGCCATTCGACCTTGTCTCCCAAAAACCGAAAGAGATCTTAAGGAATAACAAGAGTCGACACTTACCTTACTAAAGAAGATTCAGCTAGCACTTGAGAGAAGATTCCGGCTTTTATGGAGAAATCGGCACAAGAGGAAAAGAATGGAAAAGAAAGTGAAGTGAGAGGTTTTGGCTTTTGAAGAAATCAAAAGAAAAGATTGCAGAGAATGACTAAGGGTTTCGGCACAGAGAATGAGAGAAAAGAATAGGGTTCCAAATGCCGGAATTGAAGAGATATCCCCTCTATTTAAAGAAGATTTCGACACCTACTGCTTAAAACCGAAAATGCCCTTATTGATAACTAACAACTAATCAAATAGTAGGGGAAATTTAGGCACCCCTTTGCCATAAAGAAACTGATTTCTTCCCTCCTCTAGGTGATGGAATGTCGGCCAACACCTAGCCTTGCAGATAGCTCCTATCTTTTCTCCTTTTATCTTCCATATTATCAACTATAATATATACATTATCCCATTCACATAAATCCTCCTATTTTTGTGCCTTGTTGCCGTCCACTCCACCTAACCCTAATGCCGAAAATTAGCTAACTTAAATTAAAAGAATTGGGCTCCATGAAACTTAAATTTGGGCCCCTTACTCCCTTGTGTGGCGTCACCTCCTTGCTCCCTAAGTGGCGCTACTGACCATTGGGCCATAAGCCCATTTTGATATTTTAAACACAGATACCACCTTTTAAACCCTATAGTGCCCAAACAAAAATTTAACCAAGGCCTTGACCACATCCTGAGCCCAATTTGGACCCCTAACAGTTAAATTAACACATTAAACATATCCACACACTAAACGCATAGGCCCATTAATTCAGGATGTTATAGTTCTACCCCCTTAAAGAAATTTCGGCCTCGAAATTACCTGGTTCGAAAAGATGGGGGTATTGCTGTCGCATCGCTTTCTCTGGTTCCCACGTAGCCTCCTTAGAGCCATGATTCCGCCACAGCACTTTAACCAACAGAACCGTTTTCCTTCGCAATACTTTGACATCACGGTCCGGAATTTCCACCGGTTCCTCTTCGAAGGATAGATCAGATCTTACCTCGATTTCCACCACAGGCACAACATGAGATGGATCCAAATGATATCGTCTCAACATAGAGACATGAAATACATCGTGAATTTGCTTTAACTCTGAAGGTAACTCAAGCTGATAGGCTACTGGTCCCACTCGCTTCAACACCCGGTATGGTCCGACAAATCTGGGACTCAATTTACCTTTCCGTCCAAACCTCAGTACTTTCTTCCACGGCAACACCTTCAGGAATACCTTGTCACCCACTGCAAACTCTATGTCCTTAAGCTTTAAATCAGTATAGGACTTCTGTCTGTCCAACGCTTCGTTTAGTCGAGCCCGAATTAACTCAACCTTCTCTTCTGTCTCGGTCACCAACTCCGGACCCAAAATCCGATGTTCCCCTAATTCTGTCCAACAGGTAGGAGTACGGCACCTCTTCCCGTACAATGCTTCATAGGGCGCCATCTGAATACTAGACTGGTAGCTGTTGTTGTAAGCAAACTCTGTTAATGGTAGGAACTCTTCCCAACTACCTATGAAATCAATGACACATCCTCTCAACATGTCCTCCAAGATCTGAATTACCCGTTCAGACTGTCCATCGTTCTGAGGGTGAAACGCTTTACTAAAATCCAACCTTGTACCCAACGCTTGATGCAACGCCTTCCAAAATCGTGAGGTGAACCTAGGGTCCCTATCTGATATGATCGATACCGGTACTCCATGCAACCTCACAACCTCTGCTATGTATAGCTTAGCCAACTTTTGCAAAGAGTAATCGACACGTACGGGGATGAAGTGAGCAGACTTCGTCAAGCGATCTACAATTACCCAAACTGAATTTTTCTTAGTGGGCGTGAGGGGTAGCCCACTAACAAAGTCCATGGTTATTCTTTCCCACTTCCATTGTGGAATCTTCACTGGCTGCAATAACCCTGATGGTAACTGATGCTCTGCCTTTACCTGCTGACAGGTCAAACACTTACCCACCAATTCAGTTACCTCTTGCTTCAAACCCAACCACCAGAATCGATCTCGCAAATCTCGAAACATCTTACTTCCTCCAAGTTGCATAGCGTATGCACCACCATGCGCTTCTTGCAAAATCCTACGCCTCAACTCCGGATCTTTTGGCATGCAAACTCTCCCTCGAAAACATAGCAATCCTTCCTCATTCTTACTGAATTTCGTTGGCCCATCCTTTGAGATTAGCTGCAACTTCCCCTTTAGCAACTCGTCGGTCTGTAGCCTCTCTTTCACCTGACTGACCCAAGAGGGTTTCACTTGAAGTTCAGCTAATAAGCTCCCATCCTCATAAAGACTGAGGTGGGCAAACATTGCTCTTAAGTCAGAGACTACTTTACGACTTAAAGCATCTGCCACCACATTAGCCTTACCCGGGTGATACTCGATCGAACAGTCGTAATCCTTTAACAACTCGATCCACCTCCTCTGCCTTAGATTCAACTCCTTCTGAGTCAAAAGGTACTTTAAACTCTTATGATCTGTGTAAATGATAGATTTCTCCCCGTACAAATAATGCCTCCAAATTTTTAAGGCAAACACCACTGCCGCCAATTCCAAGTCATGGGTGGGATAATTTGCTTCGTGCGGTCTTAGCTGCCGAGATGCGTATGTAACAACCTTTCCATCCTGCATCAATACACATCCTAATCCCATGTGTGAAGCATCATAGTAAATTATAAACTCTTTCCCCGCCTCCGACTGAATCAACACCGGAGCCTCCGTCAAAATCCTCTTTAACTTTTCGAAACTCTCCTGTTGTTTATCAGACCAAACATACGGAACTCCTTTCCGTAGCAACTTAGTCAATGGTGTCGCAATTAGAGAAAATCCTTCAACAAATCTTCTGTAGTACCCAGCTAAACCAAGAAAACTCCTAATCTCTGCCACAGACCTAGGTGGCTTCTAATCCAACACTACTTCAATCTTTCTAGGGTCAACCCTAATCCCCTCTGCTGACACAACGTGCCCTAGAAACGTAACTTCCCTTAGCCAAAATTCACACTTACTGAATTTGGCGTACAACTGCTTTTCCCTCAGAATCTGCAAAACTATTCGCAGATGAGCATCATGCTCCTCCTCCGACTTTGAATAAACCAAGATATCATCTATAAACACCACGACACACCAATCTAAGTAGGGTTGGAACACTCGGTTCATCATGTCCATGAACGCTGCTGGTGCGTTGGTCAATCCAAAAGGCATAACCATGAATTCGTAGTGACCATAACGAGTTCTAAAGGCCGTCTTATGAATATCCGCCTCCTTGACCTTAAGCTGATGGTACCTTGACCTCAGATCTATCTTCGAAAAGACTGAGGCTCCCTTCAACTGATCGAACAAGTCATCGATCCTTGGCAAGGGGTACTTGTTCTTGATTGTTAGCTTATTCAACTGGCGATAATCAATGCACATACGTATTGATCCATCCTTCTTCTTAACGAATAATACCGGTTCTCCCCAAGGCGACACACTTGGTCGAATAAACCCTCTATCCAGCAACTCCTGAATCTGTGCTTTTAATTCCACCAAATCCTTCGGCGCCATTCTATATGGAGCAATAGATAATATCGATACCAAACTCCACTTCACGATCAGGGGGTAATCCCGGAAGCTCTTCAGGGAAAACATCAGGAAATTACTTCACCGTCCTAATGTCCCCAACAGTTATTTCCTTGGCTTCCAGAGCTCGAACCAACATTAATACTGCCTCACATCCTTTCCGCTCTTAGGGCAGTCACCACATTCGACAGACAGTTCCCCTTTTCTCCTATCACTAACACTTCATCACCCTCGGGGGTTTTTAACACCATACGCTTGGCTGCACAATCTAGATTAGCTTGATACTTCACAAGCCAGTCCATGCCTAAAATTAAATCAAACTCCCCAAACGGTAATTCCATTAGATCCGTTCGGAAGACTATCCCCTGAACTTCTAGAGGTACTTCCCGATAAAGCTTATTCACTATCACCGAATGTCCTAATGGGCTAACTACAGTCATTTCCTTAGAGGAAATCTCAGAATCTACGTTTAAAGTTTTAGACACCCTACTAGCAACATATGAATGCGTCGACCCAATGTCAATCAGTGCAGTATAAGGCAATCCAGAAATTAGAAACGTACCGGTTATGACATCCGATGCGTCAGCCTCCTCTCGACGTCTGACAGTATAGACCAACCCCGACTGTCTTGCCTCAGTATTTTCTGCCCCTTGGCCTGGTGCTCCACGACCCCGACCAGAACCATTACCACCTCTGGCTGCACCACAACCTCTCTACGACTGCTGACCTCCTCTGCCAGGCTGAGCATTCCCTCGACCCGTAGGCCCTTCACTGTCCCATTGCTGCGGACAGTTTCTAACTTGGTGGTCCGTAGATCCACACCTAAAACACTTCCCAGTGCCTGCCCAACACTCACCGGTATGGAACTTACCACAACGAGCACACTTTTGTGTCTGGTTAGCAGCAGGTCTCTCCTTCTGTTTCGGCCCATCTGACCAAAATCTCTTCTGATTACGCCCGGATGACCTTGACGGTCCAACATTCCTCTTATTCCCACTCCTATCTCTATCCCGATTCAGTTTCTCAGTCCACTTTACCTCCTCAGCTATCTTAGCCTTTTCCACAAGCACAGCGAATTCCCTCTCCCGCTGTGGGGCTATCAAAACACGCAAATCATCCCTCAACCCATCTTTGAACCGGACGCAACGTTCATGTTTCGTGGCCACCATTCCTCGGGCATATCGACTAAGGCGTAAGAATTCAGCTTCATACGCAGCCACTGACCTACTTCCATGAACCAGATTCAGAAATGCTCTGCGCTGCGCATCCACATAACTCGATCCAATGTACCTATTCTAAAATGCCGTTTTGAAGAGATCCCAGGTGATACGGTCAGCCACTGCACCATCATTAACCGTAAGCCACCATTGATATGCTTCATCTCCCAGGAGAGATACAACCCCTTTCAATTTCTCCTCCTCCATGAAATCCAAATCATCAATTATGCGTTCCACCGCCTCCAACTAATACTCAGCTGAACTCGGGGCTACACCAAAAATTCCCCTAAACACTTCTGCCCCATTGGCTCTAAGTCGCTCCGGCACAGATTTCCGGGCTCCTGTGCCCATGCCTGCCCCAACAACTCTCTCTAAAACCCTTAACATTGCCTGAGATACAGCATCATCTCCGACAGTCTGATCCTGAAATTCATCCTCCGCACCTGGTGGTACCGACATCTCATTCCTAGATCCATGGCCAGATCCCACTGGTTCCGACACCATCATCTTACCCCTACCACGACCACGCGGCGGGCGTCCTCGACCCCTTGTACTCATTCTACCGATTCGCGTTTATCTGATTAGAAATTTTATGAATTATTATTTTTCTTCCACTGATTAACCGCGAACAGTCTTATAGATAGTAGTTTTAAGAGTAGTTCTTTCAAATTCGAACCTATCTACAGTTTTAGTATCAAGTTTATCTCCTAATTCTGGAAACCACATACATTCAACCATCACACATCCACATACATATAACATCCATGAACTCACATGCATCACATAAGGGTGTTTTCATCATTTCACTACCCAAGGGTTTTTCTGTAGTTTTGCCCTACAGGGTATTTCCCAAAATAAAGTATCTTGGTGATTTTTCTTTGAAATTAGAAGTACTTTGGTACACATGTTTTTTCAAAATGAGGGTATTTTGGTAATTTCCTCAAAATGGGGTATCTTGGTGGTTTTGTTTTTTTTTTTTCGAAATAAAGATATTTTGATGTTGTGGTTGTTTTTTTTTTCTTTTGAAGCAGGGGTACTTTGGAAAATTTAATTTCGCAAACCGGGTTACTCTTGTAAATCTAGGGGTTTTTGGGTGAATTTGCAAAACATGAGTATTTTATAAAATTACGGTTGTTTTGGAAATTTTCACAAACCAATGGTATTTTGGAAATTTTGCCAACCGGAGTGTTTCGGTAATTCTCACAAATTTTGGTAGTTTCGCAATTCTGGAGTATTTTGGAAATTTTTCACAAATCAAGTGTATTTTTGGAAATTTTACAAAACTTGGGTTTTTTTTATTGTGAAATAGGGTGGCTGGTCCCTTTCGGGTTTTAATTATAGATTTTGGCCCGTCAACAAATCCTCGTAACTAAGGTGAACAGTCACTACGCACTAGGTAGGATTCCAGCGAAAAGGAGGTGAGTCACTAGGACTGCTTAAATACCAAGCTCTCCCTGAGTCCAATCCTAGACATGCGTATGCCTGTTGCCACACCCTAACCCAGCGATTTGTTCACGGGTTTGTTTGGATAGATTAAGTCTTATGAATTTAAAGAGTTGTTTAAACTAAGCCTAAAGTCCATCAATGCCTAACCTACTAGTCTACGTCCATCAAGCCCATCAAGCCCAATCATGCATATCATATCAAAATTTAGAATACTTACCTGCGTGGATCGGGTGCCGGTAAACTCGAAGGCCATATCTTCTTCCAATTTTTTTTTTTCAAATTCACATCAACTTTACAAAACATTACTAGGCCCATTTCACAGCTCGAGTTTTGAACTGGGCTCTGATACCAAAATGTAACACCCCAAACCCGGCCCACACGTTTCGACCAGATCTGGTATGCTACGGGTTGTACATTGAAAACTTTTGCTTTGTTGGTTTTGGAAATCGTAAGTTAATTAGACAATATTTGAATTAATAGGTGACATTTGAAAATAAAACCTTGTATTATTATTATTTTGAATAATTAAACCCTTGACAAAATTTCATAAGTTGCAAATATTAAAAACTATGTACTGAAATATAAACCATGGGGCCTTATTACATAAATATTTCCAAAATTAAAAACTTGAAGAAAAGCTGAAATAATCTATAAAGATAAAAACTTAATGGCCCCTCGAGTCTGTCTCGGCTCCCATATCCACGATCTACTGCTCATCTGAAAGAGTAGAGAAAACGAAAGGGTGAGTCACCAAGACTCAGTGTATAAATCCCGGACACACTGACCTAAGGCCCACAAACACATCATGAGCCCTGGCCCATACATAAAGGCAACAATCATAATTACATGAAAATAATGAATGATGAATAACCTAACCCATCCTAGAATTCCATCCTCTACACACCAACCCGTACCTACCATCACACCTTGGGGATTTCTACAATCAACCCTCCATCCGCTACACACCATAACGACAGCCGTACTGCCTATTCCTATTAATCAGGAATCATTAAACGTGGCATAGCCACCGATCACTATGTGACCTAACATTTGAATTTGTGGTTTAACCACCGATCACCAAGTGACCTATCATGCACTTCCCCTTCATTATCATAATCCCACCCCATGCATACACACATGAAAAAAAATTGAAAACATCAAACCATCTTTAAAAAGAAACAGGCTTTCATATATTTTGATACACATAGAGATTTCTATGATTACGTACCTGGCATCCTTTGCCTAACCCTTTTAGGGTTTTATTCGACTGTCCACACAGCCACTTTCTGGTTTTTAGCCCATAACATATATAAATTACAGTTAACTAGTGTGTTAGAGATCTACACACCTGATTTATCGTTGGAACAAAACTTTCTACGTCGACGCTATCCGTAGTCAACACAGCTGTTATCTGCCTAAGGTGTTGTTCAGAGGCTGGTAATGAAACATTAGGTTAAGGCACGACCAACAAGAAGAAAACGATTGATCATCTTAAGGAGAATTGAAAACCTTACCTTGAAATCCCGAAATTAGAGACTAGCGACTTTCGGCTTTTAGATCTAAACGATCAGGTTTCCTTCAAATCCTGGAATGCCGCACAAAACGCAGGAAGAGAGAAAATATTAGCCTCAAATAAACCAAGTGGCCATTCGGCCTTGTCTCCTAAAAACCGAAAGAGATCTTAAGGAATAACAAGAGTCGACACTTACCTTACTAGAGAAGATTCGGCTAGCACTTGAGAGAAGATTCCGGCTTTTATGGAGAAATCGGCACAAGAGGAAAAAGAATGGAAAAGAAAGTGAAGTGAGAGGTTTCGGCTTTTGAAGAAATCAAAAGAAAAGATTGTAGAGAATGGCTAAGGGTTTCGACACAGAGTATGAGAGAAAAGAATAGGGTTCCAAATGTCAGAATTGAAGAGATATCCCATCTACTTAAAGAAGATTTCGGCACCTACTGCTTAAAATCGAAAATGCCCTTCCTGATAACTAACAACTAATCAAATAGTAGGGGAAATTTCGGCACCCCTTTTGATACGGGCCGGCTCGGGGTGAGTCGAAACGTATGCGGGTTGCCCAATCGTGTACGAGGAGGAATCAAGCCTTCGAAAAATAATCGAAAATATTGACGAGTTGGCGGAAGCTTTAATTGAATAAAAAGATGGTTGATTAAAATAGATAAATAAAATGGATAAATGATAATTTGATGGAGATGGATAAAAGAACTTAAACAAGAATCAATTCAACACTAAAGAGTGTCACCCCGGGTTCTATAATGTTTAAGGTGGATAAATGGAATCGATGATGGAAATGGAAATACGAACTTAACTGAAGAAAGATTCAACACTATATAACAGTGTCACCCCGTTTCTTATATCGTTAAGGTGGTCGAAACCATTTTTTGGAAAACGAGAATCGAACTTGGGTTTTGAAAATAAAAACGGGAGTCGCCACCGACCTTTTATTAGGTGTGATCGGATCACCTTTTTGTTTTAATAAAAGATTTGGTTTACTAAAACAATATTTTTCGGTCCGCGAAGTTTTGAGAAATCGAGCTCGGGAGTCGGTTACGTGCGAGGAAGGGTTAGCACCCTCGTCACGCCCAAAATTGGTACCGATTTGGTTAATTAATGTCCTTATGTCGAAAATTTGAAAATTCGAAAGAATTAAAACGATCCCTTTTTATGAAGATGTTGACTGATAGTTTTTTTTAAAGAAATCGAAGATATATGCAAAGGGGCTATTCCGTCTCGGGGCAAAATGTTGTACCCAATACTTTAGGGCACATTTTCTTAAGCTTCTAAATATAGAATGTTGCCTTGCTTTTAGAAAAACTTTCTTCGGAATAACCAAACACCACGTCCAATACTTTAGGAGATGATATTTTGAGTTCGAAAGATAAGCCTTTTTGGTAAGAGATATACTTGTTCGAAAGGATATTCAGATATTTAGATTAAACGAGAAAATTGCAACCCAATACTTTAGGGCACAATCTCTCGTGCTTCTAAACGCAGAACATTACCTCGGTTTAGAAAATCTTATCTCGGAATAACGAAACACCACATCCAATGCTTTACGACACGACATTTCGAATTCTCGAGAAAAAGCTTTTTATTTAGAAATGTAATTGTTTTAAAGGGATGTTCGGTCATCTAGATTAAACGAGAATAATTACAACCCAATACTTTAGGGCACAACCTCTCAAATTTCTAAATACCGAACATTGCCTTTGAAAAAGAAAGCAATTTTGGGCCGGGCGAAGGTCGATGTACTTATGTGAGCAACAATAATGAAGACGAAAATGAAGTAAAACAAGTCTAAAATGAATGAGAAAAAAAATAAAAAAAATAAAACAGAAATAATAATAAAACTAAAATAATAATAATGGGTATATATACAACAAGTCATAGTGCAATAATAGTGACATAGAAATAATAATAATATAATAATAACAGTATAATAATAATAAAATAATAATAGTAAGATAACGGTAATAATAACACCCAAATACGTACCATAAATAATAATAAATATAGTAATACTAATAATAATAATAATAATAATACATATTAATATAGATGTGGTAAAAATAATATGATAATAATATTAGTAATAATACGCGATATATACAACATATGAGTACGAATATAATAATAGTGGTACGAAATATATACAATATATACAATATACTAACATAAATATAGTTATAATAATAATGTGTACAATATAATAGTATAATGATGATAGTAGTAATGAATAGTACGCAATAATAATAATAATAATTATAATAATAATTGATATGATGATAAATATAATAATAATAGAATAATAAAATGACAGTGCTATTGACATGAAATATGTACAATATACTAACATAATATAATAATAATAATAAACAATAATAATAATAATATAGTAATAATAATAATACTAAGAGTGATAATAAACGCAATAATAATATAACATTAAATACAATGTTAAACATGAAGCACGATAATACATAAATAAAGAAAAATTAATAATAAATAAGCGAAAATAGTCAAAAAGGATGAAAATTGAATTAAGAACATAATATTGGGGCAAATTCGAGATGAATGAAAGAGGGAAGGGCCATTTTGTGATGCGATGATAGGTGGAGGGACCAAAAGGGGTAATAGACCCTCGCTTCGAAACGCCCCGCATTGACGCGGACCAAACTAAATAAATTTAAAATTAACAAGGGTAATTAAAAAATGAAAGAAAAGCGAATAGGATCATATTGAAATGCGGCGCAAAAATGGGAAGGACTATTTGCGCAATTTGCCCCTTTAAACGGAAACACGCGGGTCTTCTCCAGGGGCGGGTCGGATTCGGGTCAGGGGATCAAAACGACGTCGTTTCGGCCCCTGACCCCCTAACGCAAAACGGCGCCGTTTCACTATTAGTATAAAATCAAATTGTTTTTGCCAAAATTTCATTTCTTCCTAGTTTTAGAAAAAAACACTCCCTCACCCTCTCTCGTTCTCTCTGCAGGTGCGCAAGGGGAGGAGTATTCTGACCGGCCGCCGTCGCCGGCCACCGTGTGCCAAAAAGATAGGTTTTTTTTTTCTTTTTCTCTTTTTCTATGTATATGTATATGTATTATAAAAAAGAAATCGGAGCGACGAATAAAATAAAAAGAAAAAAGTGCGAAATCACCTTCCAAAATGTTTCTGATTTGATTTTTTTTTTGTGAGTTCTTCTTTTTTTGTTTTCTACTATTATTTTCTGTTCTTTTCTTTTGAAACTACTACTCTTATGTTGATTGTCGAAAAAAAAGAGGTCCCCCTTTTACAGATCTATGTTTGGTCTTTTATAACCGAAGAAAAGAAAAAAAGAAGATAAAAATACAATATTATCTCTGCTTATTGCTGCCATTGTTTGTTGTTCTGCAGGTGGGCTTGCGGAGTGCGATGGTGGGAGTAGCTGGACGTGGTGCTGCGGCGCTAGTGGGGTGGCAGACAAAAGGTCGTGGGGGTTGCGGCGCAAAGGTGGCGCGCGTGCCCCACGCACGCGGCGCTAGGGTTAGGGGACTAGGGTTCGGTTGGCTGAAATGTTTTAGGCTGAATGGGCTAGGGTTTGGTTGTATTTGGGCTTAATGTTGGGTCAGTTAGTTATTGGGTTTGTAAGTGGGCCTATTTTTTAATTGTTTGGGTTTTGGGCCCTGGGTTAAGGAACCCGGGCCAAAATTGGTGCTTACAGCTACCCCTCTTTGCTCATTGTCGTGAAACGATAATAGAGCAAAGACAATAAAAGAACCAATTTTGCCCGGTCTTGACTCGTTGGTCCTCGTCTTCTTCAAACAGCTTCAAACTCCACTGTAACTCGTTGCTTCGATCTGCTTCACTGTTTCGTTATATCTTCAGGGAGATAACATTTCCTATTCCATTACTTCTTCAAGGGCACAGTAGCTAGTGCCTTGATTGGCTTCGATATGATTTCAGGGCTTTGATCTTCTCCACCGGGACTTCGAGGAAATAAATCTGAATTTTTCAAACTGCTTCCTTTGTATCTTCGGGGAGACCCCGATCTTCATTCTACTCCACTGCTACTTCCGAAAGATATGGTCTGTAGCTTCATTTTGTTCTTGCTCAATCTTCTTTGTCCACTAGAACTTCTTTGTCAAATTTGCTCAATGCGACTTCAGTCTTCCGTCTGTAAGTACCTCCCTCCGCGTGTGACCCAAGGCTCAAACCCATAATATGAGTTGATTTTTTTTTGAACCAACAGAAATTGTAAAGTAGAAATTGAAAATACTTCAGCGTGCAACCTGAGACTCAACTCACATGAGTTTTTTTTTTAAACAGAAATTAAAATACAGAAATTGAAAATACCTCAACGTGCGTCCTCTGATTTTTTTTATTCTTTTTTATTTTCTTTTTTTGCAAACAGAAATTAAAAAATAGAAATTGAAAATACCTCAGCGTTGATTTTTTTTGAAATTGTAAAGTAGAAATTGAAAATACTTCAGCGTGCAACCTGAGACTCAACTCACATGAGTTTTTTTTTTAAACAGAAATTAAAATACAGAATTGAAAATACCTCAACGTGCGTCCTCTGATTTTTTTTATTCTTTTTTATTTTCTTTTTTTGCAAACAGAAATTAAAAAATAGAAATTGAAAATACCTCAGCGTTGATTTTTTTGCAGATAGAAATTAAAAAAGAAATTGAAAAAACCTCAGCGTGCGACCTGGGGAATTTATTTTTTACAAACGGAAATTGAAAAACAGAAATTGAAATGCCTCAGCGTGTGACCTGAGGAGTTGATTTTTGCAAACATAACTTGGAAGACAGAAATTAGAAATGCCTCAGCGTGCGACCTGAGGAGTTGATTTTTGCAAACAGAAATTGAAAGACAGAAATTTAAAATGCCTCAGCGTGCGATCTGAGGAGTTGATTTTTGCAAACAGAAATTGAAAGACAGAAATTTAAAATGCCTCATCGTGCGACCTGAGGAGTTGATTTTTGCAAACAGAAATTGAAAGACAGAAATTTAAAATACCTCAGCGTGCGACCTGAGGAGTTGATTTTTGCAAACAAAACTTGAAAGATAGAAATTAGAAATGCCTCAGCGTGCGACCTGAGGAGTTGATTTTTGCAAACAGAAATTGAAAGACAGAAATTTAAAATGCCTCGGCATGCTTCGCTTAGGAAGGCAATATTCGTTATCTTCGATCATCTTCGCTTACGAAGGCAAGATCTGTTTTTCGATCATCTTCGCTTAGGAAGGCAAAATCTGTTTTTCGATTTGCTTCGCTTAGGAAGGCAAAATCTGCTTTTCGATTTGCTTCGCTTAGGAAGGCAAAATCTGTTTTTCGATTTGCTTCGCTTAGGAAGGCAAAATCTGTTATGCTCGATCTGCTTCGCTTAGGAAGGCAAGATCTGCTTTTTGATTTGCTTCGCTTAGGAAGGCAAAATCTTTTTATCGATTTGCTTCGCTTAGGAAGGCAAAATCTGTTATGCTTGATCTGCTTCGCTTAGGAAGGCAAGATCTGTTATCGTCGATTTGCTTCGCTTAGGAAGGCAAGATCTGCTATTCTCGATCTGCTTCGCTTAGGAAGGCAAGATCTGCTATCTTCGATCAGCTTCGCTTAGGAAGGCATGATCTCTCGTATTATAAGTTGGTATTTTTTTTTTGAACCATGACGTGGCACTTGATCTTGGAAAAGACCGCAAACTTTTGACATTGTACGGTTAAATATGACCTTTTCGCCTTTCTGTTAATTTTTTTATTTTTTTATTTTTTTATTTTTTTATTTTTTTTAGGTCTAATGACTATCGCCTTAATGCTAGCTACCATCACAAGAAACACATATCATGGCACAAGCATATTCGGCCATCCCTAAACCAAGGCTTAATTCTTGATTCGACACACTTAAAAGAAGAGAACCTACCGATTGCTAGGATAGAAATTACTTACCACCTCATTGCTTGAAGAGATCAAATAAGAGAAAAAGGTTTCGGCTAAACCTTCCCAATGGTAATGAGATATTTGGCTAACACAAAGATAGGTATAGAAACGAGGTTGAGATGGTGTTTTGGCACTTTACTAATGAAAAGAGTAAACGCAAGAGTGGAGAGAGTTGAATGCTTAGAGGATTCGGCCAAGAATAAACTAGATCAAAGTTTCAGATTTTGAATATGGTGAAATAAATAGAGGAGAAAGATGAATAGTGTTTCGGCTTTAAAGTTTCAAGAAAAGAAAAGAGAACAAAAGAACTTACAAGATTCGGCTATGACTCATATTGAATAAAAAATAGGATATTCGACCAGAATAGGTTGGATTGGGGTTGAAAGAAAGAAATGATGAATAGGAGAAGGTTAGAAAAATATTGACAACACACCTTAATGCACCAAATACCCAAATGACTTGCCTATAACCCTCTTGACCGAAACTTGAAGAAAAGAGAAAACCAAAACTATTAACTATGAATTTGACACCTATCTTACTATTACCAACCGAAAATGCCATCCTACCAAGCCCAAATTCGGCCAACACCAATTTCACCCAAATCCCATATTTCCTCTTTAATTCCTCCTAAATCCTTCCAAAAATTCGGCCAACCCCCTAGCCATCTATGCGTCCACATTCATGGTCAAAATGACCATAAAAATATTTCCAAAACAACTCTCCATCATTCAAGCCCCTTATCCCTCCTCCTTCCATAAATCTTAAGATTCTTATCCCAAAATACTAGCTTTCCAAAACTAATATTCAACTTACCATAAAATCTAAAGTCTAACTTACCAAATTAGAGCTTGACCACCATTAATGCTAGGATACATAAATATAAAGTCTTCAAAATGCTATCTACTCGAACCACTTCCCTCAAGCAACTCTTCATGCATCTTAACCACCTTGCCACTAACTCCACATGTGCTTAATTTAACACTTAAATTAACTTAAGTGTCAAGTTCACCTAATCCACTTCACTAAAATTTTAATACAAAGAATTATTCTAGCCTTATTAATAAAATCAAGCCTTCACAAGACTATGCTAAACACACATAATTCATACCCGAGCTAACACAAATAATAAAATAATACTCAAATTTTCCTAAATCCCAAGGCCCAATCGGCCCAATCCTACTAGGCCCAATTTCGAGATATTACAGTCTTAACGTGATCACACGAAAATATTTTTGAACTCTTGGGGATAACTCAATGATTCCTTGCCTTGTTCTTGCGGGAAGCTAAGCTTCTATCTTCATCTCCCTTGTAGTGTTTGCTGGCACTTCGTAAGCTGGGATCTACCATTCTTGACAATTTAGGAAATAAGTTGCAATCTCCGTCATCTTCAAAGTTCTTAGATCCTCTAGACACATATCTCTCTAAAAGGGAGTCAGTAACAGTGTCGCTCATGTCATTGATATCTGGGGGACCCATTGTGGGCTTGGAGGTAGAAAATTAAAAGCATTATATGAGAATGAAACGATGTGGAGTATTAAATGCGATGAGTGAAAATAAAGATGCGTTTTATTGAAATAACAATTATGGAAACAATCCTATTTCACGAAAGAACTCTTGTTGCCTCTAGGCTTAGAGTAACAAGCATGTTTTACATATCACTCTAGATTAGCTAAAATACATGGATCCCTGCGCAGTCTCATTGTTCAAAATAAACCCGAGAGGACAAGGGCGTATCATTGAAACCTCTTTAATTGCATCATCCTTTTTGTCACTGCGCTCACGTTCCCTTCAAGGTAGTTAGGGAGTGGATTTCCACCCGTATTACCAGTACCGTCAAATTGTAAAATCCCTACATCAATAAGACCTTGAACCCTTCTCTTAAAGGCTAGACAATTTTCTGTAGAATGCCCCTGGTTCCTAGCGTGATACATGCAACTAGCATTAGGATCATACCATTTCGGGTATGGCGACTCCACTGAGGATCATAAAGAGAGTCAGGCCGTAAATTGATTATTTTATGTCCTTTATCGAAAGTTTGAAAATTCGATGTGAAAATTACTACCATTTTTGTTGCCTTTGCTTGTGTCATCGTATATGATTCCTATTTTCTTGCGCACATTGCATTGCATGACCGTTATGGTCGCACCCTTAAGTGGGAGTGAGAAGCTACTCTTTCGTGAGGTTTTCACCTCCGTGCAAGATAGTGGACCGCTTTCGGGATACATCCGTACCTATGTCTTCGTGAGATTTTCATCTCCGTGCAGCCATAGGGAAATGTATTCCCTTGAACTGAACTCGATCCGTATGAGCCTATAATGGGTGAGGATTGAGGAATCTGCTGGTTCGGGTACCTCTCTTTAGAACTGAACCGCATATAGAGGGACCTAGGAACCCACCTTGGACAGAACCACGCTAAACCCTTAGTAGTCACCCCAATAGGTGTTTTATGTTTGCTTATTTCTCTTGTACTAACGCTTTTGTGTTTGCTTATCTTCTCCTGCATTAACATGTTTTCTCTTGTTTTGATTGCATTGCATGCATTCTCACATTCAAGAGGTGTCGATTCGGGTTCGATTGCTGAATTAGAAAGTTTGCCATGGAAAACAACTTTCTTGATAAAATGGAAGATAATGCGGCTATCTGAATTTGGTCAGAGACGACACAATTAGAAAAGGGAGATAGTCTAGCTGCGGGGCATGTGTCAGAATTATGGTACTACACTCTATTAGTGTGACATAAAATAATCTTCACAAGTTAAAAGCTATATGGGATCAAGGACTACTCTCGAATATAGCGGATGGGTCAGTAGGAGGATCAACGATAACATGTCGGGGCCAAGTCTGAAAAACTAGCAATCCGTGGAGGAATATTTGCAGGTAATCCCATCAGAAGTGGAGATGATAAAGCAAGATTTTGAAAAGAAGAATCGTGAGCTGGAAAAGAACAACTTCATCACTCTCAGAGTCAAGTCAGGGACCAGGACTACCTTATGGGCGAAGCCGTGACTCAAATCCAGAAGGTGGCCGAATATTTGCAAACATTGGCATTCCAGGCTAACATGATAAAAGTGAAGTACGAGCTGATATCGGATAATGGCCAAGAATTAGCTTCGCTGCTCGAGAAAGTCAAGACTCGGGGCATTAAGGTAAAGTTGCATTTATAATCCATTTTATGTAAAGAGCTTTGTTTTCTGAAAAGTTTTCTAAATGAAGTTGAGCCTAAATTGATGCCTCTTTGCATTCATGCATTTGCATTACATTGCATCATCGAAGAAAGAAGGTGTTGATTAATATTTGATTGCTAAATAGAGGAGTTTTTCATAAGGAAACGAATTTCTTGATAAAATGGATTGTAATACGGTTGCCCAAATATAGTCCAAGTAAACAACGAGAGAAGGCCGATAGTCCATAGAAGAGTGCAAGACTTTGCTCGATGATTCAAGCCAACAAGGATTATTCAAGAGTCGTCACGTCTTGACCTTTTTAAAGAAAATTATGGACACCGTGGAGGATAAGCGAGTGAAGAAGTACGGCCTAAACCAAGCTACAAGGAGCTAGGAGAGGCATCTACGAAGAAGGTTCACAAGACATGGCCATGATATCCGGCCACGAAGGAAAAGATTGGTGTTTTACTTGGACTATGAGGACAATACCGTATATTCATTTTATGTAAAGAGCTTTATTTTCTAGAAAAGTTCTTCTAATGGAATTGAATTCATAATTAGCGCCTTTCTTTCTCCTTGCATTCATTCTATGCATTTGCATTGCATTGCATCATCTTAGAAAGGGGGTGTTGATTCGTGTTTGATTGCTAATGGAAGAATTTTTCATAAGAAAATGTGCTACTTGATAAAGTGGAATACGATACGGTCATCTGAACATGGCCTAGGTAAACAACGAGACAAGGCATTACTTGAAGATTCAAGTCGACGAGGATTGTTTGGGAGCCATCTGAAGATTATGAGCATCACGGAGGACAAGTGAGTGATGAAGTACGACCTAGATCAAGCAACAGAGAGCTAGAAGAGGCGAGACATAACCCTAACATCCGAATACGAAGAAAGGGATTTGTCTGAAGATTCAAGCCAAGAAGGATTGTTTGGGAGTCATTAGAAGATTATGAGCATCACCGAAGGTAAGTGAGTGATGAGGTCAAGCAACAAAGAGCCAAAAGAAGCGTCTATTGAGAAAGTTCACGGGACACGACCATGATATTTCGATACGAAGAAGAGGATTGGTGTTTTCACCTAGACTATGAGGAAGAGGCCGTATATGTGGTCTATTTTATGTAAAGAAACGTGTTTTCTAGACAAGTTCTTCTAATAGGAATTGAATTCATAATCAGCGCCTATCTTTCTTTTTGCATTCATTCCATGCATTTGCATTCCATTTCATGCATTGGCATTACATCATAGCACATACATTAAAATTTGTAGAAAGACTCTAATTAGGTGAAATTATTTCGTTAACCTAGAAAACATGGAACAAAGGTTGGAGAGATTAGAGGCAAGACAAGTATTGATCCAAGAGCAATTAGTTAGAATTCAACAACAGATGCAAGAGCAATCAACCAGAATTCAACGAGAGATGCGAGAGCAAATGCGAGAGTTCCAAGAGAATATGATATGCCATCTAACCCAGCTATTAGCGGGAGGATTTGAAGCAAGGAGGGGCCAAGTGGTCGACAATGTGGATGAATATGAAGAAATTATTTATTCCTCGATAAATATCCCAACTCAACCAGAACTGCGGTCGCATGGGGGACCCATCACTATCAGGCCCCAATATCAGGCTAATACCTCGACCCCGCTGAACTTCTCGACGGGCTCATGTTCTAACCCTGAGATGGGTCGGACTAAATCAATGGTCCAGGCAGAGGCAAAAGAAAGGAGGGAGCGGACATCGAAGGCCCCGAAGAAAAAGGAAAAGGAAGTGGGTAGTGCAAGTAGGGATGACCGAAGACCATTCACCGTGTTCCCACCTTATGACACGATTGCTCCAAACCAACTCAAAAACGAACAAAGACCGGTGAGACCCAACCCCGAAAAACCTCAATTCACCCCCATCCCTGTGTCATACGAAGAACTATACCCGAAATTGTTGGAAAAACAGTTGATATCGCCACATTATATGGCACCATTGAAGCCTCCATACCAGAAATGGTATGATCCTAATGCTAGTTGCATGTATCACGCTGGGAACCAGGGGCATTCTACAGAAAATTGTCTAGCCTTTAAGAGAAGGGTTCAAGGTCTTATTGATGTAGGGATTTTACAATTTGACGGTACTGGTAATACGGTTGGAAATCCACTCCCTAACTACCTTGAAGGGAACGTGAGCGCAGTGACAAAAAGGATGATGCAATTAAAGAGGTTTCAATGATACACCCTTGTCCTCTCGGGTTTATTTTGAACAATGAGACTGCGCAGGGATCCATGTATTTTAGCTAATCTAGAGTGATATGTAAAACATGCTTGTTACTCTAAGCCTAGAGGCAACAAGAGTTCTTTCGTGAAATAGGCTTGTTTCCATAATTGTTATTTCAATAAAACGCATCTTTATTTTCACTCATCGCATTTAATACTCCACATCGTTCCATTCTCATATCATGCTTTTAATTTTCTACCTCCAAGCCCACAATGGGTCCCCCAGATATCAATGACATGAGCGACACTGTTACTGACTCCCTTTTAGAGAGATATATGTCTAGAGGATCTAAGAACTTTGAAGATGACGGAGATTGCAACTTATTTCCTAAATTGTCAAGAATGGTAGATCCTAGCTTACGAAGTGCCAGCAAACACTACAAGGGAGATGAAGATAGAAGCTTAGCTTCCCGTAGGAACAAGGCAAGGAATCATTGAGTTATCCCCAAGAGTTCAAAAATATTTTCGTGTGATCACGTTAAGACACACCGGGACTACTAAGGCACGAGTATGTTGTCAAGGCTAAGGAAGTCGCAGAAGAAGCCCATAAGGATATCCGAAGACCACATGCTGATGGTTCTACCCTGACTAAGCCAATCAAGAGGTACGGGTTTACCCAGAAAGGAAAATTGCATTGAACGCCAAACCGAGGACAGAACTTATGTGCTTCTTCCTCCTTGTAAACACGTGGGGCAGGGACGTTATCAAGCCAATCTCCTCGAAAGCTTCTGGTCCGCATCGATTTAGTTTTGGGGAAGTCATTCTCTTTACTAAGAGGGTGAGGGTCGCTTCATATGCCGATATCACAAAGTCGATAGTCATTAGACCTAAAAAAAATAAAAAAATAAAAAAATAAAAAAATAAAAAAATAAAAAATAAAAAAATAAAAATTAACAGAAAGGCGAAAAGGTCATATTTAACCACACAATGTCAAAAGTTTGCGGTCTTTTCAAAGATCAAGTGCCACGTCATGGTTCAAAAAAAAATACCAACTTATAATACGAGAGATCATGCCTTCCTAAGCGAAGCTGATCGAAGATAGCAGATCTTGCCTTCCTAAGCGAAGAAGATCGAGAATAGCAGATCTTGCCTTCCTAAGCGAAGCAAATCGACGATAACAGATCTTGCCTTCCTAAGCAAAGCAGATCGAGCATAACAGATTTTGCCTTCCTGAGCGAAGCAAATCGAAAAACAGATTTTGCCTTCCTAAGAAGACGAATCGTAAATATTGCCCGATCGTAAATTAGGTAGTTTTTCTTTTAATTAACAAAAGGATTAATTTTATTGGAAAGAATATCTTTGAAAGGTAAAGATAGGTGAGAGGTTGAAATGGATACGTATTTGAAACAAGAAAGAACCTTTAATAAAAATTAAAGACCCGAATCTTATAAGTTTCAAATTGATGGAATGAGTTTTTGAAATAAAACCGAGACCCACTATCTAGCGAGATAGGAACCAACGGTATAGGTAAATGAACGCCACACCCGTAAGGATGATAAGTTCAAAACAAGGAAAGATCGACGCCACTAGAAAACTAGATAAGTCAATTCAAACCTTGAGAATTAGGAGAGTGGATACTCACCAAAAGAAATTCTTCTTTCATTAAAATTCAAAGTTTGCCATAAGTTTGACTAAATTATCTTAATTTAAAAGTGCTAAGCCGTCCACTATGCATGCTTTCCCTTTGCTTATTATTTTATGCGCACATGGCCTAATTTAAGTGTGGCCGTCCACTTCCATGGTGACTTATTTTGATGTTGCATGTTTTCATCCTTTCAATTGTTTATTCATTAATTCCTCCATGGTGCTTCATGCTTTGCCGTCCAATGCCTTGCTTCAATTAAGAATTCTTCAATTGTTTAATTCATTCCACAAGCATGCCGTCCATCCACTTTGTGTATAAAAGACAAAGTTCTTACTTTATGTTCCATTCTTCAATTGTTTAATTCATTCCATAAGCATGCCGTCCATCCACTTTGTTTATAAAAGACAAAGTTCTTATTTTATGCTCCATATTGCCGCATGTCCATCTTGTAAAACCCACTATGATAATTTTAAATTCAATGCTTGCATTTCCACCATCACTCACTTGCACAGTTGTTAGACTTTCAGCTACCATCTTCCATGACATCTTATCAAAAACGTGGAGCACTACAAAATGCATAAATCACACTGATTAAAATTCGGCCAACATAGTTAGAACAAAATTTTTTAATCATCTTATTTAACACTAGGTAAAAGCATACTAATAATCAACTTTGACAAAGACTAACTAAAAACGTGTACCATCTAAACAAATAAATATGAAATAAGAAAATGAAGCTATTACTGAAAATAAAACATGCGTAATTTAAAGTGTTAAATAAACTAGCAGTCGGACTAGCTAGTATATTCAACTTCAAATAAGTTGTATGGGTTCAGCATGTTTTTGGGCTCTCTTCTATGGTCATCCCAAATTTGTGCCACCAAAACCATTGCGACATCTTTGAATTGTTTGGTACAGGAACGTGTAATTGGCCCATTAGGTAGCTTCATCGGGTCTTGGTTGACGTCCGTCGCAGGCTCGTAGGTGAGTTCGTATCATCCCCTCCCTCTTTAAGTTGATTCGTCCTCGAATCATCACCTACATCGAAAGGAGAAAGATTAGAAACATTAAAACTCGCGCTCACGTTATAGTCACCTGGCAAGTCCAATTTGTATGGGTTGTCATTTATGCGCTCAAGGACTTGAAATGGACTGTCCCTCCTTGGGAGAAGTTTAGATCGCCTTTGTGTGGGAAACCTTTCTTTTCGCATATGAACCCAAACCCAGTCCCCTGGTTCAAAGAGAATGCGTCTACGACCTTTGTTAGCTCGTTGGACGTATTGCTTGGTTCTTGCTTCAATATTCTCGCGCACCTTTCGATGCAGTTCCTTTATGTATTCCGCCTTTTTCCTAGCATCAGAATGGATAAATTTATCTGAAGGCAATGGCAATAAGTCAAGAGGAGTGAGAGGGTTAAACCCATAAACAATCTCGAAAGGCAAAAATTTAATTGCAGAATGAACAGCTCGGTTGTAAGCAAATTCGATGTGGGGCAGACAGTCTTCCCACGTTTTGAGGTTTTTTTGTACCAATGCTCGCAACAAAGTTGATAGGACTCGGTTCATTACTTTGGTTTGTCCATCCGTTTGAGGATGACAAGTGGTCGAAAATAGCAATTTCGTCCCTAACTTTCCCCACAGAGTTCGCCAAAAATGACTTAGAAATTTTACGTCCCGATCAGATACGATCGTCTTCGGAACTCCATGCAATCGTATGATTTCCCTAAAAAACAAGTTTGCAATATGCACAGCATCGTCAGTCTTAGAACAAGGGAAAAAATGGGACATTTTAGAAAAACGATCAACTACAACAAAAATCGAGTCCTTCCCGGTTTTTGATCTCAGTATTCCAAGGATGAAATCCATGGAAATGTCGGCCCACGGAGTGTCTGGAATAGGAAGGGGCGTATATAAACCATGAGGCTGGACCCGCGATTTTGCTTGTTTGCAAGCTATGCAACGTTCACAAATCCGTTCGACATCCTTTCTCATTCCTGGCCAGAAAAAATGTTCTTGAAGAGTGGACAATGTTTTGTCTCTTCCAAAGTGACCCATAAGGCCACCACTATGTGCCTCTATCACAAGCATGTCTCACATAGAACCTTGCGGTATACATATCTTGTTTTCCTTGAAAAGGAATCCTTCATGCCTGTAAAACTTATCAAAGGCACCACTCTCACAAGCATTATATTCATTGCCAAAATCAGCATCATTAGTAGACAATTCCTTAATGTGATGGAAACCAAGTATTTTAGAATCAAGAAAGGTTAATAAAGTGTACCTTCGTGATAACGCATCCGCTACTACATTTTCCTTACCTTTCTTATACTTAATTACGTACGGAAACGATTCTAAATACTCGATCCATTTTGCATGTCGTTTGTTGAGTTGTGCTGACCTTTAATATACTTGAGTGCTTCATGATCTGAATGAATAACAAACTCTTTTGGCCTCAAGTAATGTTGCCACGTTTCAAGCGATCTTATTAGAGCGTACATCTCTTTGTCATACACGGGGTAATTGAGTGCAGCTCCATTCAATTTCTCGCTGAAGTACGCCACCGGTCTTCCATTCTGAGTTACTACGGCTTCGATCCCTACACCTGATGCATCACACTCAATTTCAAAAGTTTTAGTAAAGTCAGGAAGGGATAACAATAGAGCTTTAACAAGACATTCTTTAATGGCATTAAAAGACCGTTCTTGCTCATCGGACCAATGGAAAGCTGAATTCTTCTTGATCACGCTCGTTAAAGAAGTGGCTATCGTGCTGAAGTTGGGCACGAATCGGCAGTAAAGACTAGCCAACCCATGGAAACTTCGTACTTGGCTAACCGTTGTAGGACGGGGCCATTCTTGGATTGCTCGAACCTTCTCTTGGTCCACCTCTAATCCATTTGCACTGATGACATATCTTAAGAAAATAACCTTGTCAGTACAAAAAGAACATTTCTCGAGATTGGCGTACAATACCTCTTTCCGCAGTGTTTCTAAGATCGCACGTAGATGTTGGAGGTGATCCTCCAAAGATTTACTGTACACTAATATGTCATCAAAATAAACAACACATGATTTGCCAATGAAAGTTCGTAAAACATGATTCATAAGTCGCATAAAAGTACTTGGAGCGTTTGTAAGTCCGAATGGCATTACCATCCATTCATACAAACCTAACTTTGTTTTGAAAGCCGTTTTCCACTTATCGCCTTCTCGCATCCTAATTTGGTGATAGCCACTTTTGAGGTCAATCTTTGTGAAGATCCGAGCTCCGCTTAACTCGTCGAGCATGTCATCGAGTCGGGGTATCGGATGTCGATATTTGACGGTAATCTTGTTGATGGAGCGACAGTCGACACACATTCGCCACGAACCATCTTTCTTTGGCACTAGTAACACCGGTACCGCGCATGGACTAAGGCTTTCTCGGATATATCCCTTTTCTAGCAATTCAGTGATTTGCTTTTGGAGCTCTTTTGTTTCTTCGAGATTGCTCCGGTACGCAGGTCGATTGGACAGAGAAGCTCCCAGCACTAAGTCAATTTGGTGTTCTATACCTCGAATGGGCGGTAAACCACTTGGTATCTCATCTGGAAAGATGTCCTTGAATTTCTGAATCAGAGACAACACAGAAGAAGGAAGATTCTCGGGTAAGTCGTTAGTGTTCAAAAATGATTCCTTGTATAGCAGGACATACATCGGTTGTCTCACACACAAAGCTTTTCGAATATCTCTTGCTTTTGCAAAAGCACTCATTTTTCCACTTTCTTTTTCATTCTCTTCCTTCGTTTCCTTTTCTTTTTGTTCACACTCTCTTGTTTTATCACTTATTTTCTTGCCCCTCTTTTTTTTTTAAATTCTTTTCTTTTTTTTCTCATTTTTCCACTCGCTTTCTTTTGATTTTTCCATTGATGCCTTCATCTTCAACTGATCTTCGTAAACTTGCTTGGGTGTTAGCGGAGCTAGTGTCACGTTCCGGCCCAAGTATTTAAAAGTGTACCGATTAGTGTAGCCGTCATGGATTGCTCGCTTGTCAAATTGCCAAGGTCGTCCAAGCAGGAGATGTCCCGCTAGCATCGGAACCACATCGCACAAGACCTCATCTTGATACTTCCCTATTACAAAGGAAACCAAAACTTGTTTTGTGACCTTAAGTTCTCCCGCGTCGTTAAGCCATTGTAGCTTATACGGATGGGGATGTTTGGTGGTAGTCAATCCAAGTTTCTCCACCAATATGGTGCTGGCCACATTAGTACAGCTTCCTCCATATATAATGACGCAACAAATCTTCCCTTGTACTTGGCAATGCGTATGGAAGATGTTTTCACGTTGTTGTTCATTTTCGACACCTTGTAAGCTAAGACTCCTTTTTACCACCAAGATCTCTCCATTTTCGGCTTGTTCTACTTCTTCCTCGTCTTGGGATGTTTCACTGGCATCATCTTCCTTTTCACTTTTGAAATTCAATCTCGCCATTATCTCGAATAAACATAGTATTTTGGTTTGGACATTGACTTGCAATATGGCCTCGTCCCAAACATTTGAAACACTTAATGTCTCGAGATCGATTCGGAAGAGCTTCCATTTTGCCCTTGCTCGTTTCACCGATCGGCTTGTTAAACTTGGGTGCGCCACTTGTTTCTTTGGCTCGGTTCGGTATGTCCCATTTGTTGGTCACTTGCCCTCACTTTGATGTTGAGGCATGATTGGGGGTTGCTCTAGGCGTGGCTTTTCGTTTGAGCTGTTTTTCGACTTTTATTGCCATGTGAACCATCTCGATGATATCGATGTAATGGTGTAATTCTACAATATTTGCGATATCTCGATTAAGGCCAGCGCTAAAACGTGCCATGGTGGCTTCTCGTTCTTCTTCTACATTGGCTCGGATCATGGCCACTTCCATTTCCTTGTAGTAATCCTCCACGCTTCGGTGACCCTGAGTTAGGCTTTGCAACTTTTGATGCAACTCGCGGTGATAGTAGGTTGGGATGAATCTTTTCCGCATTAGTGCCTTCATTTCCGCCCATGTTGATATTGAGCGTTCACCATCCCATCTTCGACTTGTCGTTAATTGATCCCACCAAATAAGGGCGTAATCAGAAAATTCGATGGTAGCAAGTTTCACCTTCTTATTTTCTAAATAATTATGACATTCGAAGATTAATTCCACCTTCTTTTCCCACTCAAGGTAGGCTTCCGGATCGGATCGCCCTTGGAAAGCAGGAATCGCCATTTTAATGTTCTTCAAGTCGTCATCGGCCCATTCTCGATCTCTTCGCTCACGGACTCGTGGACCTCCTCTCCGTTCATTGTATTCGAAAGCTGGATTACTGTCGGCTTCACTTGGTTCGTAGATGTCGTTGTCACGTAACCAAGGTTGTTCTCGTCCCCTTCTCGGAATTGGAGGGGTATTTGCTCGAGGCCTCCGTTCATCTCTTCGGTCCAATCGTTCGTTGATTGAGTGGAACAATCGTGTGATTTCACGCATTACTGTTTGCAAATCTTGATCTCTCCCTTCGGGATCATTCCTTCGGGGTTGTAATCCTCTTCCTCCTCCGACGGCGTCGGATGCTTCGTCGCTTATTATTCGACGTTCGGGGCTCCTAGACATGTTTTAAACAAAATTAATGAATCCTCACTATAATCCTCACTTGTTCACTCACAAAGAAATTATCAACACTCACACTCGTGTTTTCACTCAATTTCTGGCTTTTTCCTTAATGTAATCACTCTTGCCTTTTACCGCTCGAATTCACTCTTCTAGATTCTAGAAGGTTGTCTTCGACTTACTAGCAACTCGTAGGTCGTTTCAAGAGGTAAAAAGGTAAGATTGGTCTCGGAAATGGGTAGGCTTAGAAAGGATAGAAAGGTTGATAGGTGGTGGGTCGAAAAATAAGGCTCGATAGTAGAGGTGGTGAAAAATGATGAGTTTAAAAATCTAGATACTACGATTTTTTTTTGAAACTTACTCGGAAAAAACTTGAGATGATCAAACGTGCCTAATTTAACCTGGCTCTGATACCAGATGATATGGTCCGTCTCGGGTTTGAAGACGAATTGTAAATGTGGCCCGATCGTAAATTAGGTAGTTTTTCTTTTAATTAACAAAAGGATTAATTTTATTGGAAATAATATCTTTGAAAGGTAAAGATAGGTGAGAGGTTGAAATGGATACGTATTTGAAACAAGAAAGAACCTTTAATAAAAATTAAAGACCCGAATCTTATAAGTTTCAAATTGATGGAATGAGTTTTTGAAATAAAACCGAGACCCACTATCTAGCGAGATAGGAACCAACTGTATAGGTAAATGAACGCCACACCCGTAAGGATGATAAGTTCAAAACAAGGAAAGATCGACGCCACTAGAAAACTAGATAAGTCAATTCAAACCTTGAGAATTAGGAGAGTGGATACTCACCAAAAGAAATTCTTCTTTCATTAAAATTCAAAGTTTGCCATAAGTTTAACTAAATTATCTTAATTTAAAAGTGCTTAAGCCGTCCACTATGCATGCTTTCCCCTTTGCTTATTATTTTATGCGCACATGGCCTAATTTAAGTATGGCCGTCCACTTCCATGGTGGCTTATTTTGATGTTGCATGTTTTCATCCTTTCAATTGTTTATTCATTAATTCCTCCATGGTGCTTCATGCTTTGCCGTCCAATGCCTTGCTTCAATTAAGAATTCTTCAATTGTTTAATTCATTCCACAAGCATGCCGTCCATCCACTTTGTGTATAAAAGACAAAGTTCTTATTTTATGTTCCATTCTTCAATTGTTTAATTCATTCCACAAGCATGCCGTCCATGCACTTTGTTTATAAAAGACAAAGTTCTTATTTTATGCTCCATATTGCCGCATGTCCATCTTGTAAAACCCACCATGATAATTTTAAATTCAATGCTTGCATTTCCACCATCACTCACTTGCACAGTTGTTAGACTTTCAGCTACCATCTTCCATGACATCTTATCAAAAACGTGGAGCACTACAAAATGCATAAATCACACTGATTAAAATTCGACCAACATAGTTAGAATAGAATTTTTTAATCACCTTATTTAACACTAGGTAAAAGCATACTAATAATCAACTTTGACAAAGACTAACTAAAAACTTGTACCATCTAAAAAAATAAATATGAAATAAGAAAATGAAGCTATTACTGAAAATAAAACATGCGTAATTTAAAGTGTTAAATAAACTAGCAGTCGGACTAGCTAGCATATTCAACTTCAAATAAGTTGTATGGGTTCAGCATGTTTTTGGGCTCTCTTCTATGGTCATCCCAAATTTGTGCCACCAAAACCATTGCGGTATCTTTGAATTGTTTGGTACGGGAACGTGTAATTGACCCATTAGGTAGCTTCATCGGGTCTTGGTTGACGTCCGTCGCAGGCTTCGTAGGTGAGTTCGTATCACCTTTGCCATAAAGAAACCGATTTCTTCCCTCCTCTAGGTGATGGAATTTCGGCCAACACCTAGCCTTGCAGATAGCTCCTATCTTTTCTCCTTTTATCTTCCATATTATCAATTATAATATCTACATTACCCCATTCACATAAATCCTCCTATTTTTGATCCTTGTTGCCGTCCACTCCACCTAACCCTAAGGCCAAAAATTAGCTAACTTAAATTAAAAGAATTGGGCTCCATGAAACTTAAATTTGGGCCCCATACTCCTTTGTGTGGTGTCACCTCCTTGCTCCCTAGTGGCGCTACTGACCACTGGGCCGTAAGCCCATTTTGATATTTTAAACACAGATACCACATTTTAAACCCTATAGTGCCCAAACAAAAATTTAACCAAGGCCTTGACCACATCTTGAGCCCAATTTGGACCCCTAACAGTTAAATTAACACATTAAACATATCCACACACTAAACGCATAGGCCCATTAATTCAGGATGTTACAGTAATCAGGACTCCATGGTAAATAGGAGCAAGAATGGCGTCTTCAAGCCCAAAGCCTAAATGTCCGAACTCAATCAATTTGAGCCAAGGGATATACATGAAACCATGACCATTCCTTCTTGGTAGAAGGCAGTTGATGATGAACTATAGGCGTTAATTAAAAATGGAACATGAGATCTTGTATCTGCACCAGCTGATCATAATTTGGTAGGATACAAGTGGTTGTTTAAGAATAAAACCAATCCTCATGGTAGTGTGGCACAAAATAAGGCTTGATTGGTTGCACAACGTTTCTTACAAGTCACATGTACAGACTACTATGAGACATTTGGCTATGTTATCTAGGCTAATACAGTTTGCACTATTCTTGTTGTTGTAGTTTCTCTTCAATGGAAGATACGACAAGTGGATGTCAATAATGCATTTTTGAATGGTGGGTTGTTATAAACTGTGTACATGAAACAACCCCCATGATTTAAAGTATGTGATTTAGTAGGTCATCCTTTAGTGTGCAAACTTAAAAAAAAAAATCATTATATGGACTCAAGCATGCACCTCATGCTTGATTTGATACATTGCATGCTTTTCTAGTCAATGATCTTCAATTTCAAAACTCTAAGATTGATCCTTACTTGTTTTTTAAGAAGACTTTTATTGGATATGTTGTTTTATTGGCATATATAGATGATATTCTAATAATAGGTTCACTAGAGGCTAAGATAAATGAAATTGTCAAATGTCTTCATCGTAAATTTTCTTTCAAAGATCTTGGACATTTACATTACTTTCTTTTGTTGGAGGTTACTCAATAGGATCATGGCATCCATGTTTCTCAAACGAAGTTCGCCCGAGAGATACTTGAATGAGCAAGAATGGTTGCTGCCAAGCTAGTACCTACTCCAATGGTGAGTGCTCCTACACTGTCTGCACATATGGGAAATTACTTGACAGATGACACATTGTATACGAAGGTTGTGGGAGGTTTGCAGTATCTATGTTTTACATGACTTGACATTGCATTTATAATGAATAAAGTTAGTCAATATGTGCACTCACCACATGATGTGCATTGGACAACTGTTAAACATATTTTAAGATATGTTAAAGGAACTCTTGATTTTAGGCTGTATTTTCAACCTTTTAGAGTCACACTAATCGGGTTCTCAGATGTTGATTGGGCAAGTTCTTTGGAGGACAGGAAGTTTACATCCGATTATTATATCTATCTTGGAGCCAATCTCATTGGCTGGTCATCTAAGAAGCAATCTGTGGTCTATTGTTCCACCACAGAAGCAGAATATAGAAGTCTTACCAATGCCACTTCAGAGCTTGCTTGGTTTCAGTCGTTACTTGCTGAGCTTGAAATTGTTCCTGTTGGTGTACCAACCATCTGGTGTGACAATACAAGTATTGTATGTTTGGCTATAAATCCAGTCCTTCATGCTTGAATGAAGCATGCTGAAATTGATCTTCACTTTGTTCGAGAAAAAATTGCTAGTGGTCAACTACAGGTTAATTTTCTACCAGGTTGTGATCAAATTGTAAACATTTTAACTAAGCCATTGACTGTTGGTGCCTGTAACAGCCCGGTTTAGACCCTAGTCGGAATAGTGGTTTTGAGACCACAAATTTGAGGTTGGAAAAAATATTTTAATATTATTTTTGGTGTTTACAATATGTGTTTGAGTATGTGTGAAAATTCTGTGTGAAAATATTATCGATTGCGTGCTTAATTTGCAAAAAGGACTTAATCGCATAAAATGCAAAAGCTGTGTGCTGATTGTTAAAGTGCTTATTTGACATGGATTTTTAAATGAGGAGTCCTTATGTGGGAATTAGACCTTTGATAGTGGAAGTTGACAAATATAACTATTAAATGAATGAAATAAGAATGTTTTAACAAAGGGTAATTAAGTAAATGATGGAATAATATGTATTAAATAAAAACAAATAAGAAAAAGAAAACCATATTCATCTTTCTTCCATAGAAATTGAAAGAAAAAGAAAGGAAATAAGCTTGTTAGGTTTCAACTAAGACTTTGGCTAAATCAAGGTATGTTTTGAGCCTAATTTTTGATAATTTTTACGTTTTAGTAATCGTTGCTTCAAGTACTATCAAGCCTATGCTTTAATTTTGGAATTTGATGATGATTTTGAAGTGTGCCATTGATGAATATTTAAGCTTTATGATGTTAGTTGATGAAATATGAAAGATATGTGAAAGATTAACATGTTTTGTCTTTGGATTTTTGGTGAATTTGAGTAATTTAGAATAAATTGTGAAAATAATATCTTAAGGGACTAAAATGTGAAATAAATGAAATATATGGGCTTGTATGAGCATAAGGAAAATTCGGCTAAGCATGTGTGAAGTGAAATTATGTGAATTTGATGATTTTATGAAATAGGGACTTTAAGTGTCGAAATGTTAAAATGTGAGGGCTATTTTGTAAAATGCCCTAAACATGTGTGTTTGGACTAAATTGAATGATTTGGTGATTTAATGAGCTAAATTTGAATATGTATAGATCAAGAAAAGAGGGATTTGGATCGAGATCGAGGCAAAGATAAAGTGCTCGATTAATCGACTTGTTTTGTTATTCCGACGTCCGAGGTAAGTTCACGTATAATACGAATTGTTAAATTCATATTTATGTGTTATGAAGTGAATGAATATGTGGTTATTGAATTAGAAATTCTATATGTGGAATTGAGAAATGTGGCACTAAGTGTGGGTAATTAGAATAGAGACAGAGGTGAATAGCACTGTGTGTGCAAAGTAAAAGAAGTCTCAGCTATATTGATTGGCACTATGTGTGCGATATCGAGTTAGATTCAGTTTAAAGTAAAGGCACTAAGTGTGCGATGATATTAAAGCTTCGGCTATGAATTTGGCACTAAGTGTACGAATAAATCGAACAAATAACGAAGATTCATTGAAATGTGGTATCGAGCATTGAGTAGCAAGAATGATTGTTAACTAAGTGTTGGTAATGGTATGTTCGGAACTTATGTGGTTGATGATATCATTTATGGAAAAATGAATAGTTGTGTAAGCATATGGCTAAGGATGAGATTGTGCAATCTTGTAATATAATCTATGTGATGGTTTAATTTGTGTAATGATTTTGAGTCATAGAGTTAATGATTTTGAGTCATAGAGTTAAATGTATTATATTACGAACTTACTTAGCTTTTAGAGCTTACTGTGTGAAGTGTTTTTCTGTTTTACAGTGTCTTTATAGCTAGCTCAGATCTAGGGATCGTCAGCGACTCAATCACACTATCGACTATCTATTTTGGTATTTTTGAAAAGATGTATATATTTGAATATGACATGTATAGGCTAGTAGATATGGCATGTTTAGAAGTGTATAAGTTTGCCATGAGATATGGCTTGGAAGTTGAATGATGTTGGTTCATATGTGTGAGTTATATGGATTGAATTGAAATATTCTGAAATGATCGATAATACCTCTTAACCCTAATCCGGTGACGGTTACGGGTTAGGGGTGTTACATTTTAATTGGTATCAGAGCCACAGTTTCGTCGATTCTAGGACTAACGTAGCGCGTGTGAGTCTAGCTATACATGCCATATATATAACTGTGATAGTGTGATGATTCCTAATAGTTAAAAATGTGTTTTTATATAGTAAATGGATCCCGATCGTGTAGTTGCTGATGATGTTGAGAGCAATGCGCTTGCTCCCACTTAAGGGACAACGTCAACCGAATATATACCGATAGCTAGTAGCCATGAGGGAGAGGCTAAGCAAGCCTTCTTCCAAATGATGAGTCAGTGGTTTTCGGAGTTCGTTCGAATGAATCTGGCTGCTCAACAACCTTCCAGATCTGATCCGATTGAGTAAGCTTGTAACAATCCAGTTTTGACCCTAATCGGAATAGTGGTTTCGGGACCACGAATCTGAGTCCAAAAATTTTTTAAATATTAATTTAATTGTATGTGAATTAGTATGTGTGGGAGTTTCGTATAAAAATTTGATTGTTTGTATGCTTAATTAAACAAAAAGGACTTAATCGCGTAAAGTATAAAAGTTTCAAATTAAAGTATAAAGTGCTTATTTGATAGTGGCTTTTTAATGTGAGGTCCTTAAAGGGCAATTAGCCCATTTTAAGTTATAGTGGACGGCATGTGTAAGTTTAAGTGATTATATGATGTGAAATTATATTATAAATGTTATTATTAATTATTAAACATTATATTAAACTTATTATAATAAAACATGATATGAAAGAGAAACATCATTCATTTATTCATCTTTCTTTGGGAAAAGTGAAGAAAGAGAAAAGAACTAAAACTTAGCTAGGTTCGGCCAACTTCAAGCTTGATTAAAGGTTAGTTTTTGTTCGGTTTTTGATAATTTTTACGTTTTTGAGATCGTTGCTATGAAATGTACAAGACCCATGCTTTAATTTTTGAGTTTGATGAATATTTTGAGTTGAGCCATTGATGATAGTTTGATTTTTATGTGGTTTGAGGATGAATTATGATAAATATGTGTTAGATTAACAAGTTTTGTCTTTGAATTTTTGATGAAATTGAGTATGTTGGACTAAATTGCAAAAATAAATTTTTGAGGGACTAAAATATGAAATGAATGAAATGCATGGACTTGTATGAAGACTCGGAATATTCGGCCCTTATGGTGTTTATTCAAATTTTGTGTATTTTGTGTTTTGTGCAAATAGGACTAAATTGTAAAAAATGTGAAATAATAGGGGAAAATGGTAATTTCCCATTTATGTGTTTTGGATTAAATTGAATGCAAATATATTTGAATGAGTTTAATTTGAACATGTTTAGATCAAGAACCAAAGAAAACAGATTTGGATCGGGGAAAGACGAAAATAGTCGAATAGCCAGTTTTCGTCGTCCGTCGATATCCGAGGTAAGTCTTTAAGAAATAAAACATCGAGAAATTATGTACATAACATAGTATATGCTGAGATGTTGGAAAATTTGTAGCTATATTATTAAATTAGCCGATGTGGTAAGTATAAGTTTGACTTGTTTAAATTATTCGATTGGTATATGTTTTTTGAATGTTCATACAATGAGTTCGAAATGTGTATAAGTGAATCGATATATGAACAAATTGTGTGAGACAGATTAAAAGTATCATGATTTAGGCTTTGAGCCTACCAAGCCTTGGGCTGGTGAACTTAATCGGGCTTTATGCCTAGCAGGCTTAATGCCGGTGATTGAATATCAGACCTCGGGTCTAGTAGGCTTAGTGCCGGTGTGTGTGTTTCAGGCTTTATGCCTAGTAGGCTTTATGATGGTGATTATTTATAAGTATATGCTTCAATGGATTATTAATGATGTGGAATTTTGAATACAATAAATGAGCTAATTGTTCAGGTACATAAAAGCCTATTGGTTGTACGAGATAAGGTAAGTTAGTATATTACGATTGATACTACTGGTATGTGATACAATTGAGGTATATTTGTAAATATTCTATTATGGGTATTCAGCCTTATAAATGATGAGTATGATATATTGAAAGTTGACTTTAGATGTGAACATGGATGTGTCATTTAAATTCTGCCAAATGGGTAAATATACATGTAATGTATATTGAACTAGTGAATTAACAATGTGCTTTTGTATATTCGGCCTTATAGATGTGGAGAAAATGATATTATATAGATATTATATAATTCTATACATGTGAAGTTTAATGGATATTATTATACATGTATATTCGGTTATAAATGGTTGATATGTATTTAGTATTTATTTAATCAGTTGTATACAGAAATATACAAATTATATGTAATTGATAAGTTTGTATTTTTAAGGCATGACAGAGATATTTTGAGGTTGTTAAGATATAAATGTTATGTCAAGCAAGTACATCAACATTCGGCTATAATTGTTTATTGGTGCTATGTTATTACATCAATGTCATAAAGTGATTGGATTAAATTATTTGAATGCTCAATTGATTTATTATATTTGCTTAAGACTTACTAAGCTAAGATAGCTTACTTTGTGTGTTCTGTTATTCTGTTTTATAGATTTCGATTGTTAGCTACGAGCTCGGGGATCGTCTTCTAAGTCATCCACACTATCGACTTATTTTGGTACTTTTAAAGCTTGGGTTTTGAACTTAAGGCATGTATAGGCTAGTTAATTACTTAGATAATGTTTTGAAGATGTAAATATAAGCCATGCGAAAATGACTTGATTTTTATGCCGAATGGACTAATGCTTAAATGTTCTTAATTGTATTATGTGTTTGTCATGCTTAGATTATAAGTATGGTTGTGATGAGAGTACATTATATGCACAAGTATAAGTATATGTTTTGATATGAGGTATCATTTAAAGTTTTATAAGTTAAGTATTTGGATTGACATGTTCGAATATGGTTTATATATGTGTATGTATATGAAGTTCAAATTTATGTGTTTCAGACCATGGAAGACATATTTGGTATTTTTGGTTCGATTATGTTCTTCTTGATAATATGATCTATGTCATGCTTGGATGTGTGTGCAAGTAGTATATCTTGAATTCGGTCAAGCAAAAATTCTATACAAAAACATATGTATGTCTAGTTTTGGTATTTGATAACTTGCTTTAGTATATTAATAATGAGCATGTGCATGTTCGATTAATGAATTTTAAATGACCACATCAATAGTAAACTTTGTTATTTGATGAAAAATGTTTATATGAGAATTTGGCTAATGGATTTAAGATATGCATGAGATTATTTAAGTATACTATGATAATGCATTACTCATAACGCATTCGGTTTTGACTATATGAGCAATAAATATTTGTTGTGACTTGTGCTATGTTCGGTAATGCCCTGCACCCCTAATTCAGTGACGGATACGGGTTAAGAATGTTACATTTGATTGGTATCAGAGCTTACTTTTTAGTCGATTCTAGGACTACCGTAGCGCGTGTGAGTCTAGCTATACATGCCTTAATTTATAATGCGATAGTGTGATGACTTCTGACATCTGAAATGTGTTTTTATATAGTAAATGGATCCCGATAGAGCCGTAGCTGATAATGTCGAGAGCATAGTGCCTAATCCCGTGTCAGGGACAGCGCCGATAGATTCTAGACCTACTTCGAGTAATCCAGAGGGGGAGGCTAGACAGGCCTTCTACCAAATGATGAACGACTGGTTTACTCAATATATCCGGACTAATTCGGCTGTGCAACAACCTTCACCCCCGATTAATCCATCTCCGATACCAATGGTACCTCCAATGATAGATCCGATGAGATTTAGTAGGCCTCCTATAGATAACATCAGGAAACACGGGGCTGAAGAGTTTAAAGCTAATGATGATGATGATGATGTGGAACGAGCTGAGCTGTGGCTTGATAATACTATCCGTGTGTTCGACGAGCTATCATGTACTCTGGATGAATGCTTAAAATGTGCTATATCCTTATTGCGAGACACCGCATATCACTGGTGGAATACACTAGTATCGGTGGTTGCGAAAGAGAAAGTAACCTGGGAATTCTTCCAGACTGAGTTCCTTAAGAAATATATCAGTCAGAGATTTATCGATCAAAAATGTAAAGAATTTTTGGAATTGAAACAGGGTCGTATGACCTTGACTGGGTATGAACGAACATTTGTGAGATTAAGCCGATATGCTCGTGAATGTGTTTCAACCGAGACTATCATGTGTAAAAGGTTTGAAGATGGTTTGAATGAAGACATTAAGTTGCTGGTCGGCATACTTAAGATTAAAGAGTTCGTGGTACTAGTTGAACGAGCCTGTAAAGCCGAACAGCTTGGAAAAGAGAAAAAGAAAAGCTGAATTTGAAGCCAGAGACTTCCGTAAACGATTATCGAGTAAGACTTTTCACTCGGTATCAAAGAAGTGCAGAGATGAATCTAGTCGACATAAAGCTACTTCAGACTTTTCTAGACGAGACCGAGACCGACCTCCTGCAGGTTCCCAAGCTACTTCGATTGCTAGTGTTGGTAATGTTCAGCAGAACTGGGTTGAGTGCAAGCATTGTGGAAAATGGCATTCTGAGAGTTGCAGATTGCATGATCGGTCCTGTTTTAAATGTGGATTAATGGATCATTTTATCAGGGAGTGCTCGATGTTAGTCGAGCAAAACACTGTTCAGAATGCGAGACCGAGCAACGTGTCAGTACGAGGTAGACCACCCAGGCATTTGGGAAATGTTGGTGGCAGTCAGAGAGGAACAAAGGATACTGCGGTTCGACCAGAGGCTTGTGCACCTGCTAGAGCATATGCTATACGCGCTCGTGAGGATGCTTCTTCCCCAGATGTTATTACCGGTACTTTCATTCTTTATGATACTAGTGTTATTGCGTTGATTGATCCTGGTTCGACTCATTCTTATGTGTGTGAAACATTAGTATCCAGTAAGACTCTACATGTTGAGTCTACTGAGTTTGTGATTCGGGTATCGAACCCCCTGGGTCAGTGTGTATTGGTTGACAAAGTATGTAAAGGTTGCCCGTTGATGATTCAGGATTTATGTTTTCTAGCCGATTAGATGTTGTTACCTTTTGATGAATTCGATATAATTCTGGGCATGGACTGGTTGACTTTGCACGATGCTGTTGTCAATTGCAAAAGAAAGACCATTGATTTGAGATGTCAGAACGATGAAATTATTCGGATTGAATCTAATGAACTGAATGGGTTACCAGCAGTAATATCTTCGATGTTAGCCTGGAAATACATGAGAAAAGGTTATGAAGCTTACTTTGCTTATGTGCTTGATAGTAAAGTGATTGAAAAGAAGATTGAATCTGTACCAGTTGTGTGCGAGTACTCGGATGTGTTTCCTGAAGAATTATCGGGTTTGCCACCTTTTTGAGAAGTAAAGTTTGGTATTGAGTTAGTACTGAGGACGACTCCAATTTCGATAGCTCCGTATCGGCTCGCACCTACTGAATTAAAAGAGTTGAAAGCACAGTTGCAAGAATTAACAGATAGAAGTTTTGCACGAACAAGTTTTTCTCCTTGGGGTGCACCAGTTTTATTTGTGAAAAAGAAAGATGGAAGTATGCGAATGTGTATTGAATACCGACAGCTTAATAAGGTGACTATAATGAATAAATACCCCTTGCCACAGATTGATGACTTGTTTGATCAGTTGAAAGGGGCTTCAGTGTTTTCAAAGATAGATTTGAGGTCGGGTTATTATCAGTTACGAGTCAGAGATTCTGATGTGCCAAAGATTGCTTTTCGGATGAGGTATGGACACTATGAGTTTTTGGTTATGCCTTTCGGACTTACTAACGCACCTGCTATTTTTATGGATTTGATTAATCGGATTTTCAGACAGTATTTGGATTGGTTTGTGGTAGTGTTTATAGATGATATTTTGATCTACTCCAGAGATGAAACCGAGCATGCTGAGCATCTGAGACTTGTGCTACAAACTTTGCGAGATAAACGGTTGTATGCAAAGTTTAGTAAGTGTGAGTTTTGGTTGAGTGAAGTCAGTTTTCTAGGCAATGTTGTTTCAGCATCAGGTATTCGGGTTGATCCGAATAAAATATCGGCTATACTCGATTGGAAACCACCAAAAAATATTTCTGAAATTCAAAGTTTTCTAGGGCTTGCCGGTTACTATAGACGATTTGTGAAAGGTTTTTCTATTATAGCTACACCGTTGACAAAGATACTACAGAAAGATGTTAAGTTCGAGTGGTCCGAAAAGTGTCAGAAAAGTTTTGATCAGTTGAAAGCTTATTTGACCGAAGCTCCAGTGTTAGTCCACCCTGAATCGGGTAAAGAATTTGTTATATATAGTGATGCATCTTTGAATGGCTTGGGTTGTGTTTTGATGCAGGAAGGCAAAGTCATAGCTTATGCCTTGAGACAGTTGAAGCCACACGAAAGAAATTATCCGACACATGATTTGGAGCTGGCAGCCATTGTGTTTGTGTTAAAGATTTGGCGTCATTATCTGTTCGGTGAGAAATGTCATGTCTATTCAGATCACAAAAGTCTGAAGTATTTGATGACTCAGAAAGATTTAAATTTGAGACAACGCCGATGGTTAGAGCTGCTGAAAGATTACGAACTAGTGATTGACTATCATCCGGGAAAAGCTAATGTTGTTGCGGATGCTTTAAGTCGAAAGTCATTATTTTCTCTTCATGCAATGAACGCGTATATAGTTGTGTCTGATGATGGTTCGATAGTAGCCGAATTAAAAGCGAGATCGTTGTTTGTTCAACAAATTAGTGATGCTCAGAAGTTGATAAAGAATTGTTGGCAAAATGAGCTCAGTGTGAAAATAATGTTGAGTCAGAGTTTTGAATTGTTGAGAATGACTGTTTGAAGTTCAAAGACTGAATATGTGTTCCGAGGAATTCAGATTTGATTCAGATGATTTTGAATGAAGCTCATAGCAGTCGAATGTCTGTTCATCCGGGTAGCACGAAAATGTATAACGATCTGAAATAGTATTATTGGTGGCTTGGTATGAAACGCGACATATCTGAATTTATTTCGAAATGTTTAGTTTGTCAACAAGTAAAAGCTGAACATCAGGCACCTTCTGGGTTGCTACAGTCGATCATGATACCTGAATGGAAATGGGACAGAGTCACTATGGATTTTGTATCCGGCTTGCCTATGAAATCGAGCAAGAAAGACACAATTTAGGTTATAGTGGATAGACTAACCAAATCAGCTCACTTTGTTCCAGTTCGTATGGACTATTCGCTCGATAAACTTGCTGAGTTGTACGTATCGCAAATTGTGAGATTACATGGGTGTCTATATCCATTGTTTCGGACAGAGACCCGAGATTCACGTCGCAGTTTTGGAAGAAATTACAAGATGATTTAGGTACCAAACTACACTTTAGCACAGCCTTTCATCCGCAAACAGATGGTCAGTCCGAACGAATCATTCAGATACTTGAGGATATGTTGAGATGTTGTATCCTCGAGTTCGAAGGTACGTGGGAACGATACTTACCTCTGATTGAAGTTGCTTATAATAATAACTTTCAATCTAGTATCAAAATGGCACCCTAAGAAGCTTTGTACGATCGTAAATGTCGTACACCATTATACTGGACTGAACTCAGTGAAAGTAAGATACACGGGGTTGACCTGATTAAAGAAACTGAACAGAAAGTGGCAGTGATCCGTGATAGTTTAAAAACTGCATCAGATCATCAAAAGTCATACGTAGATTTGAAACGTAAAGACATAGAGTTTCAGATCGGAGATCGAGTATTTTTGAAAGTTTCACCGTGGAAGAAAGTACTCAGATTAGGTCATAAAGGCAAATTGAGTTCGAGATTCATTGGACCATATGAAATCACCGAGCGTATCGGGCCGATTGCTTATAGATTGTAGTTACCACCTGAGCTAGAAAAGATCCATAATGTCTTCCATGTTTCGATGCTTCGTAGATACCGATCTGATCCTTCACATGTGATTAGTCCGACAGAGGTCGAGATTCAGCTTGATATGTCATACGAAGAGGAACCGATTTGTATTCTAGCTCGTGAAATAAAAGAATTGAGAAATAAGAAAATTCCGTTAGTTAAGGTACTGTGGCAAAAGCACGAAGTTGAAAAAGCAACATGGGAGTCAAAGGATACATGAAAGAGCGTTATCTGAATCTATTCTCTGGTAAGATTTTCGGGGACAAAAATCCCAAAGGGGGGAGAGTTGTAACAATCTGGTTTTGACCCTAATTGGAATAGTGGTTTCGGGACCACGAATCCGAGTCCAAAAATTTTTTAAATATTATTTTCTGTGTTAATTATATGTGAATTTGTATGTGTGGGAGTTTCGTATAAAAATTTGATTGTTTGTGTGCTTAATTAAACAAAAAGGACTTAATCGCGTAAAGTATAAAAGTTACTAATTAAATTGTAAAGTGCTTATTTGATAGTGGCTTTTTAATGTGAGGTCCTTAAAGGGCAATTAGCCCATTTTAAGTTATAGTGGACGGCATGTGTAAGTTTAAGTGATTATATGATGTGAAATTATATTATAAATGTTATTATTAATTATTAAACATTATATTAAACTTATTATAATACAACATGATATGAAAGAGAAACATCATTCATTTATTCATCTTTCTTTGCCAAAAGTGAAGAAAAAGAAAAGAACTAAAACTTAGCTAGGTTCGACCAACTTCAACCTTGATTAAAGGTTAGTTTTTGTTCGGTTTTTGATAATTTTTACGTTTTTGAGATCGTTGCTATGAAATGTACAAGACCCATGCTTTAATTTTTGAGTTTGATGAATATTTTGAGTTGAGCCATTGATGATAGTTTGATGTTTATGTGGTTTGAGGATGAATTATGATAAATATGTGTTAGATTAACAAGTTTTGTCTTTGAATTTTTGATGAAATTGAGTATGTTGGACTAAATTGCAAAAATAAATTTTTGAGGGACTAAAATATGAAATAAATGAAACGCATGGACTTGTATGAAGACTCGAAATATTCGGCCCTTAAGGTGTTTATTCAAATTTTGTGTATTTTGTGTTTTGTGCAAATAGGACTAAATTGTAAAAAGTGTGAAATAATAGGGGAAAATGGTAATTTGCCCATTTATGTGTTTTGGATTAAATTGAAGGCAAATATATTTGAATGATTTTAATTTGAACATGTTTAGATCAAGAACCAAAGAAAACAGATTTGGATCGGGGAAAAACAAAAATAGTCGAATAGCCGATTTTCGTCGTCCGTCGATATCCGAGGTAAGTCTTTAAGCAATAAAACATCGAGAAATTATGTACGTAACATAGTATATGCTGATTTTTTTGGAAATTTTGTAACTATATTATTAAATTAGCTGAATGTGGTAAGTATAAGTTTGACTTGTTTAAATTATTCGATTGATATATGTTATTTGAATGTTCATACAATGAGTTTGAAATGTGTATAAGTGAATCGAAATATGGAACGAATTGTGTGAGACAGATTAAAAGTATCATGATTCAGGCTTTGAGCCTAGCAAGCCTTGGGCTGGTGAACTTAATCGGGCTTTATGCCTAGCAGGCTTAATGCCGGTGATTGAATATCAGACCTCGGGTCTAGCAGGCTTAGTGCTGGTGTGTGTGTTTCAGGCTTTATGCCTAGTAGGCTTTATGCTGGTGATTATTTATAAGTATATGCTTCAATGGATTATTAATGATGTGGAATTTTGAATACAATAAATGAGCTAATTGTTCAGATACATAAAAGCCTATTGGTTGTACGAGATAAGGTAAGTTAGTATATTACGATTGATACTACTGGTATGTGATACAATTGAGGTATATTTGTAAAATTCTATTAAGGGTATTCTGTAACATCCCAAACTCGGCCTAAACGTTACGACCGGATCTGGCATGTCACATGAAAGGAATGTCTAAAAACTATGCGTTCGTTAAAAAGCTCGTATTCTTTATAGTTGTTGTGAAAAATCGAGTTTAAGTAATTTTGAATAAGAAACGGTTTATTATCATCTTAGGAAAATCCCATATTGATCATTTAATAATAAGCAGTAAACAAATCAAAAGCTAAACCAAATAAAATACCAAAAATACAGTTAAAGTGGCCCTATTACATAACAAAAATCCCAGTTACAAATAAGTTTAACTAAGAGAACGAGTTTACGAGAAAAACATTGTATGGCCACCACAAGTCTGCCTCGGCTCCCAAATCCGCGATCTAACGATTACCTGCAAAATTAACTAAGGGGTGAGTCACCGAGACTCAGTGTGTAAATCCCCATCCAAAAGATGTTAAGCTCGTACATAAATTCATATGCAAATATGCATGTCATGCAACCCATCCAACCTATCCATCCGAATCTCCCAGATCTACCCCGTGTGGTACCAAACCACTGGTGGTGCCAAACCATTGGTGACCCAAAGTCACTGATATCAATATAATTGTGGTGCCAAACCACTGGTGACGCAAAGTCACGAATAATCCATATGTGGGGCCAACCCACGTTGTGATACCAAATCACTGGCGACAATCCCGTTATATCAAATGTGGGGCCAACCCACTGCAGTGCTAAGCCACTGGGACGAGTCGCTATGAGGTGCCAAACCTCTGGTGACCCAAAGTCACGAACATCAATAATCCAAGTGTGGGGCCAACCCACATTGTGATACCAAATCACTGGCGACAATCCCGATATCAACTGTGGGGCCAACCCACTGTAGTGTTAAACCACTGGGACAAGTCGCTATGAGGTGCCAAACCTCTAGTGACCCAAAGTCACGAAATATCAATATCCAAGTGTGGGGCCAACCCACGTGTGATACCAAATCACTGGCGACGATCCTGTAATATCAACTATGGGGCCCACCCACTGTGGTGCTAAGCCACTGGGACAAGTCGCTATGAGGTGCCAAACCTCTGGTGACCCAAAGTCACTAAATCAATCTGTGGTACCAAACCACTGGAGGTGCCAAACCTCTGGTGTCCCAAAGACACGGATATCACTTCCCCCTCCTCTCATATCACCCATCATCATGCCATACTCATGTAAATCGTGTAAATCATGCAAATCATGCCAACATGCTTAGTTATGCATCACATAACACATATATGTCATAAATCATCATATCATATATATCAAAGATAACGCATGAAACGTATGACCATCATAATCAGAACAACAAATACGATATAACCAAGCTAATCAACCTCTAAAGGGTATAACAGCAATTTTTACCTACCAAGGGCATTTTCGTAATTTACCTTTCAGGGGTATTCTGGTAATTTACCCACTAAGGGTATTTCAGTAATTTCGTACCTGAAATGGCCTTTCCGAAGGCCCAATGTCGCCACTAGTGACTCAGCTACCAATTCTGTCTTTACCGGACTATTGGGCCTAAAACCCGATTCTGGCCCATTCGGGCCCACACGCTCGTGCGGCCCACCTAACATAAATCTAGCCACGTATATAAGTTCCACCTAGTCTAGTTCAACATATACTAACCAATCATAAAATTTACTTCTATGGGCCCACGGGCCCATTGGGCCCACTTCGGCCCATCGAGGCCCAAGCAGCCCCAACCCACAAGAATACTACTGATGGCCTCAACTATCGCGTCGAAGCCCCACACGTGCGCTCGCACGCTCGTGTGGCTACTGTTGCCGTGACTGGCACTTCGGCATTTGCCGCTCTACAACTAGAGTAGAGAGAGTTACACACCTGATAGGACTCTGGTGTTAAACCGCGCTGCGACCACTCCTGTGCCCAAACGCCCTCCAAGATGTGTTTACTCTCCTCCTAGGATGCTCTTTATATAGCTAGCTCTTCACCTTCATTCTTTGTGTCTTTCCGATGTGGGATCCCTTCGTCAGTAGAGTTTAAATTCAACTGAAACTCTTGCCATCCAATCCGCAAAATAAATACTCCCTTGCTTCTCATGAGATTCGAACCCAGGCTCCCTTCAATAGCTCAACACGCCACTTGCCACCAAGCCACAAGCTCCCTTGTGTCTTAAACCATGCGCAACTAAATATAAACTATGGGCCAAATTCTAAGATCCATGTAAAAAGAAACCAAAATGCAGACGCCAAGACTTGAACCTTGGACCTCCTTCCTTCCTTGTGGTGTCACCCCCTTGTCTCTTATGTGGCGTCACTTTGCCACTACACCACACACTCCACTTGTAGCATTTTCTCCATATTTTATTCTTAAGGCCTACCTGCCAACTTCCAGGGTTTTTTTCACCTAAAACCAAAATTTCCCCAAAGCCAATATTTGATCCCGGGACTTCATAGAAGCCTTCTAACCTTCCAAAATCACTTATCTAATAAGCCTAACTTGCGTTAATGCTGTTCTCAAAAAATTCTAAATGCTACTACGCCTAAGGCCCATTGGGCTCAATCCTACTAGGCCCAATTTTGGGATGTTACATATCCGGTCTTATAAATGATGAGTATGATATATTGAAAGTTGACTTTAGATGTGAACATGGATTTGTCATTTAAATTCGGCCAAATGGGTAAATATACATGTAATGTATATTGAACTAGTGAATTAACAATGTGCTTTTGTATATTCGGCCTTATAGATGTGGATAAAATGATATTATATAGATATTATATAATTGTATACATGTGAAGTTTAATGGATATTATTATATATGTATATTTGGTTATAAATGGTTGATATGTATTTAGTATTTATTTAATCGGTTGTATACGGAAATATAACAAATTATATGTAATTGATAAGTTTGTATTTTTAAGGCATGATGGAGATATTTTGAGGTTGTTAAGATATAAATGTTATGTCAAGCAAGGATATCAGCATTCGGCTATAATTGTTTATTGGTGCTATGTTATTACATCAATGTCATAAAGTGATTGGATTAAATTATTTGAATGCTCAATTGATTTATTATATTTACTTAAGACTTACTAAGCTAAGATAGCTTACTTTGTGTGTTCTGTTATTCTATTTTATAGATTTCGGTTGTTAGTTACGAGCTCGGGGATCGTCTTCTAAGTCATCCACACTATCGACTTATTTTGGTACTTTTAAAGCTTGGGTTTTGAACTTAAGGCATGTATAGGCTAGTTAATTACTTAGATAATGTTTTGAAGATGTAAATATAAGCCATGCGAAAATGGCTTGATTTTTATGCCGAATGGACTAATGCTTAAATGTTCTTAATTGTACTATATGTTTGTCATGCTTAGATAATAAGTATGGTTGTGATGAGAGTACATTATTTGCACAATTATAAGTATATGTTTTGATATGAGGTATCATTTAAAGGTTTATTAGTTAACTATTTGGATTGACATGTTCGAATATGGTTTATATATGTGTATGTATATTAAGTTCAAATTTAGATGTTTCAGACCATGGAAGGCATATTTGGTATTTTTGGTTCGATTATGTTCTTCTAGATAATATGGTTTATGTCATGCTTGGATGTGTGTGCAAGTAGTATATCTTGAATTCGGTCAAGCAAAAATTCTATACAAAAACATATGTATGTCTAGTTTTGGTATTTGATAACTTGATTTAGTATATTAATAATGAGCATGTGCATGTTTGATTAATGAATTTTAAATGACCACATGAATAGTAAACTTTGTTATTTGATGAAAAATGTTTGTATGAGAATTTGGCTAATGGATTTAAGATATGCATGAGATTGTTTAAGTATACTATGATAATGCATTACTCATAACACATTCGGTTTTGACTATATGAGCAATAAATATTTGTTGTGACTTGTGCTATGTTCGGTAATGCCCTGTAACCCTAATTCAGCGACGGATACGAGTTATGAGTGTTACAAGCCTCTTGTGGATAAAATCCAAAAGTTTGGGGCTAAATAGTTTAGGGCCACAGTTGATGATGATGCCGAGTGAGCTGAGTTTTGGCTCAAGAATACAGTTCGAGTGTTTGATGAGATGTCATTGACTCCTGATGAATGCTTAAAATGTGCTATTTCATTGTTGAGAGATACTGCATATAATTGGTGGAAAACATTGATATCAGTGGTTCCGAGAGAGAGAATCACGTAGGATTTCTTTCAAGTTGAATTCTGAAAGAAATATATCAGTCAACGATTCACAGATCAAAAACATAAATAGTTTTTAGAGCTAAAACAGGGCCGCATACCTGTTATTGAGTATGAATGGGAGTTTGTAAGATTGAGCCAAAACGCTCGGGAATGTGTTTCGACCAAAACTACTATGTGTAAAATGTTTCATTAAGGGCTGAATGAAGACATTAAATTGTTGGTTTAAATTGTTGGTTGGAATACTTGATTTGAATGAATTTGTAGTGCTAGTCGAAAGAGCCTGCAAAGCCGAGGAGCTTAACAAAGAAAAAAAGAAAGCAGATTCTGAAGCTAGAGATGAAAGAAAATGATTGATGAGTAAGTCATATCAACCTCTGTCAAAGAGATTCAGAGATGCAGTTAATCGATCAAATTTTTCGTGTGGACATTCGAGTAGAGATCGTGTGAAACAGAATACCAGTCCTAAAACTCAAATTCCAATTGAATCGAGTGTTGGCAGTGTCAAAAGCAACAAGCCTGAGTGTAGACAGTGTGGAAGATGACATGTTGGAGAATGCAGGGGCAAGTACAATAATAGAACTTACTATAAATGTGGATCACGAAATCACTTCATTCGAGATTGCCCAGAATTAGCTGAGAAAGACAATGTTCAGAGTGCGAGGCCGAGTAATACGACGGCTAGGGGTAGACCACCCAGAAACATCGAGAATGTGAGTGGAAATCAGAGAGGGACAACCGATACAGTTGTGAGATCCGAGGCCAGAGCACCTGCTCTAGCCTACGCTATTCGCGCTCGTGAAGAAGCGTCATCTCCGGATGTCATAACTGGTACTTTTACTCTATTTGATACTGATGTGATTGCATTGATAGATCCAGGATCTACTCATTCATATGTATGTGTAAATCTAGTATCTAGGAAGACTTTGCTCGTTGAGTCTACTGAATTTGTAATTAGAGTATCGAACCCCTTAGGCAAGTGTGTCTTGGTTGATAAAGTATGCAAGAATTATCCGTTGATGTATCGGGATAAATGTTTTTCGGCTAATCTGATGCTACTACCCTTTGTTGAATTTCATATAATTTTGGGTATGGATTGGCTAACCTTGCATCATGCTATTGTGAATTGTAAATGGAAGAGTATTGATTTGAGAAGTCAGACTGGTGAGATAGTTCGAATTGAATCTAGTGATTTGAATGGGTTACTGGCTGTTGTATCTTCGATGAAAACTTTGAATTATGTAAAAAAGGGTTGCGAAGCCTATCGTGCGCATGTGATAGATACAAAAGTGACTGAAAAGAAAGTTGAATCTGTACCTGTAGTTTGCGAGTTCCCAGATGTATTTCCTAAAGAACTACCGGGATTACCTCCGATACGAGAAGTCAAATTTGGTATTGAATTAGTGCCGGGAACGACTCCCATCTCAATAGCTCCGTATAGAATGGCACCAATAGAATTGAAAGAGTTGAAGTCTCAGTTGCAAGAGTTGATAGATAGAGGATTTGCACGACTGAGTTTCTCGCCCTGGAGTGCACTTGTGTTGTTTTTGAAAAAGAAAGATGGCACTATGAGAATGTGTATTGATTACCGACAGTTGAACAAAGTGACGATAAAGAATAAATATCCTTTGCCGCGTATTGATGATTTGTTTGATCAGTTAAAAGGAGCTACAATGTTTTCAAAAATAGATTTGAGATCGGGATATTATCAGTTGGGAGTCAAAGAATCAAATGTACCGAAAACTGCCTTCGGAATGAGGTATGAACATTATGAATTCTTAGTTATGCCTTTCGGACTAACGAATGCTCCTGCAGTCTTTATGGATTTGATGAATCAGATATTCAGACCATATTTGGATCGATTTGTCATGGTGTTTATTGATGATATTCTGATTTATTCTTGTGATGAGACGCAACATGCCGAGCATTTGAGAATTACATTACAAACTCCGCGTGAGAAACAATTGTATGCAAAATTTAGCAAATGTGAGTTTTGGTTGCGTGAGGTCGGTTTTCTGGGACATATTGTATCAGCTACGGGAGTACGAGTTGATCAAAGCAAGATTTCAGCTATATTAGAATGGAAGCCTCCGAGAAATGTGTCTGAAGTCCGTAGTTTTTTTGGACTAGCGGGATATTATAAACAGTTTGTAAAAGGCTTTTCGATGATTGCGACTCTGTTGACGAAATTGCTATAGAAAGATGTTAAATTCGAGTGGTTAGAAAAGTGCTAGCAGAGTTTTGAACAGTTGAAAGCACTATTGACAGAGGCACCAGTGTTAGTCCAACATGAATTGGGAAAAGAATTTATAGTTTACACTGATGCATCGTTGAATGGTTTGGGCTGTTTGTTGATGCAAGAGGGCAAAGTTATAGCTTATGCTTTGAGACAGTTAAAGCCACATGAAAAGAACTACCCGATGCACGATCTTGAATTAGCTATGATTGTATTTGCATTGAAGATTTGGCGTCATTACTTATTTGGTGAGAAATGTCACATTTATACTGATCACAAGAGTTTAAAGTACTTGATGACTCAGAAGGAATTGAATTTGAGACAGCGAAGATGATTAGAATTACTAAAAGACAATGAATTAGTAATTGATTATCATCCGGGTAAAGCTAATGTCGTTGCTGATGCTTTGAGCTGAAAGTCTTTATTTGCTTTATGAGCAATGAGTACTTAAATAGATCTGTATGATGATGGTTCGGTTTTAGCTGAATTGAAAGTGAGACCAATTTTTATACGTCAGATTTGTGATGCTCAGAAAAGTGATGTTGAGATAATGGCAAAACGAGATCAGTGTGGTTTGAATTCTGATTCAGAATTTCGAGTTGATAATGGTGATTGTTTTAGATTTCGAGATCAGATTTGTATTCTGAGAAATCCAGAGTTGATTCAGTTGATTTTGAATGAAGCTCATAATAGTAGTTTGGCTCTTCATCCGGGAAGTACGAAAATGTATAATGATATGAAACAGTTTTATTGGTGGCATGGTATGAAACGGGATATCTCAGAATTTGTTTCGAGATGTTTAGTTTGTCAGCAAGTTTAAGCTGAACATCAGGTTCCATCTGGTTTGCTACAACCGATAATGATTCCTGAGTGGAAATGGGAGAGAATCACGATAGACTTTGTGTCGAGATCGCCTTTATATCTGAGAAAGTAAGATGCAATTTGGGTGATAGTTGACAGACTAACGAAATCAGCTCATTTTTTTCCGGTGAGAATAGATTATTCACTTGATAAATTAGTCGAATTGTATACCTTTGAGATTGTGAGACTGCACGGGGTGCCATTATCCATTGTGTCTGATAGAGATCTGAGATTTATCTCACGATTTTGGAAGAAATTGCAAGAGGCTTTAGGTACAAAGTTGCATTTCAGTACTGCATTTCATTCGCAAACGGATGGTCAATCCGAGCGGATCATTCAGATTCTTGAGGATAAGTTGAGATGTTGTATTCTTGAATTTGAAAGTACGTGGGAAAAGCATTGTCGTTGATTGAATTCGCATACAATAATAGTTTTCAATCTAGCATCAAAATGGCACCATATGAGGCTCTTTATGGTCGTAAATGCAGAACTCCATTGTGTTGGACTGAGCTTAGTGAGAATAAGATTCACGGGGTTGATTTGATGAAAGAGACAAAACAGAAAGTGAAAGTGATTCGTGATAGTCTGAAAGTTGCATTAGATCATCAAAAATCTTATGCAGATTTAAAATGGAAAGATATTGAATTTGAGATCGGGGATAAAGTGTTCTTGAAAGTGTCTCCGTGGAAGAAAATAAAGGCAAATTGAGTCCGAGGTTCATCGGCCCGTATGAGATTATTGAACGAATTGGGCCAATTGCTTATAAATTGTTGTTGCCACCTGAATTAGAAAAGATTCATGATGTGTTTCACGTATCAATGCTTCGATGATACAGATCTGATCCATCGCATGTGATTGCTCTTACTGAGGTTGAGATTCAGTCAGATTTATCGGATAGTGAAGAACCGATTCAAATTTTGGCACGTGAGATCAAAGAGTTGAGAAACAAGAAAATTTCTTTAGTGAAAGTGTTGTGGAACAAACATAGAGTTGGAGAGGCTACGTGGGAGCCTGAAGATGTTATGAGAGAGCAATATCCAAACCTATTCACTGGTAAGATTTTCGGGGACAAAAATCCCTTAGGGGGGAGTTGTAACAGCCCGGTTCAGACCCTAGTCAGAATAGTGGTTTCGAGACCACAAATCTGAGATTGGAAAAATATTTTAATATTAATTTTTGTGTTTACAATATGTGATTGAGTACGTGTGAAAATTCTGTGTGAAAATTTTATTGATTGTGTGCTTAATTTGCAAAAAGGACTTAATTGCATAAAATGAAAAAGCTGTGTGCTGATTGTTAAAGTGCTTATCTGGCATGGCTTTTTAAATGAGGAGTCCTTATGTAGGAATTAGACCTTTGATAGTGGAAGTTGACATATATAGCCATTAAATGAATGAAATAATAATGTTTTAACAAAGGGTAATTTAGTAAATGATGGAATAATATGTATTAAATAAAAACAAATAAGAAAAAGAAAGCCATATTCATCTTCCTTCCACCTAAATTGAAAGAAAAAGAAAGGAAATAAGCTTGTTAGGTTTTGGCTAAGACTTTGGCTAAATCAAGGTATGTTTTGAGCTCGGTTTTTGATAATTTATACGTTTTTGTAATCATTACTTCAAGTACTATCAAGCCCATGCCTTAATTTTGGAATTTGATGATGATTTTGAAGTGTGTCATTGATGAATGTTTAAGCTTTGTGAGGTTAGTTGATGAAATATGAAAGATATGTGAAAGATTAACATGTTTTGTCTTTAGATTTTTGGTGAATTTGAGTAATTTGGACTAAATTGTGAAAATAATATGTTGAGGGGCTAAAATGTGAAATAAATGAAATATATGGGCTTGTATGGGCATAAGGAAAATTTGGCTAGGCATGTGTGAAGTGAAATTATATATATTTAATGATTTTATGAAATAGGGGCTTAAGTGTCGAAATGTAAAAATATGAGGGCTATTTTGTAAAATGCCCTAAATATATGTGTTTGGACTAAATTGAATGATTTGGTGATTGAATGAGCTAAATTTGAATATGTATATATCAAGAAAAGAGGGATTTGGATCGAGATAGAGACAAAGATAAAGTGCTCGATTAATCGACTTGTTTTGTTATTTCGACGTTCGAGGTAAGTTCGGGTATAATACAAATTGTTAAATTCATATCTATGTGTTATGAAATGAATGAATATGTGGTTATTGAATTAGAAATGCTATATGTGGAATTGAGAAATGTGACACTAAGTGTGCGTAATTAGAATAGAGACAGAGGTGAATAGCACTGTGTGTGCGAAGTCAAAGAAGTCTCGGCTATATTGATTAGCACTATGTGTGCGATATCGAGTTAGATTCAGTTTAAAGTAAAGGCACTAAGTGTGCGATGATATTAAAGCTTCGACTATGAATTTGGCACTAAGTGTGCAAATAAATCGAACAAATAACGAAGATTTATCGAAATGTGGTATCGAGCATTGAGTAGCAAGAATGATTGTTAACTAAGTGTTGACAAAGGTATGTTTGGAGCCTATGTGGTTGATGATATCATTTATGGAAAAATGAATAGTTGTGTAAGCATATGGCTAAGGATGAGATTGTGCAATCTTGTAATATAATCTATGTGATGGTTTAATTTGTATAATGATTTTGAATCATTGAGTTCAATGTAGAGTTAAGTGTATTATATTACGAACTTACTAAGCTTTTAGAGCTTACTATGTGAAGTGTTTCTTTGTTTTACAGTGTCTTTAAAGCTAGCTCAGATCCGGGGATCCTTAGCGACTCAATCACACTATTGGCTATCTATTTTGGTATTTTTGGAAAGATGTATATATTTGAATATGGCCTGTATAGGCTAGTAGATATGGCATGTTTAGAAGTGTATAAGTTTGCCATGAGATATGGCTTGGATGTTGAAGGATGTTGGTTCATATATGTGAGTTATGTGAATTGAATTGAAATGTTCTGAAATGATCGGTAATATCTCTTAACCCTAATCCGGCAACGGTTAATGGTTAGGGGTGTGACAGTGCCTTTGAACAATTTGGAGAAAATCTCAATGTTATCTCATTAAGTAATTTTTCTGAAGAACGTAGGGAGAACATTAGCAGCCTGAGTACCTAAATTAGTTGAAATAGTTTTAGCTGGATTAGTTTTCTATTAGCTTCAGTTAACCGTCTCTCGTTCTTGTATATATACCATGTATAGCTTAATCAATGGTTAGGCTTAATAAAAAGATTTCTTCTATTCATGAATTCTTTGCTTTTTTGTTAAGACTAACATTATGATATTCATTAATTAATATTAACTAATAATGTTAGAAAAAAAAAATATGAAGTTGGAAGTAATAGGACGTTTCAACTTAGAGGAAAATTTAGAATTTTTTTAGTGAGGTCGGAATTTAATTATAAATTTTCAAAAGATTAAAATATAATTTTATCATGTATTAATTTATAATTTCATCATTTTTGAATAGGTTAAGCAATTTTTTTTCATTTTTAGGGGGGTCAAAAATAAAATTGTACTAAACATTAATTTATATTTTCTTTATTTTATAAAAAGATTGAATTGAATTTATTTTTTTCATTTTGAGGGCTTACATGTAGTTATATATATATATTAAGTTATAATTTCTTTATTTATAAGAGGACTAAATTGAAAATTTTAATTTGAGGGGCTTACTCCCTCAAATTTTCTTCAGCTTCTATAAATGTTTGATCAAATAAGTTAAAGGGAAAATTCGTCGCTTGAGATGTGTTTCGACAATACATAGCAGACATTGATTATTTTAAATGATTTCTTGTTTGGATCAATTCTAGGACCATGATTATAAAGAAGAGATTCTTTTTATAATTAGATTTGTCTTTATTTGTTTTATAATCAGGTTTGTTATTGTTTTTACTCCAATTATTTTTCCTTTAATTTTTTAGTTTTCACTGTTTTTTAATCCTTTTCCTTATGAAAACTTTTATTTTCTTTTTTCATATTGTTGAGTAATTTTCTGTGTCTCGTTAAAGGATACATTCAAGTATTTATACATGTTATCACTATTCATGATTTGATTCCACTATTCATGACTTGACCCTACTATTCATATAACTGGCATTTTGGGTAGGCCTCGAGCATGTTGGTTCATGTATCGTTCCAAGTCTCATGCTAGACCTCGCGGCGCCCTACATGTGAACTCCTTAGGTGTATACGAGCTGGGACCATGAACTCCCATAAACTCCTGCGAGTTGATACCACAAGCTCCCCTGGCTGTCTTCTCGTTATACGCTTCGCGCGTATCCATCTGGTGGGGCCTGGTTGGGTCGTAAGTAGGTGACTTGGATCTTATCTGGGTTTTAGGTTGGTGACTATTAGTGTATAACAATGTAGTCCCCTTAGTGGACCTAAGGAGGGCTATAAAATGGCACTCTTTAGGGCCATTATTTCGCGTTTATTATAAGTTGCAGAATACGCAACGTCTACTGTGATGTAATGTTAGCTTCACCATGTGTATGGGTGGATCGTTCTTACATGTATCTGACCATTGGTATCCCTTATTTATCTGAACCATCAAAAGGTGGGGGGAAGAAACTTCTTTAAAAGGGGGTTTTCTAAAGCCCTAAAACTCACGTACTTAACATTTTTGTAACCAGAATCATTTGAAGCTTTTCTTCAAGGTAAATCTCGATACCTCCCTGTCTTAGGTTTTAAATTTTCTCTATCTTTTTCATCTTTTTTTTTTTGCATGGAGATATGTCGAGAATTAGAGGAGCTTATGGCCAATTAGTTGCTCACCGCGAGAGCACGCTTTCAAGGACCTTGTCGAAGCCAACTTCTTCTCTTGCATTACAAAACATAAAGAGATGAGTCGAGTCTTGTGTACGCAAAGAATTCAAATTCCCAATTTTACCTACGAATTCTTCATTCCTGAGAGGTCGTATAGGCTCAACGGTACCAGTGATGACAATTTCTTGCTCCCCCTTCATTCCCTGGAAGCTGGGTATCACTTGCCATTGCACTCATTCTTCTGCCACCTCTTTCAAGATTACCAAATTTCCCCTGTCAACTTAGTGGATTTTCCTGGTGGATCACGTTGGGTTACTTTATTGATTGTTGCCACCGCAAGGAGTACCACAGCTTACAGTTTCCTAGGGGGCTGTATTTGTTAAAGGCCCAGAACCTAGTGAATTCAGCGGATAAGTTTAGGTTTCTTACAAAATGGTCCACACTGAGTGGGGATGTGCGCTCATTCCAGCGTACTATTAGGACAGACGACGGTGAAGCCCAATTAAAGAGGCTCTGCGTTGGCTGTTCTTTGGTTATTGAAGATCTCACAACCGTGAGGAACATGTTCCTATATTGTTTGGATGGCCATAGCTCCAATAGAGATATAGACGGGGTGATAGTAGGGAAGTTGTCGAGACGTTAGGTGCAGTCTTTGAGGGGTTGTCATAGCTACACGTGCTCTATGGTAACAACGATGATCTGGTCCTGATTTTGATGGGATTGAAAGAGGAGCCTAAAAGTTTCTTTTATAGTTATTGTAGGATATGGCCTCGTCCCTAGGTGGTGTTAGCCTCATCACGGGCAAAAAGTGATCCCCATAATAATTTGGTAATTGCTCATGCTAGTGCTAGTATTGTTGGTGATGCAGGCACAACTCGTAGTTCAGGAAGTGATTTTGAGGAAGCTACTAGCAGTTTATGGGCAATTAACGAAGCCATGGAAATTTTTGGGGCTATAGACCTTTGAGTTGCTTTGAGGGCTCAGCGCAAGAAGTGCAGTATGGATGCAAGATCCGTTAATGTGGTAGTTAGTAGTGAGGAAGAGACAAAGAGTGACCGGATGGAGTCTCGTTGCAAGAGGAGGGTCGAATCTATTCGAACTTTTGCCATGATGGCCACTACCCCTGTTTCTCCCTCAATGAGCTCACAAACTATGGCTCGCGAGAGTTCTCTTGTCATTATTCACGGTAACTCTCCTCCTCTTTGTATCTCTCCCCCTCCTCGCCCTTCCGATGAGGAGCTACTTGCTAGAGATAGTGGTGAGCTAGTTCCAGATCATCAGAATTTAAGCACTAGGGAGCTACAAGGTATTGTTGACAGGTGGAAATCTTCAGTGTCAGAGGCTGGAAAAAGGAAAATATGTGCTGGTGACTCATCTGGGAGTTCATAGCAGTCTGTGTTATTGACTCTCAGCTCCGCTCTACAAGCTTTCCTCATTGAGGCCTCCGCAATAAGTTTAGATCTTGAAGAGAATATTGTTGAGGCAGAAGCTACTTAGAGGAAGGTTGAAGAAAATCTTAAGAGCACTCACCAGCGATTGCAAAAAATGATGAATGAAAATGAAGTGCTCTACAAAAAAAATGAAGAGCTCGCTTGGAAGTTAGAAGCTGAATAGGTGAAAAATGATGAACTATCCGGTAAGGTCACAACCTTGGGTGCTAAGCTAAAAAGGGTTGTCAAAGAGCATAAGGTAATTGTGAATCGAATGATTGCAGAGTATGAGGTTGCAATGGTGAGCCTAAAGCGAAAATAAGAAGAAGCTTCTGAAGGCTTTAAGAAGAACACTCTAAGAATGTTGAGTAATGTTACTACTGAGCTCAAATTCAACATTCTCCTGTATGTTCAAGTTGCTGCTGGGCCTTTTGATACTCACCAGGTTGATTTTGATGCTCTTTCTAAGGCAAAGGTGAACCAACGTGGCTTTGATGTTCGTTTCCTTTCGGGAGTCGCTTGGGATGAATTCGCGTCTTAGTAGAAGAACTCAAAAGATTTTTACCTTGATGAGGATCTTTCTGAACCAACTGTTGTGCCAATTGATGATGACATCACTGTTGATCCTACTGTTACAAATGTCGAAGTTGTTGAGGGGGAAGGAGGAAAAGTTAATAATATATTGTAATTTTTTAATTTTGTATTACCCTCATTATGGAAAATTTGAGGCTTTGAAAAATTTTGAGTTTATTTATTGGTATCGTGATGTTTTTGTCTTTGCGAGCTTAAGCAAATTTTAGCAAATTTTCAATTCAAGTGAAGTTTCAAACTCAAGTAAACCCTCGAACTTAAGCAAGATTTCAAGCTTCTAACAAATTTTTACTTTAGACAAGTTTCATAGACTTAAGCAATTTTTTAGCCAATTTTAACCTTTATAACATCAATTAGGAGTGTGGGCTTGAGCTAACTACTTTGGATACTGCGGTATTAAACCTACAAACCTTAAAGCTACAGTTGGGAGCTTAAGCTTACACGAACTGTCTTGACGGTTGCGGTATTGAACTTGTAAACCTTAAAGATACAACTGGGAGCTTGAGCTTGTGCTAATTATTTTGGGGGTTGCAGTATTGAACCTGCAAGCCTTAAAGTCACAGTTAGGAGATTGAGCTCACACTAACTCTTTTGGGGGCTGCGGTATTGAACCTGCGAGCCTTACAGTTACAGTTGAGAGCTTAAACTTGCGCTAACTATTTTGGGGGGATACAGTATTGAACTTACAAGCCTTAAAGCTAAAATTGGGAGCTTGAGCTCGCGCTAACTGTTTTGGAGGCTACAGTATTGAACCTACAAGCCTTAAGGTTGCAGCTGGGAGCTTGAGCTCGCACTAACTAATTTGGGGCTGAAATATTGAACATGCGAGCCTTAAGGTTACAATTGGGAGCTTGAGCTTACGTTAACTATTTTTTGCAAGGGATCATATAAAGTAAGCATACCATTGAAAGAACACATTTTCATTAAAGTATTAGTATTTACACATAATACTTTTTAAAATGACGCTCGTTTTATGTGCGTGGCAGAGTTGTGCCCTCTAGTCTCGCCAATTTGTACACTTCGTAGCCTATCTTTTCTACAACTTTGTACGGTCCCTCCCATCTTAGGGCCATCTTTCCTTATTACGAAGTTAAAAGGCTGGCTTCAATGTTTCTGAGTACAAAGTCACCAATTTGGAACTATTTATTTTTTAACTTAGAATTTTAGTAGTGAGCTACTTGCTGAACGCGTACCGCATTCCTGATTTCTACTACTTCCCAAACCTCATAAATGATATCAAGGTTAAGCTTCTTAGCCTACTGGTTGGCATTTTCATCGAAGTATGTTGTTTTATGTGACCGCATGCCAATCTCAACGGGAATCACTACCTCTATGCCATAAACCATCGAGAATGTTGTCTCTCCTGTTGCAGTGTAAGGGGATGTTTGTAGGGCCCACAAGATTCTAGGTAGTTCCTCTAACCAAGCACTTTTGGCCTTTCCCACTTTCTTATTCAAAGTTGTCAAAATATTTTTATTCATAGCCTCTACTTGCCTATTTTTTTGAGGTGTTTTAACAGAGCTTTGAGCCAAAGCGATATAAAGAATAGCATAAAAAATTTTGAATTTTCCTTGGAATTGCGTGCCATTATTCATGATTATCAAACGTGACACATGATCAGATTCCAGAGAAAAGACTCCATTCGCCTTTCAGTAATGGTTCTTGGGGCCTCAGCCTCAATCCATTTGGTAAAGTAGTCTACCGCAGCTACTATGAACTTTTTTTGTGATGTGGCTATGGGGAATGGGCCAAGGATATCAACTCCCCAGGTCACAAATGGCCAAGGGCTTGACATGATTTGAAGAGGTTCTATTGGCTATTGTTGTACTTAGGCGTACCTTTTGCAAGAATCGCATGTGCGAACCAGCTCATGTGCATCCTTTTGAACTGTTTTTCAGTAATACCCTTGCCTAAAGATTTTTTGGGCGATCAATCTTCCACCCAGGTGCTCACCACAGATACCATCATGAATTTCTCGCATCACATACTCAGCCTCCGACGACATTAGACATCGTAGCAGTGCTTGTAAGAATCCCTTTTTATATAGTACACCATTTAAAAAGGTATTCCTAGCAATTGTAGAACAAAATGAATCATTTTAAGTTTCTACACAATCAAATAGTTCAATGACTAATCATTCATTATCCAGTTATCTAGTCCGTGGACTTAAGGCATTCGGATGCATGTAATACATAACATATATATATACATACCTCGCAACTTTGTGTTGTAGTCTTGCGAACTCTTTTATATTTGAGTGGTTATTTATTCCTTGCAATATGTGAAATATAGGATTCATCCATGTGTCTTCTTGATCTACAGTATATACTTGGAGTGCATCGTGACTTGGGGCTTCCCTGTGCTCCAACAGAATCTTTCCCCTCTGCTCGATGACAATAGAAGATGCTAACTTGAACAAAGCACCCACACATGTGTTATCGCTCCTTGGGACTTGTTTTATTCGTACCTTATCAAACCATGCTAGCAACAGGATTGCAATTGAGTGGTACCTCTTCACCCCTGATTCATTGACCTCATATTCATCGTTTAACTGCTTGACAACCAACTGGGAATCTATATGAACAACAAGCTCTCTCACCTTAAGCTGGCGAGCTAACTATAACCTTGATATCAATTCCTCGTACTCTGCAGCATTATTAGGTGCCTAAAATCCAAAAGAGAGTCCATACTGCTACTTGTTTCCTTCAGGATCCACTTAGAGTACTTTTGCTCCTGATCTAGTCCTCACCGTAGATCCATTGGTATAAACCAGACAATCTTTTGATTTTTTGGCGGTTACAGTGCCTTTTTGTGGTGGAATAACTACTATGTTGCACGTAACAAATGGAAAAAAATTAGTACAAATTGGAAATTTGTCATAAGTCATTATAGAGGTGGCGTAGTGGATCAAAGACTGTCATTAAGACTTGTAGTGAATTATAGTTTAAATATATTCTTTCTCATTATGTAGTATGAAATTAATCATTTATGAATCAGGTTACCTGATGAGTTGGTAGGTGCCTTAAACGAACATTCAACCATGAAGGCGGCTAAAACTTGCCTCTTTATCGCAGTTTGCGGGGTGAACTCTACACCAAATTCTGCGAGCTCTATACTCCATTTGGTCACTCTTCCGGAAGTGTTAGGCTTAGACAAAATTTCTTTGATTGGTTGATTCATCATGACTACCATCAAACGAGCTTGGGAGCATGGTAACAGCATGTGAGCTGGAATGATTAAAGCGAAAATGAGTTTTTCAACTTTTACGTACTTGACCTTACAATTTTGCAGCACCTTACTGATTAGTATACCCGGAATTGTCGAACACCCTCTGCCCTAAACAAGTCAGCTATCACAGTTTTCTCAGACAAGGTGAGGTATAAGTAAAGGGCCTCTCCTTCGCGAGGTGACATTAGTAACGGAGGGGATGTGAAATATTCTTTGAGCTTCCCAAAAGCTATTTGACACTACTCTGTCCAGGAAAAAGAGGTGCGCATGACCTTGAAGAAAGGTAAATAATTTTCAGCCATCCGTGACACAAATTTGTTGAGCATGACCACCCTTCTAGTCAACCATTTGATATCATTTATTGTCTTCGGATGGAGCACCTCTAGGATGGCTTGAATCTTTCCAAGGTTGTAACACCCCTTACTCGTATCCGACGTTGGAACAAGGTACGAGGCGTTACTTATCTTAACCACATGCATACACACAATTTCGAATTGTAAAAGCCTGTTCAAAGTTAAAACTTTTCAAACTTCCACTTAACATCTTTATTATGGGCCTCATAGGCCTAAAACACATCTTAGAAACGTTTCGAGGTCAAATCGAGTTCTTTGAAAAAAAAAACTTGGAAAATGTCATTAAAAACAGGGGCACACGCTGGTGTGGAAGTGTGACACGCTCGTGTGACTTGATAACATGGCCATGTTGACAAATCGTGTGATTCATACAGCCTAAGCATATAGGGACACACCCGTGTGGATTTATTATCACAACTCGATCCTACAGGAGTTTTCACACGGCCTGACACATGCCCGCGTCCATGGCCCGTGTCCCTCACACGGCCATGACACGCTCGTGTCTTATCCCGTGTGCAAAGACCTTGACATTATGCTTCTGACGTCATCAACCTAATAAGGTCACACAGCCAAGGCACACGCTCGTGCCCTTAATCTATGTGGCGAATTAAATTCCTAAATTCAGGTGCAGACTTCGCACGACTTGGGCACATGCCCATGTCCTATGACCGTGTCTTCCACACGGCTGAGACATACGACTGTGTCTCAGCCCATGTGGTTACTACTGGGCATTCTATTTTGCCAACTCAGAATGCAGGCAGACACACGGCCAAACCATACGCCCATGGGGCATATTGTGTGTCACACACGGCCTAGACACACACCCGTGTGTCTACCCGTGTGGACAAGAACAAGGCTATTTACCAAACCCTTTTCTGCCACCCCTACTTGCACCATCATAAACCACATCAAGCAACCTATTTATTCATGTATAGCCATACCATTTACTCAACCATGCAACTTGCACATTCATGATAAACATCATTATTTTCATATATTAATAATTAAATTTAGCCATCAATTATGGCCTTGTACAAAATGAATTGAGTGACATTAATAGCCAACATCTTGGCTAACCAATATGACATATAACAAAATAATCAAGTTTTTATACATACCATACCCAAAATAATCAAACTTTACTATACCAAAAGAATAGCTTGATAGTTTGAACCGAGCTCCGACGTCCTACGATGCTCGAGCTAGCTTGGCGATACTACAAGGAAAGGGAAAAGAGAGGGAGTAAGCATAAAGCTTAATAAGTTTGCATGCAATAGATGTCAACATAAAATCATATGATACATTCATACTTTACTTGAAGTAATAGCACAAGTTCTCAAGCACATTGACATAACTTCCTCACGCTTACTCTTACCAATCACATATCATATATCAGACTTATTTCTCTTGAGTATCTCATATATACCTGTATCACTTCATTGCATGACTTTAGCATTTTTACCATATTGAACATAAACATAGCTCTTGACCATCTTTAACGTAAACTTAGCTCTTTACCCGTTCAACCGCTTGGAATGTCGAAGGATACCCGGAAATCGTCATGCATGTAGTAAGATGCCAAAGCCATATCCCAGATATGGTCTTAGATGGGATCACATGTCGATGCCGATGCCATATCCCAAATATGGTCTTATACGGAGTCCCATATCGATGTCGACACCATATCCCAAAAATGGTCTTATACGAGATCGCATATCGATACCATGTCCCAGACATGGTCTTACACGATTTTCATATTCGATGCCGATGCCATATCCTAGATATGGACTTGTACGGGATCTCAATTCGGTGCCGAGGCCATGTCCCAGATATGGTCTTATACGGGACCATACAAATCTCATGTCTTGACGATGGTATCCTCTACTTTCTAAGGTTCAACCGGGACTTCAACATCATAAATGTTCATCATATTCTCACTGAAACATCATTGATCAATTTCATGAAAATAATGTGCATCTTCACGAAATGTCAACCATTTTAAAAATAATAACATTATGTAGCTTTATTACAGACAAACTTACCTCGGTTCCAAATATGACAATTTGCAAATCTAGTCCGAAACCTTGCCTTTTCCTCGATCAAGGTTAATTCCCTGTTCTTTTTTATCTATAATAACAAATTCACTCATTTAATCACCACATTGATCAAGACATTTCAAAAGTCATACTTTGGCAAAATTACCGTTTTGCCCTTAGACTTTCATAAAATTACGATTTTGCCCCTAGGCTCGTAAATCGATTCTAATCAAATTTCCTCTTTTAACAAGCCTAGCTGAACATTTATTACTCTTATAGCAACTCACAATACTAATTATTTCACACATTTACCACCTATTTACAACCTTTACAAAAAGGTCATTTTAGGTGTTTTCATGGAAACCCCTTTCACAAAAGTTGTTTATTTAACAACAAAGGTTCATTTTCTTCCATAAAAAATCAGCAAAAAACACTAATGATCTCATGGAAAAACCATATACTTTCAACCATTTTGCAAAATAGTCCCCTCATTAGCTAGCTTAAGCTACAAGGGTTCTAAAAACACAAAAATCATCAAAAATTATCATCAAGATGACTTACTTGCAAGGATGAGGAGTTGCTGAAAATTTTAAGCTTCCAAAACCCCCCTTTGGATGATATTTTTGATGGAAGAAGATGAAGATGAAATGTGATATCATCTTTCTCTTTATTTTATTATATTACATTAATTAGTCACCTAATTCACCTGCTTTGACCAAATTCTTATTTTCTTGTCCCCTATGGCCGGCCAACCCTTTCCTAAGGGTCTAATTCAAGACCTCCAATTTAAGGTTCTATAGCTATTTGGCACTTTTAGCTTGTAGAACAAAACTTTGCACTTCATGCGGTTTAGTCCTTTTTCGTAATTAAGCATGCAATCTCTAAAATTAATGCACCAAATTTTCATGCGCTCATATAATCATGCTATAACACATAGACTAATATTAAAAATAATTTCCTTCGACCTCGGATTAGTGGTTTCGAAATCGCTATTCCGACTAGCCCTTAAATCGGGTTGTTACAATTCTCCCCCTTTAGGGATTTTTGTCCCCGAAAATCTTACCAGTAAAAAGGTTGGGATATTAGTTTCTCATAGCCTCTTCGGGCTCCCATGTAGCCTCTTCTACCCCATGTCTTTGCCATAGTAGTTTCACAAGGGCTATACTTTTATTTCTTAACTATTTGACTTCTCATGTCAAAATCTTAATAGGCTCTTCACCATAAGTCATGTCCGGTTGAATTTCTATCTCTGTTGGTACAATCACATGCGAAGGGTCTGATCGGTAGCGACGTAACATAGACACGTGAAATATATCATGAATTTTTTCCAACTCAGATGGAAAAACTGAAAGATAAGCTACTGGCCTTATCCTCTCGATGACCTCATACGGTCCGATAAAGCGCGGACTCAATTTGCCTTTCCGGCCAAATCTGAGAACTTTCTTCCATGGTGACACTTTTAAAAATACCTTATCACCAATTCGAAACTCAATCTCTTTTCGTTTCAAATCCGCGTAGGACTTTTGTCTATCAGAAGCAGCTTTTAAACAATCACGTATCACTTTTACTTTCTCTTTGATTTCTCTGACCAGATCGACCCCGTGAATTTGATTTTCTCTGAGTTCAGTCCAATACAATGGTGTTCGGCACTTACGCCCATAAAATGCCTCATAAGGCGCCATTTTCAAACTCGACTAAAAGCTGTTATTGTAGGCAAATTCCACTAACGATAAGTATTTTTCCCAATTACCTTGGACTTCTAAAACATAGCATCGAAGCATGTCTTCAAGTATCTGTATTGCCCTTTTCGACTGCCCGTCAGTTTGGGGATTGAAAGCTATACTAAAACTCAACTTTGTTCCCCAGGCTCCTTGTAACTTTTTCCAAAATTGTGATGTAAATCTCGAATCTCTATCCGATATGATCGACAATGGTACCCCGTGAAGTCACACAATTTCTGACACATACAAATCCGCCAGTTTATCAAGCGAATAGTCAATGCGTACCGGTATAAAGTGAGCCGACTTTGTAAGCCTTTCAACCACAACCCATACAACATCTTTCTTTTTCGCTGTCAAAGGAAAACCCGTCACAAAGTCCATAGTAATACGGTCTCATTTCCACAAGGGAACCATAATAGGCTGAAGTAGACCCGAAGGTACTTGGTGTTCGACCTTCACTTGCTGTCAAATTAAGCATTTCGATACAAACTCAGAAATATCTTTCTTCATACTCGGCCAACAATACCATTTCTTCAAGTCATTATACATTTTTGTACTGCCTGGATGTACAGAAAAACATCCACTATGCGCTTCGTGCAAAACTTTCCGAATAAGTCCATCATCTCTCAGTACCCAAACTCTGTCTTAGAATGTTAAACATCCTTCGAAATTAATCCAAAAGTCTGACTCAACACACGACTCACACTGAACTCTCTTGGCCTGCAAATCGCTGTCGCCTTTCTGAGCTTCACAAATATCTTGGAGAAATATCGGTCTAGCTCTCAACTCGGCTAGAATAGAACCATCAACTGACAAAGCCATCCGTGTATCCATGGCTCTCAATGCAAACAAGGATTTCCTACTCAAAGCATCAGCGACCACGTTCGCCTTTCTCGGATAGTAGTCAATCACTAACTCGTAATCTTTTATCAACTCTAACCATCTTTGTTGCCTTAGATTCAATTCGTTTTGAGTCATCAAGTACTTTAGGATTTTATGATCAGTGAATACTCGACATATCTCACCATACAAATGGTGTCTCCATATCTTCAATGCAAATAAAACGGCAGCTAATTCCAAATCATGGGTCAGGTAATTATTCTCGTGTGACTTTAACGGTCTAGAGGCATAAGCTATCACCTTGCCTTCTTGCTTGAGTACACAACCCAATCCATTCAAGGATGCATCACTGTAGACCACAAATTCCTTTCCCGGTTCAGGTTGTACTAAAATTGGAGCCTCAGTCAACATTGCGTTTAGTTTCTCAAAACTATGTTGGCACTTTTCTGTCCACTCAAACTTTATATCTTTTTGTAATAGCCTCGTCATCAGAGTAGATATCATAGAAAATCCCTTGACAAACCGTCTGTAATAGCTAGCTAGGCCTAGAAAACCCCTAACCTCGGTTATGTTCCTTGGCGGTTTCCATTCAACAATTGCTGAAATCTTACTCGGGTCCACTCGAACTCCATCTCCCGAAACAATATGCCCCAAAAATCTAACTTCCTTAAGCCAAAATTCACTTTTGCTAAACTTGGCATATAACTGTTTATCTCTCAAAATTTGCAAAACCGCTCTCAAATGCTCAGCATGCTCGTTCTCATCACGAGAATAAATCAATATATCATCAATAAAGACTACAACAAATTTATCCAAATATGGCTAAAAGATGCAGTTCATCAAATTTATAAATACAGCAGGGACGTTGGTCAAACCAAAAGGCATAACTAGAAATTCATAGTGACCATACCTTGTCCAGAATGTGGTTTTCAGCACATCTAAGCTTTGACTCTCAATTGGTAATAACTGGTCCTCAAGTCTATCTTGGAAAACACAGTGGCTACCTTCAATTGATCCAACAAATCATCGATCATTGGCAAGGGGTACTTGTTCTTTATGGTTGCCTTTTAAGCTGCCGATAATCTATACATAATCTCATAGAACAATCCTTCTTCACAAATAAAATAGAAGCACCCCACGGAGAATAACTTGGTCTTGCAAAACCTTTATCTGTCAACTCTTGTAACTGTGCCTTCAATTCTTTCAACTCAGTTGGAGCTATCCTATACCGGGGGCTAACTCAATACCAAATTCAATCTCCCTAACCGGAGGCAACCCTGGTAATTCTTCTGGAAATACATCTAGATACTCACATACTTTCGATACTGATTCAATTCTCAACTCAGACTCTTTGGCATTCATCACAAAGGCAAGATAAGCTTTATACCCCTTTCTAATATATTTCTGAACAGACATAAAAGAAATCACTACAGGCAATTTGTTCTGTTCATCTGGTTCAACACGAAGCGTATCCCCCTTTTCACATTCCAATTCAATATATTTCTTTCCACAGTTTACTATCACATCATGAGCAGTTAACCAATCCATACCAAGAATTACATCGAATTCATCAAACGACAATAACATGAGATTAGCTGGAAAGTAATGACCTCTAATCCTCAAAGGGCAATCTTTGCATACTTTTTCAACTAACATACATTTTCCTAGGGGATTTGACACTCTTATCAAAAATTTTGTAGAGTTTACGGGCATGTTCATACTAGATACTAATTTCATACAAACATATGAGTGGGTAGATCCCGGATCAATTAAAGCAACAACATGAGTATCATAGAGAGAAAATGTACCCATAATCAGATCAGGGGAGGAGGCCTCTTCGCGAGCGTGAATGGCATAAGTTTTCACAGGCACACTACCCTCGGATCTTGCAGTCTGCTCGCTAGGTGTATTCTTACTACTCGTTCTATTTCCTAGATTTCTCTGTGACCTCCTATAACAGTCCGAATTTGACCCTAATCGGAACAGTGGTTTCGGGACCACGAATTCGAGTCTAGAATTTTTTTAAATATTATTTTCGGTGTTTGTTATATGTGAATTAATGTGTGTGAAAGTTTCGTATGAAGATTTTATCGTTTGAGTGTTTAATTTGACAAAAAGTACTTAATCGTGTAAAGTGTAAAACTTGCATACTATAGTGAAAAGTGCTAAAATGATAATGGCTTTTTAATATGAGGTATTAAAAGGGAAAATAGCCCATTTTTTAAGTTAGTTGGTGGTATATGACAATAGTAACCTTAAGTTATATCTTATAAAATTTTATAAGATAAGGTTAAAATAGTAATATAATAATAACATATGTAATAAAACATAAAAGAAAAAATAAACATGTCATGTTCATCTTTTCTAAGCTCATTGCCGAAACTAAATAAAGAGAAAGAAAGGAAAAGCATGCTTGGTTCGGCCATTGTTGGATTAAATTCAAGATCAAGAACAAAGAAAAACAGATTTGGATCGGGAAAGGCAAAGGTTATCGAATAGCCGGTTTTCATCGTCCATCGATGGCTGAGGTAAGTCCTTAAGCAAATTAATTTCATAAGAATTGATTATAACCTAGCATACATATTGAATTATGAACTTGTGGAATTAATCATGTTAAAGCCGAATATGAGGAAGTAATCTAGCAATGTATGTAATCGAATTTATTGAGTTAACTATGTGATAGTGATGTGAATTATATGTGATATTTGTGATATTGTTAATGTGTAATGTGAATGAGTTGGTTTGGTAATAAAAATATCGGGCTTTGAGCCTAGCAGGCCTTGTGCCGGTGAAATGTTTCGGGCTTATTGCCTAGCAGGCTGAATGCCGGTGATCAAATTTTAGACCTCCGGTCTAGCAGGCTTAATGCCGGTGATATGTTATAAATGGAGAAATCATGAATCATACAAGTAGAAATGTATTTAAAGTCATGAACTAAAAGTACAGGTATGTTTAAGCCTTTTTTTTATTTACCAGGGGTAAGGTAGTTGGTATAGTATTATTTAAATTAAGTGTGTTATGATATGGTTGATGATTCGATAGGAAATTTTGATATAAGCTATTGAGCTTATTATTGTTGAGTATGAACATTATAATAGAATTTGAGCCTACATGTTATATTTTGGAGAATCGGTTTTAAGTGAAAATATTAAGAGTGAAAGGGTTAAGATATGTTTGTATAAGTATTCAAATAGGTATATATGATTAATGTGAATGTTTTACTCACTTGACTTGGAATATGAGAATATATGTGATATATTTTTGGTGTTTTAGTGAATTACATGTTTATGGTTATAAAGTGCAAATATTTGAGTTAGGGAATTGATAGCATTTGGCCATGTTAAAATGTTTATATTTAATGCCATAAGTCTAAAAATTAAAATGTTTAAGTGCTTGAATGATATATATATATATATATATATATATAGAAATGTGCTTGAGACTTACTAAGCTAGTAAGCTTACTTTGTGTGTGTTCAATGTTCTGTTTTATAGATTTGGTCAAGCTACAGGCTCGGGAAATTGTCAGCAAAGTCAACCACACTATCATCTTTTTGGTACTCCTTTAGTTTGGTTTATTTTGGATAAAGGCATGTATAGGTTGGATAATGTCCATGTTTGAGTTGGAAACTTTGTCTTTATATGTAATATAGCCATACGAATATGGCTTATATTTTTGTGTTAGTTTGTTGTGGAGACATATGGTTTTTAATGATAAAATGGTGTATATGGTTATGTCATTATGATGCAAGAATTTTATGGATTCATTTAGCTTATGTTCGGCTATGGATAGGCGCATATAATAAGTATAATTTGGTTTTGTAGGTAATGGCATTATGGGATAAGTTAATGTTTTAATAATGTGAAATTAGTCATAGAAAATAAGTGTGATGTGTTGGTTATATTTATGTTTTGTATTCAATTATGTTTGATGAGGACTTAAATTCATTCTTGGAAAAATGCGAATTGACACATGCTATTGGTAAATGTGAAACGTTTGGTATATATACATATACATATATATGAGTTTTGGTATGATTATTTGGTTGAAATAATGGGTATAGGCCGAATAGGTACTTAAGTAGTTTGATAATATGATTTGTTAGAAATGATAAAAATGCATGAGTTAAGATGATCTTATACATTTATAGTATAAATGTCTGTATATGAATCTAACTATGTGCATGCAAAAGAATTTATGTAATCATTGATTTGATTGATTATTTGGTTCTTTCTGAATTTTGGTAGAAGTTAGGTACATATATTTGCATATATGAAACCTTGTATATTTGAATAAGTAAATATGTATTTATATGATGTATATTGAGCTTGTAAGTTTGGACATTTGCTAATGTCTTTTATGCTGATATATTCGGCCTTATAGTGAGTTCGCATATGATGATAATTGAATCACTTTTTTTTTTCTTTTTCTTCTTTTATCATAAATATGGTTGGGTTATTTGTTTGGATGTTTGCAGTAACTAAAGATATTGTAAATGAGGCCTACAGTACTTGCATTATTTTGAAAATTTTTAACAAAATGTATTTTACATGTTCAGCTTATGTTTATCAATGCTTGTACCGTATATGATTTGGTTTTAGTAGAAAAAGTATGCTATATGTATATGTAGTTGTTTGCTTATATGCATATCATCATTTAAGTTTGATTAGATATGATTTAGTTGATTGAATAAAAGTTATGATTTATATGGTAATGCCCGTAACCCTAATTCGACGATGGATATGGGTTAGGGGTGTTACACCTCCCTCTAGTAGTACTTCCTGATCTTGCACTCTGAAATTTCTCTTTTTCAACCATCTCAGGGCAATATCTAATGAAGTGATCTTGGGAACCACACTTGAAACAAGCCCTTTCATTTGCTCGGCACTCACCAGGGTGACATCTGCCACACTGTGGACATTCCGATCTACTTGGTCGAGCATTACCAACACTAGCAATCGAAGTGGTCTGAGCTTTAGACCCCGAGTACTGTTTACCCTTACTTCTATTTGAAAACCCAACCGAAGTGGCTGATTGAGTAGTAAACTCTCTTGATTTCTTGGAGGAGGATTGAAATGACTTACCCAATTGTCTCTTCCTCGAGTCACGAGACTCGATTTCAGCCTTTCTTTTCTCTTTGGCCAACTCTTCGGCCTTGCAAGCTCTATCTACTAACACAACAATTTCCTTTACTTCTAGGACACAAACAAACAAGCAGATATCCTCATTTAATCCGTCCTCAAACCTTTTACACATAATGACTTCAGTGGATAGGCACTCCCGGACGTATTTACTAAGCCTTACAAACTCACGTCCATATTTGGTTACTATCATTCTGCCTTGTTTTAACTCAAGGAATTCCTTTCTTTTCTGGTCGATGAATCTTTGGCTAATATACTTCTTTCGGAACTCTTCTTGGAAAACTTCCCAATTAACTTTCTCCCTTTGTACTACCGACACAAGGGTGTTCCACCATTGATAGGCCGAATCTCTTAAGAGAGACACGACACATTTCATGCACTCTTCAGGTGTGCAAGATATTTCATCAAATACCCTGATGATATTTTCAAGCCAGAATTCTGCTTTTTCCGAATCATCATCTTTATTAGCTCAAAATACCTCAACTCCTTGTTTTCGGATTCTATCAACATGGGGCTTTTTCCTTCTTACCATTTCTACAACTTAGGGAGCTACAGGGATAGACTGAGGAATAGGTGGGGGTGGAGGGGGTTGTGTGTTCGGGTTAGTTCAAACGAACTCCGTATACCAGGCATTCATCAAGTGGAGAAAGGCTTCCCTAGCCTCTTCTCCTCCTCTTTGACTCAAAGTCGCTGACCTATTCTCATTTTCAGTCGGCATCGTCCTTTGGGCGGGGGCTGGCACGTTACTTTCTATATCATCCGCCATTGTTTTGTTGGGATCCATTTACTATATGAGAACATAATTTAAATTGTCAGGAGTCATCACACTATCATTATGTAAATACTCATGCGTATGGCATGTATAGCTAGACTCGTGCATACGCAATGTTAGTCTGAGAATCGACTAAACCGTATCTCTGATACCACTAAATGTAACACTCCTTACCCGTATCCGATGCCGGAACAAGGTACGAGGCGTTACCTATCTTAAACACATGCATACACACAATTTCGAATCGTAAAAGCCAATTCAAAATTAAAAACTTTTCAAAATTTCTCTTAACATCCTTAATATGGGCTTCATAGGCCCAAAACACATCTTAGAAATGTTTCGAGGTCAAATTAAATTCTTTGAAAAAAACTTGGAAAATGTCATTAAAAACAGGGGCACACGCCCGCTTGGAAGTGTGACATGCTCGTGTGACTTGATAACATGGCCATGTTGACAGATCGTGTGATTCACACGGCCTAAGCATATAGGGACACATCCGTGTCCCACACCCATGTAGGTTTATTATCACAATTTGAACCTACAGGGGTTTTCGCACGGCCATGACACACCCGTGTCTTATCCCGTGTACAAAAACCTTGACATTCTGATTCTGACATCATCAACCTAATAAGGTCACACGGCCAAGGCACACGCCCGTGTCCTTAAACCGTGTGGCGAATTAAATTCCTAAATTCAGGTGTAGACTTCGCATGGCCTGGGCACACGCCCATGTTCTATGACCATTTCTTCCACACGGTTGAGATACGGTCGTGTCTCAGCCCGTGTGGTTACTACTAGGCATTCTGTTTTGCCAACTCAGAATGCAGGGGGACACACGACCAAACCATACGCCCATGGGGCAGACCGTGTGTCACACAAGGCCTAGACACACGCCCGTGTGTCTACCCGTGTGGACAAGAACAAGGCTATTTACCAAACCCTTTTCTTCCACCCTACTTGCACCATCATAAACCACATCAAGCAACCTATTTATTCATGTATAGCTATACCATTTTAGGTTTTTTCATGGAAACCCCTTTTCACAAAAGTTGTTTATTTAACAACAAAGGTTCATTTTCTTCCATAAAAATTCAGCAAACAACACTAATAATCTCATGGAAAAACCCTAGACTTTCAACCATTTTGCAAAATAGCCCCCTCATTAGTTAGCTTAAGCTACAAGGGTTCTAAAACACAAAAATCAACAAAAATGATCATCAAGATGACTTACTTGCAAGGATGAGGAGTTGCTGAAAATTTTAAGCTTCCAAAACCAGCCTTTGGCTGATATTTTCGGTGGAAGAAGATAAAGATGAAATGTGATATCATCTTTCTCATTATTTTATTATATTACATCAATTAGTCACCTAATGCACCTACTTTGACCAAATTCTTATTTTCTTGTCCCCTATGGCCGGCCAACCCTTTCTTAAGGGTCTAATTTTACATTAAAGACCTCCAATTTAAGGTTCTATAGCTATTTGGTACTTTTAGCTTGTAGAACAAACTTTTCGCTTTATGCGGTTTAGTCCTTTTTCGCAATTAAGCATGCAATCTCTAAAATTAATGCACCAAAATTTTCATGCACTCATATAATCATGCTATAACACATAGACTAATATTAAAAATAATTTTCTCTGACCTCGGATTAGTGGTTCCGAAACTGCTATTCCGACTAGCCCCTAAATCGGGCTATTACAAAGGTTCTCTTTGATTCCTGTCTCCAAGACCACAAAGCCTAAAAATTTGTCAGCTTTGACCCCAAAGGCGTAATTATCCAGGTTTAGCCTCATCTGATGGGCTCGTAATACTGCAAACGCTTCTGACAGATTCCCAACTTGTTCGACGAGAGTGGATCCCTCCACTAACATGTCATCGACATAAACCTCAACATTTCACCCAATCTGCTTTCTGAAAATGTTGCTCACTAGTCCCTGATAAATTGCACCTACATTTTTCAAACCAAAAGGCATCACATGATAGCAAAATAACCCTTCTTCTATAACAAAAGTTGTTTTCTCTTGATCTTTGAGAGCCATGGAGATTTGATTATATCCAGAGAAAGCATATATAAAGCTTATAAATTTGTTACCGAAGGACATGTCAACAAGTCTATCGATCCGAGGGAGGGGGAAGCTATCTTTCGGACAAGCCTAATTGAGATTGGTGTAATCTATACACATTCTCCACTTATCGCTCGACCTTTTTACCATCACAACATTTGAGATCCAATCCAGATATTTAACTTCCCTGATGAACCCTGTGACCAACAACTTTGCTACCTCATGTTTTATAGCCTCCACAACCTGTGGTGTGAACCTTCTCTTCTTTTGCGTCACGAGTATGGCTTAGGACAAAACATTCAACCTGTGCACAATTACCTGAGGGTCTACCCTGGTATAGCTGCAACAGACTAAACAAATATATCAACATTTGTTCTCAAGCAATGAATCAAATTTTCCTTTTCCTCACTCATCAACACAGACGGAATTCTAACCACCTTATCTATACTACCACTAAAAAGTTACAAAATTTCCATATCTTCGGCCATTTCTGGCTTCTTTGCTCTCTCTTCGCATCTATTATCCAGGCTACCTAAATCTAGCAACTACCTGTTGTGAATCTTGCCCTCGTTCCTCTCACTCATGAGCCTGTTGTACAAACAACATTTGACACTGTCTAGCTGCTTTGTAATCTGATTACATGTACCCAATCCCAGTTTTAGTGGGAAATTTTATTTTCATGTAGGAAATAGCCACCATCATCCTTGCCATCCTCATAACCGGGCACCCAAAGATAGCATTATAAGCCATAGGATGATCCGTCAGGAAAAACTAGACATACTCTGTGGTAGTGTGCTCGCCATCTCCCAAAGTCACTAGCAAGGTAATGGAGCCCTTTACTTCGACAAGGTGGTTCACGAAACTATACAGTGGGCTCGCCCTCTTCAATCCTTTCTCCTTCAACCTTATTTTCTGAAAAGCCTCTCAGGTTAGAACCTTAATAATACTCCCACTATCCACTAGAATCTTTTTTACCTAAAAACCAACAATTATTGTAGTTACCACCATAGGATCGTTACCATCATAATCACATACCAACTCTTCATCTTTATCCATAAAGTCCACCTTTCACCTTTCCTGTTGGCGCGGCCTCTTGGGCAAATCAATGGACAAAACACCCTTGAGGTGTACCTTACTCTTAGTACTAAAGGTCGCCCACTCTTCATCCGTTCCTATTATCACATGGATGGTACCCCTATCCTTTTGTTTACACTTAGGATCACCACGCGAACTCTGACCCTGCTGGGAAACACTCTGATAAAAAAACTCTACAAGTTCGCTGCTTCTTAATGCTTCCTCGATGTCATCCTTCAGAGTGAAACAGTCTTCAGTCTTGTGCCCAACATCATTGTCGAAGGCACATCTATATCTCAAGTTAAATCTCCTTGTGCTATGCCTCATTGGAGATGGCCTAGACATAATTCCAAGACTTTTTACCCATTTCAAAATGTAAGTGTGTGTAGCATTCAAAAGAGTATAGACTTTGAACCTTCCATATGGAATATATTTCCTCGTATGCTCTGATTGAGATCTTTAGGGAGCCCTAGAAGAATCACATTGCACTTGATATCTTCGTTGCCTATCACCCTGCTTTTTGTGAGCTCCATCTCGATTTCTAAATTGCATGTCCTCCCTCTGAAAAATGCCACGTGACGCACTTTTGATCTCTTCTGCCTCTATGAACTTGTGGGCCTGCTCGTATAGATCAATTGACTCTGCGATCTATTATCAGTAAAGGAGCACTGTACTTGGTTATTTTGTACCCTCATTATGAAAGCATCAATAGCCCACTAGTATTTCAAATTCTTCGTGTAATTGCTCGATTTAGGGGCTAGTCGGAATAGTGATCTCGAGATCACTAATCTAAGATTTGAGAAATTATTTTCATGATATATTATGATTTAGAACATGATAGCATATGAGCATGAAAATTTTGGTACTTTAATTTTAGCGATTTCATGTTTAATCGCCAAAAAGGGCTAAATCGCATAAAGTGCGAAAGTTCCATTCTATATGATAAGTGTACCAAATGGCCATGGATTGTTAATTGGGGGTCTTTAAAAGGCAATTTAGCCTTTGAAAGAGGCTTGGCTGGCCATAGGAGAGTATGGGAGACAAGATTGTCAATTTTAGTCAAAGTTAGTAGTAGTAGGTGGACTAATTTGATTTGTAATAATAAAATAAGTAGAGAAAAGTTATCATCTTTTCTCCTATCATCTTCCACAAAACATTAGCAGCAAAAAAGGGATAGAAACCTTCAAAATTTTCAGCAAGCTCTCATCTACTCAAGTAAGTGTTCTAGTGAACTATTCTTGAAAATAATTGTACTTTTGAGACCCCTAAAGCTTAAGCTTCCAAATGAGGGGACTATTGTGCAATATTGTGAAAGGTTTAGAGTTCTACCATGAGAGCTACCTTAGTTATTTGCTGCATTTTTATGGAAGAACTTGAGTCTTGGTTGTTAGATGAACAACTTTTAAAAAGGGGGGTTAGCATGAAAACACCAAATAGAATCTTAATGAGTATGTGAAATATTGATTTTTGATGATAGTTTTAAGAGCATTAAATGTTTGCCTAGGCTTGTTGAGGATAAAAATGTGATTAGAATTAATTCCCGAGCCTAGGGGCAAAATGGTCATTTTACCAAAATCTAGGGGTAAATGGGAATTTTGCCTAAGTAGGATTATTGAGATGCTTATGTTAATGCAATGATTATAATGAGCTAATTTGCTATTATGGAGCAAGAGGAGGCGAGAATTCACCTTAATTGGGGAAAGGAGAAAGTCGTGGACTAAACCGAATAACTAGCTCATTTTGAAAACGAGGTAAGTTGTATGTGATTTTAATGCAATATTATATTAGCATAACTGAGAGTGCTTGATGTCTTATTAATGCATGATACTTCAATAAATTGAAAAGTTTATGTGAATGTGATATTAAAGTCCTAATGGACTATGATGTATACGAAAAATGGCATTGGCCATATGATAAGGGTCAGTGTAAGACCATGTCTGGGACATGGCATCGGCTGTATTATGAGGGTCAGTGTAAGACCATGTCTGGGACATGGCATCGGTCGTATTATAAGGGTCAGTGTAAGACCATGTCTGGGACATGGCATTGACCGCATTATGAGGGTCAGTGTAATACCATGTCTGGGACATGGCATCGGCCGTATTATGAGGGTCAGTGTAAGACCATGTCTGGGACATGGCATCGACCGTATTATGAGGGTCAGTGTAAGACCATGTTTGGAACATGGCATCGGCATTGAGACGAGAGCTGGCGTAAGACCATGCCTGGGACATAGCATCGGTACCTAGAGGAAACTTCATGTAAGACCACCTAGAGAATGGAACATTAGTTTTATACTCATCGTAGTGATTATAAAAACATGTATTTGATTATTTTTAGTGTATGGCGGGATAAGTAGATGAATTTAAAAGTAGAGATATGAATGAATACAAGTGCTAATGAATGAGTCATGAGAAATTGGCTCTATAGGTGTTACGTAAATGTTAGATAAGGGCAATTGTAAGTAAGTATTGTCAAGAAGTCTTGACTTGTGCCCGGTTAGCTAATGCCATGGATGAATTATTCTTTTATGAGTATTACGATTGCTATTTATTTCCATGCAACTTACTAAGCTTAATGCTTACCCTTTTTTTCATTGCCCATCTTTCTTATAGTATTCCCAAGATAACTCGAGGATCGTAGACGCAGGGGTTCAGGAATCACACTATCAACAACACTTTGGTATAACAATTTTAGACTTGTTTTGAATATGGCATGTATAGGACTTGGGTATTTTGTCAAGTTGTAATTGTTCGTTTAAGTGTTGGTTGTAAGTCCTTTTGTAAATGGTCTATTGAGTTAGACAAATATCTGGCAAACTCTTTATTTTCAATGAAGATGAAATTAATGAAGTGCATGCCTCTTTTATTATTTTTTGTATTTGGCTAGGTGATTGGCCAAAATTGTCTATGTATGTATGTTTATTGAAATCAATGAAGCATGTAGTATTGTCTATGAGATGCATTGAGTTCATCTTAATTTCAGGGTGGCAAATGGCTTGGTAAATAGCCTTTAAGTGCCTACACGATTGGACGCACGGGCGTGTGTCTAGGCCGTGTGAACCCTGCACCTTAATGTTTTAAGTCAAGATAGGCCACGGTCATATCGCACGGTCGTTGGTATGAGCCGTGTATGACACACAGTTAGAACATGGGCGTGTGCCCCAGACCGTGTGATCAAGTCAGTAACTCCACACGGTTTGTAGACACAGGTGTGTCAAGGCCGTGTGAATAAAGTCAGTAACTCCTCACGGTTTTTAGAGATGGGCGTGTCTAAGGGTACACGGGCGTGTTCCAAGTCACATGGGAATGTGAACCCTGCTTCAAAGAAGAGTTTTCGATTAAGTTTCTAAAGTTATCGGATAAGTGCTTAAGGCCTTGTAGGCCCATGAAATGTATGATTAGACAAGAAAGAGAAATTTTTAAGTCAGAACGAAATTTTACAGCCTGTAAGAGTATGTCTAAGTGAGTTCAAGCATGGTAACGTCTCATGTCCAGTCCTAGCATCGGACTCGGGTATAGGATGTTACATTTATTAGTATCAGAGCTATAGTTTAGTCGATTCTAGGACTAACGTAGCGTAAGTACGAGTCTAGCTATACATGCCATATGTAAGGTGTGTGAGTAATGATAGTGTGATGACTCCTGACGTATAAAATTGTGTTTTATGTAGTAGATAGATTCAGATCCGGACCGAACTGCATCTGATGATGCTACGAGTAATGCGTCGGCTCCTGCTCAAAGAGACCGCGCCAGCTAACAGTAGACCCGAGACCTTGGGTCAGGGAGATGATGCTCGGGAAGCTTTTCTCCACATGATGAGCAACTGGTATACTGAGTATACTCGAGCAAATCCCAATGCTCAGCCCCCTCCGCCCCCACCTAGTCCTCAACCCGCTCCAGTAGCTCCTCAACTGGTTGAGGTGGCGAGGAGAGAAAGGCCTTCAATGGATAAGATCCAGAAATAGGGAGCCGAGGAATTTCGGGCAAATAAGGATGATGACCTAGAGAAAGCATAATTCTGGCTCGAGAACACCATCTGAGTATTCAATAAGTTATCCTGCACGCCTGAGGAGTGCTTAAAGTGTGCGGTATCTCTCCTACCGATGGTGGAACACCTTGGTGTCGGTGGTGCCAAGGGAGAGAGTTAGTTGGGAATTCTTCCAAGAGGAATACCGGAAGAAGTATACTAGCCAGAGGTTCATCGACCATAAGAGAAAGGAGTTCTTGAAATTGAAGCAAGGTCGTATGTCAGTGACCGACTATGAACAGGAGTTCATAAGGCTCAACAAGTACGCAAGAGAGTGCGTGTCTACCGAAGCCATCATCTGTAAGAGATTCGAGGATGAATTAAATGAAGATATCTGACTATACGTGAGAGTTCTCGAATTAAAGGAGTTTGTAGTGTTGGTAGATAGGGCCTGTAAAGCCGAAGAGTTGGCCAGGGATAAGAGAAGAGCTGAGTACGAATCGTGTGACCTGAGAAAGAGACAACTGAACAACTCTCACCAATCCCCATCTAAGAAGTCGAGGGATTTCACTACTCGATCTGTCACTTCAGTAGAGTTTTCAACCCGAATTAAGGGCAGGCGATTCTCAGAATCAAAAGGGCAAACTACATCGGTTGCTAGTATGGGCAACGTCTATCCAAATAGACCGGAATGCCCTCAGTGTGGCGGGCACCATTTTGGTGAGTGCCGAGCTAATGAGAAAGGTTGTTTCAGATGTGGGTCCTTGGACCATTTTATCATAAATTGCCCCGAAGTAGACGTGAAAGGAAGGCCTCAGAATGCGAGATCGGGAAGTACTACAAAGGGAAGACCATTGAAAAATCCGGGGAGTGAGATGGGAAACAAGAACCCACCTAAAGAATGAGCTACTACAGTTGAGGGTAGAGCAGTGACGAGGACATATGCCATCCGTGCTCGTGAAGAGGCATCTTCCCCCAATGTAATCACGGGTATCTTTTCTCTTCATAATACACTTGTTATAGCTTTAATAGACCCGGGATCTACCCACTCATACATATGCATGAAATTAATCTTTAGCATGAGTATGTCTATAGAGTCTACCAAGTTTATTATAAGAGTGTCAAATCCCCTAGGTAAGTGTGTGTTGGTTGATAGAGTTTGTAAAGGGTGCCCTTTGATAATTAAGGGTCATTGTTTCTCTGTCGATCTTATGTTATTACCGTTTGACGAGTTTGATGTCATTCACGAGATGGATTGGTTAGTTACTCATAATGTAATTGTGAATTGTGGGAGGAAGCATATCGAGTTGAGAGATGAAAATGGCAATCTTATTTGTGTTGAATCAAATAAATCAGATAGTTCACCAATAGTGATATCAACCATGTCAGCTCAGAGATACCTAAAGAAGGGGTATGAGGCTTATCTTGCCTTTGTGTTGAACACTAAAGAGATTGAATCGAATATTGAGTCGGTACCCATCGTATGTGAATACCTAGATGTTTTCCCAGAAGAGTTACCAGGGCTACCTTCGGAGAGAGAAATTGAATTTGGAATTGATCTAGTTCCGGGTACTGCCCCTATTTCTATTGCTCCCTATAGAATGGCCCCAACCGAGCTGAAGGAGTTGAAAGCACAGTTGCAAGAACTAATGGATAAGGGTTTTGCGAGGTCGAGTTTTTCTCTGTGGGGTGCTCCTATTTTATTCGGGAAGAAGAAGGATGGTTCCATGAGACTATGTATAGATTATCGACAACTCAACAAGGTTACAGTGAAGAATAAGTACCCGTTGCCGAGAATCGACGATCTGTTTGATCAGTTGAAGGGAGCTACAGTATTTTCTAAGATAAATCTGAGGTTAGGGTATTATCAGTTGAGAGTCAAGGACTCAGACATACCGAAAACAACGTTCAGGACTAGGTACGGTCACTATGAGTTTGTGGTCATGCCTTTTGGATTAACAAATGCCCCCGCGATCTTCATGGATTTGATGAACCGTATTTTTCGATCGTATTTGGATAGATTCGTGGTGGTCTTCATCGATGACATACTGATCTACTCTCGAGATGAGAATGATCATACTGAGCACTTGAATATAGTTCTACAAGTTTTGAGAGAAAGACAATTATATGCCAAATTCAGTAAGAGTGAATTTTGGCTCAAGGAAGTGGGATTTTTGGGGCATGATGTCTCGGGAGATGGGATAAGAGTTGACCCAAGTAAAATCTCGGCAATTGTTGAGTGGAAACCGCCGAGGAGTGTAACTGAAGTAAGGAGTTTTCTAGGCCTAGCAGGCTATTATAGGCGTTTTGTTTTGTTAAAGGATTTTCCATGATAGCTACACCAATGACGAAACTTCTGCAGAAAGATGTAAAGTTCAATTGGACGGAAAAGTGTCAACAGAGTTTTGAGAAACTGAAGACACTGTTGACTGAGGCTCCTATTTTGGTGCAACCAAAACTGGGAAAAGAATTTGTGGTTTACAGTGATGCATCCCTAAACGGGTTGGGCTCTGTACTTATGCAAGAGGGTAAAGTGATTGCATACGCTTCTAGACAGTTGAAGCCACACGAGAAGAACTACCCGACTCATGATTTAGAGTTGGTCGCAATCGTGTTTGTGTTAAAAATTTGGAGGCATCATTTATATAATGAAAGGTGTCAGATTTTTACCGACCACAAAAACCTAAAATATTTGATGACCCAGAAGGAATTAAATTTGAGACAACGAAGATGGTTAGAATTGATTAAAGATTACGAGTTAGTAATTGGATACCATCTGGGAAAGGCAAATGTAGTCGCCGACGCTTTGAGCAGAAAATCCTTGTTTGCACTAAAAGCCATGAGCACCTAGATGACCTTGTTAGAGGATGGTTCCATATTAGCCGAGTTGAGGGCTAAACCATTGTTCCTCCAAGAGATTTCTGAAGCTAGATGATAATAGTTTGCAATCCAAGAGAGCTTTATGTGAGTCGGGTGTTGAGACAGACTTTTGGGTAAATTCTGATGGATGCCTGACATTTCGAGATCGGGTTTGTGTACCCAGGAATGATGAGCTTATTCGTAAAATTTTGCATGAAGCACATAACGGATGTTTGAATATGCATCCAGGCAGCACAAAGATGTACCAAGATTTGAAAAAGTGGTACTGGTGGCTAGGTATGAAGAAAGATATTTCTGAATTTGTATCAAAATGCCTGATTTGTCAACAAGTGAAGGCTGAACATCAAGTACCTTCGGGTTTACTTCAGCCTATCATGGTTCCTGAGTGGAAGTGGGACCGTATTACTATGGATTTCGTGACGGGTTTACCGTTGACTCCCAAGAAGAAAGATGCAGTTTGGGTAGTGGTCGATAGACTCACTAAGTTAGCCCACTTTATACCAGTGCGAGTCGACTACTCACTCGATAAATTGGCAGACTTGTACATGTCTGAGATAGTAAGACTTCACGGTGTACCGTTGTCAATCATTTCAAATTGAGATCCGAGGTTCACGTTGCGATTTTGGAAAAAGCTGCAAGAAGCTTTAGGCACGAAATTGAGTTTCAGTACTGCCTTCTATCCCCAAACTGATGGGTAGTCAGAGAGAACAATTCAGAGACTAGAAGACACGCTTAGATGTTATGTTTTGGAATTCCACGGTAGTTGAGAGAAATACTTACCATTGGTGGAATTCGCCTACAACAATAATTTTCAGTCAAGTTTGAAGATGGCTCCTTATGAGGCATTGTATAGACGTAAGTGCCGAACACCCTTGTATTGGTCAGAACTCAGAGAGAAACAGATACACGGGGTTGATTTTGTTAAAGAGACTGAATAGAAAGTAGAAGTGATTCGTAACTGCCTGAAAGCCGCCTCAGATAGACAGAAGTCCTATTCAGATTTAAAGAGGAGAGAGATAGAATACGAAGTTGGTGATAAAGTGTTCTTGAAAGTATCACCTTGGAGGAAAGTCCTCAGGTTTGACCGGAAGGGCAAATTGAATCCGCGCTTTATCGGACCTTATGAAGTTACCGAAAGGATAGGACCGATAGCATATCGACTAGCTTTGCCGCCTGAGTTAGAAAAGATTCATGATGTCTTCCATGTATCTATGTTGCGCCGATACCGTTCAAACCCTTCACATGTTATACAACCGACAGAGGTAGAGATTCAACCAGATTTGACTTATGGTGAAGAACCAATTAAAATATTGGCTAGTGAGGTCAAGCAGTTAAGAAATAAAAGCATAGCCTTGGTGAAAGTCCTATGGCAAAGGCATGGAATAGAAGAGGCTACATGGAAGTCTGAGGAAATGATGAGGAACCAATACCCTAATCTTTTCACTGGTAAGATTTTCGAGGACGAAAATCCTTAAGGGGGGAATTGTAACGGCCCAATTTAGGGGCTAGTCGGAATAGTGATCACGAGATCACTAATCTGAGATTTGAGAAATTATTTTCATGATATATTATGAATTAGAACATGATAGCATATGAGCATGAAAATTTTGGTACTCTAATTTTAGCGATTTCATGTTTAATCGCGAAAAAGGGGTAAATCGCGTAAAGTGCGAAAGTTCCATTTTATATGCTAAGTGTACCAAATGGCCATGGATTGTTAATTGGGGGTCTTTAAAAGGCAATTTAGCCTTTGAAAGAGGCTTGCCCGGCCATATGAGAGTATGGGAGACAAGATTGTCAATTTTAGTCAAAGTTAGTAGTAGTAGGTGGACTAATTTGATTTGTAATAATAAAATAAGTAGAGAAAAGTTATCATCTTTTCTCCTATCATCTTCCACTGAAAATTAGCATGTAACATCCTGAATTAATGGGCCTTTGCATTTGCTGTGCAGTTACGCTTAATGTGTTAATTAGAATGTTTAAGGGGTTCAGATTGGGCTCCAGGTTGGGCCGAGGTCTTACTTAAAATTTTCTGTTTGGACACTCTAGTGGAAAGCTTGATAAGATAAAGCTTAAAAAATGTTATATGTGTTTTAAAATACAAAATGGGCTTGTGGCCTAGTGGCAAAGTGTCGCCACTTAAAGAGCAGGGAAGTGGCGTCAACTGGGGAGGCCCAAACTCAAGTTGCATGAAGCCTAATTCTTTTAATTAAAATTTAGCTAATTTTCGGCTTTTAAGTGAGTAGAGTGGGACGGAAATGGGCCTTGGAAATAGTGGGAATATATATGTTTGGATAATGTAGATAATATGGCTGATAATGTGGTAGATAAAAGGAAGAAGAGGTGGTGTTATCTGGGCCACTTGTGGATAAGAGATTAGGTAATGATAAGGGAGAAAATTTAGGATTTATCTACTGGTCACAGTGGTGGCCAAAATTCCAACACTGAGGGGGAGGAGGAATCGGTTTTGGTAAGTTCAAGGGGTGCCGAAATTTCCCTTGACTAGTAGCCTAGTTTTAGTTTTAAAAAGGGGCATTTTTGGTTTTTAGGGAGTAGGTGCCGAAATTTAGGTTAAGTAAGGGGTATATCTTTTATTTTCGGCATTTAGGGTTTTATTCTTCCATTCTCTTCTTCAATTTTGGCATTTGGGTTTTTCTCTCTTTCTTTTCTCTCATTCTCTGCCAAAGCCGAAATCCCTAAATCCCATTCTCTCATCTTCACTTTTATGCAAAAGCTGAAACTCTTGATTTTAATTCTCTTCTCCATTCTTTTTCTATAAGCCAAATATTCATTGTTCTTTGCTTTTTCTCTTTTGCCGATCTCTTCACTAAAAGCCAAATCTACATAGATTCCTTCCTATCATATTCTCTTTTTGATCTTCTCAAAAGCCGAAATCTTCTAGGAGTAGCCGAATCTCACGTGATAGGGTAAGTGCCGATCTTCTTCTCTTCACTTTCTCTTTCAGTTTTTGGAAGTTAAAGCCGAAAGGCTATTGGGATTGGTAAGGTTGAAGTTTGATTAATGGTTTGATGTTTTCTTGTTGGGTGACGTCGGGAATCGAAGTAGATTGTTTAGATCTTAAAGCCGGAAACTACTAGTCTCTAAGTCTCAATCTTCTTTCGGGATTTCAAGGTAAGGAGTTCTGTTTAGATTTCCGTTAGGTTCATTCATCGTATTTATAATCTTAGCTCTATGATATGGATTAACAACCATATGTTGTGATGGTAGCAACTGATAAGGTCTTTTAATGGAATCAAATATCGATCAGGTGAAGGAGGGGATTGGATCTGTTAAACCAATCCCTAAGCTTAAGAAACGAGCGGTGTCAGCAGTTCAAGATTGGCCACCGGGTTGTGGACCGACTTCAGAACAAAATCTTAGGCAGTTAGTATTCGTATCGGCTTCTGATAGTGTCGACATAGAAGGTCTCGTCTTGACTGTAATCAGGTGTATAGATCTCTAACACACTAATTAATCTGTGCTAAATATATGTTATGGGCTAAAAGCCGGAAAAAGGCTGTATAGTAATCTGTACTAAATATATGTTATGGGCTAAAGCCGGAAAAAGGTTGTATAGACAGTCGGATTACCCAGAAAGGGTAGGCAAGGGATGCCAGGTACGTAATCATAGAAACTTCTCTATGTGTATCGATGTATGTGATAGACTGTGAACTTTTAGGTAGTATATTGTTTTGATTCTGCATGTATGTATGCATGGGATGGGGTTGATATGATGAAGGGGAAGAGCATGTTAATAGGTCACGTGCTGATCGGTGGTTAAACCACGAATTATAAAGTTAGGTCACAATAGTGATCGGTGGCTAAGCCACGTTAAATTTATTCCTGACTGTTAGGAATAGGCAGCATGGCTGTCGATATGGTGTGTAGCGGTTGGTGGGTTGATTGTAGAAATCCCCGAGGTGTGTTGGTTGGTACGGGTTGGGGTGTAGAGGATGGATTTTTAAGTTGGGTTGGGCCATGTTGCATGTACATATTTTGTTGCCATTGTGTATGGGCTAAGGCCCCTAATGTGTTTGTGGGCCCAAGCCTTTTATGTGTTTTCGGGATTTGCGCACTGAGTCTTGGTGACTCACCCTTTTATTTTCCTGACTTTTCAGATGAGCAGTAGATCGTGGGCATGGGAGCCGAGGCGGACTCGAGGGGCCATCAAGTTTTATTTCCATAAATTATTTTTCGGTTTTTCTTTAATTTTTAATTTTGGGAATGTTTATGTAATAAGGCCCATAGCATAGGTTATCAATTTATATTTGTTAATGTCCTCATTCTTTATAAACTTATGTTCTAAGACTTATTTATATGAAGAAATAAAGATGGAATTCTCAAACAAGTCGTTTAAAAAAAAAAGAAAACGAAAAAACTTCAGAGGTTTTTCTACAAATAGCACTTATTTAACGAACACTTAAATAAAGAAACTGAATTTCCAAAAATCATCCAAGTGAAGTTTTTAACGTAAATCCCGTAGCATACCAGATCTGGTCGTAGCGTTTGGGCCGGGTTTGGGGTGTTACATTTTGGTATCAGAGCCCGGTTTAAAACTCGGGCTGTGAAATGGGTCTAGTAGCATTTTGTAAAGTTGATGTGAATTTGGGAAAAATGCTTTGGGGTTGAGATATGGACTTCGAGTCTACTGGCACCCGATCCATCTAGGTAAGTATCCTAACTTTTGGTGTGATATGCATGTTGGTTTTGATGGGCTTGATGGACGTAGACTAGTATGTTAGGCATTGATGGACTTTAGGCTTAGTTTAAACAACTCTTTAAATTCATAAGACTTAATCTCTCCAAACAAACCCGTGAACGAATCGCTGGGTTAGGGCGTGGCAACAGGCATACGCATGTCTAGGATGGGATTCAGGGAGAGCTTGGTACTTAAGCAGTCCTAGTGACTCACCTCCTCTTCGCTGGAATCCTACCTGGTGCGTAGTGACTGTTCACCTTAGCCACGAGGATTTGTTGACGGGCCAAAATTTATAATTAAAACCCGAAAGGGACCAGCCATCCTATTTTGCAAAATTTCCAAAAATACCTTCAAGTTTTGTATAATTTCCAAAATACCCTTGATTTGTGAAAGTTTCCCAAGATACCCTGGATTTGTAAAAACTACCAAAATTTGTGAAATTACCGAAACAGCCCCAGTTGGCAAAAGTACCAAAATACCTATGTTTTGCAAAATAACCCGAAAACCCCTAGATTTACGAAAGTAACCCGGTTTACAAAATTAAATTTTCCAAAATACCCCTGCTTTACAAAAAAAAAAACCAAGATACCGCTTTTGAGGAAATTACAAAATACCCTGTAGGACAAAACTACAGAAATACCCCTGGGTAGAGAAATGATGAAAAAACCCTTATGCGACGAATGTGAGTGCATGGATGCTACTTGTATGTTGATGTATGATGGTTGAATGTATGTGGTTCTTAGAACTAGGAGATACAAACTTGAGACTGAAACCCGTAGATATAATTTCGTATTTGAAAGAACTACTTTTGAAACTACTATTCATAAGATTGTTCGTGGTTAATCAGTGAAAGAAATTAATAATTCATAAAATTTCTAATCAGATAAACGCGAATCGGTAGAATGAGTACAAGGGGTCGAGGACGTCCGCTGCGTGGCCGTGGTAGGGGTAGGATGGCCGTGTCAGAACCAGTAGGATCCGGCCATGGGTCAAGAAACGAGATGCCAGCTGCGGAGGCTGAATTTCAGGCTCAGACGACCGGAGATGATGCGGTATCTCAGGCGATGTTAAGGGTTTTAGACAGGGTTGCTGGGGCAGGCATGGGCACAGGAGCCCAGAAATCTGTGTCAGAACGACTTAGAGCTAATGGGGCAGAAGTGTTTAGGGGAATTTCTGGTATAGCCCCAAGTACAGCTGAGTATTGGTTAGAGGCGGTGGAGCGTATAATGGATGATCTGGATTTCACGGAGGAGGAAAAGCTGAAAGGGGTTGTATCTCTCCTGCAGGACGAAGCTTATCAATGGTGGCTTACGGTTAAGGATGGTTCGGTGGCTGACCGTATCACCTGGGATCTCTTCAAAACGGCGTTTCAAAGTAAGTACATCGGGACGAGTTATGTGGATGCGCAGCGCAGAGTATTTTTGAATCTGGTTCAAGGAAGTAGGTCGGTGGCTGCGTATGAAGTAGAATTCTTACGCCTTAGCCGTTATGCTCGAGAGATGGTTGCCACAGACCATGAACGCTATGTTCGATTTGCAGATGGTCTGAGAGATGATCTACGTGTATTGATAGCACCACAGCGGGAGAGGGAATTTGCTGTGCTTATGGAAAAAACTAAGATAGCTGAGGAGGTTAAGCGAACAGAAAAACTGAATCAGGATAGAGATAGGGGTGGAAGTAAGAGAAATTTTGGATCGTTAGGGGCAACTGGGCGTACTCAGAAAAGGCCTAGGTCAGATGGACCGAGAGGGGATGAGAGACCTGCTGCTGCTGGTCAGACATAGAAGTGTGCTCGATGTGGTAAATTCCAAGTAGGTGAGTGTTGGGCGAACAGTGGGAAGTGCTTTAAGTGTGGATCTACGGACCATGAAGTTAGAAATTGTCCACAGCAATGGGGCAGTGAAGGGCCCACAGGTCAAGGGAATGTTCAATCGGGAAGAGGAGGTCAGCAGCCACAGAGAGGTCGTAGTCTGGCCAGAAGTGGTAACGGTTTCGGTCGAGGTCGTGGAGCACCAGGCCAAGGGGCAGGAAACATTGAGGCGAGACAACCAGGGTTAGTTTATGCTGTCAGACATCGAGAGGAGGCTGACGCACCGGATGTCATAACTGGTACGTTTTTAATTTTTGGCTTGCCTTACACTGCATTGATTGACATTGGGTCGACGCATTCATATGTTGCTAGTAGGGTGTTTGAAACTTTAAGCGTAGATTCTGAGATTTCTTCTAGGGAGATGATTGTAGTTAGCCCATTAGGACATTCTGTGATGGTAAACAAGCTTTATCGAGAAGTACCTTTAGAAGTTCAGGGGATAGTTTTTTGGACGGATCTAATGGAATTACCGTTCGAGGAGTTTGATTTAATTTTAGGCATGGATTGGCTGGGGAAGTATCAAGCTAATGTAGATTGTGCATCCAAGAGTATGGTGTTAAAAACCCCCGAGAGTGGCAAAGTGTTGGTGATAGGTGAAAGGGGGAACTGCTTGTCAAATGTGGTGTCCGCCTTAAGAGCAGAAAGGATGGTGAGAAAAGGATGCGAGGCCATTTTAATGTTTGTTCGTGTAATATCCTAGATTAGGGGTTATGCGTTCGTGCATAATTCATGGGTTAATATAGTTTTGTGAAGGCTTGGAATTATTAATTAAGCTAGAATAATTTTTAGTATTTAAAATTTAGTGAAGTGGATTAGGTGAACTTGACACTTAAGTTAATTTAAGTGTTAAATTCTAGCACATGAGGAGTTAGTGGCAAGGTGGTTAAGATGCATGAATAGTTGCTTGAGGGAAATAGTTCGAATAGCATGGAGAGCATTTTGAAGACTTTATTTTATGCACCTTACATTAAGTGTTGGTCAAACTATACATATGGTAAGTTAGACTTTAGATTTTTATGGCAAGTTGAATATTAGTTTAGGAAAGCATGTATTTTGGGATAAGAATCTTAAGATTATGGAAGGATGGGGGGACAAAGGGCTTGGATGATGGAGAGTGTTTTGGAAACTATTCTTAGGCCATTATTCCATGAATGTGGATGGCATGTGTGGCTAGGGGGATGGCCGAATGTTGATAGGAAGTTTGGGGGGGATTGGTTGGCCAATTTTAACATTTTTGTGCACCATTTGGCATTTTTTCTTTTCCTCTCCAAAATATTCTTCTTTAGCCGAATGTACCTTAAGCATTAGGTGTAATTTTGCTTTTGGTTTAGCTTTCATTTTTGTTTGAACCAAAAATGCTATTTTCTTTCTTTCATTTTTTTTCCTCTTGAAATCGAAACTACATTTGAACTTTGTGCATTTTTGTGCACTTTTCTTCTTTTGTAAATTAGGTGTTGGCCGAACCTCTTACTCCCATTTTCTCTCTTTTCTTTCTTTTGATATTGTTCAATATCACAACATTTCTTTTACTTTCTTCTTGGCCGAATCTCTTTCTATCCGATTCCTCTTGATTTTTCTTTCATTGGTTGTTAAAGCCGAATCATCCTTCTTCCCTTTTCATTTTTCTTTGCCATACTAATTCTTCATCTCTTTCGAGCCGAATATCAATTGTTTTCTTCATTCAAAAACCATAGCCGAAACTTCTCATATCCTTTTGATTTGTTTTGGCTGAATATCATCAAGGGTAGGACTTCATTTGGTTTTCTTCAATCGGTTTTAGAAGATAGGTATGTGTTCATGGCCGTATTTTCCTTTGTTTCTTTTCTCTTTTTATGTCATTTCTCTTGAGGTCAAAGGCCGAATTTTTGGGCACTTGTTAGCAAGGTTCTAATCATTCTTAGAAACCGATTTCTTTTAGGCTCCTCGGGATGTTGGAAGCGATCAATCTAAGCCTCATTTCTTTGTCAATCGTTTTGGGTAAGCTTTTAGGTAAGACTTGGTATTTTAAGTGATAACTCATCGGGATTTAGTGGTATGGCCGAATGGCCTTTGTTTATAATCTAAGTATTGGCCGATTGTAGGACAAGGTGATCTAGTGCAGTAGATCGGATCTTCGGATTTTAGTACTTGCGTTAGTGACAGGTGTGTACCTTACACACTTTATAATCCGGTTATATATGTATATATATTGACTAATCATGTTATTAAAGTGGGAATCTATGAGATTTTGATAGGATACCTTGATGGGTATGTGCAAGGATTCGGGTAAGTCCGTTTCGATATGATGTTAATATATGTTGATTGATATCATGATCTACGATTTAAATATGTTATATGATCATATCAAAGTATGATGGCATGATTGATATTCTTAATACATTGGTTTGGGAATATGAGTGGAGGGGGAAGGATTTGATATCCGTGTCTTTGGGACACCAGAGGTTTGGCACCTCCAATGGTTTGGTACCACATTTATTTCGTGTCTTTGGGACACCAGAGGTTTGGCACCTCATAGCGACTCGTCCCAGTGGTTTCGCACCACCGTGGATTGGTCCCACATTTGATGTATTGGGATTGTCGCCAGTGATTGGGTATCACACGTGGGTTGGCCCCACACCTGGATCGTTGATATTTCGTGTCTTTGGGACACCAGAGGTTTGGCACCTCATAGCGACTCGTCCCAGTGGTTTCACACCACCGTGGGTTGGCCCCACGTTTGATGTATTGGGATTGTCGCCAGTGATTTGGTATCACATGTGGGTTGGCCCCACACTTGGATCGTTGATATTTTGTGTCTTTGGGACACTAGAGGTTTGGCACCTCATAGCGACTCGTCCCTGTGGTCTAGCACCACTGTGGGTTGGCCCCACTTTTGAGATATGGGATCGTCGCCAGTGATTTGGTATCACACGTGGGTTGGCCCCACAACTTGATTATTCGTTACTTTGGGTCACCAGTGATTTGGTATCACATTATTGGATATCGTAACTTTGGGTCACCAGTGGTTTGGCACCACCAGTGGTTTGGTACCACACGGGGTAGAAAAGGAGTTATGGATGGCTAGGTTGGGTGCATTATATATATATAAATATATACATTGCTTGGTTATAAATTGTGTAAGTATGTTGTATTAACCGGGGGAAGGATTTATGCACTGAGTCTTGGTGACTCACCTTCTCCCTTATCTTTTCAGGTGATTCGTAGATCGCGGATGAGGAGCCGGATGAACTCAAGGTGGCCATGCATTAAATAAATTCGGTTCTACATGAACTTTGGTTTGGGTACTTTACTTTATTTAAATTTGGTTTCATATGCCATTTAAATTACGTTTTTGGATTATTTATATGCTTTGGATTTATTCTAAACATGGTTAAGTACATCACTTGATTAATTTAATAATATAAGTGCAAAAGTTTTCTAAACTACAAAACGCAAAGGATTTTCAAAACTTTACCAACGGGTATTTTAAATCACTTGATAAGTATTTAACAACTTAATTGTTTACGACAACTCAAACGGTTTCCAAACTTAGGTTTCCAAATTCTAATAAAAACGGTTTCAATTTTAACCATTCGGATTCTTTTATAATGCAACTAAGTTTTAAAGATTTACTTACGGGATTTTTAAAGTAAACCATCGATTTTTAATTATGCACCTGTTTTTCTAAAATGAAATCGGTAACACATATTTCTTCGAAACGTTTTCCTCTGTGGCATGTTAGATTCGGTCATGGCGTATTGACCGGGTTTGGGGTGTTACAAATTGGTATCAGAGCTATGTTCAAAAGCTCGGCTGTGGGCCCAAGGCCCAAAATGTTTTAAAGAATGGTCTTAAAATGTTTTTGTTTAAAATTATATGATTTGAAAAGCATGGCACCGAGTCTCCGGCACCGATCCGCCCGGGTAAGTACTTCAAACTGTTGATTTTGATGATATGATGATGATGGTATGACTGTATAGTAGTAGGAACCACTCTAGAGACCCAAAACTATAGGTTGGATGTACTCGCGAAAACAAAACTCTTTAATAAGAATTATTCATAAAACTGTGTTTTAAAGATAGTGGAATGATGTCTAAGCATAAAACTTTTAAATCAGATAAGTCGAGACTTTAGACATGAGCACTCGAGGTCGGGGTCGTGTTATGCGTGGACGCGGTCGTGGTAGGATGGTTGTGTCTGAGCCCGTGAGGTCTGGTCAAGGATCCGAGAATGAGGTACCCCCCCACCACCACCAGCGGTTGGAGTTGAGCATCAGGATCAAACGGGGGATGATGCAGTGTCTCAAGCGATGCTGCGAGTTCTTGAGAGGGTAGCTGGAATAGGTGGAGGCGCGGGAGCTCAAAAATCTGTACCTGAGCGACTCCAAGCCAATGGAGCTGAGGTATTTCGGGGTGTTTCGGGTGTAGTTCCCAGTACGGCCGAATATTGGTTAGAGGCGACAGAGCGAATCATGGATGATCTGGATCTGAATGCTGAGGAAAAGCTGAAAGGGATTGTGTCGCTTCTTCGGGATGAGTCATATCAGTGGTGGCTCACGATGAGGAATAGTGCTGCGGTGGAGGATCTCACTTGGGATTATTTTAAGGTAGCGTATCAGAAGAAATATGTTGGAGCTAGCTACATTGATGCGTAGCGTAAGGCATTTCTGAGTTTGGTCCAGGGGAGTAAGTCCGTATCAGAATATGAGGCAGAGTTCTTAAGATTGAGCCAGTATGCTGGAGGTATCGTGGTTTCGGAGCACGAGCAATGTGACAGGTTCGAGGACGGTTTGAGAGACGAGCTGAGATTGTTGATTTCTCCATACAGGAGCGAGAGTTTGCTGCGCTAGTTGAAAAGACTAAGATAGCTGAAGGGATAAAAGAATCTGTAAGGCAAAGTCACGACAGGAGTAGACATAAGAGAGGCTTTGAATCATCTGGGTCGGCCGAAGATTCTCAAAAAAGGGTTAGGCAGAGTGGGCCGAATCAGTCTGGGAGGTCTGTACTGTTAATCAGGGACCAGCACAGTGTAACCGATGTGGGAAATTTCATTGGGGTGAATGTTGGACCGAAGGGAAAGGATGTTTTGAGTGTGGCTCGTTGGATCATCGTGTGAGGGACTGTCCACGTAAGCTAGCCAGGAATCAGTCTGAGGGTCAAGGTCGTGCTCAGTTCAGAAAGGAGGGACCGTCACCGCAGAGGGGTCGTGATAACGGTAGAGGAGGTAATGGTTCTGGTCGAGGTCGCGGAGCATCGGGCAGAGGTACAAGTAACACGGAGGTAAGACAGCCTGGGTTGGTGTATGCAGCGAGACATCGAGAAGAGGGCGATGCACCGGACGTCATAACCAGTACGTTCTTGATCATTGGATTTCCATTTACTACTTTGATTGATGTGGGTTCGACGTATTCAAATGTTGTTAGTAGTATAGTAGTGTTATTAGGATCAGAGTACGCAGCAAGAGCGTAGTGTGGTGAGTTAGACTGTACGATTGATCGTTAGTAAGTAATTTCGAGGACGAAATTATTTTTAAGGAGGGTAGAACTGTAATATCCTAGATTTAGGGGTTATGCGTTCGTGCATAATTCATGAGTTAATATAGTTTTGTGAAGGCTTGGAATTATTTGTTAAGCTAGAATAATTTTTAGTATTTAAAATTTAGTGAAGTGGATTAGGTGAACTTGACACTTAAGTTAATTTAAGTGTTAAATTCTAGCACATGAGGAGTTAGTGGCAAGGTGGTTAAGATGCATGAAGAGTTGCTTGAGGGAAATGGTTCGAATAGCATGGAGAGAATTTTGAAGACTTTATTTTATGCACCTTACATTAAGTGTTGGTCAAACTATACATATGGTAAGTTAGACTTCAGATTTTTATGGCAAGTTGATATTAGTTTAGGAAAGCATGTATTTTGGGATAAGAATATTAAGATTATGGAAGGATGGGGGGACAAAGGGCTTGGATGATGGAGAGTGTTTTGGAAACTATTCTTAGGCCATTATTCCATGAATGTGGACGGCATGTGTGGCTAGGGGGTGGCCGTGTAACATCCCCAAACCCGGCCCATTCACTACGACCGAATTTGGTTATGTTAGTGAAAATATTTTTCTTTACTTAGAATTTAAAATAGGAAAATTTACTATCTTTTTGAAACCAAGTTCTTTTGAAAACACAACCAAAACTTACATGTTATAAAATGTCTGAATCAACCTTAGTGAATATATAAAGCCCATTTGGATAATCAAGTTGTTGAAATAAATTTGCCTTCACTTAGCAATTCAATAAAAATCCAACCATATCTTAAAATAATAATAAAATAGTTTCCAAAATACATGAAGATCTAAAGGCCCTTATTACATATTTTATTTAAAACCAAATACTTAAAGTAAACCTAAAACGTTTAAACTCTTCTTTCTGCATGGGCCACCATGTGTCCTCTCCGAACCCGATTCAACTACGCGTCACCTGAAATGGTTAATGAAAAGAGTGAGTCCACTGACTCAGTGCATAACCATAACACATATTTCCATCCGTATGGGCTTGGCCCATACCCACATAGCCATCGAAACAACTCATGCAAGAATGCATCTCAGCCCAACCCATTGTCCAACCGTACACCAACCTTAGCAGACTCCCTGCCTAAGGCCGTGGCTAATCCACCACTGATCACATCGTGATCCATAAATCTTACCTCGGCAAACTCGCTGCTCGAGGCCGTGGCTGAGCCACCGATCAGCCAAAGTGATCCAAATATCGTAATCTGTCTACGATGATGCACATAGCCATCAACCGCCGAGATGGGCACCGAGCCAACACCTCCCTTGAGGTAGCACACAGCTAATCCCCAAGCGCTAATGTAGCCGGAGCTATCATTAGACCACGTACACCTTGTGTACACTTCCTCCTTCGTCGAATCAAGCCCAAATCCCATGCAACTATATAAATGCAACAAGTTAAGTCATCATATAACATGAGTATATAAATATTTATACATACATAAATACATCACAAATAATCTTACCATCACCAGTTCTCATAACTTATGCCATTATAAACGGCTTCCACACATAATACACATGTAACACGTTAGCAAACCAAAACCACAGAAATAGTGCGATGATTATGCACCTTAACACCTGTAGTTCTACGCTTTCGATCCCTAAGCTATCGCTCAAAGTAACAACAGCTATCTGCCTATAGCTATCTCCTGCTGCTGGCCCACACCCTGGTGGCCAAACCCAAACCACCGAGACGGTTCTCTTCTTGAACTTCGGGATAGGTGCCTTCCTTTGCCCACTCTGACTGGTTGCCGCCTCCATCAAAAAGCTTAAACAGGTAAACAGGTTAACGTCCAAAACACCACTTAAGTACTTAATCTTACTAACTAACCTTACCTCAATATGCTGGCTAACAAGAGAAGGCTTGACTGGCTACTTCCAATCCCAAAGTACCCCTTTAACAACGATTGCTATAGAACCCGAAGAGGTCTAAGCTAACATTCGGCCAACAGTACTACCAAATTGAGGGAAGGAAAAATTCGGCACAAAGGTGGTGCAGATTCGGCTAACAAGAAAATCAAGGAGAGGGAATAGTAGTTTCGGCCAAAGAGGTTTGAGAAGGGGAAAGAAAGGTATAGGGGTGTATTTTCGGTTTTGAAATGAAAAGGAAAGGAAGTAGGGAGAGCAAAGGATTTGGCAACCTAGCAAATTTGAGAGCCAAAAGAAGAATAAGCTTTGGAGAAGAAAGTTTCGGCAACACAAGAAAATGGGGAACAACAACTAGGCAAGGGAGAGAAAGCAAATGATGAATGAAAATGAGCACCTCCCCCCTATTTATACTATTCGGCCAAGCTCCAAGCTCCCAAAAAAAAATACTAAAATCTCTCCTAAAACACCTCCCTTCCATCCATTCAAAAAGATTTGAAAAAGTCAAACTTACCTAGCCAAATTCAAAAAGCAAAGACCAAGTCTTTGTCCATCTTTTAAGCCTCCCAAAACCGTCCAACACCTCTTCTCTATGACGCCAAAAAAACAACCCACAATGCCATCCTTGCAACTCGAACACTGGCCCCTTCCCCTTCAAGTGGCGTCACCTTCCAATCTCTAGAGTGGTGCCTCCTTGCCACTCTGCCACACCAATCTTTGTGTCTAATTCTCCCAAATAATTCTCTTAAGACACCCACAGCCAAGCTCCCCTTTTAGCACCTAAAAATCCAAAATTTTCTAAAGTCTTCCCCTTTCATCCAAACATTCTTAGACCCTCTAAAACTCATCCAAGCACTCCCAAAAAACCTACTAACACTTGATTTATACCCAATATGCACAGCCCCTAAACCAGGGTGTTACAATTCTACCCTCCTTAAAATAATTTCGTCCTCGAAATTACTTGTCTAACCTACCAGCTCAATTCCTCCCACTACGCTATGGCTGCGCACTCTGATCTTAAAGAGCTAACACACTTTACGAGCAACAAAACAAACAGTCACCAAAACTGCCTCTACCACGTCCACGAGTATTGCGACCACGCCCTCTAGAACTCATATCTAGCGCCTCGCTTTAGTCTGATTAAAAATTTTATGCATTAGAAATTTGGTTCCACTCTTTATCCACGAGTAATTTTATGAAAAGAAGTTTCCGAGAGTAGTTCTTTCGAGCAATCAAGTTTCCTTCCTACCCAGGGGTAATTTCGTCATTTTCCTATAGAGGTATTTTCGTAATCAATTCCGAGAAATTTCCAAAACTTTAATAAAACAGGTCACTTGAAATTCCCAAAATTGAAGAGCATTTCTGAAAATTTGTAAAATTTGAAGTTATTGCATCATTTTAGAAACCAGGGGTATTTTGGTAATTTTGTAATTTGAGGGCGTTTTCGTAATTTTCCAAATCAGAATATCACAACATTTCACAAAATAGAATTTTCTTATATTTGCTAAAATAGGAATATTTCCATAAAAGTCGAAAGAAATTTGAAAATTTAGAAACCAAGGGTATTTCGGTAATTTTATCAACCAGGGGTATTTTCGTAAATTTTCACAAACCAAGATATCTTAATATTTGAAAACTTGAGATTTTGGTATTTTACCAAGTAAAAAGCATTTTATCAAAAATTGAGGGTAGAACGGTAATTTTATAACACAGGGGCATTTTTGTAATTTTGCCACTAGGGCATTTTGGTAATTTTGTAAACCGAGACAACTTTTTTTCAAAATCTGATTTAGAGTTTTACAAACCAAAGGGGTAAAGTTGGAAAAAAATTTTAAAACAGAAAGTTTTTTAAAAAAAAACAGCAAGGCTAGTTCCCTTTCGGGTTTTAATAATCGGTTTAGCCTATGAACAAGTCCTCTTGGTTAAGGTGAACCAAAGCTACGCACCAGGTAGGATTCCTGCGAAGAGGAGGTGAGTCACGAGGACTGCTTAAGTACCAAGCTCTTCTGGATCCAATCCTAGACATGCGTACCAAGGTTACCACATCTTAACTCGGCGACTTACTCCACAGGTTTGTTTACGAGCTTTAAGTTTTATGCAAATGTTTGAGTAGTCTAATCCTAGGGTCCAATAGTCCTAATATTCTAATCTACGAGCCCAATCTAAGCCCATACTAAATCACACCAACAAAACACTTCAAAAAGGTCCGAAGTACTTACCTGGTGGACTTCGGGTCGGAGACACAGGTGCCATGCCAGAATAACCTGAAAACTTTTATAAAAGCCTATTTTTTTTCAAAAAACCCATTTTTTGAAAACTGTTTCGGGCCCAAAACCCTCAAAGCCGAGTTTTGAACCGGGCTCTGATACCAAACTGTAACATCCCCAAACCCGACCCATTCACTACGACCGAATTTGGTTATGTTAGTGAAAATATTTTTCTTTACTTAGAATTTAAAATAGGAAAATTTACTATCTTTTTGAAACCAAGTTCTTTTGAAAACACAACCAAAACTTACATGTTATAAAACGTCTGAATCAACCTTAGTGAATATATAAAGCCCATTTGGATAATCAAGTTGTTGAAATAAATTTGCCTTCACTTAGCAATTCAATAAAAATCCAACCATATCTTAAAATAATAATAAAATAGTTTCCAAAATACATGAAGATCTAAAGGCCCTTATTACATATTTTATTTAAAACCAAATACCTAAAGTAAACCTAAAACGTTTAAACTCTTCTTTCTGCATGGGCCACCATGTGTCCTCTCCGAACCCGATTCAACTACGCGTCACCTGAAATGGTTAATGAAAAGAGTGAGTCCACTGACTCAGTGCATAACCATAACACATATTTCCATCCGTATGGGCTTGGCCCATACCCACACAGCCATCGAAACAACTCATGCAAGAATGCATCTCAGCCCAACCCATTGTCCAACCGTACACCAACCTTAGCAGACTCCCTGCCTAAGGTCGTGGCTAATCCACCACTGATCACATCGTGATCCATAAATCTTACCTCGGCAAACTCGCTGCTCGAGGCCGTGGCTGAGCCACCGATCAACCAAAGTGATCCAAATATCGTAATCTGTCTACGGTGATGCACATAGCCATCAACCACCGAGATGGGCACGGAGCCAACACCTCCCTTGAGGTAGCACACAGCTAATCCCCAAGCGCTAATGTAGCCGGAGCTATCATTAGACCACGTACACCTTGTGTACACTTCCTCCTTCGTCGAATCAAGCCCAAATCCCATGCAACTATATAAATGCAACAAGTTAAGTCATCATATAACATAAGTATATAAATATTTATACATACATAAATACATCACAAATAATCTTACCATCACCAGTTCTCATAACTTATGCCATTATAAACGGCTTCCACACATAATACACATGTAACACGTTAGCAAACCAAAACCACAGAAATAGTGCGATGATTACGCACCTTAACACCTGTAGTTCTACGCTTTCGATCCCTAAGCTATCGCTCAAAGTAACAACAGCTATCTGCCTATAGCTATCTCCTGCTGCTGGCCCACACCCCGGTGGCCAAACCCGAACCGCCGAGACGGTTCTCTTCTTGAACTTCAGGATAGGTGCCTTCCTTTGCCCACTCTGACTGGTTGCCGCCTCCATCAAAAAGCTTAAACAGGTAAACAGGTTAACCTCCAAAACACCACTTAAGTACTTAATCTTACTAACTAACCTTACCTCAATATGCTGGCTAACAAGAGAAGGCTTGACTGGCTACTTCCAATCCCAAAGTACCCCTTTAACAACGATTGCTATAGAACCCGAAGAGGTCTAAGCTAACATTCGGCCAACAGTACTACCAAATTGAGGGAAGGAAAAATTCGGCACAAAGGTGGTGTAGATTCGGCTAACAAGAAAATCAAGGAGAGGGAATAGTAGTTTCGGCCAAAGAGGTTTGAGAAGGGGAAAGAAAGGTATAGGGGTGTATTTTCGGTTTTGAAATGAAAAGGAAAGGAAGTAGGGAGAGCAAAGGATTTGGCAACCTAGCAAATTTGAGAGCCAAAAGAAGAATAAGCTTTGGAGAAAAAAGTTTCGGCAATACAAGAAAATGGGGAACAACAACTAGGCAAGGGAGAGAAAGCAAATGATGAATGAAAATGAGCACCTCCCCCCCTATTTATACTATTCGGCCAAGCTCCAAGCTCCCAAAAAAAAAATCCTAAAATCTCTCCTAAAACACCTCCCTTCCATCCATTCAAAAAGATTTGAAAAAGTCAAACTTACCTAGCCAAATTCAAAAAGCAAAGACCAAGTCTTTGTCCATCTTTTAAGCCTCCCAAAACCGTCCAACACCTCTCCTCCATGACGCCAAAAAAACAACCCACAATGCCATCCTTGCAACTCGAACACTGGCCCCTTCCCCTTCAAGTGGCGTCACCTTCCAATCTCTAGAGTGGTGCCTCCTTGCCACTCTGCCACACCAATCTTTGTGTCTAATTCTCCCAAATAATTCTCTTAAGACACCCACAGCCAAGCTCCCCTTTTAGCACCTAAAAATCCAAAATTTTCTAAAGTCTTCCCCTTTCATCCAAACATTCTTAGACCCTCTAAAACTCATCCAAGCACTCCCAAAAAACCTACTAACACTTGATTTATACCCAATATGCACAGCCCCTAAACCAGGGTGTTACAGGCCGAATGTTGATAGGAAGTTTGGGGGGGATTGGTTGGCCAATTTTAACATTTTTGTGCACCATTTGGCATTTTTTCTTTTCCTCTCCAAAATATTCTTCTATAGCCGAATGTACCTTAAGCATTAGGTGCAATTTTGCTTTTGGTTTAGCTTTCATTTTTGTTTGAACCAAAAATGCTATTTTCTTTCTTTCATTTTTTTTTTCCTCTTGAAATCGAAACTACATTTGAACTTTGTGCATTTTTGTGCACTTTTCTTCTTTGGTAAATTAGGTATTGGTCGAACCTCTTACTCCCATTTTCTCTCTTTTCTTTCTTTTGATATTGTTCAATATCACAACATTTCTTTTACTTTCTTCTTGGCCGAATCTCTTTCTATCCTATTCCTCTTGATTTTTCTTTCATTGGTTGTTAAAGCCGAATCATCCTTCTTCCCTTTTCATTTTTTTTTTGCCATACTAATTCTTCATCTCTTTCGAGCCGAATATCAATTGTTTTCTTCATTCAAAAACCATAGCCGAAACTTCTCATATCCTTTTGATTTGTTTTGGCCGAATATCATCAAGGGTAGGACTTCATTTGGTTTTCTTCAATCGGTTTTGGAAGATAAGTATGTGTTCATGGCCGTATTTTCCTTTGTTTCTTTTCTCTTTTTATGTCATTTCTCTTGAGGTCAAAGGCTGAATTTTTGGGCACTTGTTAGCAAGATTCTAATCATTCTTAGAAACCGATTTCTTTTAGGCTCCTCGGGACGTTGGAAGCGATCAATCTAAGCCTCATTTCTTTGTCAATCGTTTTGGGTAAGCTTTTAGGTAAGACTTGGTATTTCAAGTGATAACTCAGCGGGATTTAGTGGTATGGCCGAATGGCCTTTGTTTATAATCTAAGTATTGGCCGATTGTAGGACAAGGTGATCTAGTGCGGTAGATCGGATCTTCGGATTTTAGTACTTGCGTTAGTGACAGGTGTGTACCTTACACACTTTATAATCCGGTTATATATGTATATATATTGACTAATCATGTTATTAAAGTGGGAATCTATGAGATTTTGATAGGATACCTTGATGGGTATGTGCAAGGATTCGGGTAAGTCCGTTTCGATATGATGTTAATATATGTTGATTGATATCATGATCTACGATTTAAATATGTTATATGATCATATCAAAGTATGATGGCATGATTGATATTCTTAATACATTGGTTTGGGAATATGAGTGGAGGGGGAAGGATTTGATATCCGTGTCTTTGGGACACCAGAGGTTTGGCACCTCCAGTGGTTTGGTACCACATTTATTTCGTGTCTTTGGGACACCAGAGGTTTGGCACCTCATAGCGACTCGTCCCAGTGGTTTCGCACCACCGTGGGTTGGCCCCACATTTGATGTATTGGGATTGTCGCCAGTGATTTAGTATCACACGTGGGTTGGCCCCACACCTGGATCATTGATATTTCGTGTCTTTGGGACACCAGAGGTTTGGCACCTCATAGCGACTCGTCCCAGTGGTTTCGCACCACCGTGGGTTGGCCCCACATTTGATGTATTGGGATTGTCGCCAGTGATTTGGTATCACACGTGGGTTGGCCCCACACTTGGATCGTTGATATTTTGTGTCTTTGGGACACCAGAGGTTTGGCACCTCATAGCGACTCGTCCCTGTGGTCTAGCACCACCGTGGGTTGGCCCCACTTTTGAGATATGGGATCGTCGCCAGTGATTTGGTATCACACGTGGGTTGGCCCCACAACTTGATTATTCGTGACTTTGGGTCACCAGTGATTTGGTATCACATATTGGATATCGTGACTTTGGGTCACAAGTGGTTTGGCACCACCAGTGGTTTGGTACCACACGGGGTAGAAAAGGAGTTATGGATGGCTAGGTTGGGTGCATTTTATATATATAAATATATACATTGCTTGATTATAAATTGTGTAAGTATGTTGTATTAACCGGGGGAAGGATTTATGCACTGAGTCTTGGTGACTCACCTTCTCCCTAATCTTTTCAGGTGATTCGTAGATCGCGGATGAGGAGCCGGATGAACTCAAGGTGGCCATGCATTAAATAAATTCGGTTCTACATGAACTTTGGTTTGGGTACTTTACTTTATTTAAATTTGGTTTCATATTTATTTTGGGTTTGTAATAAGGCCATTTAAATTACGTTTTTGGATTATTTATATGCTTTGGGTTTGTAATAAGGCCATTTAAATTACGTTGTTAATATAAGTGCAAAAGTTTTCTAAACTACAAAACGCAAAGGATTTTCAAAACTTTACCAACTGGTATTTTAAATCACTTGATAAGTATTTAACAACTTAATTGTTTATGACAACTCAAACGGTTTCCAAACTTAGGTTTCCAAATTCTAATAGAAACGGTTTCAATTTTAACCATTCGGATTCTTTTATAATGCAACTAAGTTTTAAAGATTTACTTTCGGGATTTTTAAAGTAAACCATCGATTTTTAATTATGCACCTATTTTTCTAAAATGAAATCGGTAACACATATTTCTTCAAAACGTTTTCCTCTGTGGCATGTCAGATTCGGTCATGGCGTATTGACCGGGTTTGGGGTGTTACAGTTCGGGCTCTGGAAACCAAGGAACTAACTATTGGGGACGTTAGGACGGTGAAGGAATTTCCTGAGGTTTTCCCAGAAGAGCTTCCGGGATTACCCTCGGATCGTGAAGTGGAGTTTGGTACCTATCTTCTTCTGGGAACAGTGCCAGTATCTATTGCTCCATATAGAATGGCGCCAAAGGAGTTGGTGGAATTGAAAGCGCAGATTCAGGAGTTGCTCGATAAAGGGTTTATTCGACCAAGTGTGCCGCTGTGGGGAGTGCCGGTGTTATTTGTTAAGAAGAAAGATGGATCAATGCGCATGTGCATTGACTATCGTCAATTGAATAAGTTAACAATCAAGAATAAATTCCCGTTGCCGAGAATCGATGACTTGTTCGATCAGTTGAAGGGGGCTTCGGTCTTTTCAAAAAAAGATCTAAGATCAGGATATCATCAGCTTAAGGTCAAGGAGGCGGATATTCATAAGACGGCATTTAGGACTCGCTACGGTCACTACGAATTCATGGTGATGCCATTTGGGTTGACCAACGCGCCAGCAGCGTTTATGGATATGATAAACCGAGTGTTCCAACCCTACTTGGATCAGTTTGTCGTAGTATTTATAGATGACATCCTGGTTTACTCGAGATCGGAGAATGAGCATGACTCACATCTGCGGGTGGTTCTGCAGATTCTGAGGGAGAAGCAATTGTATGCCAAATTCAGTAAGTGCGAATTTTGGCTAAGTGAAGTTACTTTTCTAGGGCACGTTGTGTCGGCAGAGGGGATTAGGGTTGACCCTCGAAAAATTGAAGCAGTGTTGGATTGGAAGCCGCCTAAATCGGTAGCAAAAATTCAGAGTTTTCTTGGTTTAGCCGGGTATTATAGAAGGTTTGTGGAAGGATTTTCATTGATCGCGGCGCCATTGACTAAGTTATTATAGAAAGGGGTTCCGTTTGTTTGGTATGACAAGCAACAAGAGAGTTTCGAGAAGTTGAAAAGGATTTTGACGGAGGGTCCGGTGTTGATTCAGCCGAAGGCTGGAAAGTAGTTCATGATTTACTGTAATGCTTCACACATGGGATTAGGATACGCGTTGATGCAAGATGTTGCGTATGCATCTCGGCAGTTAAGATCGCATGAAGCAAATTATCCCACCCATGATTTAGAATTGGCGGCGGTAGTTTTTGGTTTGAAGATCTGGAGGCATTATCTGTACGGGGAGAAATCTGTCATATACACCGATCATAAGAGCTTAAAATACCTTTTGACTCAGAAGGAGTTGAATCTAAGGCAAAGGAGGTGGATCGAGTTGTTAAAGGATTATGACTGCTCGATCGAGTACCATCCAGGAAAAGCTAACGTGGTAGCGGATGCTCTGAGTCGTAAAGTAATCCCTGACTTGAGAGCGATGTTTGCTCACCTCAGTTTATATGATGATGGAAGGTTATTAGTCGACCTTCAAGTGAAACCCTCTTGGGTCAGTCAGGTTAAGGAGAAGCAGCAGACTGATGAGTTGCTAAAGAAGAAGTTTCCGGTAGGATCAATTGATGGATCGACAGAATTTAGTATTAATGAGGAAGGGCTATTATGTTTTCAAGGGAGAGTGTGCATGCCGAAAGATCCTGAATTGAGGCATAGGATTTTGCAAGAAGCGCATGGTAGTCCATACGCTATGCATCTTGGAGGGAGTAAGATGTATCGGGATTTGTGAGAACGGTTTTGGTGGCCATGCTTAAAACGAGAGGTGACCGAATTTGTGGGGAAGTGTTTGACCTATCAGCAGGTAAAAGCGGAACATCAGTTACCATCAGGGTTATTGCAGCCGGTGAAGATTCCACAATGGAAGTGGGAAGGGATCACAATGGACTTTGTTAGTGGGCTACCTCTCACGCCTACTAAGAAAGATTCGGTCTGGGTGATAGTTGATCGTTTGATGAAGTCTGCTCATTTCATACCAATACGGGTCGATTACTCTCTGCAGAAATTGGCTAAGCTATACATAGCGGAGGTAGTGAGGTTGCATAGAGTACCGGGATCAATCATATCGGATAGGGACCCTAGGTTCACGTCGCGATTCTGGAAGGCATTGCATCAAGCATTGGGTACGAAGTTGGATTTCAGTACAACGTTTCATCCTCAAATCGATGGACAGTCTGAGTAGGTAATTCAAATCTTGGAGGACATGTTGAGGGGTTGTGTCATTGATTTCAGGGGTAGTTGGGAAGAGTTTCTACCGTTGGCAGAGTTTGCGTACAACAACAGTTACCAGGCTAGTATTCAAATGGCGCCCTACGAAGCATTGTACGGGCGGAGGTGTCGTACTCCTACGTGTTGGACAGAATTAGGGGAACATCGAATTTTGGGTCCGGAGTTGGTTACCGAGACCGAAGAGAAGGTTGAGTTAATTCGGGCTTGACTAAAGGAAGCGTCAGACAGACAGAAGTCCTATGCTGACCTGAAGCGTAAGGACATTGAATTTGCAGTGGGTGACAAGGTTTTCTTGAAGGTGTCGCCACGGAAGAAAGTATTAAGATTTGGACGAAAGGGTAAGTTAAGTCCCAGATTCATCGGCCCATATCGGGTGTTGAAACGAGTAGGACCGGTAGCTTATCAGCTAGTGCTACCTTCAGAGCTAAGCCAGATTCACAATGTGTTTCATGTCTCTATGCTGAGACGATATCGTTTGGATCCGTCTCACGTGGTGCCTGTGGAGGAAATCGAGGTAAGACCTGATTTATCCTTTGAAGAGGAACCAGTGGACATCCTGGATCGTGATGTCAAAGTGTTGCGAAGGAAGACGATTCCGTTGGTTAAGGTTTTATGGCGGAATCACGGTTCTGTGGAGGCTACTTGGGAGCCAGAGGAAGCGATGCGGCAGCAGTACCCATGTAATATCCCGGGTTAGGGGCTATTCTGTTGTTGCATGTTATTGCATGTGTTTAGTGTGCTGTGTGGTTATTTCGGTGTTTTAGGGGCTTAATTGTAGCCTAGGTGTATGCCTGAGTGAATGGGAAAATTTTGGTTTTTGGGTGTTGAGTCAGGGGAGCTGTTGGAGCTGGGGTTTAAGAATTTTCTTCGTGGTTTCATAGCACAAAGGAAGAGCTGGCAAAGTGGCAAGGCATGTGCCACTTGGGAGCTAGGTGTGGCGTCATCTTCAGGTGAGGGAGGTCCAGAGTTCAAGCAGCAGAGTTCCCTTTTTGGCACTCATTTTGGACGGCATGGAGGAAGAGGTTGAGAGCAACTTGAATTCCTCCTATGACTTGGTCTTCACTTTCAAATGGAAGGTGGGGAGTGAAGATAGGAGTGTGACTTGGTCCACACATTTCAAATGAGTGGAGGGGAGTTAATGGAGGGTTTTGGCCGAATGTTGGGGGAGTGGGGGAAGAGTATGGTCGGTTTTGGGAAGTGGGGAGGTGTTGTGCCGAAATTCCCTTGGAGCTTGGTGCATATTCGGTCATTTTGGTTTCAAAGAAGAGGTTCTCTTTTTGTCTTTTGTCAACCGAAACACAAGTGAGTTTCTTTTGTTTTCTTCATTTATTTTTATTTTTTGAACCGAAAGATCAAAAATCCCTTTAGCCTTGCCGAAATTGTCTTTGTTCCTCTCAACTTTCTTAGTAGCCGAATTTTCAAGAGTGTTCTTTTGTCTTTTCTTCTTTTTTGCAAACCGAAAGCTCTCAACCATACCTCTCCCTCTTTCATTTGTGTATGCCGAATGCCCCTCTCATTGTGTTCTTTTGTTCATTGGTGTTGAGCCGAAACCTTTACTCAAGGGGTCTCATAATTTCTTCTCCTATTAACATCTTGTTAGCCGAAACTCTAGCCTTCAAAACACTTTCATCAATCCTTTTTCTTTCAAAAACCGTAGGTACTCTCTCTATCCATCTTTTATTCTCTTCCTGCTTCAAAACTCTTTAGCCGTTTTCTTTGATTGTTCTTTGTGCCGAAACTCTACCCATTTACAATCTTTTTCTCTCCTTTACACCTAAGCCGAATTCTTTTCTCCTAGTGTGGTGTGGCCGAATCTTTGTTGGTGTTGGGGTAAGTGATTGGGCCGGTTGGCCATTCCTTCTCTCTCTTTCTTGTTGATTATTGGATGGGTTAAGAGCCGATTTCAGTCTTTGCTAATAAGAGAGAATCGTCGGTTTGGAAACCGATTCTGTTTTAGGGCCTTTTGATCGTGGTGGTGTTTAGGTGAGGCAGTCAATTGAAGCCTTGACTGCAAGTGGCCGATTGGTAAGTAAAGGGTAAGCAGTTGATGTATTTGTGTTAGTACAATCAGTTGATTTCGATTAAGTTAAAAGTGATTAGTGATTAACTATTGGTTTTATAGGGTGCCGATTGTTAAAGGAGAATCACTGCTTGACTCGGATTTGGTAGGAAACCAAATCACCTTCAAGGTAAAGGATTGAAATTAACCCCTTTGGGTTTATAAGTCTTTGGCCGAATGGTTAATGTGTACTAACTACTATGTTTGGCCGATTCTAGGAGCCAGTTAATCGAAGGGACTTAGAGCGCTTTTGTCAGGATTGTTAAACTCGTGTATACCAGGTGTGTACACTAACACACTAATACTTAGTAATGTTGTTATTAAACCTGTTTGCTTGTTAAAAATCATAACAGTATGATGGATAGTCGGATACCCAAATGGGGTATGAGTACGGATCCGGGTAAGCCTACTGTATTATAAATCCTATTATGGATACTTTGGATATGATGATCTATATTGTATATATATGCTATGAGATGCTATGTTGGACATGGTTGCATAAGTTACATGATTGCATATTGTTCACGAGCCAGTATGACATGTATGGGTAATATGAGAGGAGGGAGCAGTGACATTTTGTGCTGACGAGCACCAGTGCTTTGGTAGCACACTTTGTGACTTTGGGTCACCAGAGGTTTGGCACCTCCAGAGGTTTGGTACCTCAGCGTCTCGTCCCAGTGGCTCAGTACCACAGTGGGTTGGCCCCACGGATGATTATACGAGATTGACGCCAGTGATTTGATATCACACGATGGGTTGGCCCCATCACCAGATTTGTGACTACGGTCACCAGTGCTTTGGTAGCACATTGTGTCTTTGGGACACCAGAGGTTTGGCACCTCATTGCGACTTGTCCCTGTGGTTTGACCACCGTGGGTTGGCCCCACTTGAGATATGGGATCGTCTGCTAGTGATTTGGTATCACACGATGGGTTGGCCCCATCATCATTGGATTTGTGACTTCGGTCACCAGTGCTTTGGTAGCACAATTGTGTCTTTGGGACACCAGTGGTTTGGTACCACATTGACGGATATTGTGTCTTTGGGACACCAGTGTTTTGGTAACACATTGTGGCTATATGTCACCAGTGGTTTGGCACCACCAGTGGTTTGGTACCACACGGGGTAGAAAAGGCGATATGGATGGTTAGGATTGGGTTGCATTAATTATGTTGCTATGTATGATGTGTGTTAGCATGTTGTTTCTTCGGGAGCGGGACTTACACACTGAGTCACTCGACTCACCCTCTCCTTTGACATTTCAGGTGACTCGTAGACGCGGACATGGAGCCGGGATGGACTTGGGGTGCACATGCCATGCTTTAATAAAGTTTTACTCAGACTCTATATTTTTTGGGTACTTTAGCTTATTTACTTTTATTTGGGTTTTAATTTGTTTTGTAAAAGGCCTTTAATTTATGCTTTAAGTTGGTTGATGTTTAATTAGATTTAAATATGCCTTAACAAAATAAGTTGGTAAAAATTTTACTAAAAATTTGGAAAGATAATGTTTTCAAAACTATAACGCAATGTGTTTTTAAACTATACCATCGGGTATCACACCATGTTTTTGATATTAAGTAAGCTCAAATGATTTTCAAATCAAACTCGTTTTCCCTTAAGATCAAAAATGTTTCGAGTAGCCCTAAGAAACTATTGGAATTCTTAAATGGAATCAACTCGTTTAAACTGCGCACTTTAGATAAGTTTTCAAAATATCTGAGTTTCAAATACACCTCATAATTTCCAACAAGCCTACTCAAATTTTCTTCAAAGTACACTATGTTTTCATTCAGCTTTTAAACGAAAAAAAAAATAACCTCTCAAAAACTTGTTTCCCCGTAACTTACCAGATTCGGACGTGATGTCTTGTCCGGGTTTGGGGTGTTACAATTGTGGTATCAGAGCCAAGTTCAAAGGCTCGGCTGTGGGCCTGAGGCCCAAAATGGTTTCAAAAGTCTGTTTAAGTGTTGTTTTGGAAGTATGGTTTGAAAGGCATGGCACCGAGTCTCCGGCACCAGTTCGCCCAGGTAAGTACCCCGGACTATTCCTTGTGATTTGATTGGATGTTATATGATCTGATGAATAGCAATAGTATGCTACCTTAGAGATTGAAACTGATAGGATTTTGTGAACTCGCGAGAACAAATCCTCATTAAATATTCATAAGACTTGCTTTTTAAACAAGTGGAATAAATACTGATGCATAAAATTCTCTAATCAGATACGTAGAAAGATTAGACATGAGCACTCGAGGCGGACGTGGTCGTAATACTCGTGGTAGAGGTAGGGGTAGAATGACGGTTTCTGAGCCCGTAGGATCTGGGCAGGGTTCAGAAAATGAGATACCAGTTCCGCCACCAGCTGGAGGTGGTGAGTTCCAAGATCAGACTGGAGATGACGCGGTGTCACAGGCGATGCTGCGAGTGTTGGAAAGGGTAGCTGGGGCAAGTGGTGGTGCAGGAGTTAGGAAATCAGTTCCTGAGCGACTCCGGGCTAATGGGGCCGAATTCTTCCGAGGTGTATCGGGTGTTGCTCCTAGCACTGCTGAGTATTGGCTGGAGGCAACTGAGCGGATCATGGATGATCTGGACTTGACGGCTGAAGAGAAGCTGAAGGGTATCGTATCGCTTCTCCGGGATGAGTCATATCAGTGGTGGCTCACGGTTCGGGATAGTGTGGCAGCAGAGGATTTGACATGGGATTACTTCAGAGCTGCATATCAAAAGAAATACATCGGGGCTAGTTACATCGACTCCCAGAGAAAGGCATTTCTGAGGCTTGTTCAGGGGAGTAAATCTGTTTCCGAGTATGAGGCTGAGTTCCTGAAGCTGAGTAGGTATGCCAGGGGCATTGTAGCCACTGAGCATGAGAGGTGTGTTCATTTCGAGGATGGTCTGCGAGACGAGTTGAGGCTGCTGATTGCTCCACAGCAGGAGCGCGAGTTTGCTGTCTTAGTGGAGAAGGCTAAGGTAGCCGAGGGTATTAAGGAGTCAGTGAGGCAGAGTATGGACAGGAGTAGGCTTAAGAGGAGTTTTGGGTCTTCTGGTTCGTCGGGTAATCCGCAGAAGAGGGCTAGACCGAGTGGGCAGAACCAGTCTGCTAGGTTTGTTGCTGCTAGGCAGGGACCACCGCAGTGTAATCAGTGTGGGAAATCTCATTGGGGTGGTTGCTGGACTGGTGGAAAAGGTTGCTTCGAGTGTGGTTCTCTAGAGCATCGCATAAGGGACTGTCCGCGTAGGATGGCCAGGATTCAGTCTGAGAGTCAGGGCCGTAATCAGTTCAGAGGTAATGGACCACCACCACAGAGGGGCCGTGGTAATTGCAGAGGTGGTAATAGTTCTGGTCGGGGCCGTGGAGCACCGGGCAGAGGTGCGGGTAGTTCTGATGCTAGACAGCCTGGATTGGTGTATGCTGCGAGGCGCCGAGAGGAGGGCGACGCACCGGACGTCATAACCGGTACGTTTTTGATTTTTGGTACTCCTTATACTGCTTTAATTGATGTGGGTTCTACGCACTCTTATGTTGCCAGTAGTATAGTAGAGACAATGGACTTAGACTCTGAGATAACTTCTAGGCAGATGACTGTGATTAGTCCTTTAGGTCACTCTGTAGTAGTAGATAAGCTGTTTAGAGATGTACCTCTAGAACTCCAAGGGGTAGTGTTTGCTGCTGATCTGATGGAACTGCCGTTTGGGGAGTTCGATCTGATTCTTGGGATGGATTGGCTGGTTAAGTACCAGGCGAGGTTGGATTGCGCGGCTAAGCGTATGGTTCTTAAGACGGTTGATGGTGACGAAGTGGCCATGATAGGTAATAGGAGGGATTACTTATCAAATGTGGTATCTGCTTTGAAAGCGGAGAAGATGGTCAGGAAGGGCTGCGAAGCGTATGTGGTTCATGTGTATGCCTTGGAGGCTAAAGAGTCTGCTGTTGAGAAGGTTCGTACTGTTAAGGAATTTGCTGATGTGTTTCCTGAGGAGCTTCCGGGTTTGCCGCCAGATCGTGAGGTAGAGTTCGGGATAGATCTGTTACCCGGGACTGCGCCAGTGTCTATTGCTCCGTATAGGATGGCACCAAAGGAATTGGTGGAGCTTAAGGCTCAGATCCAGGAGTTATTGGATCGAGGTTTTATCAGGCCAAGTGTTTCACCGTGGGGTGCGCCGGTTCTTTTTGTCAAGAAGAAAGATGGTACAATGCGGATGTGCATAGACTACCGCCAGTTGAACAAGCTGACGATTAAAAACAAGTATCCGTTGCCACGGATAGATGACTTGTTTGATCAGCTGAAGGGTGCTGCGGTATTTTCGAAGATCGACTTGAGATCTGGGTATCACCAGTTGAAGGTTAAGGAGGCGGACATCCATAAAACAGCGTTTCGGACTCGGTATGGGCACTACGAATTCCTGGTAATGCCATTCGGGTTGACTAACGCACCGGCAGCGTTTATGGATATGATGAACAGGGTGTTTCAGCAGTATCTGGATCAGTTCGTCGTGGTTTTCATAGACGACATCTTAGTATACTCAAGGACAGAGGAAGAGCATGATGAGCATTTGAGGGTGGTGCTGCAGATTCTGAGGGAAAAGCAACTTTATGCTAAGTTTAGTAAGTGCGAGTTCTGGCTTGGGGAAGTGATGTTCTTGGGTCATGTAGTGTCGGCGGAGGGGATTCGTGTAGATCCTCGTAATATTGAGGCAGTTTTGGACTGGAAGCCACCTAGGTCAGTGGCTGAGATTCGAAGTTTTCTGGGTTTGGCTGGATACTACCGAAGGTTTGTTGAGGGTTTCTCGTTGATAGCAGCGCCGATGACCAAGTTGTTAAGGAAAGAGGTTCCGTTTGTTTGGACTGAGAAACAGCAGGAAAGCTTTGATAAGTTAAAGAAGATCTTGACTGAGGCTCCGGTTTTGATTCAACCTGAGGCTGGTAAGGAATACACCGTGTACTGCGATGCATCACATACGGGATTGGGTTGTGTGCTGATGCAAGAAGGTAAGGTTGTGGCTTACGCTTCTCGACAGCTGAGGCCACACGAGGTTAACTATCCGACGCACGATTTGGAGCTAGCAGCTGTAGTTTTCGCCTTAAAGATTTGGAGGCACTACTTGTATGGAGAGAGATCTATAGTCTACACAGATCATAAGAGTCTGAAGTACCTACTGACTCAGAAGGATTTGAATTTGAGGCAGCGTAGATGGGTTGAGTTGCTGAAGGATTACGACTGTTCTATTGAGTATCATCCGGGTAAGGCTAACGTGGTGGCAGACGCGTTGAGCCGTAAGGTTGTTTCGGACTTAAGAGCATTGTTTGCCCATTTGAGTTTGTATGACGACGGGAGTATTCTGGCAGAGCTGCAGGTTAAGCCTACTTGGGTTGAGCAGATCAGAGAAAAACAGTTAGAGGATGAGGTTCTGAGTGCGCAAAGGTTACAAGTGCAGAATGGTGGTTTGGAGGGTTACAGCTTGTCTAGTGATGAGGTGTTGTGTTTTCAGGGTAAGGCTTGTATGCCTAAAGATGTTGAGCTGAGGCAGAAGATTCTTCAGGACGCACATAGCAGTCCTCATGCTATGCATCCTGGAGGTAGCAAGATGTATAAGGATCTTAGAGAGCAGTTTTGGTGGCCTGGTCTGAAGAAAGAGGTGACAGAGTTTGTTGGGAAATGTCTGACTTGTCAGCAGGTCAAGGCTGAACACCAGTTGCCGTCGGGTTTGCTTCAGCCTGTAAAGATTCCTCAGTGGAAGTGGGAAAGGATAACCATGGATTTTGTCAGTGGGTTACCGCTTACGCCAAGCAAGAAGGATTCAGTTTGGGTAGTGGTGGATCGTCTGACTAAATCAGCTCACTTCATTCCGGTGAGGGTTGACTACTCACTTCAGAAGCTAGCAAAGCTGTATGTTTCGGAAATAGTGAGGTTGCACGGTGTGCCAGTTTCGATAATCTCGGATAGGGATCCCAGGTTTACTTCAAGGTTCTGGAAGGCATTGCATCAGGCTCTGGGTACTCGTTTGGATTTCAGCACGGCTTTTCACCCGCAGTCTGACGGTCAATCAGAAAGGGTTATTCAGATCTTAGAAGACATGCTGAGAGGTTGTGTCCTGGATTTCAGAGGTAGTTGGGAGGAGTTTCTACCATTAGCTGAGTTTGTCTACAACAACAGTTACCAAGCGAGCATCAAGATGGCTCCGTATGAGGCGTTGTATGGTAGGAAGTGTCGCTCACCTACTTGTTGGACGGAGTTAGGTGAACGTCAGTTGTTGGGACCCGAGTTGGTTGCTGAGACTGAGGACAAGGTTAAGTTGATTCAGGCTCGATTAAAGGAAGCTTCGGACCGGCAGAAGTCTTATGCCGATCTTAAGCGGAGAGATATAGAGTTTGCTGTTGGGGATCGAGTTTTTCTGAAGGTCTCGCCTTGGAAGAAGGTCCTGAGGTTCGGGAAGAAAGGCAAGCTAAGTCCGAGGTTCATTGGGCCGTATAAGGTGTTGAGGCGAGTTGGACCAGTAGCGTATCAGCTTGAGTTGCCAGCAGAGCTTAGTCAGATTCATGACGTCTTTCACGTTTCAATGCTTCGGAGGTATCGTTCAGATCCGTCACATGTGGTAGCAGTGGAAGAGATCGAGGTAAATCCAGACTTGACTATGGAGGAGGAACCTGTGCAGATTCTTGATCGGGATGTGAAGGTTCTGCGTAGGAAGTCTGTGCCTTTGGTTAAGGTACTTTGGCGGAATCATGGTGTAGAAGAAGCGACGTGGGAACCCGAGGATATGATGAGACAGCAATACCCGCAACTCTTTTGACCAGGTAATTTCGGGGCCGAAATTATTTTTAAGGGGGGTAGAACTGTAATATCCCGGGTTAGGGGCTATTCTGTTGTTGCATGTTATTGCATGTGTTTAGTGTGCTGTGTGGTTATTTCGGTGTTTTAGGGGCTTAATTGTAGCCTAGGTGTATGCCTGAGTGAATGGGAAAATTTTGGTTTTTGGGTGTTGAGTCAGGGGAGCTGTTGGAGCTGGGGTTTAAGAATTTTCTTCGTGGTTTCATAGCACAAAGGAAGAGCTGGCAAAGTGGCAAGGCATGTGCCACTTGGGAGCTAGGTGTGGCGTCATCTTCAGGTGAGGGAGGTCCAGAGTTCAAGCAGCAGAGTTCCCTTTTTGGCACTCATTTTGGACGGCATGGAGGAAGAGGTTGAGAGCAACTTGAATTCCTCCTATGACTTGGTCTTCACTTTCAAATGGAAGGTGGGGAGTTAAGATAGGAGTGTGACTTGGTCCACACATTTCAAATGAGTGGAGGGGAGTTAATGGAGGGTTTTGGCCGAATGTTGTGGGAGTGGGGGAAGAGTATGGTCGGTTTTGGGAAGTGGGGAGGTGTTGTGCCGAAATTCCCTTGGAGCTTGGTGCATATTCGGTCATTTTGGTTTCAAAGAAGAGGTTCTCTTTTTGTCTTTTGTCAACCGAAACACAAGTGAGTTTCTTTTGTTTTCTTCATTTATTTTTATTTTTTGAACCGAAAGATCAAAAATCCCTTTAGCCTTGCCGAAATTGTCTTTGTTCCTCTCAACTTTCTTAGTAGCCGAATTTTCAAGAGTGTTCTTTTGTCTTTTCTTCTTTTTTGCAAACCGAAAGCTCTCAACCATATCTCTCCCTCTTTCATTTGTGTATGCCGAATGCCCCTCTCATTGTGTTCTTTTGTTCATTGGTGTTGAGCCGAAACCTTTACTCAAGGGGTCTCATAATTTCTTCTCCTATTAACATCTTGTTAGCCGAAACTCTAGCCTTCAAAACACTTTCATCAATCCTTTTTCTTTCAAAAACAGTAAGTACTCTCTCTATCCATCTTTTATTCTCTTCCTGCTTCAAAACTCTTTAGCCGTTTTCTTTGATTGTTCTTTGTGCCGAAACTCTACCCATTTACAATCTTTTTCTCTCCTTTACACCTAAGCCGAATTCTTTTCTCCTAGTGTGGTGAGGCCGAATCTTTGTTGGTGTTGGGGTAAGTGATTGGGCCGGTTGGCCATTCCTTCTCTCTCTTTCTTGTTGATTATTGGATGGGTTAAGAGCCGATTTCAGTCTTTGCTAATAAGAGAGAATCGTCGGTTTGGAAACCGATTCTGTTTTAGGGCCTTTTGATCGTGGTGGTGTTTAGGTGAGGCAGTCAATTGAAGCCTTGACTGCAAGTGGCCGATTGGTAAGTAAAGGGTAAGCAGTTGATGTATTTGTGTTAGTACAATCAGTTGATTTCGATTAAGTTAAAAGTGATTAGTGATTAACTATTGGTTTTATAGGGTGCCGATTGTTAAAGGAGAATCACTGCTTGACTCGAATTTGGTAGGAAACCAAATCACCTTCAAGGTAAAGGATTGAAATTAACCCCTTTGGGTTTATAAGTCTTTGGCCGAATGGTTAATGTGTACTAACTACTATGTTTGGCCGATTCTAGGAGCCAGTTAATCGAAGGGACTTAGAGCGCTTTTGTCAGGATTGTTAAACTCGTGTATACCAGGTGTGTACACTAACACACTAATACTTAGTAATGTTGTTATTAAACCTGTTTGCTTGTTAAAAATCATAACAGTATGATGGATAGTCGGATACCCAAATGGGGTATGAGTACGGATCCGGGTAAGCCTACTGTATTATAAATCCTATTATGGATACTTTGGATATGGTGATCTATATTGTATATATATGCTATGAGATGCTATGTTGGACATGGTTGCATAAGTTACATGATTGCATATTGTTCACGAGCCAGTATGACATGTATGGGTAATATGAGAGGAGGGAGCAGTGACATTTTGTGCTGACGAGCACCAGTGCTTTGGTAGCACACTTTGTGACTTTGGGTCACCAGAGGTTTGGCACCTCCAGAGGTTTGGTACCTCAGCGTCTCGTCCCAGTGGCTCAGTACCACAGTGGGTTGGCCCCACGGATGATTATACGGGATTGACGCCAGTGATTTGGTATCACACGATGGGTTGGCCCCATCACCAGATTTGTGACTACGGCCACCAGTGCTTTGGTAGCACATTGTGTCTTTGGGACACCAGAGGTTTGGCACCTCATTGCGACTTGTCCCTGTGGTTTGACCACCGTGGGTTGGCCCCACTTGAGATATGGGATCGTCTGCTAGTGATTTGGTATCACACGATGGGTTGGCCCCATCATCATTGGATTTGTGACTTCGGTCACCAGTGCTTTGGTAGCACAATTGTGTCTTTGGGACACCAGTGGTTTGGTACCACATTGACGGATATTGTGTCTTTGGGACACCAGTGTTTTGGTAACACATTGTGGCTATATGTCACCAGTGGTTTGGCACCACCAGTGGTTTGGTACCACACGGGGTAGAAAAGGCGATATGGATGGTTAGGATTGGGTTGCATTAATTATGTTGCTATGTATGATGTGTGTTAGCATGTTGTTTCTTCGGGAGTGGGACTTACACACTGATTCACTCGACTCACCCCCTCCTTTGACATTTCAGGTGACTCGTAGACGCGGACATGGAGCCGGGATGGACTCGGGGTGCACATGCCATGCTTTAATAAAGTTTTACTCAGACTCTATATTTTTTGGGTACTTTAGCTTATTTACTTTTATTTGGGTTTTAATTTGTTTTGTAAAAGGCCTTTAATTTATGCTTTAAGTTGGTTGATGTTTAATTAGATTTAAATATGCCTTAACAAAATAAGTTGGTAAAAATTTTACTAAAAATTTGGAAAGATAATGTTTTCAAAACTATAACGCAATGTGTTTTTAAACTATACCATCAGGTATCACACCATGTTTTTGATATTAAGTAAGCTCAAATGATTTTCAAATCAAACTCGTTTTCCCTTAAGATCAAAAATGTTTCGAGTAGCCCTAAGAAACTATTGGAATTCTTAAATGGAATCAACTCGTTTAAACTGCGCACTTTAGATAAGTTTTCAAAATATCTGAGTTTCAAATACACCTCATAATTTCCAACAAGCCTACTCAAATTTTCTTCAAAGTACACTATGTTTTCATTCAGCTTTTAAACGAAAAAAAAATAACCTCTCAAAAACTTGTTTCCCCGTAACTTACCAGATTCGGACGTGATGTCTTGTCCGGGTTTGGGGTGTTACAACCCACATCTATTTTGACCAGGTAATTTTGAGGTCGAAATTTCTTTAAGGGGATAGAACTGTAATATATCTTGAATTAATGAGCCTTTGCATTTGCTGTGCAGTTACGCTTAATGTGTTAATTAGAATGTTTAAAGGGTTCAGATTGGGCTTCAGGTTGGGCCCAGGTCTTAGTTAAAATTTTCTGTTTGGACACTCTAGTGGAAAGCTTGGTAAGATAAGGCTTAAAAGATGTTATCTGTGTTTTAAAATGCAAAATGGGCTTGTGGCCCAGTGGCAAAGTGCCGCCACTGAAAGAGTAGGGAAGTGGCGTCAACTGGGGAGGCCCAAACTCAAGTTGCATGAAGCCCAATTCTTTTAATTAAAATTTAGCTAATTTTTGGCTTTTAAGTGAGTAGAGTGGGACGGCAATGGGCCTTGGAAATAGGGGGAATATATATGTTTGGATAATGTAGATAATATGGCTGATAATGTAGCAGATAAAAGGAAGAAGAAGTGGTGTTATCTGGGCCACTTGTGGATAAGAGATCAGGTAATGATAAGGGAGAAAATTTAGGGTTTATCTACTGGTCACAGTGGTGGCCGAAATTCCAACACTGAGGGGGCAGAGGAATCAGTTTTGGTAAGTTCAAGGGGTGCCGAAATTTCCCTTGACTAGTAGCCTAGTTTTAGTTTTAAAAAGGGACATTTTCAGTTTTTAGGGAGTAGGTGCCGAAATTTAGGTTAAGTAAGGGGGATATCTTTTATTTTTGGCATTTAGGGTTTTATTCTTCCATTCTCTTCTTCAATTTCGGCATTTGGGTTTTTCTCTCCTTCTTTTCTCTCATTCTCTGCCAAAGCCGAAATCCCTAAATCCCATTCTCTCATCTTCACTTTTATGCAAAAGCCGAAACTCTTGATTTTAATTCTCTTCTCCATTCTTTTTCTATAAGCCAAATATTCATTGTTCTTTGCTTTTTCTCTTTTGCTGATCTCTTCACTAAAAGCCGAATCTACATAGATTCCTTCCTATCATCTTCTCTTTTTGATCTTCTCAAAAGCCGAAATCTTCTAGGAGTAGCTGAATCTCCCGTTCTTCTTCTCTTCACTTTCTCTTTCAATTTTTGGAAGTTAAAGCCGAAAGGCTATTGGGATTGGTAAGGTTGACGTTTGATTAATGGTTTGATGTTTTCTTGTTGGGCACGTCGGGAATCGAAGTAGATCGTTTAGATCTAAAAGCCGAAAACTACTAGTCTCTGAGTCTCAATCTTCTTTCGGGATTTCAAGGTAAGGAGTTCTCTTTAGATTTCTGTTAGGTTCGTTCATCGTATTTATAATCTTAGCTCTATGATATGGATTAACAACCATATGTTGTGATGGTAGCAACTGATAAGGTCTTCAGAACAAAATCTTAGGCAGTTAGCAGTCGTATCGGCTTCTGATAGTGTCGACATAGAAGGTCTCGTCTTGACTGTAATGAGGTGTGTAGATCTCTAACACACTAATTAATCTGTACTAAATATATGTTATAGGCTAAAAGCCAGAAAAAGGCTGTATAGTAATCTGTACTAAATATACGTTATGGGCTAAAGCCAGAAAAAGGCTGTATAGACAGTCGGATTACCCAGAAAGGGTAGGCAAGGGATGCCGGGTACGTAATCATAGAAACTTTTCTATGTGTATCGATGTATGTGATAGACTGTGAACTTTTAGGTAATATATCGTTTTGATACTGCATGTATGTATGCATGGGATGGGGTTGATATGATGAAGGGGAAGAGCACGTTAATAGGTCACTTGGTGATCGGTGGTTAAACCACGAATTATAAAGTTAGGTCACAATAGTGATCGGTGGCTAGGCCACGTTAAACTTATTCCTGACTGTTAGGAATAGGCAGCATGGCTGTCGATATGGTGTGTAGCGGTTGGTGGGTTGATTATAGAAATCCCTGAGGTGTGTTGGTTGGTACGGGTTGGTGTGTAGAGGATGGATTTTTAGGTTGGGTTGGGCCATGTTGCATATAAATATTTTGTTGCCATTGTGTATGAGCTAAGGCCCATAATGTGTTTATGGGCCCAAGCCTTTTATGTGTTTTCGGGATTTGCACACCGAGTCTTGGTGACTCACCCTTTTATTTTCCTGACTTTTCAGATGAGCAGTAGATCGTGGGCATGGGAGCCGAGGTGGACTCGAGGGGCCATCAAGTTTATTTCCATAAATTATTTTTCAGTTTTTCTTTAAGTTTTAATTTTGGGAATGTTTATGTAATAAGGCCCATAGCATAGGTTATCAATTTATATTTGTTAATGTCCTCATTCTTTATAAACTTATGTTCTAAGACTTATTTATAAGAAGAAATAAAGATGGAATTCTCAAACAAGTCGTTTTAAAAAAAGAAAAAAGAAAAAAAACTTCAGAGGTTTTCTACAAATAACACTTATTTAACGAACACCTAAATAAAGAAACTGAATTTCCAAAAATCATCCAAGTGAAGTTTTTAACGTAAACCCCGTAGCATACCAGATCTGGTCGTAGCGTTTGGGCTAGGTTTGGGGTGTTGCATAGCAGCAAATAAGGGATAGAAACCTTCAAAAATTTCAGCAAGCTCTCATCTACTCAAGTAAGTGTTCTAGTGAACTATTCTTGAAAATAATTGTACTTTTGAGACCCCTAAAGCTTAAGCTTCCAAATGAGTGGATTATTGTGCAATATTGTGAAAGGTTTAGAGTTCTACCATGAGAGCTACCTTAGTTATTTGCTGCATTTTTATGGAAGAACTTGAGTCTTGGTTGTTAGATGAACAACTTTGAAAAAGGGGGTTAGCATGAAAACACCAAATAGGATCTTAATGAAAAGGTTATAAATTTTGTAGTAAGTATGTGCAATATTGATTTTTGATGATAACTTTAAGAGCATTAAATGTTTACCTAGGCTTGTTGAGGATAAAAATGTGATTAGAATTAATTCTCGAGCCTAGGGGCAAAATGGTCATTTTACCCAAAATCTAGGGGTAAAATGGGAATTTTGCCTAAGTAGGATTATTGAGATGCTTATGTTAATGTAATGATTAAAATGAGCTAATTTTCTATTATAGAGCAAGAGGAGGTGAGAAATCACCTCAATCGGGGAAAGGATAAAGTCGTTGACTAAACCGAAGAACTAGCTCATTTTGAAAACGAGGTAAGTTGTATGTGATTTTAATGCAATATTATATTAGCATAATTGAGAGTGCTTGATGTCTTATTGATGCATGATACTTCAATAAATTGAAAAGTTTATGTGAATGTGATATTGAAGTCCTAATGTAAGATAACGTCTGGGACATGGCATTGGTCGTATTATGAGGGTCAGTGTAAGACAATGTTTGGGACATGGCATCGACCGTATTATGAGGGTCAGTGTAATACCATGTCTGGGACATGGCATCGGCCGTATTATGAGGGTCAGTGTAAGACCATGTCTGGGACATGGCATCGGCCACATTATGAGTGCCAGTATAAGACCATGTTTGGAACATGGCATCAGCATTGAGGCGAGAGCTGGCGTAAGACCATGTCCGGGACATGGCATCGGTACCTAGAGGAAACTTCATGTAAGACCACCTAGAGAATGGGACATTAGTTTTATACACATCGTAGTGATTATAAAAACATGTATTTGATTATTTTCAGCGTATGGCGGGATACATAGATGAATTTAAAAGTAGAGATATGAATGAATACAAGTGCTAATGAATGAGTCATGAGAAATTGGCTCTATAGGTGTTACGTAAATGTTAGATAAGGGCAATTGTAAGTAAGTATTGTCAAGAAGTCTTGACTTGTGCACGATTAGCTAATGCCATGGATGAATTATTCTTTTATGAGTATTATGATTGCTATTTATTCCCATGCAACTTACTAAGCTTAATGCTTACCCTTTTTTTTCATTGCCCATCTTTCTTATAGTATTCCCAAGATAACTCGAGGATCGTAGACGCAGGGATTCGGGAATCACACTATCAACAACACTTTGGTATAACAATTTTAGGCTTGTTTTGAATATGGCATGTATAGGACTTGGGTATTTTGTCAAGTTGTAATTGTTTGTTAAAGTGTTGGTTGTATGTCCTTTTGTAAATGGTCTATTGAGTTAGACAAATATTTGGCAAACTCTTTATTTTTAGTGAAGATGAAATTAATGAAGTGCATGCCTCTTTTATTATTCTTTTGTATTTGGCTAAGTGATTGGCCAAAATTGTCTATGTATGTATGTTTATTGAAATCAATGAAGCATGTAGTATTGTCTATGAGATGCATTGAGTTGATCTTGATTTCAGGGTGGAAAATGGCTTGGTAAATAGCCTTTAAGTGCCCACACGGTTGGACGCACCGGCATGTGTCTAGGCCGTGTGAACCTTGCACCTTAATGTTTTAAGTCAAGATAGGCCGCGATCATATCCCACGGCCGTTGGTATGAGCCGTGTATGACATACTGTTAGAACATGGGCATGTGCCCCAGACCGTGTGATCAAGTCAGTAACTCCACTCGGTTTGTAGACACGGGTGTGTCAAGGCCGTGTGAGTAAAGTCAGTAACTCCTCACGGTTTGTAGACATGGGCGTGTCTAAGTGTACACGGGCGTGTTCCAAGTCACATGGGCATGTGAACCCCGCTTCAAAGAAGAGTTTTCAATTAAGTTTCTAAAGTTATCGGATAAGTGCTTAAGGCCTTATAGGCCCATGAAATGTATGATTAGACTAAGAAAGAGATGTTTTTAAGTCAGAATGAAATTTTACAGCCCGTAAGAGTATGTCTAAGTGAGTTCAAGCATGGTAATGTCTCATGTCCAGTCCTAGCATCAGACTCGGGTATGGGATGTTACACTTCGTGTTCAGAGTCGCCATATGAAATCGCTTCACATAATTTATGAATGACTCACCTTGCCTCTGTTTCACAAACATCAGTCTCATAGGCATGCTCATAATTGTTCTATGGACTCTAAATCTCCCCCAAAGCATCTGTCCTAACTAAGAGAAGCTTTGAATTGAACCCTGGGGAAGGGACAAATACCAACCATTTGCAATTCCTTTAATGGTTATGGAAAAAACCTTACATTTTGCTGAATCTGATGCTCCCAGTATGTTCATGTAATCATTGTATTGCATCAAGTGGGCTCACGGGTCCCTTCTCCCATCAAACATGTCCTTTGGGACTTTGAAATCACGTGGCAAGTTTATCGTTGCTATCTGAAGGGCCAATGGATTGTTAAAACAGAACAATCAATCCATGTCTTGAGACTCGGGGTGCAATGCTCTTACATCTCATCGCAACTTGTCCATATCACTTTGCCACTCTCTTGTATGCATGCCCGGAGCTTCATTCTGTGCATTCATATTGTCATGAAAATCAGAAGTGCCGAAGTTTACCTTCCTCCTCAACTCTTTATTTTGTTCCAATAAGTCCTGCTGAAAAGTTTGCTACTGCTTGAACCGTACCTTTTGCGCAACCATCTAATCCTTCATAAACCTCATTTGCTATTGGAGGGCGAGGAACTATTGTAACAATGCTTCTTGGTTAGGAGGGTGTGGTAACCCCTGACCAATGAACATGTTCAAATCCAATGGATCGGAAACTCCTTGATGAGCCGCATTGTTGAGATTCTCCAGTCGATCGGTGAACCATCCAGTAAACAAATCTATTTCATTAGGTTGACTGCCAGAACCTAAGGCTCCAACCTGTCCAGACAAAATATTGAAGGAGAAATTCTCGTTTGGGTGAGCAACTTTTCTTTGAAACTGAAGAAATATGATGATCGAAAATTCATCCATGTTCACTGCACAAATTGTGGAGTAATTTTCTGTGTCTCATTAAAAGAAACATTCGGGTATTTATACATATTATCACTGTTCATGATTTGACTCCACTGTTCATGACTTGACCCCACTATTCATAGTACTGACATTCTGAGTAGGCCTTGGGCATGTTGGGCACGTGTACCGTTCCGGGTCGCATGTTAGATCTCCTGGCCCCCTACATGCGAACTCCTTAGATGTATGCAAGTTGAGACAGCGAAGTCTCCTCGACTCGTGTAAGCTGATACTGCAAGCTCCCTTGGTTTTCCTCTCGCTGTACGCCTCGTACGCATCCATCTAGTGGGGCTTGACCAGGTCGCAGGTAGGCGACCCAGATCTTATCTGGGTTTCGGGTTGGTGACTATTGTTGTATAACACTATATTATTTCAACCTAATTTAATTATTAATTAAAAAAGTTTTAATGGTGATTTATATGGATAAATGAACTTATCATTCAACGCCACGTAAATTGTTAATACAATTTGCAAATTTGAAATTTCAATATGTTAAACTAAGTAGCTAAAATACATTAATTAAATCTTAAAATTGATTAAATTATAAGTCCCACTTGCATAATTAAATTACAAGTCCCACTTGAATAATTAAATTACAAGGACCACTTTCTAAGGGAAATAATAATAATAAATTAGATAAAATATAGATATAAAGATGTGTGGAATCTGGCTAATATCTCCCTCAAGTCCATTCCTAGGGTGATATTAGATGGCTTATCTCAAGACTTCGATATAAAAATATATCCTTTTTCGTAATGGGGGCTGAGATAATTTGATTGCATCAACATCTTTGATCATCATGCCTATACCATCCATCCCTTATGTAACTTGATGATGATCATGGAAATTAATTGGAGCCTAGTACCAAATTTCATATTAATATATATATATATATATATATATTATATATTTTAAGTTGGTACACAATTTTTATTCCATCAACAATTAATGATATTATAATTTAATTTTTAAAAATATATATTAAAAGTAAAATAAAAATGACTTTTTTATTAAAATCATACAAAAAATTAAACAAAGATTAAAAAAGAACACCTCATATCCCTCTTCAATTTGAACATGATTAGGAAGTGCATATGTTACAGGACTAGATTTTTAGTCTCGCAATTCGTGCGATCTTATACGATTTATTTAGTTTTTAAAAACGTTGAAGTCAATCTAACTCACAATATTTGAGGATTTAAGCAGGAGCAGAATTCCCCCATGGCATCAATGCAAAACGGAAACATCTCAAAAGATGAAAAAACCTAGAAAAGAAAAACTGTAGAAAAACAAAAGCACGAGAGTTTGAGTGAATGCTCTAGAACTTTGTTTAAGGTTTATAGAATCATATTTTTTAATATTACAAATCATCCAAAATTACATATATTCAAATATTACGTTCCATATTTATCATGTAATAGATGAATCTTCAACTCCAAGTAACGGGCCAATCCTATTGGATCATATGACCCTCACAAATAAGATGGATCAACCAAATGTGTCGTTCATTCTTATGCGCAACCCATGACACATACATAAGGTCTCTTTGTTTTATTTATTTATTTATTTTCTTTCTGGTTTGCATCTCATATCTTTTCAAGTTGTTTTCGTTTCCTTATTCGAATAGTTGATCCTTTCGTGCTTTGGGGTATTCTATTTTGTTTTGGGTGTTCAACATTATATTTATTCGGCTTTGTTGTTGTTGGAGTTTTTCTTTTTATTTTCTTCCCTCTTTGATGAGTTTTTCACGACTCTCTATTTGCATTCTCTAGTACCTTATGGATTTGATTTTTAAGGAAAAAATGATGTAATTTGTGTTATTTTGATTTTTATGATAAAATAATGCAATTTTGGTTTATTTGATTTATAGGATTTTTCTTCTTTTCTAGTATTTAGTGGGTTTTATTAGACTGTAAATAAAGCTCTGTGATACAATTTTTAGCTAATAGTTGCAACATCTTCACTTTTTTTTTTATTATCTTACATTTTGGGATTTTCTTGATCATTACTGTGATTACTTTGTGTTAATGTTGAGACTATTCATATGTTGCTTTTTATCCAAATCGACTGGCATTCCATTCTTTCCTTGCTCGTTTGAACAGGATGTGTTGAATGCTTCCCAGGTAGCCATGGAATTGCTATTAGTATTAAAGAGGAGAAGAGAAAGACTCCAATGGATGTTGTAACGGAAAAGCTCATCGGACAGCAGCAGTATAAGTGGCGGCAGGAGCAACCCAGAGGTTTCTCCTCACCTTTGAGCTTGGAGGAATCGAAAGAGGTGAAGAAGAGGAGTTTTCTAGTGAAGATAAAGGTGGCAATAACAACAATTTGCTGAAGAGAAGATTAAGAAAGTTGAGGGTTTTTCGGAGAAAAGAGGGGAAAATGAAGAAATTTTTGTTTATTTCTTAATTTAGTTTAGTTTTTTATTTTTTAATATATTTTCATGTATAATTTTTTTATGATCTTTGTTATAGAAGAATTAATAAAACAATAATAATAAGTAAAAAGTGGATGAAAAGTACGTGAGAATTTTCATTGGTTAATTTTCACTTACAATGTGTTATTTATAAGCTCTTTTACATTCAATCAATAAATGTGTATTAAGTTTTCTTAATTACTCCATTTAATCATCTCCTGATTATAAATGAAGTAAAGAGTTTTATATCATTAATGTAATATGTTTAAAGAAGTTATAGACATCCACTAAATGTATTTGCAACACTCTCCCTTCGATGTATTTTAAAGAAAAAATGTTCCTCATTAAAACCTTTATTAGGAAAAACCCTGTGGGATAAAAACCTAATGAAGGAAAATAAGTACACAATCTCTTATTACAAGTTACCTGATTAAAAACCTTTACTAGAAAAATCCAGTGGGACAAAACATTGGTTAAAGGAAAAGAGTACAACGTGTTTTAGACTCCCCCTAATGTCAACATCACATTATATCTTTAATTTGACGCATTCCAATCTTATTTCGTAGTCTTTCAAATGTTGAAGTTGGCAATGCCTTGGTAAAAAAGATCTTTTAAATTATCACTAGAACGGATTTGTTGAACTTTTATGTCACCTTTCTTCTCAAGATCATGAGTGAAGAATAATTTTGGTGAAATATGTTTCGTTCTGTCACCTTTGATATAACCACTCTTTAATTGAGCTTTAAATGCTGCATTATCTTCATATAAGATAGTTGACATATTTTCCTGTAAAGGCAAATTACATATCTTCTGGATATGTTGGGTTAATAACCTTAGTCAAACACATTCTCGGCTTGCCTCATGCATTGCAATTATTCAGCATGATTTGAAAAGGTAGCAGCTAATGTCTGCTTTGTTGAACGCCATGATATGGTAGTCCCTCCACATGTAAATAAATATCCCATTTGAGATCAACCTTTATGTGGATCTGATAAATATCCAACATCAGCATAACCAACTAAGAGGGATTTTGAATCACTTGAATAAAATAACCCCATATCAATGGTCCTTCTGAGATATCTAAATACATGTTTAATTTCATTCACATATCTACGTGCTGGAGAAGAACTAAATCTTACTAACAAGTTTACAGCAAAAGCTATATCAGGTCTTGTGTTGTTTGCAAGATACATCAATGCTCCTATGACACTTAAATATGGTACTTCAGGACCAAGAAACTCTTCATCATTCTTACAAGGACAAAATTGATCTTTATTCACATCTAATGATCGTATAACCGTCGGGGTACTCAATGGATATGCTTTATCCATATAAAATTTCTTTAAGATATTTTTCATACAAGTTGACTGATGGACATGAATTCCATATTTTAAATGCTCGATCTGCAAGCCAAGACAAAACTTTGTTTTTCCAATATCTTTCATCTCAAAATTCTTTCTTTAAATAATTTACTGCATTTTGAAGCTCTTTAGGAGTTCCAATAATATTTAGATCATCAATGTAAATAGCAATTACCAAAAAGTTTGATCCATACCTTTTTATAAAAACACATGGGCAGATTAGATCATTTTTATAACTGATGGTCACTAAACTAACTATAAATACGACAAAGGCAATCGCACCTATCAAATAATAGTATAGCTATGGTGAGTAGGGAATATCGTATCCACGAGGACTAAAAGTACTAGTAATTATCGTCTTCTTATTATCTAGCCAACAAACTGTTGTGATATATTTTAATCTAAAATTACCAAACTAAGTTATCTAATAATGCAACAGAAAATGAAATAGGAAAATAATCAAAGATAACCAATGAGATAGAAAATACCCAGGAAAGAATACACCTAGACTTCACCTATTATTATGAGTCTGAATTAAACGATTTATTCACTTGTGTCTTTATCCGTAGAAACCTCTAAATTATGTTAATATCTCTTTCGAGATTAAGAACAACTGACTCTAGGTTGATTAATTGAAATCTCTTTCTAATTAAAACCCCTATTGTCGTATTAACTCGATCTATGGATTCCCCTATTAGATTTGACACTAATCCGGTAGATTTATGTCGTCTTATTTCTAGGATTGCATGCAACTCTACTCAATTATGCTAGATCTACTCTTAAACAGGGACTTTTGCTCTACTGAAATAAGCACATTAAACATGAATTGATATTCAAGACATATTAAAACAAGAAATAAACATACATAATTGAGAACAAGAATCAAATACTTATCATGTAAATCAGAAAACAAATAATAAGATTTGTCATAGGTTTCATCTTTCCTAGGTATCTAGGGAATTTAGTTCATAATCCTGAATAGAAACATCTCAAAGTTAGGATAACCATAAGACATAGAGAAACTCAATAAAACTTCAAAAGAAATTAGATGAAGATCTTCGATCTTGAGGGAGATCCTCTTTCGAATTGATGCCAATGGCGTTCTTCGAGTGTTTTCTTTGATCTTCTCTGATTGCCCCATTAGGTCTTCTTCTAATTCGTATTTATAGACTTTAGAATGCTCAGAGAGCCTAAAATTTGGGTTTTTCTGCATATTTGGTTCGTAGGGTGTGAAATCAACATGGGCTGGCACATGGGTGTGTGGCTAGCTCGTGTGGAGATGCCCAGGCCGTGTGGATCCTAAAAATAGCTCTATTTGTCTGATTTTGGCTCGTTTTTCGCTCCTTTTCCTCCCAAATGCTCTCCTAAGTATAGAAACATGAATTTAAAGGATTAAGAGCACCAAATTCACTCATTTTTATAATTAATAATCCAAAAATGCATTATGAATTGGATTAAAATATGTTACTTTTATAGCTTATCAAATGTTCCAACACTTACGCATTTGCTTATCCTCAAACAAAATCCTCAACTTACATTAAAATAAATATTTTTCAACTTGTAATTCCCATCAATAATGTCTCAAAATAATTCACAAATAATCATGCATTGACAATTCAACCAAAAGAGCACTAAAGCCTTAAACAATCCAAGCTAACATTTTTAAATACGAAAAGAGAGGTGTCGCCCCTTGTTTAAGTAGTTTCCTTTAATTTAAAATCTACAAGAATCGATATCCTCACTAAAGATTCACTCAAATCATTCAAAGTGTTTAAGGTTTACGAATAAGCACTCAATAGTCAAACAAGAAAAGTCATTACCATAGGCTTCCATGAAAATCAAATCTCTACCACTATAAAATGATATGATACACAAATCAAAAGGCCTTTAAGAGGTTGTAATGGGGATTAGGTTAAAGGTGTGGAGAAAGGCAAGAAAAGTTGGTTATAATCGAGATCGAATTGATAAATTACCAAACTAGAAAAAATAAACAAGTGCTGATTTAAAAATAATTACATCATTCGAGACTATTCAAGAATAAACACGAGTTTTTTTCTTAAAATATGAATTTAACTGTTCGGGCTCAACCAATATAGAACTAAATAATAATCAATATTTTTTTCGATCTTTTTTTTTATTAAAACAAGAAGAAATAATTCAGAAAATCAACAAAGGAGCATAGATAAGCAACTAACCGAATCAAATTTCGACAAAAAGGGAGTCAATAAAACGGGAAAAGGTTTCAACGAAAAGATGAGTTATGGGTTACCATTAATGGGTAAATCAAGAAACGGTGTGTTAGGCACAACGAGCTTCACTAAGGGTTAATTATGCAGGTAGGCTTTTTATGTGATAAGTGGGTTAAAATCTAAGTGCCATTATCATCTCAGTATATCAAATCAAAAAGTGTGATCTTAACATGTATAATTGACGCAAGTTATAGAACAACAAATCAAATTGACACACTCATAACCAATAATAAAATGAGCAAGAAAAATGTATGCTCTAAAGGTTCAAAATCTAACAAAAAATAATAGTTTTTTATGTCAATCTTGCAAATTTCAAAATTCAAGATAATACTTCAATTTAGGGAAACAACCTAAAAATTTTTAATTTTTGAAAAATAACTTATCATGCTCGATTCTCTCATGTCTTCATGTCTTCAAGTTTAAATCATCCAATACACAATTATAGATAAATTATTGTAAAAAAAATCACCAAAAATTCAAAATCGACAAAAAATTATTCTAATGGAAGTATGAGAAAATTACTTGAATACATGGCATAATTTAGAGATTTTCTAATAATTATATAAATAACCTCCCCACACTTAAGATGTACTTTGTCCTCAATGTACAAACAAATATAATTACAGTATAAACAAAATATCATAAGAGAGGGAGAAAATTGAAATTGCTCTGAATATTGGATGAAATTGTCAGAATGGTGAAAAGTAAAATTGTAGGTAGATCTAAATGTAGTGTATGATTCCAAGCAAACTAATAAGAAAATAAACACAAATAGTGAAGAAGATTAAAATGTTACTAACTCGATTAGAAACAACTATAAAAATAAAAATATAGTTTAAAAGATAAGAAACGAAATAAGTCTAAGAAAATAAGAATAAAAAGAACTAAAAATAACAATAAACATAAACATAAAAGAAAAAGAAAAAGAAAACACTCAATGGTCATCATCATCAGAAACGCCAGTGTCGTGAGTTGTCGATGCTGAAGAGGAGATATGGAGATGTTGACAGATCTACTACAATGTCGCGTAAATATTATCGAACCTCTAAAAGCAGTGTTGCTCAAAGCGAGTGAACCGCTCGGAGAGGTCCTCTAATGTAACACCCCTTACCCGTATTCAACGTCGGAACAGGGTACGAGGCATTACCGGACATAAACAGAAGCAAACATACATTTCCGAGTCATAAATTTCCATTCAAATTAAAACTTTTCATAGACATTCACATCGTCCCTAAATCGAGCCTATGAGGCTCAATACATGCTTTGGAAGTGGTTTGGGACTAAAGCGAGAACTTTAGAAAATTTTACAAAACTTAGAAAATTTTTCATGTTACAAGGGTCACACGCCCGTGTGGGTTCGGGACACGCCTATTCGACCCTGAGACACGCCCGTGCTACAGGCCCTGTTCAATTTAGGGAGATCTCTAACTTGTCCCACACGCTCGTGTGCTAGGCCGTGTGGTTGATTTAATTTTCATAATTTTTCATAAAATAGGTGCAGACTTCACACGACCAAGACACACACCGGTGTCTAAGGCCATGTAGCACACATGGCCGAGACACATGCCCGTGTGCTCAATTCTGGACATTCTATTTTGCAACGATTAAGGTGCAGGGGACACACGGCCAAAACAAATGCCCGTGGAGCAGGCTGTGTAGACACATGCCCGTGTGTCTACCCGTGTGGACACCAATAAGGTTATTTACCAAGCCATTTTTCCACCCTTACTTGTACGTACATACACATCATCATATGGCACCGATCCAAGCATATTACATACAACCAAATCAGCCACAATCAAGACATCAACAAATCATTCACATGCTACCATATATCATACACAAACATCACATGCTTACCAACTCAAATCATCTAAATTCCCACATCCATGAAAGGCATCATCATATAAATTGCTCATACCAATTGTAGCCAATTTTCAATGGCCTTATACAAAATGAACTTTCAACCAATATAAGCCAACACATTTGGCTAAATCAATTATGACACATAACAAAATGACCAATTCCTCTATAAATGCCATAACTCAAAATGTAGAATTCATGGGTACCAAAATAATAGTTGATAGTGTGAATGGATCTCCGACGATCTCCAATCCTGAGCTAGCTTGGTGACACTATAAGGCAAGGGAAAGAAAAGGGGTTGGCTATATAGCTTAGTAAGTTCATATGCAAATAATAAACAACATAAACCATACAATTGCCATATAAGTAACATACGTATATCAACCTAAATGTCATTAAAACCTCATGAACATAGCATACTCAATCACATTCTTACCAATAGATCATCATATACTGAATTCATTTCCTTTGATTTTTTCGTACATACCTGTACCAACTCGTAACATAATCACATACTTTCTCGTCATTGTCATACTTGTTGAACCACTTGGAATGCTATCGGATACATAAAAGTCTTTGCACATAAGTGCCACATATGTAGCCAATGCTACCACAAATCTCATAACACATATAAGCTCGCTCTTGAGCTATCCTCGAGCCTGCTCACACAAGCTGTCAGTTGAGATGTAGCTACGCGGTGCTTCTCACATAAGCTGTCAGGTATCCGTAACATATGTCAGTATACCCAGCCACTGGTAAGACGTACGAGACTAGCACCCAGGACACATAAATCACATAATCACATGGGTTCCTAGTGACATGTCACTTGTATCCTAATCTATTCCTAAGGTTCAACTGGGATTTCTCTCTTGCTGGAACTTCGTCAAATATACTCATAGAATCAATCATACATTTCATGCAATATCAAAACATTAAAATACAAATATAACATTGCATTATTTACATACGAACTTACCTCGGTACAAAAATAGTAGAATTTGACCTAATCGTTAAATACTTTATTTTTCCCCCGATCTAGGTCCGTACCTCGTTTTTCTTGATCTATAATAACAAGTTTAACTCATTCAATAATCAATTCAGCCCAAAAATCATATTATAGAAAAATTATATTTTTGCCCCTAAACTTTTGACATTTTACGTTTTAGTCCCTAGGCTCGTAAAATGAAATATGTTCATTTTCTTTAAAACCCAAGCCTAGCCAAACTTTATTCATGCTCATAAAAGCCAACAATTTCCATTAAATCACACTTTTACTACATATTTTATAACTTTTACAAATAAGTCTTTTTTGACATTTTTACCGGACATCACTTAGCAAAAGTTGTTTATCCAACCTCAAATTTGTATAATCTACAATTAAATATCAAAATACACAAATATCTAACATGGTTCAAACCCCATACCTTAATCATACTTCAAATTAGTACTAGAAATAGATAGATCGAGTTACAAGGATCTCGAAAACATAAAAATCATTAAAAACGGGGCTAGAACGGACCTACAATCGAGCTTGGAAGCTTGAAAAACCCTAGCTATGTATTCCTCTTGTAAATTTCGGCCAAGGGGTAGAAGGTGAGAAAAATTGGCTTTTAATTTGATTATTAATTCATTTAATTAACCAAATGACCAAAATGCCCCTAACTTAAAACATAAAAATTCTCTTATTTCATGTCCATTTTTGTCCACTAACTTAACCAATGGTCTAATTACCATCTAAGGACCTTCAATTTAAATTTTCATAGCAATTAGATAGCTCTAGCTTCTAGAACACACATTTTGCACTTTTTGCAATTTAGTCCTTTTAACTAAATTAAGTGCCTAAACGTCAAAATTTTTGAACAAAATTTTCATGAAATCATTTCATAAAATTGTAGACCATAAAAATATAATAAAAAAATTTTACTGCGTCAGATTTGTGGTGCCGAAACCACTGTTCCGATTAGACCCAAAATCGGGCTGTTACATCTAATGTAGTAGAGGAAGAAACAAGACGGTGACTCTAAGGCGGAGGATGAGGTCGATCCTCGTGATGGAAAGGGACATCATCAGTGAAGCCCTCAGGCTCATCCTAAGGGTCAGAATGAGATAATTGTTACTGAGGAGGATCCACTCCACGAAGTCGCTCGATCATCCTCATATTGGTCATGTTTGATATTCCCTATGAGGACATTTGACCGACGAGTTAAACATAGAGGATTGCTCCGGTGTGTCAAGGAGATCGAAGTTTCGAGCGAATCGAGTCACATAAGGGCCTAAACAAATAGGACCATTTCTGTTGCAGTTTGTCCGATGGTAGAAGGCAAGAACGATAAAGTAAACCAGATAAAAAATATGCCATGTGGCCATTCTCCATAAAAAATATGCATCGGTGGTACTGACGACTCCGATGCTCTCCCTCCTACCGATCAATGTGTGAGCTAAAAGGGCATGAATATTCCGTAAAACTGGAGGAGAGAAGTCGCCTTCAAGCAACTCGCATCATAAAGTGTCTTACTCATCGTAAGATCTACCCAACAAAGAGATGGCAAGTAGTGGATGTGCCAATGTAGGCGTTGAAAGTTCTCAACACTCATAAAATCTTCCTTGTACAGTTCCAAAGCAACGCCGAACTCAAGGACACTCATATGTCGTACCAGGCCACTGAGTCTGAAGGTGATGGTACCCGGCTCGTCATGAGTCGTCATCACATGCTGGAGAGTAAATTTAGAGTAGAACTCCAAAGTCAGCTCCGTGTATGTGGGCTCGATAATAGAACAGAACCAGCTACGTGTATGTGGGCTCGATAATAGAAAAGAATCGATCTCACGGGGTTGTGGCAATAAAAGTGCGCACATGATCAGCTAATTAGACCTACTCCAAAGCGGCCCATTCAATACATTGGCCTAAGCCGAGTGGTCGCAGTCGAAGTAGCTGATATAAATCCTCCTGGGGACCCACTAAAAATTGGATATAGAGGTGGCGAGCCTTGGCAAAAACACTCGAGGAGAAGGTCACGCCAGGGGTTTACCTCTTTTTCGAAGCGAGGACGGCGACCTTGGACTTACTTCGAGTGTTCATCATGGTGAATCTACAGGAAAATAAACTGACCAAATATGAATTTCAATATTCAATGCAAAAAAATGAATCGACGTAATAGAGTAGTTCAAATAATTACAAAATGAAAGGCAAATCGCACTAAAAGCCACAGTCACAAAACTGAACACCCAACTAAATAATTAAATCTAACCGAGATAATAATACGAATAAAACAATAAGAATAATAATCAAAAATAAAACCCTAACAGAGGAAAACAATAAAGCTAGAAACCCATAGCAGTAGTCAAACTGGGTAATAATAATGGGAACAGGCTAATTTTAAAGCACCAAAACATAACTCTATAGCCAAATAAAATAATATAAGAATAATAGAAGAAAATAAAATAATAGTAATAATCATAATAATAAATACAATTAAAAAGAATAATACTAAAACAAAGCATAAAATAATAACAATAATAATAACAATAATAATAATAATAAGGAATAAATAAATAATCAGGAAAGAAAAGAAAAATAATAAAATAATGGAATAATAAATAATAAAAATAAAAGAGGGTAAAAAGAGGAAATCGATGGAGTGACGGACGGTGGCCGGAGGTGCGCGACGGGATAGGGAAGGGCGTCGAAGGTACACAATGAGACAGGGGAGGGCGTTGGAGTTGCATGTGCATGGGTTACGAGCTGGGGGGAAGGGCGTGGGTGGATTTCAGTGAGGTGAGGGGAACAGTGGAGGCGGCAGGCGTGGTGGTTGCTAGGGGAACGATGTCGGAGGAGAAATGAGGAAGAAAATAGAGAAGGGCTCCGGGTGGGATGCGGTTGGTAGATAGTGGCGCGTGGTGGCTAGAAGTTTAGTGTGGTGGACGACGACTTGTGGGGGGTGCGATGGAGAAGAAAGAAAGGGAAAAAGAGGAGCTAAGGTGTGGGGATACGCAATGGGTGTTGACAAGGTGATGAAGGGAAAATAAAGGGAGAAAAGAGGAAGAGGGCATGGGGGTGGCCGGAGTTGGAAGGGGGTTTGTCGGCGGCAACTAGGGTTAAGGGGTGAAAGTTTGGGGAAGATGAAAGTGAAACAAAAAATTAGGGTTTGGGGGTTAAAATTGGGACACAGTCGTGTAAGGGCTCGTGATTACTCATAGTAATCGTTTCGTCACCTACACGAAGTACTAATTCACCTATACCAACATCAATTATAGTTCTAGCAGTTGCTAAAAAGGGCCGACCTAGAATCAAAGGTACGTCAATATCCTCATCCATGTCTAAAACAACAAAATCAATTTGGAATATGAATTTACCAATTTTTTAAAGAACATCTTCAATAATACCCCTAGGAAATCTAATGGTTCTATCTGCTAATTGAATACTCATCCTAGTTTGTTTGGGTTTCCCAAGACCTAATTGCTTAAACATTTTATATGGCATGACATTAATATTAGCCTTTAAATCAGGCAAAGCATTATTAATATTCAAACTACCAATTAAACAAGGAATAGTAAAACTCCCTAGATCTTTCAATTTGTTAGGTAGTTTATTTTGCAATATGGCTGAGCAAACTACATTTAGCTCCACAGTCGACGAATCATCTAACTTCCTTTTGTTCGCCAAAAGCTCTTTTAAAAATTTAACAGAATTGGGCATCTGCGAAAGAGCTTCAGCAAACGATATGTAATTTTTTCAGAAGTTTAAGAAATTTACCAAATTGTTCATTCGTGTGGTCTTTCTTCGTCGCGCTAGGATATGACACTCGAGGTTTATATTCTACAGCAACCAACTTTTCCTTATTTTGGCTTACCTCAACCTTACCGTTACTTACCACACTTTGTTGCCTCGGTTCAGATTCAGATTCAACTAACCCTTCTTCATCTTGAACAATAATTGCATGAAGTTGCTCCATTGGGTTAGTTTCGGTATTGCTAGGCAAACTACCTTATGGTTTTTCTGAGATTAACTTAGCAAGTTGGTTGATTTGGTTCTCGAGCCCTTGAATCGATTCTTGTTGATTTTTAAGCGCTTCTTTAGTGTTTTGAAAGAGGGTTTCTGACACCGAGATAAACTTTGTGAACATCTCCTCAAGGTTCGGCTTCTTCTTTTGCTAGTAAGGTTGTTGTTGGAAGCCTAGAGGGGGTTGTGCTCTCTAATTTCCTTGACCACCCCAAGAGAGATTGTGATGATTCTGCTGTAACAACCCAAACCCGGCCCAAACACTATGGTCGAATCTGGATCGTTACGGGGAAAAATCTTTTCGAAAACCATTTTGAAACCCATTAAGCTTTGTTGAAAACTTCTCGGATTTGATTATCTTGATAAAATCATACTTAGTGTTTATTTTTAAAACAAATATTTAAGTACATTTTAAAACAAATTCCAACTGTGCCCGATGGCATTTTAAAATATTTTCGTGTTTAATTGGAAAAACATGTGAATTTAATTTAATTTTAATAATATAGTTTAAGCAAAATATCCTACATATGAGAAAAATATCAAAAATAAAGTTTAGGGAGGCCTTATTACATCCAAAATAAAATAAACCAATAATAAAATAAAACAACTAAATTTGAATTTCAATTAGTTCAAGTCCACTGCATGGCCACCTCGAGTCATCCCGGCTCCACATCCGCGATCTAAGTGTCACCTGAAAAATATAAAGGAGAAGGTGAGTCACCAAGACTCAGTATGTAACCCTTCCCCCATTTTAAAGCATTTTCATACACATCAAATAACAAATTAATTATGCAAATCATCATGTGTCCCAACCTAGCCAGCCATACGCCACTGTCTACCCCATTGTGGTACCAAACCACTGGTGGTGCCAAACCACTGGTGACATATAGTCACGTTGTGCTACCAAAGCACTGGTGTCCGTAGACACAAATCGGGTGATGGGGCCAACCCATCGTGTGATACCAAATCACTGGCAGACGATCCCGTATCTCAAGTGGGGCCAACCCACGGTGGTGTTAACCACAGGGATAAGTCGCTATTGAGGTACCAAACCTCTGGAGGTACCAAACCTCTGGTGACCGTAGTCACAGTGTGTTACCAAAACACTGGTGCCCATCGGCACATTATCACTGCCCCCTCCACTCATCAACCCACATAATCAACAATCACACATATAGATTTATCATATGTATTATCACAACATGCTTCCCAAAAGCATAAAATAGCAATCATATGCACAGGTACTTACCTGGTTACCCCGTATACCGTTATGGTATTCAAGCCATTGCTACATACATCAAATTAGCAATCACATTACTTAGCATAATTTAATAAGTTAAATGGTGTGTATGTACACACCTGTCACCACGGTATTCTCAAATCCCGAAGAAAGTCAATCGGCCACACTCTAAGTCCTTGCCCCTATATTCGGCCAACTATCAAGGTTAGTATTATGGCCTATTCGGCCAACCAAAACAAATCTAGAGGGGTTAGTTATGGTCCCGAATCCTTACCTTTGCTTTGCTACGAACCACGGCACTCGATACACAGGTCTGCTGTACCAAGTACTTGGTTAATCAATACTGTTAATAGCCTTTGGCTTAAACTAATACCAAATAACTAACTAAAACAGATCTTACCATCACTTACCCAAAAATCGAATTCTAGAGATCGGCTTTGAGTCGACTGCCTTACGCTTCTGAGCACCTAGAAGAAATCGGTTACTACTTGTTTTAGTAGTCTTATAATAATTGCCGAAATCGGCACCTTCCTTTGTAGAAATCGACAGAATATAGAGAGGAGAAAATCCATAGGTATTCGGCCAAACTTACCTTCACAATCGAGAGGAAATCCTGATGCCTTTAATGCCTCTGTGATATTCGGCCAAAGGGTGCTATTAGGGAGGAAGAGAACTTTCGGCCACTGAGATAGGGAATAGGTTCAATTGAAAAGAAAGAAAAATGAAGAGAAGTGGAGGGTGGGGAGTTTCGGCCAAAATATGAGAGAAGAGAGGGAGTTTGAAAGAAAGAAAGAAGCAGGGTGAAGTGTTTAGCCGAAATTGTGAAGACAAAAATATACTAAGGGGAATTCGGCTACTTGGAAAAAAGTCTAAAAGAAGAATCAAGGTGGTAGGGGGGGTTTATAAAGAATTCGGCACTCCCCCTCCCATTGCTTGCCGTCCACTCCTTTGCATAAGGAGTTCAAATTCGGCTCAATACCTAAAACTTCTCTTGGCCACACATTTGTATTAATTCAAAATTAATTCGAATTAATCTCCATTAATCAATTAATAATCAAATAATCTACTTAATATCCCAATAATATCCCTTTAAAATACTTGATTATCCCATGATAATTCATTTAAAATACATCCTTATTATCTCCATTTATCTCTTCATAATCCATAGAATTTAAGAAATTAAAAATGCTCATATTATCTCTAAAAAAATATATATATAAAGAGGGAAAAATCCTCCCTATGTGCCGTCCAACATAAATGAAAAAGAAGGGGGATTCATGTGACTCGAACACAAGCTCCCCTTACTCTCCTTGTGGCGTCACATGCAGCTCTTAAGTGGGCTTACTTTGCCACTTAGTCTAGGCTCATCTTATGTCCAAATTATACTAATTTATTCTATTAACACCCTTCTGCTGAGGCTCCCTACCTTTTAAGTTAAAAACTGAATTTTTTTTCCATTAAACCGAGCCAACTCAAAGCCTTAAATTGATCATTATTATTCCATAAATAATGACACAGCAGTTCATACATAAGAAAAATAATTTATTTCCAAATAGCCCCGTTTTTGGGATGTTACAGTTCTACCCCCCTTAAAATAAATTTCGTCCCCAAAATTACTTAACTAGAAAAGGTGGGGGTATTGCTGCCTCATTACATCCTCGGGTTCCCATGTAGCTTCCTCTATACCATGGTTCCGCCACAGCACCTTCACCAAGGGCACTGACTTCCTACGTAGAACTTTCTCATCTCGGTCTAAGATCTGAACTGGTTCCTCTTCACAAGATAAATCTGGATTCACCTCGATTTCTGTTACTGGTACTACGTGCGAAGGGTCTGATCGATACCGTCTCAGCATGGATACGTGAAAGACATCATGGATCTGGTTCAGTTCTGCCGGTAACTCAAGCTGGTAAGCTACCGGTCCCACTCGCTTTACAACTGTATATGGGCCAATGAACCTTGGGCTCAGCTTCCCTTTTCGCCCAAATCTCAACACCTTTTTCCAAGGCGACACCTTAAGGAAAACCTTGTCACCTACCTCATACTCCATTTCCTTACGCTTCAAGTCAGCATAAGACTTCTGTCTATCCGATGCTTCTTTAAGACGATCCCGAATCGCCCTAACTTTGTCCTCAGTTTCTGCAACCAAATCTGGACCCAAGACTTGTCTTTCACCTAACTCCGTCCAACATGTAGGAGTACGGCATTTCCGTCCATACAATGCTTCGTATGGTGCCATCTGGATACTCGCTTGATAGCTATTGTTGTAGGCAAATTCCGCTAATGGTAGAAATTCTTCCCAACTACCTCGGAACTCCAAGACACAACCCCTCAGCATATCTTCCAAAATCTGTATCACTCTCTCTGATTGTCCATCGGACTGTGGATGAAAGGCTGTACTGAAATCCAACCGTGTACCCAAAGCTTGATGCAATGCTTTCCAAAACCTCGACGTGAACCTCGGATCCCTATCCGAGATAATCGATACTGGCACACCATGCAATCTGACTATCTCAGCCATATATAATCTTGCTAGCTTCTGGAGTGAATAATCCATTCTTACAGGTACGAAGTGAGCTGACTTGGTTAACCGGTCCACAATCACCCAAACTGCGTCCTTCTTGCTGGGCGTAAGGGGTAGCCCACTAACGAAATCCATAGTGATCCGTTCCCACTTCCATTGAGGGATCTTTACCGGTTGAAGTAGCCCTGATGGCAACTGATGTTCAGCCTTAACCTGTTGACATGTCAAGCATCTTCCTACAAATTCCGTTACTTCACGCTTCAACCCAGGCCACCAAAACTGCTTCCGCAAATCCCCATACATCTTGTTTCCTCCCGGATGCATAGCATATGGGCTGCTATGAGCATCTTGGAGAATTTTCCGCCTCAACTCCACATCTTTTGGCATACATGCTCGTCCTTGAAAACATAGCACTCCATCACTAGATAAACTGTACCCTTCCAAACCACCATCCTGAACTTGCATTCTCTTAGCATTTAACCCTTCATCCACTAACTGCTTGTCCTTAATCTCCTCGATCCATGTTGGCTTTACTTGAAGTTTTGCCAAGAGACTCCCATCATCATATAGGCTCAACCGAGCAAACATCGCTCTTAAGTCCGTCACAACCTTCCGGCTCAACGCGTCAGCTACCACGTTGGCCTTGCCTGGATGATACTCGATTGAACAATCGTAATCCTTCAAAAGTTCGATCCACCGACGCTGTCTCAAGTTAAGATCCTTCTGAGTCAAGAGATACCTCAGACTCTTGTGATCTGTATAAACTATCGACTTCTCCCCATAAAGGTAGTGTCTCCATATTTTCAGAGCGAAGACGACTGCTGCTAGCTCTAAGTCGTGCGTTGGGTAGTTCAATTCGTGTGGTCTTAACTGACGGGACGCATAGGCTACAACCTTTCCTTCTTGCATTAACACACATCCCAGACCAGTATGGGATGCATCGCAATAGACAGTAAACAACCTTCCCGCTTCAGGCTGTACCAAAACTGGAGCTTCCGTCAAAATTTTCCTTAGCTTATCAAAGCTTTCTTGCTGCTTCTCCGTCCATACAAATGAAACATCTTTTCTTAGCAGCTTCGTCAATGGTGCTGCGATTAAAGAAAATCCTTCTACGAATCTCCGATAGTACCCCGCTAGCCCCAGAAAACTTCGGATTTCTGCCACTGACCTAGGCGGTTTCCAATCCAATACCGCTTCAATCTTGCGAGGGTCCACCCTAATTCCTTCCGCCGACACTACGTGACCTAAGAAAGCTACTTCTCTTAGCCAAAATTTGCACTTACTGAATTTGGCATATAATTGCTTCTCCCTTAGTACTTGCAACACTATTCGTAAATGCTTGTCATGCTCTTCCTCCGTCTTAGAGTACACCAGGATGTCGTCAATGAATACTACGACGAACTGGTCCAGGTACTGCTGAAATACTCTGTTCATCAAGTCCATAAATGCCGCCGGCGCGTTGGTCAACCCGAATGGCATTACCAGAAACTCGTAATGTCCATACCGAGTTCTGAACGCCGTCTTGTGAACATCAACTTCCTTCACCTTCAATTGATGGTAACCCGACCTAAGGTCTATCTTCGAGAACACCGAGGCACCCTTCAGTTGATCGAACAAGTCGTCAATCCAAGGCAACGGATACTTGTTCTTGATCGTTAACTTGTTCAACTGACGGTAGTCGATACACATCCGCATGGACCCGTCCTTCTTCTTGACAAACAGCACAGGTGCCCCCCATGGAGATATGCTAGGTCGGATAAATCCTCTATCCAAGAGCTCCTGAATTTGAGCCTTTAGCTCCACTAATTCCTTAGGTGCCATTCGATATGGTGCTATAGACACAGGTGCCGTTCCGGGTAGCAAGTCAATACCGAATTCAACTTCCCGATCTGGAGGCAGACCTGGAAGTTCTTCCGGGAACACATCAGCAAATTCCTCAACCGTTCGGACCCTTCCAACTACTGACTCCTTAGCTTCCAAAGCACAGATTCGAACCAAATACGCCTTACAACCCTTCTTGACCATCTTTTCCGCCTTCAAGGCAGACACCACATTGGATAGGTAATTCCTTCTATCACCTATCATAACCACTTCATCACCCTCAGCCGTCTTAAGCACCATGCGCTTAGCCGCGCAATCCAAATTCGCCCGATACTTAACCAACCAGTCCATTCTAAGGATCAAATCGAACTCCCCAAATGGTAGTTCCATCAGATCAGCAACGAAAACTACCCCTTGGAGTTCTAGGGGTACGTCTCTATAAAGTTTGTCTACGACTACAGAGTGTCCTAGGGGGCTTAGCACAGTCATCTTCCTAAGAGTAGTCTCAGAGTCTAGGTCCATAGTCCCTACCACACTACTAGCAATGTACGAGTGCGTCGAACCCACATCAATCAATGCAACATAAGGTAAACCAAATATTAGAAACGTACCGGTTATGACGTCCGGTGCGTCTCCCTCCTCGCGACGCCTCGCTGCATAGACTAAGCCAGGCTGCCTAGCCTCTGTGTTACCCGAACCTCTGCCCTGAATTCCACGACCTCGGTTGGAACCATTGTTTCCTCTGCCATTACCCCGACCCCTCTGTGGTGGTCCAACATTTCTGCCCTGAGCGCGATTCTGACCTTCTGGCTGATCCTTAGCTACCTTTTGAGGACAGTCCCTTACCCGATGCTCCAAAGACCCACACTCAAAACAACCTTTGTTACCGGTCCAACAACTTTCCCAATGGGTTTTTCCACAGCGGTTGCACTGAGTTGGCCTTTGATTAGTAGTCGTGGGCCTACCGGTCTGATTTGGCCCACTCTGCCTAGCCCGCTTCTGAGCATTAGCGCTACCCGATCCAGCTGACCCAAAACCTCTCTTTTGGTTATTCTTACTATAGTTTTGTCTCACAGTCTCCTTAATCCCTTCGGCCACCTTGGCCTTCTCCACTAGGGACGAGAACTCACGAACCTGCTGCGGGGCAATTAGCAATCTCAGATCATCTCTGAGCCCGTCCTCAAAGCGGACACAGCGCTCATGTTCGGTGGCTACGATTCCTCTGGCATACCTACTCAGCCTTAAAAACTCCACCTCATACTCGGCCACCGACTTAGTTCCTTGCACTAGACCTAGGAAGGCTTTCCTTTGGGCATCAGTGTAACTAGTGCCCACATACTTCTTCTGAAAGGCCGTCTTAAAGTAGTCCCACGTGAGATCATCAGCCGCGGCTCCATCCCGGACTGTCAGCCACCACTGGTACGCCTCATCCTTTAAAAGCGACACCGCCCCTTTCAGCTTCTCCTCCTCAGTCAGGTCGAGATCATCCATAACCCTTTCCGTAGATTCCAGCCAATATTCTGCAGCACTGGGCGCCACTCCTGAGACACCACGGAATACCTCGGCCCCGTTAGACCGAATTCGCTCGGGAACAGACTTCCGAGCTCCCAAATTCCCACCAGCCCCGGCCACCATCTCCAACACTCGCAAAACAGCTTGCGACACAGCCTCACCACCGGTCTGGTCCTGCTCCTCAGCCCTGAAAGTAGGAGGTGGTGGTGGCGGTGGTACCTCGTTTTCCGAACCTTGACCTGACCTGACGGGTTCAGACACCGTCATTCTACCCCTACCGCGTCCACGACGTCAACGTCCTCTAGAACTCATTCTATCTACTACGCTTTAATCTGATTAAGAAAATTTTATGTGTTAGCATTTGTTTCACTTTCTTATTCGCGAAGATATTTTATGAACAGAATTTAATTAGGGATTCTTTCGAGCAAACAAGGTTTCAGTCTTCTATCCTAGTTCACACAAAAAGTTCATGCATCCATTCCTTAATGCTTTCCATACCTATTCACTCTTCGGACATTTCTGCCCATTTCTAACCCAGGGGTATTTTCGTCATTTTCCCTACAGGGGTATTTTCGTAAATAAAGAAATTTTAAAACTTTAGTGAAGTAGGTCATTTGAAATTCCCAAAACTGGAGGATATTTATAAAAATTTGTAAAATCGTAATCGTTTTGAAACCAGGGGTATTTTGGTAATTTTGTCAATCAGGGGCAATTTTGTCATTTTGATAGATCAGGGATATTTTCGACAGTTGTAAAACTTTGAGGGTCCTTTCTGAAAGTTTTCCTTTTCAAATAGTGATGTTGGTAAAGTTTTCCAAAGATCAGGGTCATTTCGGTAATTTTCACAAATTAAGGGCGTTTTTGTAATTTTCTAAAACCAAAATATTTCAGTGTTGATTTTCAAAACTAAGTTGTTGGATACTTGTAAAGTAGTTGAAATTTTGAGCAAAACCATTGAACTAATATTTTATGAGTCAGGGCGTTTTAGTAATTTCACCCCTAAGGGTATTTTTGTAATTTTCCACAATCAAGTTTTTTGAGAAAAACGTTGTAAAAATAGTGTTCTCGTATTTGAAAAAAAAGTTATTGCAAAAGTTTTGAAAACATTAGGGTTCTTGTTGTTTCGTTCCTTTCAAAACATGGCTAATTCCCTTTTCGGGTTTTAATCATAGTGTTTAGCCTATGACCGAGCCCTTATGGTCAGGGTGAACCAAAGCTACGCACCAGGCAGGATTCGAGTGAAGAGGAGGTGGGTCACGCGGACCGCTTAAATACCAAGCTCCCACTGAACCTTTCTAGACATGCGCACAGAGGTTGCCACACCACTGAGCCCTCTGAGTTAGGGTGAACCGAAGCTACGCACCAGGTAGGATACCTGCGAAGAGGAGGTGAGTCACACGGACTGCTTAATTACCAGGCTCTTCCGGATCCAATCCTCGACATGCGTACAGGGGTTACCACACCCTAGCTCACTGGCTAAGTCATAGATTGGTTTAGTTCTTTAATGTCTTATGTTGGGTTCATGTGTTTGAGTAATCTAATCCTAGGGTTCAAGTCCTATAAGTCTATCTACGTTCCATACTTCCTACCCTTCTACAGAATATAATTCACCAAGAGGTTCAGAAGTACTTACCTGGGCGGATCGGTGCCGGAGACTCGGGCCATGCTGTTCAAAATCCAAAAATTATTTCATAAGGCCTTTTAAAACATTTTTGGGCCTTGGGCCCCCACAGCCGAGCTTTGAACTGGGCTCTGATACCAACTTTGTAACAACCCAAACCCGGCCCAAACACTATGGTTGAATCTGGATCGTTACGGGGAAAAATCTTTTCGAAAACCATTTTGAAACCCATTAAGCTTTGTTGAAAACTTCTCGGATTTGATTATCTTGATAAAATCATACTTAGTGTTTATTTTTAAAACAAATATTTAAGTACATTTTAAAACAAATTCCAACTGTGCCCGATGGCATTTTAAAATATTTTCGTGTTTAATTGGAAAAACATGTGAATTTAATTTAATTTTAATAATATAGTTTTAAGCAAAATATCTTACATATGAGAAAAATAACAAAAATAAAGTTTTGGGAGGCCTTATTACATCCAAAATAAAATAAACCAATAATAAAATAAAACAACTAAATTTGAATTTCAATTAGTTCAAGTCCACTGCATGGCCACCTCGAGTCATCCCGGCTCCACATCCGCGATCTAAGTGTCACCTGAAAAATATAAAGGAGAAGGTGAGTCACCAAGACTCAGTATGTAACCCTTCCCCCATTTTAAAGCATTTTCATACACATCAAATAACAAATTAATTATGCAAATCATCATGTGTCCCAACCTAGCCAGCCATACGCCACTGTCTACCCCGTTGTGGTACCAAACCACTGGTGGTGCCAAACCACTGGTGACATATAGTCACGTTGTGCTACCAAAGCACTGGTGTCCGTAGACACAAATCGGGTGATGGGGCCAACCCATCGTGTGATACCAAATCACTGGCAGACGATCTCGTATCTCAAGTGGGGCCAACCCACGGTGGTGTTAACCACAGGGATAAGTCGCTATTGAGGTACCAAACCTCTGGAGGTACCAAACCTCTGGTGACCGTAGTCACAGTGTGTTACCAAAACACTGGTGCCCGTCGGCACATTATCACTGCCCCCTCCACTCATCAACCCACATAATCAACAATCACACATATAGATTTATCATATGTATTATCACAACATGCTTCCCAAAAGCATAAAATAGCAATCATATGCACAGGTACTTACCTGGTTACCCCGTATACCGTTATGGTATTCAAGCCATTGCTACATACATCAAATTAGCAATCACATTACTTAGCATAATTTAATAAGTTAAATGGTGTGTATGTACACACCTGTCACCACGGTATTCTCAAATCCCGAAGAAAGTCAATCGGCCACACTCTAAGTCCTTGCCCCTATATTCGGCCAACTATCAAGGTTAGTATTATGGCCTATTCGGCCAACCAAAACAAATCTAGAGGGGTTAGTTATGGTCCCGAATCCTTACCTTTGCTTTGCTACGAACCACGGCACTCGATACACAGGTCTGCTGTACCAAGTACTTGGTTAATCAATACTGTTAATAGCCTTTGGCTTAAACTAATACCAAATAACTAACTAAAACAGATCTTACCATCACTTACCCAAAAATCGAATTCTAGAGATCGGCTTTGAGTCGACTGCCTTACGCTTCTGAGCACCTAGAAGAAATCGGTTACTACTTGTTTTAGTAGTCTTATAATAATTGCCGAAATCGGCACCTTCCTTTGTAGAAATCGACAGAATATAGAGAGGAGAAAATCCATAGGTATTCGGCCAAACTTACCTTCACAATCGAGAGGAAATCCTGATGCCTTTAATGCCTCTGTGATATTCGGCCAAAGGGTGCTATTAGGGAGGAAGAGAACTTTCGGCCACTGAGATAGGGAATAGGTTCAATTGAAAAGAAAGAAAAATGAAGAGAAGTGGAGGGTGGGGAGTTTCGGCCAAAATATGAGAGAAGAGAGGGAGTTTGAAAGAAAGAAAGAAGCAGGGTGAAGTGTTTAGCCGAAATTGTGAAGACAAAAATATACTAAGGGGAATTCGGCTACTTGGAAAAAAGTCTAAAAGAAGAATCAAGGTGGTAGGGGGGGTTTATAAAGAATTCGGCACTCCCCCTCCCATTGCTTGCCGTCCACTCCTTTGCATAAGGAGTTCAAATTCGGCTCAATACCTAAAACTTCTCTTGGCCACACATTTGTATTAATTCAAAATTAATTCGAATTAATCTCCATTAATCAATTAATAATCAAATAATCTACTTAATATCCCAATAATATCCCTTTAAAATACTTGATTATCCCATGATAATTCATTTAAAATACATCCTTATTATCTCCATTTATCTCTTCATAATCCATAGAATTTAAGAAATTAAAAATGCTCATATTATCTCTAAAAAAATATATATATAAAGAGGGAAAAATCCTCCCTATGTGCCGTCCAACATAAATGAAAAAGAAGGGGGATTCATGTGACTCGAACACAAGCTCCCCTTACTCTCCTTGTGGCGTCACATGCAGCTCTTAAGTGGGCTTACTTTGCCACTTAGTCTAGGCTCATCTTATGTCCAAATTATACTAATTTATTCTTTTAACACCCTTCTGCTGAGGCTCCCTACCTTTTAAGTTAAAAACTGAATTTTTTTTTCCATTAAACCGAGCCAACTCAAAGCCTTAAATTGATCATTATTATTCCATAAATAATGACACAGCAGTTCATACATAAGAAAAATAATTTATTTCCAAATAGCCCCGTTTTTGGGATGTTACATCTGCCAACCTGCATTATAGGTATTACTATAAGGGTTATTTTGATGCCTATAATTATTACCCATATAATTGATTTGTTCGTTCTCTATGCTAGGACCGTAGGGTAGACATTCTGGATTGTTCATTCCTCCTCTATTCGTATCGCATTGCATCACTAGATGTACCTGCGTAGAAACATATAAACCATTAATTTTTTTATTTAATTATTTTACCTAATTTGATAATATGGTGACTGCATCTAAATTGAAAACACCGGCTACTTTCATCGACTTCGTCCTCATGACTTGCCATTGATAATTATTCAGTGCCATCTCCTCTATAAACTCATAAGCCACTTCAAGTGTTTTATTGTTCAGAGTACCACCGGCTGCTGCATCGATCAACTCCTAATTGAGGGATTCAAACTATTGTAGAAGGTTTGAACCTGTAGCCATAGAGGTAACCCATGGTGAGGGCACCTTCTCAATAAATCCTTGTATCTCTCCTATGCATCATATAAGGTCTCTAAGTCAATTTGACCGAAAGAAGAGATATCATTCCTCAACTTGGCTGTCTTAGCCGATGGGAAGTACTTCAGTAGGAATTTCTCTGTCATTTGATCCCTTGTAGTGATAGAATGTCGTGGTAAAAAATTAAACCACTGTTTAGCTTTGTTCCTCAAGAGAAATGGAATAACTGTAGGCGAATGGCATCGTCAAAAATACCATTTATCTTGAAGGTATCACAGACTTCCAGAAAATTAGCCAAATGAGTATTTGGATCTTCCTCTTGCAAGCCATCGAACTAAACAAACTGTTGAATCATTTTAATAGTGTTTGGCTTTAGTTCGAAATTATTCGTAGCAATAGTAGATCTCACAATACTCGATTCAACCCCAGTTAGAGTGGACTTGGCATAATCGTACATAGTACAAGGAACAGGATCTGGATTTGTAGGATTTACAACAACTGCAGGAGGTAGCTGATTATTCTGGTTATCACCCATCTTGTAACAGCTAGATTTTGGGGCTAGTCGGAACAGCAATTTTGGGATCGCTAATCTGAGGTTAAAGAAAATTATTTGGTATTATTTTATGTGTTATGGCATTAATATATGGCTATATGAAAATTTTGGTGCTTTAATTCTGACAATTGAATGCTTAATTGTGAAAAATGACTAAATCGCATAAAGTGCGAAAGTTCTATTATGCAAGATAGAGATGTCTAATAGCCATGGAATATCAAATTGGAGGTCCCTAAAGTGAAATTAGGCCATTAAGAGGGTGTGGCCGGCCATAGAGACTAGGGTACAAGGACATTAAATTTTTGGTCAAATTTGGTGAAATTAGGTGATAAAAAATGAATAAAAGATGATAAAAAGATGAGATATCATCTTTTACTATTCCCCTTTTTCTTCCACCGAAAATTGAAGAGGAAATAGAGATTTTTGGAGCTTAAACTTTCAGCCAAGCTATCTCCTTGCAAGTGAGTGATTTTAGAAGTCTTTCTTGATAATTTTTTTTTATTTTGGAACCCACAAAGCTTAAGCTAGCTAATGAGGGGACTAATTTGTATTATGGTTGAAATTTTAAGGACTTTCCATGAGAGTTTTCATGTTGTTTACTTAGTTTTTGTGGAAGAAAATGAATATTAGTGAGATGAGAAACAACTTTTGTGAAAGGTGTTATCATGAAAACACCTAAATAGGACTTATTTGTAAAAATAGAAATTGTGTAATAAATGCATGAAATAAATGGCTTTATGAGTTGTTGCAAGAGAAATAAATGTTCAGCTAGGCTTGGTTAATGAGAAAATGTGATGAAAAATGATTTACGAGCCTAGGGGAAAAATTGTAATTTTGCCAAAGTACAAGGGCAAAATGGTCATTTTTGCCTAAGTAGAGATTAGATGTACTATGATTATAAAATGATTGAATGAGTGAATTTTTGTTATTATAGACCAAGAAGAGCACGGAATCAACCTTGACCAAGGAAAAGGCAAGGTTACGGAATAGACTATTAATTAACACGTTTTGCACCGAGGTAAGTTTATATGTAAACGATGCATCTTAAATACACATGTTGTTGCTTATTGGGGCATTGTATGATTAAGAATATTTATGATTTAAATGGATTGAATTCGGTAGATAATGAATAATTTTTGTATGAACGTTGAAATAGATATGTAAATGTGGAATATTATCCGTGGAATATTATCCGTAGTAATTAATGGTGGGCTGTGTGCAATACCACCTTAATTATTCTTGTTGGTGGGCTACGTGCGATACCACCTTACTACTTATTCACAATGGGCTGTGTGCAATACCATCATTTATATTAACATTTGGTGGGCTATGTGTGATACCACCGTAAATATTCTTGTTGGTGGGCTAAGTGCGAAACCACCGAGTGTTTGGTATTACTGTGAATGGCTTATTATGAAGTTGTGATGTACTGCTTCATGTGATCATGTAGTGATAAGTGCAGGGATGTATGTTAAATAATATGAGCATTTGACTTGTAATATGGTTGGAATGTGGTAAAAGATGAAATGAGTAAGCATGATCTTGGAATGTGGAATGTTCTTACTTATTATGAAATGTTATTTATTGATTAGCACATATTATGATGTTTATTGTTTACATGTAAACTTACTAAGCTTAAAGCTTACTCCCTTTCTTTCCCCTTGTTTTATAGTGTCAAAGAGCCGGGTCAGGATACGAAGATAATTGGAAGATCACCCACACTATCAGCTCATCTCGGTATATCTGGATTTAGTATTTTGAGTATTGCATGTATAGGGGCTAGACTAGGTGAATTGTTTTGTTATTTTGGCCAAGTATGTATTGGCTTCTTTAAAGATGAACTCTTTTGTATATTGCCATAGTTGATGGCTCATTATTATTAATTTATGAAAAGATGAAGTTATTCATGGAAGTGTATGAGGCAAATGTGGGTTGCTTAGTGATTTGTTGAATGGGATTATGTTGTGTGAGCTAGGGTGATGAAAAGAGCTTGGCGAATAGCCTTGTTCTTTTCCACACCGGGTAGGCACACGAGTGTGTGTCTAGGCTGTGTGAGACACACGGGTAGTCCCATGGGTGTGTGACGAGGCCGTGTGTCCCCTGCATGTTAGTGTTTCAAGCCAGTGTCGACCACGGGCTAGCCACACGGGCGTGTTCCCCTTATGAGGTTGCTAACGTCACAAACAAAATACCCAGGTTTTTATACACGGGCGAGGACACGGACATGTCTAGGCCGTGTGGAGCACACGGGCCAAGAACACGGGTGTGTGAAAACCCCTGTAGGTTTGAAATGAAAATAAATCCCACACGGGCTAGGGGCATGGGCGTGTGTGACCACACGGCCTGCCCACATGAGCATGTCCCACTTCACACGGGCGTGTGGCCCTTGTTTAGACAAAAAAAATTAAGTGCACAAAAGTTCCCGGTTGGATTCCGAAACCCTCCGTATGCATGTTTAAGGCCCCGTAGGCCTTTAAGGAGAATGTTTTTATTTTAAATGAGAAATTTTATGGTTTAAAGTTGCTTGACCAAGTGAGTTAAGTCTGATAATACCTCGTGCTCGACGTAGAATATGGGTAAGGAGTGTTACACATCTCCTCAATAATAATAATGTGTTGTTCGTCTACTATATTATGTCGACTTTGCCTTGCTTCTCTATGGTTTCTGCAAGCTGCACTTTCAATTTCACTGTCAAATACTAATAGTCCCAACGGGTTTCTCGTAGTCATAAACTAAAGGAAACTGCAAGAAGCAAATAAAAGAAAAAATTAGAATGTAAAAATTAAACTAAAAACAAAAATAAAACGCAATAAAATAAATGGCTAAATTAATAAAAATTAAGTGTTCCTAATATTTTAGTCCCCAGCAACGGCGTCAAAAACTTGATGGTCACTAAACTAACTATAAATACGAAAAATGCAAGCACTTATCGAATAATAGTATAGCTATGGTGAGTAGGGAATATTGTATCCATCAGGACTAAAAGTACTAGTAATAAGCACATTAAACATGAATTAATATTTTGGAAATATTAAAACAAGAAATAAGCATACATAATTGAGAACAAGAATCAATTATTTATCATGTAAATCATAAATCAAATAATAGGATTCGTCATAGGTTTCATCTTCCATAGGTTTCTAGGGAATTTAATTCAAAATTCTGAATAGAAACATCTCAAAGTTAGGATAACCACAAGACATAAAGAAACTCAATAAAACTTCGAAAGAAATTAAATGGAGATCTTTGATCTTGAGGGAGATCCGCTTTTAAGTTGATTCCGATGGTGTTCTTCGAGTGTTTTCTTTGATCTTCTCTGATTGCCCCCTTAGGTCTTCTTCTAATTTGTATTTATAGACTTTAGAATGCTCAGAAAGCATAAAAATTGGGTTTTTCTGCATATTTGGGAAGCAGGGTGCGAAATCGACACGATCTAGCACATGGGCATGTGGCCAGCCCATGTGGAGATGCCCAGGCCATGTGGATCCTGAAAATAGCTCTATTTGTCCAATTTTGGACCGTTTTTCACTCCTTTCGCTCACAAATGCTCTCCTAAATATAGAAACATAAACTTAAAAGATTAGGAGCATTAAATTCACTAATTTTTATAATTAATCATCCAAAAGTGCATTAAGAATGGGATTAAAATATGTTACTTTAATATCTTATCAATAACCTTCTTTTAACAAATATTTACTAAGACGATTGTATCACATACGTCCAGATTGTTTTAATCCGTATAAAATTTTCTTTAATCTGATTGAGCAATTTTCTCGAGAAACTCTATATCCTTCAAGGATTTTAAATCCTTCTGAGATTTTCATATAAATTTCACTATCAAGTGTACCATAAAAATAGGTTGTAACAATATTCATTAGATGCACGTCAGGTTTTTCACGTACTGCCAGGCTAATAAGGTACCTAAACATGATTGCATTCACCACAGGAGAATATGTCTCTTCAGAATCAATACCGGGTCTTTGCGAAAATCTTTGTGCTACAAGTCATGCTTTATATCCTACCGGCTTTACATATTTAGGTGTTTGGACTATAGGTCCAAAAACCTCCCATTTAGAAAGTGAATTTAATTATGCTTGAATTGTGGCTTTCCATTTTGGCCAATCTTTTCTATTTACATTCCTCAATAGATTTAGGCTCAGGATCCTCATTTTCTTTTTCTATTTCAATAGCAATATTATAAGCAAAATTATTATCGACAACTATATTTTTTCAGTTCCATATTTTTCTTGAAGTAACATAACATATTGAGATTTCTTCATTATCACCATTTTCAGCCACCTGAACCTCTTTTGGGGTTTTTTGATTACGTATATCTTTGGTCTCTTCTTGGGCACTTGCCTCCACAATATTACCATATTGAATAATTGCTCCTTTCCTTTTACGAGGATTTTTATCTTTGGAACCGATTGGCCTTCCACGCTTCAGGCATTGATTACTTTCTTTTGCACTAACAATTTGTCCTATTGGGGTATCAATTTGTATTGGAGCATTTTTAGCTGGTACATGAGATCTTGTAATTCTCTTTAGGTCAGTAAATGAATCTAGCAGTTGATTGACGATATTTTGCAAATGTATGATCCTTTGAACTTCTTGTTCACACTGACTTGTGCGAGGATCTAATTGAGATAATGATGATCCATTCCATGTAAATTCTTTTACCAGTTGTATTTTCTCTCCCCCTAATGTTAGGAATGTTGTTTCATCAAAATGACAATCAATAAATTACGCAGTAAATAAATCTCCAGTTAATGGTTCAACATATTTAATTATAGAAGAAGATTCATAACCAACATATATTCCCAACCTCCTTTGAGGACCTATCTTTGTACGTTGTGGTGGAGCAATTGAACATATATTGTACATCCAAATATTCTAAGATGGGAAATATTTGGCTCCTGACCAAAAGCCAATTGTAATGAAGAGTACTTATTATAACTTGTTGGCCTTAAGCGCACAAGTGCTGTTGCATGCAAAATATCATATCCCCAAGCTGTAACAGGGAGTTTTATTCTCATAAGTAATGGCCGAGCTATTAGTTGGAGGCGTTTGATAAACGATTCAGCTAAACCATTTTGTGTGTGAACATGAGCTACAGGATGTTCAAGTTTTATCCCAATTGACATACAATAATCATTAAAAGCTTGGGATGTAAACTCACCATCGCTATCAAGACGAATAGTTTTGATTGCATAATCTAGAAATTGTGCTCTTAATCGACTTATTTGAACAAGTAGTCTCGGAAACGCCAGGTTGCGAGTCGATAATAAACACACATGTGACCACCTACTAGATTCATCTATTAATACCATAAAATATCTGGATGGTCCACATGGTGGATGAATGGGCCCACATATATCACCTTGAATACATTCCAGAAATGCGAGAGAATCAATCACAACTTTAGTTGGTGATGGTCTAATAATCAATTTTCCTTGAGAACAAGCAACACAAGATAAATCCTTGAATTCAATAATCTTTTGATTCTTTAATGGGTGTCTAATTGAATTCTTGATGATTCTTCGCATCAAAATAGATCATGGATGGCCTAATCAATCATGCCAAATAGTAAAAGTATGTGGTTCTACAAAATTTTGGTTTGTAGTAACATGTGACTAATTTGCAGTAATATGTGTATAATATAAACTTGGTGAAAAAGTAGGTAGCCTTTTCAAAACATATTTCTTTCCACATTCAACATTTGTAATGTATAAATATTCAATAATTTTCTCATTCATATACTTAATATGACATCCATTAAGACGAACATCTTTAAAACACAATAAATTTCTTTGAGACTTAGTGGAATATAAAGCATCATCAATTACAAATTTTGTACCTTTAGGTAATAATATAATAGCTCTTCCAGAGCTTTTAATAAGCTTTGAACTACCCGATATTGTATTAACATGGGCATTACTCAAGTCAAATGAGGAAAATATTTTTTATCTTTGAGTATCGTATGTGTTGAAGCACTATTTGCAAGACACATGTCTCCATTGATTTTGGGTCCATCGAAATTTTGTTGAATTTTCATATTCTTCATAAAAACAAACAAAATATAATATGAGAAACATTACAAATATTTATTAAATATATAAATTGTTCTTTATGCAAGAAAACAATACATACATAAAACAACATAAAAATGTCAAAATAACATCAATTTTTCTAAAAATTCTCAAAGAAATCTGCCACATCTAGGTGAATTATATTATTAAGGTCATTAAATTTATCATCCTTGTAGGCATGGTTAGTTTTAGTATTATAGTGAATATCTTCATCTTTTGCCTCCATTTCATCAATTTGGGATATAAAATTTGTCTCCATATGTTTTCCCTTCTTTTTAATGGATGCTTGATAAAGTTTCACTAAATGCTCAAACGTACAACATGTATGTGACCAATTCCCCTTCATACCATATCGGTAGCATATATTCTCAACAATCTTTGAAGGATTATTTTGACCACTTATTTCTTGTCTTTCATTGTTATTGTTTTTCTGGTGGTTATAAGTATCATTGTTATGACCACTATGATAACGATTACTAGTACATCCTCAACCACGTCCCCCACTACGTCCACGACCACGGTCGCAACCTCTATATTTTCTATTTTCATAATTATTGTGTACTGCTACATTCACTTCTGGGAATGGTGCAGAATCAGTGAGATGAATTCCATGATTTTTCATCAACGACTAATTATTTTGTTCAGCCACCAATGTAACACCCTTACCGGTATTCAACGCCAGAACAGGGTACGAGGCATTACCGGACATAAACACAAGCAAACATACAAAAAACGAGACGTAATTTCCATCCAAATTTAAAACTTTTCACATACATTCATATCGTCCCTAAAACAAGCCTACGAGGCCCAAAACATACATTGGAAGTAGTTCGAGACTAAATCGAGAACTTTAGAAAATCATTCAACACTTAGAATTTTTTTTGGAAATAGGGCCACACGCCCGTATGGTCCAAGGGACACGCCTGTGTGACCCTTCGACACACCTGTGCTTCAATCTGTTTTCGAAATAGGGAGCTCTCTGACTTGTGCCACACGATTGTGGCACACGCCGGTGTGCTAGGCCATGTGGTCGATTTAATTTTCATAATTTTTCATAAAATAGGTGCAGACTTCACACGGCCAGGTCACACGCCCATGTCCAAGGCCGTGTAGCACACACGGCCGAGACACATGCCCGTGTCTCTGCCCTTGTGCTATATTCTGGACATTCTATTTTGCAACAATTAAGGTGTAGGGGACACACGGCCGGAGCACACGCTCATGGGGCAAGCCGTGTCTCACACATGGCCTACCTACCCGTGTGGACAAAATAAGGCTATTTACCAAGCCATTTTGTCACCCTTCCATGCCCTATTCAGTAACAGATCAGTCTACGCTTTAGCCATATACGGTAACAAAGTGGGCCTAAGCCCAAAATCATAACAATGCAGAACAGAGATGCAACCCAACCCAGTCCAGCCAACACACCACTTGTACCAACCAACACACTATGTGGGGACCAAGTCGACCCACCTAGCCAGCACAGCAATAATCCAGCCTAGCTGCTAATAATAACGCAGCCTAACTGCTAATAATAACGCAGCAAAGCTACTTATAATAGTGAACATGGCCAAGCCACTAAAATCAGTATACGTGGCGAAGCCACTAGTTCAGTAAAACGTGGCAGAGCCACTAGTACAGTACTTCTTCCAAATACAAATCCCCATCCCAATGCACAATGTATTGTCATAAATAATTCGTGTATGCAGTATGTCATAAACATAAGCAGTCTTATAAATATCACATAAACATCACTTGCGCTACCACTAGGGGTATACCGGTCATTTTGTCGATTAGGGGTAAAATGGTAATTTCACCCCTCGGAGGTATTTCGGTAATTTTACCCATCGAGGGTATTTCAGTAATTTTACCCATCAAGGGTATTTCGGAAATTTTACCCATCAAGGGTATTTTGATAATTTTACCCATCGAGGGTATTTCGATAATTTTTAGTCTTATAAAGGCCTTTCCGAAGGCCTATAGTCGCCTCGAGCGACATAGATACCATTTTTGGTCGAAACGACGCAATTGGGCCCAAAGCCCAATTTTTGGCGCAAGTGGGCCCACACGCTCGTGTGGCCCATTTAGCCTAATTTTGGTCGCGGCTATGCGAACTTTATAGCCCAATCCATTATCTAACACTATCGTGAATTTTACCCATGTGGGACCCATGGGCCAATGGCCCCTCTCAGCCCAACGAGGCCCATTACGACCTAAGCCCACGAGTATGTTCGTGGCAGCCTCAACAGTCTATTGCCAACGATTGTGGCTCAGTTTATCTCTATGAACGCTCGCACACTCGAGAGCCCTCAGTTGCCGAAGTTTCGGCTTATCAGTTTTTCGGCTTTAGCCTCTTCACAATTCATCAGGGTGTGAATACACACCTTCATTAATCGTATTGGCAGAACTAAAGTGGGTGTCCGATTACACACGTGCTATGGGTTGCGATTTGAGACACTTTTCAAGGAACCTAAGATAACAACCGACCATTAGTTAGTCACATATCCTCGTTAAACCATAGTATTAAAACGCTTTTAGTCAAATCAACTTTTCTTACCACGAACGAAAGATCCCTTGTAGCGAAACAATAATCAGCCTACCCCCTTGGTTAAAGCAATTGGGTTCCTAGCAACATTCAACGAGAAAGAAGTTGTTAGCGATAAACATTTCCACGGTAACAGGCGAGGAAAGCCTTTTTGGCCTAAGAGAATAACATCGAGACAAGGAGAAAAACCAACCCCAGATTCGGCTATAGTCACACTTACCAACCAATCGCAGAGATTCAGAGACTGATAGAACGAAGAGGAGAATATGCTTAGGCCCTAATAGATTCGGCCTACACGAAAAGGAATCAAGGTTTAAATGTTTCGGCATTAGGTGAAAAGAAAAGCGAAGAATAATAAGTGGAAAAGAAAGTTTGTGTTCAGCCAGAGGAGAACCGAAAGGAGAAAAAGGATTCGACAGCAAGTAGGCAGCAACAGCAAGATAACGATGAAAAGAAGAAAGAAAGTAAAAGAGGAGAGACCTTCCAATTCGGTAAATAGAAAAAAGTGAAGAAGAAAGAAATAAGGGAGAAAAAGTGAATTCGGCAAAGGTCAAAATGAAAAGAAAAAATACCTGAAACGTCAGAATGTACCAAAATGCAAACAACCCCCGAAAAATGCCAGAGAAAATTCGGCACTCCAACACTCTTACAAGCCAAAAATGCACCCCAAATGGCAACCCTTGGCCAAAATTCCCTCCTCATCCTTCCCCACATTCGGCCAACACTCCCACACACATCCACTTCCATGATTCTCTCCACCGAATCCTCCTTGAATTATTCCTAGCCTCCCATTCGAAATTCTTGACCAAGTCTTCAACCTCCTCTGTAGAGTTTGATCCAAACTCTACCTCTTGCACCCTCAAGACATAAAATAAAAGTCCCCATTTGCTTGCCATGGGATTCGAACCCCTCTCTCCCTTCCATCTTAATGACGCCACCACCATCAAGCCACGGGCTCTCTTTGTGTCATAGAACACACACAATTGAACATAAGTCCTACTACTAATCGCTAGTTTTACTTATGAGCAAAAATTAAAATTTTTCCAAGGTTCAGACTTGAACCCAGGCTTAATAAAAACCCCCAAACTCACTCAAATAACTACCCGTTCAAGGACATCATGGAATTTAAGGAAATTCAGCAAAATTCTATACCCCACATTTTTGGGGCGTTACAACTCTACCCCCTTAAAGAAATTTCGGTCTTGAAATTTACCTGGTCAGAAGAGGTGAGGGTATTACTGTCGCATTGCCTCCTCAGGCTCCCACGTGGCTTCCTCTGAATCGTTATTACACCAAAGCACCTTGACTAATGGAACAGATTTCCTTCTTAACACTTTAACGTCACGATCCAGTATCTGCACCGGTTTTTCCTCAAAAGTCAGATCAGGCCTAACCTCAATCTCCTTCACCAGCACTATATGAAAGGGATCAGAATAGTATCGCCTTAGCATGGAGATATGGAACACATCATGTATCTGGTTCAACTCATGGGGTAACTCAAGTTGATAGGCGACCGGTCCCACACGCTTTAATATCCAGTAAGGTCCAATGAATTTAGGGATCAGTTTGCCTTTCCGTCCAAATCTTAAAATCTTCTTCCACAGTGAGACCTTTAAGAAGACATAATCCCCCACAGAGTACTCTATCCCCTTAAGCTTAAAGTCAGCATACGATTTTTGCCTATCAGCTGCTTCTTTTAATCGATCTCGAATCAACTTTACCTGTTCTTCAATTTTGAAAACTAACTCTGGCCTCAAAACTTGTCGTTCACCAAGTTTTATCCAACAAGTAGGGGTACGACACCTACGACCATATAACGCCTCGTACGGTGCCATCTGAATACTGGATTGGTAGCTGTTGTTATATGCAAACTCTATTAACGGCAAGTAGTCTTCCCAACTGCCCTTGAAATCAATTACACAGCTTCTTAGCATGTCCTCCAATATCTGGATCACCCTCTCCAACTGACCATCAGTCTGAGGATGAAATGTCGTGCTGAAATCCAACCTTGTACCCAAAGCTTTGTGTAACACTTTCCAGAATCGTGATGTGAATCTAGGGTCTCTGTCTGAAATGATAGATAATGGTACCCCATGCAGTCTCACGATCTCCGCCACGTATAACTTAGCCAACTTCTGTAGCGAATAGTCAGTGCAGACCGGTATGAAGTGGGTAGATTTAGTCAGTCGATCAACAATAACCCATACCTAATCTTTCTTAGTAGGCGTCAGAGGTAGCCCACTAACAAAGTCCATGGTTACCCTCTCCCACTTCTAGAGTGGAATCTTAACGGGTCGCAGTGATCCAGAAGGCAGTTGATGCTCAACCTTAACTTGCTGGCATGTCAGACACTTACTCACGAAATCTGTAACCTCGTACTTAAGCCCTGGCCACTAGTACAATTCACGCAGATCTCGGTATAACTTGTGTCTGCCAGGATGCATAGCGTATGGACTACTATGCGCCTCTCGCAGTATAGACTGCCTTAACCTAGAATCCATCGGTACACATACTCTCACACGAAAGCATAGCACACCCTCACTATTCAGCCCAAAATTCACAGTCTCCCCCTTCTCCACCAGTCGGAAACGAGGGACCACCGATTCATCTAGTAATTGCTTCTCCTTAACTTGATTAATCCAGGTCAGTCTCACTTGGAGTTCCGCCAATAGACTACCATCCTCAAACAGACTGAGACGAGCAAACATTGCTCTCAGATCAGATACAACTTTACGGCTCAGTGCATTTGCTACTACGTTAGCTTTACCCGGATGGTACTCAATCGAGCAATCATAATCCTTAAGCAATTATATCCGTCTCCGTTGCCTAAGATTCAACTTCTTCTAAGTAAGGAGGTACTTGAGGCTTTTATGGTCGGTATAAATGATCGACTTTTCACTGTACGAGTAATGCCTCCAAATCTTCAGTGCGAATACCACCGCAACTAACTCCAAATCGTGGGTAGGGTAATTCGCCACATGAGGCTTAAGCTAGCGAGATGCATAAGCCATCACCTTACCCTATTGCATCAACACACATCCCAATCCAGTGTACGATGCATCAGAGTAGACAATGAATTCCTTTCCAGACCCTGGTTGTATTAATACTGGGGCTTCAGTCAGAACCTTCTTTAGTTTCTCAAAACTCTCCTGCTGCTTATCTGTCTAATTAAACGGTACCCCTTTACGTAGCAACTTAGTTAGAGGTGCAACAATCAGTGAGAACCCCTCAACAAAATGTCTGTAATACCCAGCCAGACCCAGAAAACTTCGAATCTCAGATATAGTCTTTGGTGGTTTCCAATCCAATACGGCCTCAATATTTTGAGGATCAACCCTAATCCCCTCGACAGACACCACGTGACCTAGAAATGTCACTTCCCGCAGCCAGAACTCACACTTGTTGAACTTTGCATAAAGTTGCTTTTCCCTCAATATCTGCAATACAATTTGATGATGCAAATCATGATCCTCCTCAGTTCTTGCATACACTAGAATGTCATCTATAAACACTACTACGAACCGGTCTAAATAGGTCTGGAATACCCGGTTCATCATATCCATGAAAGCAGCTGGTGCATTCGTTAGCCCAAACGGCATGACCAGAAACTCGTAATGCCCATAACGAGTCCTGAACGTGGTCTTATACACATCTGCCTCCTTAACCCTTAGTTGATGGTACCCAGATCGAAGATCTATCTTGGAGAAAACAGAGGCTTTTCGCAGCTGGTCGAACAGATCATCTATTCTTGGTAAAGGGTACTTGTTCTTAATCGTTAGTTTGTTCAGTTGACGATAATCGATGCACATGTGCATGGATCCATCCTTCTTTTTCACGAATAACACTGGTGCTCCCTATGGAGACACACTCGGCCGAATGAATCCTCGGTACAGTAGCTCTTGAATCTGAGCCTTTAACTCCACTAGCTCCTTCGGTGCCATCCTATAAGGGGTGATGGACACTAGAGCTGTTCCTTGTAAGAGCTCGATACCGAATTCGACCACACAGTTTGAAGGCAACCCAGGAAGCTCTTCGAGAAATACATCCAGAAACTCTTTCACAGTTTTGACATCCCTAACAGACGGACCTTTAGAATTAGATATGCTAACATAAGCTAGGAACGCCTCACAACCTTTGTGAACTAGTTTCTCGGCCATTGATGCTGAGATTACACTAGATAGATAATCCCTTCGGTCCCCTATCACAACCACCTCCTCATCCTTAGAAGATTTTAATACCATACGCTTAGCAGCGCAATCCAAATTTGCACAGTGCTTCACTAGCCAATCCATGCCCAAGATAAGATCGAATTCGCCAAATGGTAGTTCCATCAAATCTGCCGGAAAATCAACCTCTTGGACCTCTAAGGGCACATCTCTAAATGGCTTATTCACTCTAATTGACTGTCCCAGTGGACTTATCTCCGACATTTCACTATCAGTATTTTTGAACTGCATACCCAACGCCCCAGACATAGTACATGCAACATACGTGTGTGTAGACCCAATATCAATTAAAGCAGTATATGGTACATCATAAATGAGAAACATACCAGTTATGACGTTAGAAGTGTCGCCATCCTCTCGGCACCGAGCAGTATAGACCAACGCTGGCTGTCTTGCCTCAGTATTACTAGCACCTCTATCCGGTGCTCCACGACCTCGTCCCAAACCATTTCCCCCTCTGGCCTGACCACGGCCTCTCGGTGGCTGCTAACCACCTCTCCCTGGCTGAACATAGCCCTGACCTGCAGCTTGTATCTGAATAGGCCTCTGTGTATAGTTCTTGACCTGATGATCCATTGACCCGCATCTGAAGCACGCCCCAGTTCTTTTCCAGCACTCACCCTGGTGAGCTCTCCCACAATAAGCGCAAGGCTGCGGTCTAGCAGCAACAACAGGAACCCCAGCTCGAACTGACCCATCAAATCTAAACTTCTTCTTAGGCCCACCAAAAGAACTTGAGGGCCCAAAATCCCTCTTATTTCTGCCCCTATCTTTCTCACGGTTCTGACGCTCTGAGCGTTTCACATCCTCAGCAATCTTTGCCTTCTCAACCAGGGCAGCAAAGTCTCTTTCCCTCTGCGGAGCTATCAACACCCGCAACTCATCTCGGAGACCATCCTCAAAACACACACAGTGCTCATACTCAGTCGCGACTATTCCCCAAGCATACCGGCTCAACCGCAGGAATTCTGCCTCATACTCTGCTATAGACCTATTCCCTTGAACCAGACTCAGAAACTCCTTCCTCCAGGTATCCACATAACTCGCTCCAACATACTTTCCTTGAAAGGCCGTTTTGAAGAAATCCCACGTCAAACGGTCTGCCTGTTTACCTTCTCTCATAATGAGCGACCATTGGTATGCCTCGTCTCGCAGTAGGGATACTGCTCCCTTCAATTTCTATTCCACAGTACAGTCGAGGTCATCCCTTATTCACTCGGTAGCCTCTAACCAATATTCTGCCACATTTGGGGCTACACCAGAGACACCCCTGAAGATTTCCACTCCATTACATCGGAGTCGTTCAAAAATTGACCCTCAGCCCACTGATCCAGTACTTGCTCCAACAACCCTTTCGAGGACCGTAACATTGCTTCAGATTATCATCCCAACGGCTCAGTCATGAGACCCCGTCTCAGTTACTGGTGAGGCTGGTGCTTCTCTAGCAGGCATATGGCCCAATGCTAAAGACCCAGCCCTAGCACCTCGGCCTCTACCGCGGCCACATGTACCCCTTCCACGACCTCTTGTGCTCATATCATCACAGCATATTTTCTATTTTCAGATTTTTATGCATCAACTTATAATTCCAATAATTATTAATGAATATTTTATGATAAACAGTAATTTGAGTTGTTTTCACAAATCGAAACCTCACTACAGTTTTTAGTCCCCTACAGTATCAGTTTACTCTAGCTAAGAGTTTCAGTGCACTACTACTATCCCTAGTAGTTTCTCAATATAATCATTTCAGTATATAACAGAAAATAGTGTCAGAGAACTTACAGATTTGGTGCCGGAGACTCGGTGTGCCACACTTTCAGTAACAACATTTATTTCCAAACCAAAATTTAGGCAGATTTTGAAAATTTTCAAAAACCCATTCCACAGCCGAGTTTTGCAACCAGACTCTGATACCACTAAATGTAACACCCCAAACCCGGCCTAGAACGTTACGACCGGATCTGACGTACCACATCAAAGTGTCGTTTGAAAACTAGGCTTGTCGATAAAAGCTCATTACTGAATTTTAAATCTCTTTGAAACGTTGGGGTTGTAAAAACAAAAAAACTTATTATTCACTCATTGGTCATATCATTTATTAATCATGATTAAATATCGCGGAAGCTTGTTAATCGTCCACTTTAAGGTTTAAAAATCGTAATTTGCTTTAGAAACTGTTATTATTTTAAAAACCCACGTTTCCTAGTCTAGCAGATAGAAATTAAAAGAAAATACCAAATAAAAGTTAAAACCCCAACTGGCCTTATTACAAAAATAACAAACCCGAAATAAATATATAAAAAAACTAGCTATAAATTGAAATACTTGCGAACATGTGGCCACCTCCGACTCCCTCGTAGCTTCGAATCCTCTAAGGCCGGGGATTACCTGTACAGTTAAAAGAAAAGGGCGAGTTGTGAGAACTCAGTATGTAATCCCCTAACAGCCTGGGCCCAAGCCCTATTCAGTAACAGATCAGTCTGGGCTGTAGCCATATACAGTAACAGAGTGGGCCTAAGCCCAAAATCATAACAATGCAGAACAGAGATGCAACCCAACCTAGTCCAGCCAACACACCACTCGTACCAACCAACGCACCATGTGGGGACCAAGTCGACCCACCCAGCCAGCATACCAATAACGCAACCTAGATGCTAATAATAACGCAGCAAAGCTGCTAATAATAGTGAACATGGCCAAGTCACTAAAATCAGTATACGTGGTGAAGCCACTAGATCAGTAAAACGTGGCGAGCCACTAGTACAATACTTCCTCCACAATGTCGTGTCATAAATAATTCGTGTATGTAGTATGTCACAAACATAAGCAGTCTCATAAATATCACATAAACATTACTTGAGCTACCACTAGGGGTATACTGGTCATTTTTCGATTAGGGGTAAAATGGTAATTTCACCTCTCGAGGGTATTTCGGTAATTTTACCCATCGAGAGTATTTCGGTAATTTTACCTTTCGAGGGTATTTCGATAATTTTACCCATTGAGGGTATTTCAGTAATTTTACCCATCGAGAGTATTTCAATAATTTTTAGTCTTATAACGGCATTTCCGAAGGCCTACAATCGCCTCAAGCGACACAGAAACCCTTTTTGGTCGAAACGGCGCAATTGGGCCAAAAGCCCAATTTTTGACCCAAGTGGGCCTACACACTCGTGTGGCCCATTCAGCCCAATTTCGGTCGCGGCTATACAAACTTTATAGCCCAATCCATTATCTGACACTATAGTGAATTTTACCCATGTGGGGCCCATGGACCCAATGGCCCATCTCAGTCCAACGAGGCCCATTACGACCTAAGCCTACGAGTATGTTCGTGGCAGCCTCAACAGTCTATTGCCAACGATTGTGGCTCAGCTTATCTCTACAAGCGCTCACACGCTCGAGAGCCCTCAGTTGCCGAAGTTTCGGCTTATCAGTTTTTCTGCTTTAGCTGCTTCATAATTCATCAGGGTGTGAACACACACCTTCATTCATCGTATTGACAGAACTAAGGTGGGTGTCCACTTACACACCTGCTATGGATTGCGGTTTGAGACACTTTCCGAGGCACCTACGATAATAACCGACCATTAGTTAGTCACAGATCCTCGTTAAACCATAGTATTCAAACGCCTTTAGTCAAATCAACTTTTCTTACCACGAACGAAAGATCCCTTGTAGCGAAACAATAATCGGCCTACCCCCTTGGTTAAGGCAATTGTGTCCCTAACAACATTCAACGAGAAAGAAGTTGTTAGTGATAAACATTTCCAAAGTAACGGAGGAGGAAAACCTTTTTGGCCCAAGAAAATAACATCGAAACAAGGAGAAAAACCAACCCCAGATTCGACTATAGTCACACTTGCCAACCAATCGTAGAGATTCAAAGACTGATAGAATGAAGGGGAGAATATGCTTAGGCCCTAATAGATTCGGCCTACACGAAAAGGAATCAAGGTTTAAATGTTTCGGCTTTATTTGCAAAGAAAAGCGAAGAATAATAAGTCGAAAAGAAAGGTTGTGTTCGACCAGAGGAGAACCGAAAGGAGAAAAGGGATTCGGCAGCAAGTAGGCATCAACAGCGAGATAACGATGAAAAGAAGAAATAAAGTAAAAGAAAAGAGGACTACCAATTCGGTAAATAGCAAAAAGTGAAGAAGAAAGAAAGAAGGGAGAAGAAATGAATTCGACAGAGGTCAAAATGAAAAGAAAAAGACCTAAAACGTCAAAATGTACTAAAATGCAAACAACCCCCAAAAAATTCCAGAGAAAATTTGGCACTCCAACACTCTCACAAGCCGAAAATGCACCCCAAATGGCAACGCTTTGCCGAAATTCCCTGCTCATCCTTCCCCACATTCGGCCAACACTCCCACACACATCCACTTCCTTGATTCTCACCACTGAATCGTCCTTGAATTACTCCTAGCCTCCCATTCAAAATTCTTGACCAAGTTTTCAACCTCCTCTGCAGAGTTTGATCCAAACTCTACCTCTTGCACCCTCAAGACATAAAATAAAAGCCCCCATTTGCTTGCCATGGGATTCGAACCCCTCTCTCCCTGCCATCTTAATGATGCCACCACTATCAAGCCACAGTGTAACACCCCAAACTCGGCCCATACGTTTCGACCAGATCTGGTACGCCACGGGTTGTACATTGAAAACTTTTGCTTTGTTGGTTCTGGAAATCGTAAGTTAATTAGACAATATTTGATTAAAAAAAAAGTGACAAAAAAACCTTGTATTATTATTATTTCGTATAATTAAACCTTTGACATAATTTCATAAGTTGCAAATACTAAAAACTACTTAGGTGAATATAAACTATGGGGCCTTATTACATAAATATTCCCAAAATTAAAAACTTGAAGAAAAACCGAAAATAATCTATAGAATAAAAAAAAACTTGATGGCCCCTTGAGTCCGTCTCGGCTCCCCTATCCACGATCTACTGCTCATCTGAAGAGTAGGAAAAATGAAAGGGTGAGTCACCAAGACTCAGTGTATAAATCCCGAACACAACGACCTGAGGCCCACAAACACATTATGAGCCCTGGCCCATACATAAAGGCAACAATCATAATTACATGATAAATAATAAATGATGAATAGCCCAACCCATCCTAGAATTCCAACCTCTACACACCAACCCGTACCAACCATCACACTTTGGGGATTTCTACAATCAACCCTTCATCCGCTACACACCATAACGATAGCCGTACTGCCTATTCCTATTATTCAGGAATCATTAAACGCGGCATAGCCACCGATCACTATGTGACCTAACATTTGAATTTGTGGTTTAACCACCGATCACCAAGTGACCTATCATGCACTTCCCGTTCATTATCATAATCCCACCCCATGCATACACACATGAAAAATTGAAAACATCATACCAACTTTAAGAAAACAGGCTTTCACATATATATATCGATACACATAGAGATTTCTATGATTACGTACCTGGCATCCTTTGCCTGACCCTTTTAGGGTTTTATTCGACTGTCTACACAGCCTCTTTTCGGCTTTTTAGCCCATAACACATATACATTATAGTTAACTAGTGTGTTAGAGATCTACACACCTGATTATCGTTAGAACAAGACTTTCTACATCGACGCTATCCGTAGCCGACACAACTGTTATCTGCCTAAGGTGTTGTTCAGAAGTTGGTCCACAACCCAGTGGCCAATCTCGAACGGCAGACACAGCGTGCTTCTTAAATTTAGGGATTGGTTTTACGGACCCAATCCTCTCCTTTGCCTGATCCATATTTAATTCCATCACAAGTCCTTGTCAGAACTACTATCACAACATATGGTCGTTAATCCACATCATAGGCTTAAGATCTCACATACGATAAACGAGTCTAACGAAAATCTAGGGAAAACCACCTTACCTTAGAATCCTGAAAAGAGGTATGATACTTAGAGTAACGATTTTCGGCTTTTAGATCTAGACGATCAGGTCTCCTTCAAATCCCGGAATAACACCGTCAAGAGGAATACAAGATTAGTGAGAAACATCAATCTAATGATGGCCTTAGCAACCAACTAGCCATTCGGCTTTGATATCCAAAAACCAAAAGAAAACATGAGAAACTAACAGAAGTTGGCACTTACCTCAACACAGGGAATTCGACTAGCACTTGAGAGGAGATTTGTCAATGCCAAAGAAGAAGATTTAAACGTCGGAAGAAATAGAACCAACTCACAAATGAGATCTAAGGGTTTTCGGTTTTTAAGAGGGATCAGATGAAAAGATGAACATAGGGAAACTATGGAGATTTCGGCTTTATGGAGAGATCGGCACAAGAGGAAAAGAATTGAAAAGAGAGTGAAGTGAGAGGTTTCGGCTTTTGAAAAAATCAAAAGAAAAGAAATCAAAAGAAAAGAAATTGTGGAGAATGACTGAGAGTTTCGGCACAGAGAATGAAGAAAAGATTAGGGTTCAAAATGCCAGAATTAAAGAGATACCCCCTATTTATAGAGAATTCCAACACTTACCTATCAAAAACCGAAAGTGCCCTTCCTAATGGCTAAAAATTAAACAAATAATAGGGGAAAATTCGACACCCCTTTGCCATAAAGAAACCAATTTCTTCCCTCCTCTAGGTGATGGAATTTCGGCCAACACCTAGCCTTGCAGATAGCTCCTATCTTTTCTCCTTTATCTACATCTATTCATACATTTAGAAGAAACCTAGATAGCACCACCTCTTCCTTCTTTTATCAGCTCATTATCCATATTATCCAAATCATTAAATCCCTCCTAAAATTAAGCCTCATTGCCGTCCCCCTCCTTGCTCCTTTTAAGTGCTAAAAATGGCCCAAATACATGGGCTCCATGCGGCCAAAACTTAGGCCTCTTCACCTGTCCATGGCGCCATCTTATAATCCCTTTCCAGCACCACTTGCTACTGGGCCACAAGCCCACTTGGTCATTTAAATCCCAGATACTATCTTTTAAACCCTATAGTGCCTAAACAAAAAATTTAACCAAGGCCTTGACCACATTCTGAGCCCAATTTGGACACCTAACACTTAAATTAACACATTAAACACATCCACAGACTAAACGCATAGGCCCATTAATTCAGGATGTTACAGTTCTACCCCCTTAAAGAAATTTCGGCCTCGAAATTACGTGGTCAAAATAGATGAGGGTATTGCTGCCGCATCATTTCCTCTGGTTCCCACGTAGCCTCTTCAGAACTGTGATTCTGCCATAGAACCTTAACCAACGAAACCGTCTTCCGTCGCAACACTTTAACATCACGATCCAGGATTGCCACTGGTTCCTCTTCAAAGGATAAGTCAGGTCTTACCTCAATTTCTTCCACTGGCACAACATGGGATGGATCCGAACGATATCGTCTTAACATAGAGACATGAAATACATCGTGAATTTGCCTTAACTCCGGAGGTAACTCGAGCTGACAGGCTATTGGTCCTACTCGTTTCAACACTCGATAAGGTCCGATAAATCTTGGACTTAATTTACCTTTCCGCCCAAACCTCAGTACTTTCTTCCACTGCGACACCTTCAGAAATACCTTGTCATCCACTGCAAACTCTATGTCCTTGCGCTTTAAATCAGCATAGGACTTCTGTCTGTCTGACGCCTCATTTAGGCGAGCCCGAATTAACTCAACCTTCTCTTCTGTCTCGGTCACCAACTTCGGACCCAAAATTCGACGTTCCCCTAATTCTGTCCAACAGGTAGGAGTACGACACTTCCACCCGTACAAAGCTTCATAGAGCGCCATCTGAATACTAGACTGGTAGCTGTTGTTGTAAGCAAACTCTACCAACGGTAAGAACTCTTCCCAACTACCTCCGACATCAATGACACATCCTCTCAACATGTCCTCCGAGATCTGAATTACCCGTTCAGACTATCCATCAGTCTGAGGGTGAAACACTGTACTGAAATCCAACTTCGTACCCAACGCTTGGTGCAACGCCTTTCAAAATTGTGAGGTGAACCTAGGGTCCCTATCTGATATGATCGATACCGGTACTCCATGCAACCTTACTACCTCCGCTAAGTATAACTTAGCTAACTTCTGCAAAGAGTAGTCGACCCGTACGGGTATGAAGTGAGCAGACTTCGTCAAGCGATCTACAATTACCCAAACCGAATCTTTCTTAGTAGGCGTGAGGGGTAGCCCACTAACAAAGTCCATTGAATCCTTTCCCACTTCTATTGCGGAATCTTTACCGGCTGTAATAACTCTGATGGTAACTGATGCTCTACTTTTACCTGCTGATAGGTCAAACACTTCCCTACAAACTCGATCACCTCTCGTTTTAGACCCGGCCACCAAAACTGCTCTCTCAAATCCTGATACATCTTACTCCCTCCAGGGTGCATAGCATATGGACTACCATGCGCTTCTTGCAAGATCCTGTGCCTCAATTCAGGATCCTTCGGGATGTACACTCTCCCTCGAAAACATAATAGCCCTTCCTCATTAATACTAAATTCTGCTGATCCACCACTTGAGCCTACCGAAAACTTCTCCTTTAGCAACTCATCAGTCTGCTGCTTCTCCTTAACCTGATTGACCCATGAGGGTTTCACTTGAAGTTCAGCTAATAGACTTCCATCGTCATATAAGCTAAGGTGAGCAAACATTGCTCTCAAGTCAGTGATCACCTTACGGCTTAGAGCATCTGCCACCATATTAGCCTTACCTAGGTGATGCTCGATCGAGCAGTCATAATCCTTTAACAACTCGATCCACCTCCTCTGCCAACTCCTTTTGAGTCAAAAGGTACTTTAAACTCTTATGATCCGTGTACATGATAGATTTCTCCCCGTACAAATAATGCCTTCAAATTTTTAAGGCAAACACCACTGCCGGGAACTCCAAAGCATGGGTGGGATAATTCGATTCATGCGGTCTTAACTGCCGAGACGCATATGAAACCACCTTTCCATCTTGCATTAACACACATCCTAATCCCGTGTGTGACGCATCACAGTAAATTACGAACTCCTTCCTCGCCTCCAGCTGAATCAACACCGGAGCCTCCGTCAAAATCCTTTTTAACTTCTCGAAACTCTCCTACTGCTTATCAGACCAAACAAACGGAACTCCTTTCCATAGCAACTTAGTCAATGGCGCCGCAATCAGAGAAAATCCTTCAACAAATCTTCTGTAGTACCCCACCAGACCAAGGAAACTCCGAATCTCTGCCACCGACTTAGGTGGCTTCCAATCCAACACCGCTTTAATTTTCTGAGGGTCAACTCGAATCCCCTCTGCAGACACCACGTGACCTAGGAAAGTAACTTCATTCAGCCAAAACTCACACTTACTAAATTTGGCATATAGCTGCTTCTCCCTCAAAATCTGCAAAACCACTCGCAGATGAGCATCATGCTCCTCCTCCGAATTTGAATAAACCAAGATATCATCTAGAAATACCACGACGCATCGATCTAGGTAGGGTTGAAACACTCGGTTCATCATGTCCATGAACGTTGCTGGCGTATTGGTCAATCCAAACGGCATTACCATAAATTCGTAATGACCATAGCGAGTCCTAAAAGCCGTCTTATGAATATCTGCCTCCTTGACCTTAAGTTGATGGTACCCTGACCTCAGATCTATCTTCGAAAAGACTGAAGCCCCCTTCAACTGATCGAACAAATCGTTGATCCTTGGCAATGGGTATTTATTCTTGATGGTCAACTTATTCAGTTGGCGATAATTAATGCACATATGCATTGATCCATCCTTCTTCTTAACGAATAACACCGGCGCTTCCCAAGGCGACACACTTGGTCGAATAAACCCCCTATCCAACAACTCCGGAATCTGTGCTTTCAATTCCACCAACTTCTTCGAAGCCATTCTATATGGAATAATCGATACTAACGCTGTTCTCGGAAGAAGATCGATACCAAACTCCACTTCACGATCCGGGGGTAATCCCGGAAGCTTTTGTGGAAAAACATCAGGAAATTCCTTCACCATCCTGACGTCCCCAACAGTTAGTTCCTTGGCTTCTAGAGCTCGAACAAACATCAAAATCACCTCACATCCTTTCTTCACCATCGTTTCTGCTCTTAAGGCGGACACCACATTTGACAAGCAGTTCCCCCTTTCACCTATCACCAACACTTCGCCACCTTCAGGGGTTTTTAACACCATACTCTTGGCTGTACAATCTATATTAGCTTGATACTTCCCCAGCCAATCCATGCCTAGAATTAAGTCAAACTCCCCGAACGGTAATTCCATTAGATCCGTCTGGAAAATTATCCCCTGCACTTCTAAAGGTACTTCCCAATAAAGCTTGTTTACCACCACAGAATGTCCTAATGGGCTAAATACAATCATCTCCCTAGAGGAAATCTCAGAATCTACGCTTAAAGTTTCAAACACCCTACTAGCAACATATGAATGTGTCGACCCAATGTCAATCAATGCAGTGTAAGGCAAGCCAAGAATTAAGAACGTACCAGTTATGACATACGGTGCGTCAGCCTCCTCTCGACGTCTGACAGCATAGACCAACCCCGGCTGTCTCGCCTCAGTGTTTCCTGCCCCTTGGCCCAGTGCTCCACGACCCCGACCGGAACCATTACCACCTCTGGCTGCACCACGACCTCTTTGTGGCTACTGACCTCCTCTACCAGGCTGAGCATTTCCTTCTCCTGTGGGCCCTTCATTGCCCCGTTGCTGCGGACAGTTCCTATCTTGATGGTCCGTAGATCCATACCTAAAACACTTCCCACTGTCCACCCAACACTCACCTACATGAAATTTACCACATCGGCCACACTTCGGTGTCTGACTAGCAGCAGCAGGTCTCTCATCTGACCTGGGCCGTTTCTGAGTACGCCCAGTTGTCCCTGACGATCCAGAATTCCTTTTTCCCCCACTCCTATCTCTATCCTAATTCAGTTTTTCGGTCCGCTTTACCTCCTCGGCTATCTTAGCCTTTTCTACCAGGACAGTAAATTCCCTCTCCCGCTGCGGGGCTATCAAAACACGCAAATTATCCCTCAGACTATCTTTGAATCGGATGCAACGGTCATGTTCTGTGGCTACAATCCCTCGGGCAAATCAGCTAAGGCGTAAGAATTCCGCTTCATACGCAACCACTGACCTACTTCCTTGCACCAGATTCAGAAATGCTCTACGCTGTGCATCCACATAACTTGTCCCAATGTATTTACCCTGAAACGCCGTTTTGAAGAAACCCCAGGTGATACGGTCAGCCACTGTACCATCCTTAACCGTAAGCCACCATTGGTACGCTTCATCCCGCAGGAGAGATACAACCCTTTTCAACTTCTCCTCCTCCGTGAAATCCAGATCATCCATTATGCGTTCCATCGCCTCCAGCCAGTATTCAGCTGAGCTCGGGGCTATACCAGAAATTCCCCTAAACACTTCCACCCCATTGGCTCTAAGACGCTCTAGCACAGATTTTCGGGCTTCTGTGCCCATGCCTGCCCCAGCAACCTTCACTAAAACCCTTAACATCGCCTGAGATACCGCATCATCTCCGGCAGTCTGGTCCTGAAATTCCTCCTCCGCAGCTGGTGGTACTGGCATCACGTTTCCAGATCCATGGCTCGATCCCGCTGGCTCTGACACCGTCATCTTACCCCTACCACGACCACGCGGGGGACGTCCTCGACCCTTTGTACTCATTCTACCGATTCCGTTTACCTGATTAGAAATTTTATGAATTATTAGTTTTCTTCCACTGATTAACCATGAACAATCTTATGAATAGTAGTTTTAAGAGTAGTTCTTTCGAATTCGCAGTTATATCAACAATTCAGTCTCAAGTTTGCATCTCCTAGTTCTAGGAAGCACATACATTCAATCATCAAACATCAACATACAAGTAGCATCCACGAACTTACATTCATCATGTAGGGGTATTTTCGTCATTTCACTACCCAAGGGTAGTTTCGTAATTTATCCTACAGGGGTATTTTCATAATTTTCCAAAATAGGGTTCCTTGGTGATTTTGTGAAATAAGGATATTTTGGTAATTTTGCAATCAGGGGGTACTTCGGTAATTTTATAAATCAAGGGTATTTTGGTTATTTCACAAATTAGGGGTAATTTAGTAATTTTACGAATCAGGGATATTTTGGTCATTTTACAAATCAGGGGTAATTTAGTAATTTTACAAATCAGGATGGTTGGTCCCTTTCGGGTTTTAATTATAAACTTTGGCCCGTCAACAAGTCCTCATGACTAAGGTGAACAGTCACTACGCACCAGGTAGGATTCCAGCGAAAATGAGGTGAGTCACTAGGACTGCTTAAATACCCAGCTCTCCCTGAATCCAATCCTAGACATGCGTATGCCTGTTCCACACCCTAATCTTGCGACTTGTTTATAGGTTTGTTTGGTTGGGTTAAGTCTTATGGAATTGAAGAGTTGTTTAACTAGGCCTAAGGTCCATTAATACTATCACACTAGTCTACGTCCCTCAAGCCCATCAAGCCCAGTCATGCATATCATATCAAAAGTTAGAATACTTACCTGCGTGGATCGGGTGCGGTAGACACGAAGGCCATATCTTCTTCTAGAATTTTTTTCAAATTCACATCAACTTTACAAAACATTACTAGACCCATTTCACAGCCCAAGTTTTGAACTGGGCTCTGATACCAAAATGTAACACCCCAAACCCGGCCCATACGTTTGGACCAGATCTGGTATGCCACGAGTTGCACATTGAAAACTTTTGCTTTGTTGGTTTTGGAAATCGTAAGTTAATTAGACAATATTTGATTAAAAAAAGTGAAAAAAAAATCTTGTATTATTATTATTTCATATAATTAAACATTTGACATAATTTCATAAGTTGCAAATACTAAAAACTACTTAGGTGAATATAAACTATGGGGCTTTATTACATAAATATTCCCAAAATTAAAAACTTGAAGAAAAACCAAAAATAATCTATAGAATAAAAAAAAACTTGATGGCCCCTCGAGTCCGTCTCGGCTCCCCTGTCCATGATCTACTGCTCATCTAAAGAGTAGGAAAAAATGAAAGGGTGAGTCACCAAGACTCAGTGTATAAATCCCGAACACAATGATCTAAGGCCTACAAACACATTATGAGCCTGGCCCATACATAAAGGCAACAATCATAATTACATGATAAATAATAAATGATGAATAGCCCAACCCATCCTAGAATTCCAACCTCTACACACCAACCCGTGCCAACCATCACACCTTGGGGATTTCTACAATCAACCCTCCATCCGCTACACACCATAACGACAGTCGTACGGCCTATTCCTATTATTCAGGAATCATTAAACGTGGCATAGCCACCGATCACTATGTGACCTAACATTTGAATTTGTGGTTTAACCACTGATCACCAAATGACCTATCAAGCACTTCCCGTTCATTATCATAATCCCACCCCATGCATACACACATGAAAAATTGAAAACATCATACCAACTTTAAGAAAACAGGCTTTCACATATATATATCGATACACATAGAGATTTCTATGATTACGTACCTGGCATCCTTTGCCTGACCCTTTTAGGGTTTTATTCGACTATCTACACAGCCTTTTTTCGGCTTTTTAGCCCATAACACATATACATTACAGTTAACTAGTGCGTTAGAGATCTACACACTTGATTATCGTTAGAACAAGACTTTCTACATCGACAATATCCGTAGCCGACACAACCGCTATCTGCCTAAGGTGTTGTTCAGAAGCTGGTCCACAACCTAGTGGCCAATCTCGAACGGCAGACACAGCGCGCTTCTTAAACTTATGGATTGGTTTTACAGACCCAATCCTCTCCTTTGCCTGATCCATATTTAATTCCATCACAAGTCCTTGTCAGAACTACTATCACAACATATGGTCGTTAATCCACATCATAGGGTTAAGATCTCACATACGATAAACGGGTCTAATGAAAATCTAGGGAAAACCACCTTACCTTAGAATCCCGAAAAGAGGTATGATACTTAGAGACTAATGATTTTCGGCTTTTAGATCTAGACAATCAGGTCTCCTTCAAATCCCGGAATAAGGCCCTCAAGAGGAATACAAGATTAGTGAGAAACATCATCTAATGATGGCCTTAGCAACCAACTAGTCATTCGGCTTTGATATCCAAAAACCAAAAGAAAACATGAGAAACTAACAAAAGTCGGCACTTACCTCAACACAGGGAATTCGACTAGCACTTGAGAGAAGATTCGTCAATGCCAAAGAAGAAGATTTAAACGCCAGAAGAAATAGAACCAACTCACAAATGAGATCTAAGGGTTTTCGGTTTTTAAGAGGGATCAGATGAAAAGATGAACATAGGGAAACTATGGAGATTTCGGCTTTATGGAGAGATCGGCACAAGAGGAAAAGAATGGAAAAGAGAGTGAAGTGAGAGGTTTTGGCTTTTGAAGAAATCAAAAGAAAAGAAATTGTGGAGAATGACTGAGAGTTTCGGCACAGAGAATGAAGAAAAGATTAGGGTTCAAAATGCCGAAATTGAAGAGATACCCCCTATTTATAGAGAATTTCGGCACTTACCTATCAAAAACCGAAAGTGCCCTTCCTGATGGCTAAAAATTAAACAAATAATAGGGGAAAATTCGGCACCCCTTTGCCATAAAGAAACCGATTTCTTCCCTCCTCTAGGTGATGGAATTTCGGCCAACACCTAGCCTTGCAGATAGCTCCTATCTTTTCTCCTTTATCTAAATCTATTCATACCTTTAGAAGAAACCTAGATAGCACCGCCTCTTCTGTAACACCCCAAACCCGGTCAATACACCACGGTCGAATCTGGTATGTCACTGAAGAAAATATTTTGAAGAAAATCGAATTAAGAAATAAATTTTAGTGAAAACTCTTTTAAAATTCTATATTTGTAGAAAACAGATGTTTAATAAGTTTAAACTGATAATTTACTTTGATATTACATAAATAAAACTTTAAAGCTTAGTTGATAATTCATAGGTTAGAAAACATTTGTATCATTTAAGAAAAACTCAAATTATTACTATGAAAACATTTGCATTTGAATGTGGAAACTTAATATTTGGAAATCATTTAAATTGTAGAAAACACTAAATTTACATTTTACTATCAAATGATTTATGTTACCCGGTGGTAACAGTTTGAAAACTATCGCGTTTTGTATTTTAGAAAACCTTGTGCACAAACCATTAATTCAACCATATAATTTGTAAACCATATTTAAATCAAATCCAAAGCATATGAATAATCCAAAACATAATTAAAGAGGCCTTATTACAAACCATAAAAAGATGAAAACCAAATTAAAATAAAGTACCCAAATGGAAGTTCATGTAAAACCAAATTTCATTGCATGGCCTCCTCGAGTTCATCCGGCTCCATATCCGCGAATTTACGAATCACCTGAAAAAGTAAGGGAGAAGGTGAGTCACCAAGACTCAGTGCATAATCCCTCTCCCGGGTAAATGCCACGTACTTACACAAATTATAACCAAGCAATATATATATATATATATATATATGTAATGCACCCAACCTAGCCATCCGTAACACCTTTTTCTACCCCGTGTGGTACCAAACCACTGGTGGTGCCAAACCACTGGTGACCAAAGTCACGATATTCAAAATGTGATACCAAATCACTGGTGACCAAAGTCACGAATAATCCATCTATGGGGCCAACCCACGTGTGATACCAAATCACTGGTGACAATCCCATATCTCAAAAGTGAGGCCAACCCACGGTGGTGTTAAACCACAGGGACGAGTCGCTATGAGGTGCCAAACCTCTGGTGTCCCAAAGACACAAATGTGATACCAAATCACTTGTGACCAAAGTCACGAATAATCAAGTTGTGGGGCCAACCCACTTGTGATACCAAATCACTGGCGACAATCCCATATCTCAAAAGTGGGGCCAACCCACGGTGGTGTTTAACCACAGGGACGAGTCGCTATGAGGTGCCAAACCTCTGGTGTCCCAAAGACACAAATGTGAAACCAAATCACTGGAGGTGCCAAACCTCTGGTGTCCCAAGGACACAATATCAATCTTCCCCCTCGGCTCATATTGCCCATACCAATGCAATAGATAGACAAATCATGTCAACATACTTTATTATGAATCACATAACAAAAATATCATAAATCGTAGATCATATTTCAATCCTCATGTATTAACAACATATAGAAACGGACTTACCCGAATCCTCATTCATACCATCATGGTATCATATCAAGATCTCATCTTTTCCCCAATTTGATAATATGATTAGTAAATTAATATTATAAATACATATACATATTTGAGTTATAAAGTGTGTAAGGTACACACCTTTCACCAATGCAAATACTAACTTTCGAAGATCCGATCTACCGTACTAGATCACCTTATCCTACAATCGGCCAATACTCAGATTATAAACAAAGGCCATTCGGCCAAACCACTAAATCCCAAGAGTTATCACTTGAAATACCAATTCTTACCTAAAAGCTTACCAAAACTATTGACAAAGAAACGAGGCTTAGATTGATCGCTTCCAACGTCCCAAGAAGCCTAAAAGAAATCGGTTTCTAAGAATGATTAGAACCTTGCAACAATTGCCCAAAATTCGGCCTTTGTCCACAAGAAAATGACTTAGAAAAGAGAAAAGAATTAAAGGACATACGACCAAGAATACTTACCTATTATCCAAAATCAATTGAAGAGAATCAAAGAGAATCTACCCTTGAATATTCGGCCAAAATAACCCCAAAAGAGAGGAAGAAGGTTCGGTTATGGTGGAGTAAAAAAGAAAAGAAAAAAATAGAATGGAAATGGATGTTTTAACTTTGAGCAAATGAAAAAGAAATGGAATTTGAGAAGGAGAAAGATTCGGCCAAGAGAAAGTAAAAAGAAAATTTGATTATGAACCAATATCAAAAGAAGAAAAGAGAGAGAGATGTGGGAGAGAGAGGTTCGGCCAAACACCTTATTTGCCAAAAAGAAAGTGCACAAATGTTAAGTGAGGTTTCAGTTTCAAAAGAAAAAAAAATGAGAGAAAGAAAATAACATTTTTGGTTCAAACAAAATGAAGGCTAAACCAAAAGCAAAATTTGCACAAAGTGCATAAGATACATTCGGCCAAAGAAGGAGTTTTTTGGAGAGGAAAAACAAATGCACAAAGATGCACAAAAACTAAAATTGGCCAACTAATCCCCCCCAAACTTCCTAACAACATTCGGCAACCCCCTTAGCCACACATGCCGTCCACATTCAAACACTAATGGCCATGGAATAGTTTCCAAAACATCTTCCTTAAGCCAAGCCTTATGTCCCCCCATCCTTCCATAACCTTAAAAATCTTATCCCAAAATAAAAGCTTTCCTGTTTTGCTATTCAACTTACCAAAAATTTGAAAGTCCAACCTTCCATAATTTGAACTTAGCCAACACTTAATGCTAGGATGTACAAAAAATAAAATCCTCAATATGCTTTCCATGCTACTCGAACCACTTCCCTCAAGCAACCTTTCAAGCTCCTTATCCACTATGCCACTAACTCCTCATGTGCTTTAATCTAACACTTAAATTAACTTAAGTGTCAAGCTCAGTTAATCCACTTCACTAAATTTTCCATACTAAAAATTATTCTAGCTTAGCTAATATTTCCAAGCATTCACACAAATATACTAAGCACACAATAACAATCATATCCAAGCTAACACAAGAAACAACATGATGCTCTAATATTTTTAGGATATTACAATTCTACCCCCTTAAGAAAATTTCGTCCTCGAAATTACCTGATCAAAAGAGTTGAGGATACTGCTGCCTCATCGCATCCTCCGGTTCCCAAGTAGCTTCTTCTACGCCATGATTACACCATAAAACCTTCACTAAAGGAACTGACTTCTTGCGCAAAACTTTCACGTCTCGATCTAGAATCTGCACAGGTTCCTCTTCCACCGTCAAATCTGGACTCACCTCTATTTCCTCTACTACCACAACATGCGATGGATCAGAACGATAGCGTCTAAGCATGGAGACATGGAACACATCGTGAATCTGACTCAACTCTGATGGCAACTCGAGCTGATAAGCTACTGGTCCCACTCGTCTCAACACCTTATACGGCCCAATAAACCTTGGACTTAACTTCCCTTTTTTCCCGAATCTTAACACTTTCTTCCATGGCGAGACCTTCAGAAAAACTTTGTCACCCACGGCAAACTCTATATCCCTCTGCTTGAGATCGGCATACGACTTTTGTCTATCCGAAGCTTCCTTCAGACGAACCTGAATCATCTTAACCTTATCCTCAGTCTCTGCAACCAACTCTGGTCCTAACAATTGACGCTCACCCAACTCTGTCCAACATGTAGGTGTGCGACACCTCCTACCATATAACGCCTCATATGGTGCCATCTTAATGCTTGCCTGATAACTATTGTTGTATGCGAACTCAGCTAACGGTAAAAACTCTTCCCAGCAACCTCTGAAGTCCAAAACACAACCTCTCAACATATCCTCTAAAATCTGAATAACCCATTCCGACTGCCCGTCAGACTGTGGATGAAATGCCGTACTGAAATCCAACCGCGTACCCAAAGCCTGATGTAACGCTCTCCAAAACCTCAACGTAAATCTGGGATCTCTGTCTGAGATGATCGACACTGGCACACCGTGCGACCTCACTATCTCCGCTACATACAACTTAGCTAACCTCTGAAGCGAGTAATCCACCCTAACTGGAATGAAATGAGCTGACTTAGTCAGACGATCCACAATCACCCAAACTGAGTCTTTCTTACTAGGCGTAAAAGGTAATCCACTGACAAAATCCATAGTGATCCTCTCCCACTTCCACTGTGGAATCTTCACCGGCTGAAGTAATCCAGACGGCAACTGATGTTCAGCCTTGACTTGCTGACACGTCAGACATTTACCCACAAACTCAGTTACCTCCCGCTTCAGACCTGGCCACCAAAACTGCTCTTTTAAATCTCGATACATCTTGCTACCTCCAGGATGCATATCATATGGGCTACTATGTGCATCCTGAAGAATCCTTTGCCTCAACTCTACATCCTTCGGCATACAAGCTCTCCCTTGAAAACACAATACTCCATCACTAGACAAACTATAATTCTCTAAACCACCATTCTGAACCCGCAACCTCCGATCATTCAAACCATCATCCTCCAACTGTTCTTCTTGATCTGATCTAACCAAGTCGGCTTAACTTGCAATTCTGCCAAAAGACTCCCATCATCGTATAAACTAAGACGAGCAAACATCGATCTTAAATCTGATACAACCTTACGGCTCAATGCTTCTGCCACCACGTTAGCCTTGCCCGGATGATACTCGATCGAACAGTCGTAGTCCTTCAACAACTCAATCCATCTACGTTGCCTCAAGCTCAAATCCTTCTGAGTCAAAAGATACATAAGACTCTTGTGATCCGTGTAGACTATCGACTTCTCTCCATACAAATAGCGTCTCCAAATCTTCAAAGCGAAAACCACTGCTGCTAATTCCAAGTCATGCGTCGGATAATTAACCTCATGTGGTCTCAACTGTCGAGATGCATAAGCCACTACCTTCCCTTCTTGCATCAGCACACATCTCAAATGTGATGCATCACAATAAATCGTGAATTCCTTGCCTGCCTCAGGTTGAATTAAAACCGGAGCTTCAGTCAGAATCTTCTTCAACTTGTCGAAACTTTCTTGCTGCTTCTCGGTCCACACAAATGGAACTCATTTCCTCAACAACTTAGTCATAGGTGCGTCGATCAAAGAAAATCCTTCCACAAATCTTCGGTAATACCCTGCCAGACCTAGAAAACTCTGAATCTCAGCCACTGACTTAGGCGGCTTCCAATCCAACACCGCTTCAATCTTCCGAGGATCCACTCTAATCCCCTCGGCTGATACAACGTGACCCAAGAAAGTCACCTCTCTAAGCCAGAACTCGCACTTACTAAATTTAGCGTAAAGCTGTTTTACCCTCAAAATCTGCAACATTACTCGCAAATGCGCATCATGCTCCTCCTCTGACTTCGAGTATACCAAAATATCGTCTATAAAAACCACAACAAACTGATCCAAAAACTGTTGGAATACCCGATTCATCATGTCCATGAATGCTGTCGGCGCGTTAGTCAACACAAACGGCATCACCAGAAACTCGTAGTGCCCATACCGAGTGCAAAATGCCATCTTATGGATATCAGCCTCTTTCACCTTTAGCTGATGATACCCAGACCTTAAATCAATCTTGGAGAAAACTGCTGCCCCTTTAAGCTGATCAAACAAGTCATCTATCCTCGGCAAAGGATACTTGTTTTTGATCGTCAGCTTATTTAACTGGCAGTAATCTATACACATCCGCATCGTACCATCCTTCTTCTTGACAAAAAGTACCGGCGCTCCCCAAGGCGAAACACTAGGTCGAATGAAACCTCGATCCAACAGCTCCTAAATCTGAGCCTTCAATTCCATCAATTCCTTCGGTGCCATCCTATATGGAGCGATAGACACTGGCGCCGTTCTAGGTAACAGATCTATACCGAATTCGACTTCACGATCCGGAGGCAGTCCCGGAAGTTCTTCTGGAAATACATCCGCATATTCCTTTACAGTTCGAACATTCCCCACGGTAGACTCCTTAGCTTCCAAAGCACACACATGGACTACAAATGCATCACATCCCTTCCTGACCATCTTCACAGCTTTCAACGCAGATACCACGTTGGATAGATAATCTCTTCTATTACCTATCATGACCACCTCTTTACTCTCAGCTGTCTTCAAAACCATGCGCTTAGCAGCACAATCCAAACTTGCTTGGTACTTAACCAACCAGTCCATCCCAAGAATCAGATCGAACTCCCCAAACGGCAGTTCCATCAGATCAGCCACAAACACTACCCCTTGGAGTTCTAGGGGTATATCTCTATACAGCTTATTTACTTCTACAGAGTGACCTAGAGGACTAAGCACTGTCATCCTCCTAGAAGCAGTCTTAGAAACTAAGCTCATGGTCTCTACTATGCTACTAGCAACGTAAGAATGCGTCGAACCCACATCTATCAAAGCAGTATATGGAACACCAAAGATTAAGAACGTACCGGTTATGACGTCCGGTGCGTCGCCCTCCTCTCGACGTCTCGCAGCATACACCAAACCAGGCTGTCTTGCCTCAATATTGCCAGCACCTCTGCCAGATGCTCCGCGGCCTCGACCAGAGCCATTACCTCCTCTACCATTACCACGACCTCTCTGCGGTGGCGGTCCCTCTTTTCTGAGCTGAGCACGTCCTTGACCCTCAGACTGATTCCTGACTAGCTTACGTGGACAGTCCCTTACACGATGATCCAGCGAACCACACTCAAAACATCCTTTCTCTCTGGTCCAACATTCACCCCAATGAAATTTCCCACATCGGTTACACCGTGCTGGTCCCTAATTAGCAGTAACAGGCCTCCCAGACTGATTTGGCCCACTCTGCTTAGCCCTCTTCTGAGAATTACCGGCTGACCCGGATGATCCATAACCTCTCTTATGCTTATTCCGGTCATAACCCTGCCTTCCAGATTCCTTTATCCCTTAGTCTATCTTAGCCTTTTCAACTAAAGCAGCAAACTCTCGCTCCTGGTGTGGAGCAATCAGCAACCTCAGCTCATCTCTCAAACCGTCCTCGAACCGGACACATCGCTCGTGCTCCGAAGCCACGATACCTCCAGCATACCGGCTCAATCTTAAAAATTCCGCTTCATATTCTGATACGAACTTACTACCCTTGACCAAACTCAGAAATGCCTTACGCTGCACATCAATATAATTAGACCCAACATATGTCCTCTGATACGCTGCCTTGAAATAATCCCAAGTGAGATCCTCCACTGCAGCACTGTTCCGAACCGTGAGCCACCACTGATATGACTCATCCCGAAGAAGCGACACAATCCCTTTCAGCTTTTCCTCGGCATTAATATCCAAGTCATCCATGATTCACTCCGTCGCCTCTAGCCAATATTCAGCCGCACTAGGAGCTACGCCTGAAACACCTCGAAATACCTCCGCTCCATTGGATCGGAGTCGCTCGGGTACAGATTTCCGAGCTCCCGCGCCTCTACCCATTCTAGCTACCCTCTCAAGGACTCGCCGTACCGCCTGAGACACTACGTCATCCCCCGTTTGATCCTGATGCTGAACTCCAACCGCTGGTGGTGGGGTACCTCATTTTCGGATCCTTGACCCGACCTCACTGGCTCAGACACAGCCATCCTACCTCGACCACGTCCACGAGTAATACGACCTCGACCACGAGTGCTCGTGTCTAAAGTCTCGACTTATCTGATTTAAAAGTTTTATGCATTAGTCAATATTCCTCTTTCTTTTAAGCACAGTTTTATGAAAAGTTTTAATAAGGGGTTGTTTCGCGAGTACACCAAACCTATAGTTTTGGGTCTCTAGAGTAGTTCCTACTACTATACAGTCACATCATCATCATCATATCATCAAAATCAATAGTTTGAGGTACTTACCAGGACGGATCGGTGCCGGAGACTCGGTGCCATGCTTTTCCAACCATATAATTTTAAACAATAACATTTTAAGACCATACTTTAAATCATTTTGGGCCTCGGGCCCACAGCCGAGCTTTTGAACTTGGCTCTGATACCACTTCTGTAACACCCCAAACCCGGTCAATACGCCACGACCGAATCTGGTATGTCACTGAAGAAAATATTTTGAAGAAAATCGAATTAAGAATTAAATTTTAGTGAAAAACTCTTTTAAAATTCTATATTTGTAGAAAACAGATGTTTAATAAGTTTAAACTGATAATTTACTTTGATATTACATAAATAAAACTTTAAAGCTTAGTTGATAATTCATAGGTTAGAAAACATTTGTATCATTTAAGAAAAACTCGAATTATTACTATGAAAACATTTGCATTTGAATGTGGAAACTTAATATTTGGAAATTATTTAAATTGTAGAAAACACTAAATTTACATTTTACTATCAAATGATTTATGTTACCCGATGGTAACAGTTTGAAAACTATCGCGTTTTGTATTTTAGAAAACCTTGTGCACAAACCATTAATTCAACCATATAATTTGTAAACCATATTTAAATCAAATCCAAAGCATATGAATAATCCAAAACATAATTAAAGAGGCCTTATTACAAACCATAAAAAGATGAAAACCAAATTAAAATAAAGTACCCAAATGGAAGTTCATGTAAAACCAAATTTCATTGCATGGCCTCCTCGAGTTCATCCGGCTCCATCTCCACGAATTTACGAATCACCTGAAAAAGTAAGGGAGAAGGTAAGTCACCAAGACTCTGTGCATAATCCCTCTCCCGGGTAAATGCCACGTACTTACACAAATTATAACCAAGCAATATATATATATATATGTAATGCACCCAACCTAGCCATCCGTAACACCTTTTTCTACCCCGTGTGGTACCAAACCACTGGTGGTGCCAAACCACTGGTGACCAAAGTCACGAATAATCCATCTGTGGGGCCAACCCACGTGTGATACCAAATCACTGGCGACAATCCTATATCTCAAAAGTGAGGCCAACCCACGGTGGTGTTAAACCACAGGGACGAGTCGCTATGAGGTGCCAAACCTCTGGTGTCCCAAAGACACAAATGTGATACCAAATCACTGGTGACCAAAGTCACGAATAATCAAGTTGTGGGGCCAACCCACTTGTGATACCAAATCACTGGCGACAATCCCATATCTCAAAAGTGGGGCCAACCCACGGTGGTGTTTAACCACAGGGACGAGTCGCTATGAGGTGCCAAACCTCTGGTGTCCCAAAGACACAAATGTGAAACCAAATCACTGGAGGTGCCAAACCTCTGGTGTCCCAAGGACACAATATCAATCTTCCCCCTCCTCTCATATTGCCCATACCAATGCAATAGATATACTAATCATGTCAAGATACTTTATTATGAATCACATAACAAAAATATCATAAATCGTAGATCATGATTTCAATCCTCATGTATTAACAACATATAGAAACGGACTGACCCGAATCCTCATTCATACCATCATGGTATCATATCAAGATCTCATCTTTTCCCCACTTTGATAATATGATTAGTAAATTAATATCATAAATACATATACATATTTGAGTTATAAAGTGTGTAAGGTACACACCTTTCACCAATACAAATACTAACTTCCGAAGATCCGATCTACCGCACTAGATCACCTTGTCCTACAATCAGCCAATACTCAGATTATAAACAGCATTCGGCCAAACCACTAAATCCCAAGAGTTATCACTTGAAATACCAATTCTTACCTAAAAGCTTACCCAAAATGATTGACAAAGAAATGAGGCTTAGATTGATCGCTTCCAACGTCCCGAGAAGCCTAAAAGAAATCGGTTTCTAAGAATGATTAGAACCTTGCAACAATTGCCCAAAATTCAGCCTTTGTCCACAAGAAAATGACTTAGAAAAGAGAAAAGAATTAAAGGACATACGGCCAAGAATACTTACCTATTATCCAAAATCGATTGAAGAGAACCAAAGAGAAACTACCCTTGAATATTCGGCCAAAATAACCCCAAAAGAGAGGAAGAAGGTTCGGCTATGGTGGAGTAAAAAGAAAAGAAAAAAAATAGAATGGAAATGGATGTTTTAACTTTGAGCAAATGAAAAAGAAATGGAATTTGAGAAGGAGAAAGATTCGGCCAAGAGAAAGTAAAAAGAAAATGTGATTATGAACCAATATCAAAAGAAGAAAAGAGAGAGAGATGTGGGAGAGAGAGGTTCGGCCAAACACCTTATTTGCCAAAAAGAAAGTGCACAAATGTTAAGTGAGGTTTTGGTTTCAAAAGAAAAAAAATGAGAGAAAGAAAATAACATTTTTGGTTCAAACAAAATGAAGGCTAAACCAAAAGCAAAATTTGCACAAAATGCATAAGATACATTCGGCCAAAGAAGGAGTTTTTTGGAGAGGAAAAACAAATGCACAAAGATGCACAAAAACTAAAATTGGCCAACTAATCCCCCCAAAAATTCCTAACAACATTCGGCCACCCCCTAGCCACACATGCCGTCCACATTCAAACACTAACGACCATGGAATAGTTTCCAAAACATCTTCCTTAAGCCAAGCCTTATGTCCCCCCATCCTTCCATAACCTTAAAAATCTTATCCCAAAATACAAGCTTTCCTATTTTGCTATTCAACTTACTAAAAATTTGAAAGTCCAACCTTCCATAATTTGAACTTAGCCAACACTTAATGCTAGGATGTACAAAAAATAAAATCCTCAATATGCTTTCCATGCTACTCGAACCACTTCCCTCAAGCAACCTTTCAAGCTCCTTATCCACTATGCCACTAACTCCTCATGTGCTTTAATCTAACACTTAAACTAACTTAAGTGTCAAGCTCACTTAATCCACTTCACTAAATTTTCCATATTAAAAATTATTCTAGCTTAGCTAATATTTCCAAGCCTTCACACAAATATACTAAGCACACAATAACAATCATATCCAAGCTAACACAAGAAACAACATGATGCTCTAATATTTTTAAGATATTACATCTTCCTTCTTTTATCAGCTCATTATCCATATTATCCAAATCATTAAATCCCTCCTAAAATTAAGCCTCATTGCCGTCCCCCTCCTTGCTCCTTTTAAGTGCCGAAAATGGCCCAAATACATGAGCTTCATGCGGCCAAAACTTGGGCCTCTTCACCTGTCCATGGCGCCATCTTATAATCCCTTTGCAGCGCCACTTGCTACTGGGCCACAAGCCCACTTGGTCATTTAAACCCCAGATACTATCTTTTAAACCCTATAGTGCCCAAACAGAAAATTTAACCAAGGCCTTGACCACATTCTGAGCCCAATTTGGACCCCTAACACTTAAATTAACACATTAAACACATCCACACACTAAACGCATAGGCCCATTAATTCAGGATGTTACACACAGGCTCTCTTTGTGTCATAGAACACACACAATTAAAAGTCCTATTGCTAATTGCCAGTTTCACTTATGAGCCAAAATTAAAATTTTTCCAAGGTTCATACTCGAACCCAAGCTTAATAAAACCCCCAAAACACACTCAAATAACTACCCGTTCAAGAATATCATGGAATTTAAGCAAATTTAGCAAAATTTTATACCCCACATTTTTGGGGCGTTACAAACTCAACTTTTTCACTTTTTACAATTTAGTCGTTTTTGCTAAATTGAGTGCTCAAAAGTCAAAATTTTCGAACGAAAGTTTCAAAAAAGTATTCTGTAAAATTGTAGACCATAAAAATATAATAAAATAAATTTTACTACGTCGAATTTGTGGTCCCAAAACCACTGTTCCGACTAGACCCAAAATCGGGCTGTTACAACCAAAAGGCATGAAAACAATTCAGAATACCTTTTAAAACCTTTTTCATGGTATTGCTGCTGCAGGAGCACATTAGTAGCAGGAAAGATTGAAAATTTTTTCTCTAACAAGTCCTCATTAGTTATGTTTTCTCTATATAATTTTATTTGAGAACTAATTTTGAAAAGTTCTGAATTGTATTCACTTACAGTCTTAAAATCTTGCAACTATAAATGCATCCAATCATAACGAGCTTTAGGAAGTGTCATCGTTTTCTGATGGTCAAATCGTTCTTTCAAATTTTTTCACAACTCAAAAAGGTTTTTCACAGTGAAATATTCCACTTTTAATCCTTCATGTAGATGATGACTAATGAAAACCATTGCTTTTGCCTTGTCTTGATTAGATGTTTCTTTTTTTGCTAATATAGTATTTCCTAGACCTTTAGTATCTAAGTGAATTTCAGCATCTAACATCCATGACAAATAATTCTTGCCTAAGATGTCTAAGGCCGCAAATTTAGGTTTGGCAAGATTTGACATTATAATCAATTGAATCAAAAATTAAAAAAAAAAACTATTAGTAAAATAATAAGCATTCTCAATTGCAAAATAATTCAATTATACATACCAAATCTGCTAAATAATAATATGTATGTCAAATACTAGCATAGAGATGAAAAATCATAATAATAACTAAACACAAATTACATTAACTGCAATTTCTTTTAATAAAAAAACATGTATATATAATTATCATTATTAGATTTGAGTTATAAAAATAATTGTGCAAATGTTACCCAAAGAAAATATTTCATCTAGAAAATAAAATAAAAGAATTATGAGAATATGTATACCGTATATAGTTTAACGGGAGTTATACGGGAAAATTATATAAAGTTGAAATGACGTGAACTTCACTATGAACTCGTAGAAGCTCGTGTTGATAACGTGTTATAGAAAAATTAATAAAACAATAATACTAAGTAAAAAGTGGATGAAAAATACGAGAGAATTTTCATTGTTTAATTTTCACTTAAAAGGTGCTATTTATAAGCTCCTTTACATTCAATTAATAAATGTATTACATTCAATCAATAAATGTGAATTAAGTTTTCTTAATTACTCCATTTAATCATCTCCTGATTATAAATGAAGCAAAGAATTTTATCTCATTACTTTAATATGTTTAAAGGGTTATAAACATCCATTTAATGTATTTACAACAATCTTTAGATTTTTAATATATTTTTAAAAATATAAAACTATTTTGTCATTATGATGTCATTACAATCATTTGTCACAATATAATAACATCATGTGTCTTGTCATTAACGACATTGCAAAAAAAATATCAATTTAGTTGAAGGAATTAAAATTCAAGTGTTAACTTTAAAAAAAAAATTATAAGTATTAACTTGAGAAAAAGTGTCAAATTAAAAGACTAAATTTATGTTTAAGTGAAAACGTAATAATGTAATCAAATTTCTCGAACAAGCTAGAGTAGGTGTATACAGAAAAATGAAGATAATAGGATTTAGAAAGGGACACACTTATATTTTTATCAAGTAATTTTGGACATTTTTTTCTATAAAAAGGTGAAATAATGGGGCACAAAAATATTATAGTGAAATTAGTCTTTCTATTATCAAATAAATCAATTTAATCCTTGTACTATTAAAAAGAATCAAACAAGGTTAGATCCCTTAACTCTTGGATCGGATCGAATCAAGCCATAGAAGGAAATATATCTAATTGATCCAAGCCTTATCTTATCTTGTTTGGAAGATATTATTTGTGTATTTCGTCTTGCTTATTTGGAGGGGTAATTGATTGTAGGGTAATTGATTGTAACATATTTAGTATGTTAGCAAGTCTCATATTCACTTTTATATTGTGAGGACTTGTATAGGTTTTGTACTGAGATAGAGCACTTCAATTTTTTTCAGTGAGGGATGTCTTTGTGAGTGCATTGTTTGAAATAATCAAGTGTGTGGCTTGGTTAGAGTTCTAAGTTTTCAAGACGAAAACTTAGGGTGGAGATGTTTAGATCTTTCTGTTGGGAAATGTGTCCATATTGTAGTTAACATGTAATTATTTTCTATGTATTTGAACGATGAATAAATAAAGTTAATTTCACTTTTCACTATTATATCTTTTGTGTTTTCGTCTTTCATGTTTTGCATACATAGAAAAATTGTGACAAATAAATATTATCTCATTGATTGTCTAAGTTCAAACTGATAATAAGTGGCATTGTAAGAACGTTTATATTGCGAGAAAGACAACTTACTTCAGTAGATAATCTAAACAAGTCTATAATCTCGTAAAAGAATCAAAGTGAGTGTTTGATTCAAATACTTAGAAGGATTATTATGTCTTCTACAATTCCAATTAGGGAGATGACTAGTCTTGGCTATTAGAGTAGTTGACTCTACGGGTAGAGACCTAGATGTACTCATTGAAAGAATGATACATTGGACTGGACCCAAGATGAATTAATTTTGAATTCGTTTGTGAATTAATTCACTTGTGACGTTCATGGTAGAGGTGTGCATGGGCCGGGCCGGGCCCAACTAAAAATTTAGGCCCGTTCATTGGGCTCGGGCTGGGCCGGGCCCAAAAAATGGGCCTAAAATTTTCCCTAAGCCCGGCCCATATAAAAATACTAAAATCTGGGCCCGGCCCGGACTGCCCGTATTAATTTTTTATATTATTTTATATAATTTTTAAATATATATAATACATCAAAAATATTAAAAAAATCAAAATAAATATTTTTCAACAAATTGAAAATAAATTTTAAAAAATATGTAGACTTAAATAACACTAAATAGATGCAACTTAACAAGCAAATACCTCTAAAATAATAACAAAATTAACAAATGTCTTTAAAATAATAACAAAATTAACAATAAAATAAGTTTTATATAATATCTAAACAATAACAACAAAATAATAGAAACATAATAGTAAAATGGTAGCAAAATAAAGAGAAAAACAATAAGAAAATAATTTTTAAAAAATATTTTTTTTGCCTTTAATGAATTCGGGCCGGGCCGGGCTGGGCCCGGGCCAAAAATGCCTTACCCGAGCCCGGCCCATTTTTTAAACGGGCCTTATTTTTTTGTCCAAGCCCATTTTTCGGGCCTATATGTTTGCCCAAACCCTCCCACATTTTGGGCGGGCCTTCGGGTATGTTAGGTACATGACTTGTGTATGGCATAGCTAGTATGTTAGGTACATGACTTGTGTATGACATAGTTTCACTAGAAACAATGGAATTTATAACTCAATTAAAGAATTGATGGTATCATCTCATTAGCATTGTGTGGATTGATAAATATGAGTCATTATTTTTGACTCACATGAATTCAAGAGAAAGTTGTAGAGAGAAAATTCCCTAAAGAAATAATTTCAGAAAATTCTAGAGATATTTTTCTTATTTACAACTTGGCTCAAAAAGTTTTTAGAAATTACAAAATTACCCCCTGGTAATTTTGTGAAAATTTTCTGATTCGAAGCGAGTCCACACTTGGTAGATGTGAGCTTGAGGATAGCGTAGAAGACTACTCGGTCGAATCGTTTATGTAACATCCTGAATTTTTGGGCCTATGCGTTTAATAGGTAGGATATATTTAATGTGTTAATTTAAGTGTTAGGGGTCCAAATTGGGCTCAGGCTTAGGTAGAGGCCTTGATTAAAATTTTCTGTTTGGGCATTATAGGGGTTTAAAAGGTAGTATCTATGTTTAAAATACCAAAGTAGGCTTGTGGCCCAATCTTAGGAGGTGACGCCACGCAAGGGACTAAGGGGCCCAAATTTAAGATTCATGGAGCCCAATTCTTTTAATTTAAGTTAGCTAAATTTTGGGCATTAGGATTAGGTGGAGTGGATGGCAACAAGACTAAAATTTAGGGGTTTTAATGTTTAAAATATGTGGATAATAAGCAGATAAAGGCTATTATTTAGGAATTTATTTTATGAGGATAATAAGCAGATAAAGGCTAAAATTTAGGGATTTTAATGTTTAAAATATGTGGATAATATGCTGATAAAGGAGGGAGGAGTTAGGGATAATTAAGTCTCTTTTAGATGAGCTAGTATATTAAGATAAAGAAGAAAAGATAGGATTTATCTGCAAGATTAGGTAAGTGCCGAAATTTCTATAAATAGGGGGAATATCTCTTCAATTTCGGCATTTGGGGTTTTTCTCTCATTCTTTTCTCTTCTTCTCTGAGTAAAAGCCGAAAACTCCTAAAGTTCCATCTTCTTCTTCATTCTCTGCAAAAGCCGAAATCTCTAAGCCTATTCCCTCATCTTCACTTTGATTCAAAAGCCGAAAATACACCTATTCTTCTCCTTAATATTCATTGGTCGAATCTCCCTTAGCTATCTTTTCAATTTTTAGTTCTTTCAAAAGCCGAAAGCTCGATAGATCATCTTTCCGGGATTTTTCCTAGAAGCCGAAACTCATAGATCTCTAAGTTATAGAATCGTGTTACATTCGGGATTTCAAGGTAAGAGGATTTGTTTATTCATATATATAAAATCAAGTAGAATACTAACTATGGCCGAATATAGGAGAGGCCTATTTTCACATCTTTCCGGCTTTTTGAAGCAAAGCGTAGATCGGTTTAGCAAGGGTATCCACATTAATCAGGTGTGTAATACTTCCCCACCATCTAGAACTGATTATTAATATATGTTCATAATTTTATATGTTATGATAAAAGTCGAAATCTCGACTTAATGTGAGAAGCCCAAAAAGGGTAACGCAAATCGCCAGGTCAGTGAATAATCTGATTAAATGTTATAAGTAATTTGCTTGTATATGATTGCATGGGTTGGGTTGATGAAAGGAGGAAGTTATACGTTATATGTGTAGCGGTTTATACCGTGATATGTTACATGTTGTAGCGACTAATGCCATGATCTATTATAAGGGCTTCGCCCATAATATGTTGATGAGCAGCATGACTGCCATCTTGGCGTGTAGCGGTGTGGGTCGATTGTAGAAATCCCCAATGGTGTGAACGGTTGGTACGGGGGCGTGTAGCGGATGGAAACCTAGGCAAACGGGTTGGGCCTTGCATATTATTTGTTATTTATATGAATGAAATTATTAATCTATCTTATGGGCCTAAGGCCCAAAAACACTAAGTCTCGCGACTCACCCTTTTAATTAACATTTCAGGTGATACCTAGTGCTTCGGACCGGGCTGGAGAGGAACGCAAGGTGGCCATGCAGAAGAATATGTAGATTTGGCAAAAAGACTCAAGTTAATTATTTTATATTGTATTTTAACTAATGGATTTTAAACTTCGATGTAATAAGGCCATGGGCCACTAGTTTTATTTCCTTTTATTATGGGTTTAAATTATTTTTGTTTTAGTTATCGGAACCATTTATTTTAATTAAACTAAGGCATGTAATTAAGTTTGGGTTTTATTTTACAAAGGCATATTCTATATAAAATATATTTGGGCTTTTCTGAAAAATACGACATGTTTGACAAAATTTTTCTTAGTGACATACCAGATCCGGTCGTGATGTTTGGGCTGGGTTCGGGGTGTTACAGTTCATCTTAGATGAATTGAAAAAATACAATTTTGATTAAGTGTTTATTACTTTAGATATCACAACCAAGTTCTTGTTTTTGGAAAAAAAAAAATTTAAACTCTGGCTTTTCCCTATACTTATTTTACATTGAGTTATCCATACTCGTTTTTCCAACACTTATGTACAAAAGTGAGAAGTCTAACATGGTGACTTTTAGAGCTTGGAAACACTTGTTGTACAATGTGCTAGGATAGTGGATATTCTTTTTGGGTAAGGCTCTGTAGATTCAGGGAAACCGAACTACGTAACCATCCCTTATGCTCTTTTATTTTTCTGCAGTTTTCATTACCTGTATTTGACGCCGGAATAGGGTACGAGGCATTACCGGAATTATAATTTTATTTATCATACATTTTATTTCATCTAGCATTTATATTTGAAACCAATTAAAATCAAACATATTGTCCCTTAAACATATTTATTTTCTCTACATGTCTTACTTGAATTTACTTGAATTTATTTTTCGTCTCAACATACTTAATTACCTTGTATTAACATATTAAAGATAATCACATATTTACATGTCATCATAAATATGATTCTCTTGTCGTTTCTTCATAAACATAAATCAGTTAATTCATCATATCAATATTTCACGTACCATCAACTCATATTTCCTTATATCACATAATTAAGTTACACGAACTTACCTGGCTAAATTTGCAGAAATATCAAGATTTAGGGGCATTTTGGTAATTTTCTATTTTCATCGATTTTTCAATCGATCTTAATCTAAATTAATAATTTCATTCAATTTTGCAATTTTAATTAATAAATTAATCCATTTATGCAAATTGGTCGTTTCCAACATTTTTACAAAACTAATCATAAAGTTTTACTTTCATTCAATTTAGTCCCTAAGCGTAAAACACTACAAATCAGCCATGCTACCTGAATATTCATACATATTTTCCTCCTCCTCTCCATTCCACATCCTTAATGTATATAACAAGCTATAAGTAACATTATCAATAATTTCACTATTTACTCATATGTATATTCAAAACTGTCCAATTGAGTCATAGTTACTAAATTATTTATATCTTGAGCTATAGAACTCGAAATTAAGATCCTCTAATTTTCCCTGAAACTACACTCACATATATTCTTACCATAAAATTTTCAGAATTTTTTGTTGAAACACCCCAAACCCGGCCCACGAGCTTTGACCAGATTTGGTATGTTCCTCAAGTAAACCGATTCAGAGTTCTTTTGTTCCTTAGGAAAAACTTGAGCAATTTTAAAGAAAATAATGTTTTGGGTTGCGCTTGTGTTGAAAACCAAATTTATCTTATATTGAAATCCATTTATTTCAGGTGACAAAATACTTAAAGTTTATTTTAAAATAAATTTGTTGATCCACAAAATAAGGTTCCTTGTGGATTTTGTCAGTAAGGGTATTTTGGTAATTTTGCATTCTCGGGGTATTTTTGGAAATTTTGAAATTCCAGGGGTATTTTGGTAAATTTTTACAAATCAAAGTAAATTTGTAAAGTTCAATAAATCAGGGGTATTTCAAAATTTACAAAACTTGAGGTTCCTTTTGAGCATTTGTTTTCCAAATCAGTGATGTTGCAAAATTTTTGAAATTCAGGGTCATTTTGGTAATTTTGTAAGTCAAGGGCAATTTCATAATTTTCCAAGATCAAAGTATTTTGATATTTTGCAAATTAGGGTTTTTGGACTTGTTATAAAGTAATGATTTTTTTTTTGAATAAGAACTGTGGGTATTTTGGAAATTTCATAAACCAAGGGCATTTTTGTAATTTTACCACTAGGGGTATTTTTGTAAATCAGAAATTTTTCGAAACTTTTTTTTTTAAAACAATTTTATCAGTTCAAAAGAGTGGTTTGTTGAATTTTTAAAACTAGGGTTTCCATAAAAACACGGCTAGTTCCCTTTCGGGTTTTAGTTATTGGGTTTAGCCTGTGACTGAGTCCCCTTGGTTAGGGTGAACCGAAGCTACGCACCAGGTAGGATTCCTGCGAAGAGGAGGTGAGTCATTAGGACTGCTTAAATACCAGGCTCTTCCGGATCCAATCCTAGACATGCGCACAATGGTTACCACACCCTAACTCGGCGACTTAGACACAGGTTTGTTTTATTAAGCATTTAAGTCTTAAGTAACTGTTGGGGTAAGCTAGCCTTATAGTTCAAGTACTTATCATACTAATCTACGTTCCATTCTATTTCTACCCTTCTACAGATCACAATATAAATCACCCAAAGGTTAGGGGTACTTACCTGGTGGACTTCGGGTCGAAGACTTAGGTGCCATGCCATAAAACCTGCTTATTTCATAGAATACTTTCGTAACGCTTACTTGGCTCGATTTGAAAATGTTTTGGGCCTTAGACCACAGGCCGAGAGTTTAAAACTGGGCTCTGATACCAAATTGAAACACCCCAAACCCGGCCCATGAGCTTTGACCAGATTTGGTATGTTCCTCAAGTAAACCGATTCAAAGTTCTTTTGTTCCTTAGGAAAAACTTGAGCAATTTTAAAGAAAATAATGTTTTGGGTTGCGCTTGTGTTGAAAACCAAATTTATCTTATATTGAAATCCATTTATTTCAGGTGACAAAATACTTAGAGTTTATTTTAAAATAAATTTGTTGATCCATAAATAGTAATTTGTAAACATAATAAATAAAAGTAAAAAGAAATAAAGAAATTCAACTATGGCCTTATGGCCTTATTACATCAAATAATCCCAAAATAAAATTCTTAAGTACTTAAATAAAATAAAATGTCCATTTTGAATAAAACTTTAAGCTGAGCATGGCCACCACAAGTTCTGCCGTCCCGGTCCATCACTGTTCATCACCTGAAAAATGTTCCCACAACGGGGTGAGTCAACAGACTCAATGTGTACACAACACTAAAATTTAATAGATCAGGCATACCATAACGTATCACATGCACATTCATATACAGATAAAATAATGATGCAACCCATACCCAAACCTAGATGCCATCCGCTACACATCCCCGTACCAACCTGCACACCGTGGGGACTACTAAGTCAACCCTCCTTCCGCTACACACCATCGAAGGCAGTCGCTGCAGTCGACGTGCTCATCGCCCATATAAATTCGTGGCATAGCCACCAGATTCAGATAATTGTGTCATGAGACACCACATTCAGATAATGTAACCGAAGTTACCACATTCAGATAATGTGACCGAAGTCACCACATTTAGATAGTGAGACTGAAGTCACCACATTCACTTCCCCTTTCTCATATAACCCGAATGCCCATGTTATTCATATCATGCATATCATACTTAAATTCACATTCACGTTACTTTTCACATGTTAAATATAACATATTTCGTAATCCTAGTAAGAGTAGGAAACATACCTGAGTACTTTGTACCACATTAGGGTACTTAGCCATATTCACATTCTTATGCATACATATATTACATATAGTCATATAACGTATTAAAAGATAATGTAGGGTACACACCTGATTTGCTTAACGAAATTCTTGAAATCCCGAAAAATCGATCTACTGCTTTAGATCCGTTAACTCCTATGTTCGGCCAATCATTTAAACATATTAATAAACCTTTTTGGCTACAAATCCAAATCCTAGTAGGATTTATACACTTAAAACTTACCTTAAAGATCTTAAATCCCGAAATTATCCCTTGGTTGTAGCTTCTGTCGAAATTCCTAAACCACATGTTAGATCCGATTTCATCCTTAAACATGATAAATAGTTCTAGGCCGAATGTACATATGACTTACCTTGAGTCTTTTAAATCCCGAAACTCTTTTCCTGATTAATGGAGATGCCGAAATACCTTAGATCTGAAATCCCGGAATCACCTTCCATAGTTTCGGTCAAAATACAATAGGAGGGATTAGTCCCTAAATTTCGACAGGCTTAAAAAGAAAAGTAAAGAAACCGAATCTAGATCTTACCCTTACTTGGAGAAATTGATAGAACTCTTGCTTGAACCCTTAGCAGTATTCGGCTATGGAGTCTTAAAGACTAATCGACTATGGCCTAGAGGTGTATCAACACTTTCGGTTCTTGAAGCTTAAAGAATCGGCAATGATGGATAAAGAAGAAGTAGATTTCGGCTTGACAAAATAAAAAGAGAAGAGAAGAGAACTCTAAGAATTTCGGCAGAGAGAGAAGAGGAGAAAAATTTGTGAGTAGCCCTCTTTCCTTCCTTTTATAGCCAAAATTATTACTCAGAATCCCTTACTTGGCCACCACTCTTCTTTATTTGATAACTTTATCTTTTGAATTAATAATAATAATCCTTCTATTATCTCTTCTTTCATCCATTTAAAATAGAAGGAATTAATCCACAATTATCTCTTAAAAATAATCTAAATAAAATCCATTATTTATCCCCTAATTAGCCGAATTTAAAAGAGAATGAAACTCCTCTTTTGCAAGCCTTGTGCCGTCCCCCTCTGGGCTTCTAGAAGCAAAAATAAAACTTCTTTTATTTGCTTCCCATGTGACTCGAACTCAGGCCCAACACCCTTACATGTGGCGCCATTTCCAGAGGCCCTAAGTGGCATCTTCAGGCCACTTTTCCAAGCCTGCTTGTGTGTCAAATTTCACATACTTTTTCTCTTAAGGCCACCTTGCCTTAATTTCCTCTTTTAAACTTTAAAACTCGACATTTCTGACTCATTTCTAAGTTTCCAAAAATTTTCGTTCGGCTCTTTAAACTTGTCATTTCCTTACATTTCCAAGTTTCCAGAAATGTTTACTTTCCTCTTTTGAATCATTTCCAAATCATTTCCTAGTTTCCAAAAATGTTCACTTTACATTTTTGAACTTAACATTTCCATACATTTCCTTACATTTCCATACATGTCCATACATTTCCTTACATTTCCATAAATTTCCTTATATTTCCATACATTTCCTCATATCTTAGGGTTCCCAAAACTCCTCAGAACACATCCAACACACCCACTGAGCCCACTATCTCATAAATTACGCACGAACGCATAACCCCTAATCTAGGATGTTACAGTTCTACCCTCCTTAAAAATAATTTCATCCTCGAAATTACTTATTAACAGTCGTACAATCCTTCTCACCGCATTATGCTTACGCTGCGCACTCTGATCTTAATAGAACCATCATACTTTCTAGGTACAATCTTTAAGTTCACGTCCCCTAGAACTCATGTCTACTTCACGATTTAATCTGATTAAGAAGTTTTATGAATTAGCCTTTATTCCACTGATTACCCGCGAAGAAGTTTTTGAAAAGAATTATAGGAGTGGTTCTTTCGTATTCATACATGCACACAGTCTTTTCATTCATACATCCATCAATCAATTATGAACTTTCGTTCATTCAGAGAAACGTTGTAGTTTTCATTGTTGTTGTTTTCTCACTACCCAGGGGTATTTCCGTAATTTGTCCTACAGGGGTATTTTCGTAAATTTTTTTTTTCAAAATAAGGTTCCTTGTGGATTTTGTCAGTAAGGGTATTTTGGTAATTTTGCATTCTCGGGGTATTTTTGGAAATTTTGAAATTCCAGGGGTATTTCGGTAAATTTTTACAAATCAAAGTAAATTTGTAAAGTTCAATAAATCAGGGGTATTTCAAAATTTACAAAACTTGAGGTTCCTTTTGAGCACTTGTTTTCCAAATCAGTGATGTTGCAAAATTTTTGAAATTCAGGGTCATTTTGGTAATTTTGTAAGTCAAGGGCAATTTCGTAATTTTCCAAGATCAAAGTATTTTGATATTTTGCAAATTAGGGTTTTTGGACTTGTTATAAAGTAATGATTTTTTTTTGAATAAGAACTGTGGGTATTTTGGAAATTTCATAAACCAAGGGCATTTTTGTAATTTTACCACTAGGGGTATTTTTGTAAATCAGAAATTTTTCGAAACTTTTTTTTTAAAACAATTTTATCAGTTCAAAAGAGTGGTTTGTTGAATTTTTAAAACTAGGGTTTCCATAAAAACGCGGCTAGTTCCCTTTCGGGTTTTAGTTATTGGGTTTAGCCTGTGACTGAGTCCTCTTAGTTAGGGTGAACCGAAGCTACGCACCAGGTAGGATTCCTGCGAAGAGGAGGTCAGTCACTAGGACTGCTTAAATACCAGGCTCTTCCGGATCCAATCCTAGACATGCGCACAATGGTTACCACACCCTAACTCGGCGACTTAGACACAGGTTTGTTTTATTAAGCATTTAAGTCTTAAGTAACTGTTGGGGTAAGCTAGCCTTATAGTTCAAGTACCTATCATACTAATCTACGTTCCATTCTATTTCTACCCTTCTACAGATCACAATATAAATCACCCAAAGGTTAGGGGTACTTACCTGGTGGACTTCGGGTCGGAGACTTATGTGCCATGCCATAAAACCTGCTTATTTCATAGAATACTTTCGTAACGCTTACTTGGCTCGATTTGAAAATGTTTTGGGCCTTAGACCACAGGCCGAGAGTTTAAAACTGGGCTCTGATACCAAATTGAAACACCCCAAACCCGGCCCACGAGCTTTGACCAGATTTGGTATGTTCCTCAAGTAAACCGATTCAAAGTTCTTTTGTTCCTTAGGAAAAACTTGAGCAATTTTAAAGAAAATAATGTTTTAGGTTGCGCTTGTGTTGAAAACCAAATTTATCTTATATTGAAATCCATTTATTTCAGGTGACAAAATACTTAGAGTTTATTTTAAAATAAATTTGTTGATCCATAAATAGTAATTTGTAAACATAATAAATAAAAGTAAAAAGAAATAAAGAAATTCAACTATGGCCTTATGGCCTTATTACATCAAATAATCCCAAAATAAAATTCTTAAGTACTTAAATAAAATAAAATGTCCATTTTGAATAAAACTTCAAGCTGAGCATGGCCACCACAAGTTCTGCCGTCCCGGTCCATCACTGTTCATCACCTGAAAAATGTTCCCACAAGGGGGTGAGTCAACAGACTCAATGTGTACACAACACTAAAATTTAATAGATCAGGCATACCATAACGTATCACATGCACATTCATATACAGATAAAATAATGATGCAACCCATACCCAAACCTAGATGCCATCCGCTACACATCCCCGTACCAACCTGCACACCGTGGGGACTACTAAGTCAACCCTCCTTCCGCTACACACCATCGAAGGCAGTCGCTGCAGTCGACGTGCTCATCGCCCATATAAATTCGTGGCATAGCCACCAGATTCAGATAATTGTGTCATGAGACACCACATTCAGATAATGTAACCGAAGTTACCACATTCAGATAATGTAACCGAAGTTACCACATTCAGATAATGTGACCGAAGTCACCACATTCAGATAGTGAGACCGAAGTCACCACATTCACTTCCCCTTTCTCATATAACCCGAATGCCCATGTTATTCATATCATGCATATCATACTTAAATTCACATTCACGTTACTTTTCACATGTTAAATATAACATATTTCGTAATCCTAGTAAGAGTAGGAAACATACCTGAGTACTTTGTACCACATTAGGGTACTTAGCCATATTCACATTCTTATGCATACATATATTACATATAGTCATATAACGTATTAAAAGATAATGTAGGGTACACACCTGATTTGCTTAACGAAATTCTTGAAATCCCGAAAAATCGATCTACTGCTTTAGATCCGTTAACTCCTATGTTCGGCCAATCATTTAAACATATTAATAAACCTTTTTGGCTACAAATCCAAATCCTAGTAGGATTTATACACTTAAAACTTACCTTAAAGATCTTAAATCCCGAAATTATCCCTTGGTTGTAGCTTCTGTCGAAATTCCTAAACCACATGTTAGATCCGATTTCATCCTTAAACATGATAAATAGTTCTAGGCCGAATGTACATATGACTTACCTTGAGTCTTTTAAATCCCGAAACTCTTTTCCTGATTAATGGAGATGCCGAAATACCTTAGATCTGAAATCCCGGAATCACCTTCCATAGTTTCGGTCAAAATACAATAGGAGGGATTAGTCCCTAAATTTCGACAGGCTTAAAAAGAAAAGTAAAGAAACCGAATCTAGATCTTACCCTTACTTGGAGAAATTGATAGAACTCTTGCTTGAACCCTTAGCAGTATTCGGCTATGGAGTCTTAAAGACTAATCGACTATGGCCTAAAGGTGTATCAACACTTTCGGTTCTTGAAGCTTAAAGAATCGGCAATGATGGATAAAGAAGAAGTAGATTTCGTCTTGACAAAATAAAAAGAGAAGAGAAGAGAACTCTAAGAATTTCGGCAGAGAGAGAAGAGGAGAAAAATTTGTGAGTAGCCCTCTTTCCTTCCTTTTATAGCCAAAATTATTACTCAGAATCCCTTACTTGGCCACCACTCTTCTTTATTTGATAACTTTATCTTTTGAATTAATAATAATAATCCTTCTATTATCTCTTCTTTTATCCATTAAAAATAGAAGGAATTAATCCACAATTATCTCTTAAAAATAATCTAAATAAAATCCATTACTTATCCCCTAATTAGCCGAATTTAAAAGAGAATGAAACTCCTCTTTTGCAAGCCTTGTGCCGTCCCCCTCTGGGCTTCTAGAAGCAAAAATAAAACTTCTTTTATTTGCTTCCCATGTGACTCGAACTCAGGCCCAACACCCTTACATGTGGCGCCATTTCCAGAGGCCCTAAGTGGCATCTTCAGGCCACTTTTCCAAGCCTGCTTGTGTGTCAAATTTCACATACTTTTTCTCTTAAGGCCACCTTGCCTTAATTTCCTCTTTTAAACTTTAAAACTTGACATTTCTGACTCATTTCTAAGTTTCCAAAAATTTTCGTTCGGCTCTTTAAACTTGTCATTTCCTTACATTTCCAAGTTTCTAGAAATGTTTACTTTCCTCTTTTGAATCATTTCCAAATCATTTCCTAGTTTCCAAAAATGTTCACTTTCCATTTTTGAACTTAACATTTCCATACATTTCCTTACATTTCCATACATTTTCATACATTTCCATACATTTCCTTACATTTCCATACATTTCCTTATATTTCCATACATTTCCTCATATCTTAGGGTTCCCAAAACTCCTCAGAACACATCCAACACATCCACTGAGCCCACTATCTCATAAATTATGCACGAACGCATAACCCCTAATCTAGGATGTTACATTTGTTTAGCCAATAAGTACAGTTTATTCTTTAAATTCACCCCTGCTCTGCTATCTGACAGTTCCGACCCTTCTTCACTAAAAATTAATTATCTCCTCATACAGGATTTGGATGCGTTTGTTTTTCTTGAAAATATACTCATTCAGGATTTTAAAAATATAAATTTAAGCCCCTAATTATTTTTCTCCAATTTTTGATGATTTTACAAAGTCAGAACAGGGGAACCCGAAATCATTCTAACCTTGCCTCACAAAACCTATTATATCTCGTGATTTACAATTCCGTTACTTACATCGTTACTTCTATCAATAATACTTAATTCCATATTTTATTCATCCTCTAATTCGTTTTTTACAATTTTTGGTGATTTTATAAAGTTAGACTACTGCTGCTGTCCAAACCTGTTTTAGTGCAAAATGTTAATTACCAAGTTTATACCACATTTATTTCCTTTCTCTACAGTATTTCTCATCACTTTCTCTTATTTTCCTTCACTAACATATCAAGAATATAAAACCTTATATAAGAAAACTCTACATTAACATCATTTCCATGCTTTTTTCACAATATCTAACTTAAAAATATATTGGAAACTCGATGTTCTTACCTTGTTTTATTGATTTCAATCTTTAACTTAATTTTCTCTCTCTTCCAGCTTCTATTTCTTGAATCTAACTTGATATTCTTGCTCCCCATAGTCTCCTTGTCATCTTTCTCTCTTGATGGCTATGGAAATTCTTTTGAATTTTAAGTGAAAATGGTAGATTTTTGGTAAAAGGACCAAATTGTAAAGAAAACAAAACTTCTTTCTTTCTCTCTTCTTCACATACTTAATTACCTTGTATTAACATATTAAAGATAATCACATATTTACATGTCATGATAAATATCATTCTCTCGCCGTTTCTTCATAAACATAAATCAGTTAATTCATCATATCAATATTTCACGTACCATCAACCCATATTTCCTTATATCACATAATTAAAGTTACACGAACTTACCTGGCTAAATTTGCAGAAATACCAAGATTTAGGGGCATTTTGGTAATTTTCTATTTTCATCGATTTTTCAACCGATCTTAATCTAAACTAATAATTTCATTCAATTTTGCAATTTTAAATAATTACTATAAAATGTGGTTTGTAATTGTAAGTTTTTAGTATTACTATAAAAAATTGCGATAAAAAGCTAAAATATTCATTTTAGATATGAGGTTGAAAACTAAAAAATTAATTAATTAATAATTTAATATATATATATTTTAAATACTTTGAAGTAATTAATATAAATTATTTGTAAATTAATTATACATTAAATATAATGATAAATGATACATAAAATATAAACAATTTAACAATATAATACATGAAATATAATTTAATTTAAAATTTTAATAGTAGTGAAATGGTTAATATAAATAAAAGTATTATGATAGTTTTACTTCAAAATTCATAAATCAAAAGCTAAAATTATTTAAATCTCAACTTTTAGATTTAAATGTGAAAAAGAAATTCAACACTTTTGATTCCAAAAGTTAAGGCTGTATTTGGTTTTAAGAATTAAAAACCATTTTCGTTTTTGTTTTCTTGGAAAATGGAGAACATTAAAGAAAATGTGTTTAGTTGAAATTTTTAAAAAAGATATTTGACAAAATGAAAATATGTGATTTGGAAAACAATAAAAATAAAAATTTGTTTTCATTTTTTAACTAAAACTATTTTGTGAAAGTGAAAATGATGACAACAATGATGAAAGTGAAAGTGAAAATGATGAATCCATATAAATGTAATTTTATTTTATTTTTGTTAGAATAAAAATAATTATCAAACATATTTTTCATTAAAAATAGGTTTTATTTCTATTTATTAAATGTGTTGTTCAATTTTTAAAAAATGGAAAATAAAAATAATTTTCTGAAAAATGAAAATAAAAAATATTTTGTAAACCAAACAACCATTTTCATTTTCTTGGAAAATGGAAAACATTCAAAAAAAAATGTTTAGTTGAAAATTTTAAAAATTATTTTTAAAAAGTAAAAGTGAAAATATAAAAAATAATAGAAGAAATAACAAATTATTTTCATTAAAAATACTTTGTAAAACTGAAAATGATGAAAAGAAAGGTTTTCAGGTTTAAATGATAAAAACCCTATGGCCTAATCCCTTATAAATTGAAACATGATTTTTTCAATAATTTTTAAATATTAAATTCGGTATACTGATTCTAAATGTAAACTTTTTATTTTATTTTTCATATTTCTATTATTATAACATATTTATATGTTTTCATTTGTTCTTAAAAAAATTGTGTTTTCATTATTTCTCATTCTAACCCATATAAATGTAGGAATAATTGTAACGCCCCAAACCCGGCCTGGACGTTATGGCCGAATCTGGCGATGTCACATGATAGCGCTTTTAGAAATCGTAACTGCGTTAAAGCCATTTTTAGGTATCTTAGGTTATCGTCAAAACGTGTCGTGTATTTGTTCGTTATCCATTTTCAAAACTTTATATGTTGCGAAAACTTTTAAAATGATTTGTAAGGTCGTACGTATTTTGATAAAACCTTTGTTTATTTTGAAAACTCACATTTGTCCTACTGCTAGCAGTTTTTAAAACAATAATCCCAAGTTTTAAACAAAAATCCGAATGGCCTTATTACATAAAATTTACCCCAAATATAACCAAATCATAATTAAAAATAAACCGTAAATAAGTGTCCAGAATCGTAGTCACTGCCGAGTCCTCTGCTGCACCGACCCGTCTACTGCTGAGGATTACCTGAACAGATTAAATAGAAAATGGTAAGTTTTCGCAAACTCAGTGTGTACTCCCCACAGAAAACATACACACAGTAATATCAGATAACAGACATAATTCCATAGTTCGGGTCTGAGCACATTACAGAAACGGTGTGGACCCTAGTCCACTCAGATACAGAATTGACATATTTCAGGGCCTTAGCCCATTTTAGACAGAATATGCAGAAAACAGAGTCTTACCCACCAGCCTCCACACACCAACTCCATCCAACCCTACACACCATGTGGGGATAAAATCAACCCACCCAGCCTTACACACCAGGTTGTACTGAATGCGGCACATAATCAGAAATTTGTAGCTAAGCTGTCAGATAACAGGCTTAAGAGCCTTTCAGATACTTCCTCCAATCATAATCAACCCACCCTGATGCAATGCAACATACAAGTATGACATGCTATTATGCAATTAAACTCATATATATTCAGTTCAGTATACATGCTTAATACAGAAATCAGACAGACAAATCATTCTGTTAGGAGTCTAAGTATTGCTTACCGATCCTACAGTAGGTCCACAGTCGACTTGGGCAACCCGTGTAACCTTACAGAACATTTCAGAAATATGGACTCACACGGCCTGGCCGTGTGGGCCCACACGCTCGTGTGGCCCACATGACCCAAATTGGCCTTCCCAAAATCCGACACGCCTGTTGGCCCACACGGCCCAATTGGTCGGGCTTGTGTATCACACATGGCCTCACTCGGTCCTCACACAAGCACACGGCCGGGCTCATCAATCACACGACTGTGTCGTGACTTACAGTCTTGCACATGGCCTACCACACGGGCGACCACACGCCGATGTGGCGTCGACAGTAAGGTTTTCGGCATTTACTGAAACCTCGTTTTCTGCGTTTCTGGGTACACACCTAGTTTAGTTTTGATGCATAACCACTCCCGAGCACTCCAAAACCTATATTCGACAATTGAAAACCCAATTTCAGTCACTTAATCCAAGTTGTTATGACAGGAAATTTCCCGAAACTTACCGACAACCTTACCTCTAACGAGTAAGAAATAGTGTCTTGCAACACAAAAACCCGATTAAAGCCTTCGAGCAGTACCTAAGCGTGAGTAAAACGATTCCTCCGTTAATCATTTTGATATAGAAAAACCACTTACCAATCGCGCGTCTCGACTATAGATAACAGACACGGTTGAAAGGAAGGAGAACCGAAATAAGAGAGGGGGAAATAGTAGAATTTCGGCAGGGAATTTGGCAGAAAACATCAAAAAGAGCCGGAGAAAATTTTGGAAAACAAAGTGGAAAAATTGAAAAATAGCAAAGTAATCAGATTGGCAAAAATTCTGATAACTCCCCTATTCAAATCTCCTTAATTATCTCCATCAACCTCTCCACTATCAGAATTTCATTCCATCTAAACCTCTTCACACGGCACAAGTAGCAAAAATAAATCCCTTGTTCGCACAGGGATTCAAACTCAAGACCTCAAACCTAACCAACACTTAACCTAGCCACCAGACCAGCGGGCCCATTCGGTTAGTTACCTACACACTTTAACTCATAAGCCTACCAACCAGAGTTTGGGCTTTACTCATAAAAATACCAAAATTTACCCAAGTTGAGACTTGAACTTGGGACCTCCCATACACACCCAGAACCCATAACCACTGAAGCATACACTCCTACATGTCAAATTTACAAAAGCTGAATTTAAAGAAAAATGGGGCGTTACAGTTCTACCCCCTTAAAAGAAAATTTCGTCCTCAAAATTTTACCTGATCAGAAAATGTGAGGATACTGCTGATGCATCGACTCCTCCGGCTCCCAAATGGCCTCTTTAGTGCTATGATTTCGCCATAGTACCTTCACTAAGGGGATAGACTTCCTTCGAAGCACTTTAATATCGCGATCCACGATCTGGACCAGCTCCTCCTCAAACGTCAGATCTAGTCTAACCTCAATGTCCTCAATAGGAACCACATGCGTGGGATCAAAATGGTAGCGTCTCAACATTGAGACGTGGAACACATCATGAATGCGATCCAACTCCGGGGGAAGCTCTAACTGATATGCGACTGGCCCCACTTGCTTCAGAATACGGTACGACCCAATAAACCGAGGGCTCAGCTTTCCCTTGCGACCAAACCTCAAAACCTTCTTCCATGGCGAGACCTTGAGAAAAACTAAGTCCCCCATAGAATACTCAATATTCTTCCTCTTAAGATCCGCATAGGACTTCTGCCTATCAAATGCCGCTTTCAGTCGATCTCGAATCAATCGGACTTTATCTTTAGTTTCAGAAACCAATTTCGGACCCAGAACACGTTGCTCCCCCAACTCAATCCAACATAAGGGAGTGCGACACTTACGACCATATAAGGCCTTGTACGGTGCTATATGGATGCTAGACTAGTAGCTGTTATTATATACGAACTTTGCCAATGATAAGTAATCCTCCCAACTGCCTCTGAAATCCATAACATAGCTTCTCAACATATCCTCCAATACTTGAATCACCCTTCTCTGACTGACCATCTGTCTTAGGATGGAAAGCAGTACTGAAGTCCAACCTTGAACTTAGAGATTCGTGCAACTTCTTTCAGAATCGAGACGTGAAGCGAGGATCCCTATCGGAGATGATCAAGACAGGAACCTCATGCAGTCTCACTATTTCTGATACATATAGCTTAGCCAGCTTCTGAAGAGAAAAGTCTGTCCTGACCAGGATGAAATGAGCAGATTTGGTCAATCGATCCACAATGACCTAGACAGAATCCTTCTTAGTGGGTGTTAAAGGCAACCCACTAACGAAGTCCATAGTTACTCGCTCCCATTTCCATATCGAGATCTTTACCGACTGTAGCAACCCTGAAGGCAACTGATGCTCAGCCTTAACTTTGCTGACAAGTCAGACAGTGAGCAACGAAGTCAGTAACATCATGCTTCAACCCTGGCCACCAGTATAACTCTCAGAGATCTCGGTACATTTTGTTCCTATAGGGATACATATCGTAGGGGCTACTATGCGCTTCCCTAAGAATCGACTGTCTTAAATCCTCATCATATAGTACACAAATTCGACCGCGAAAACAAAGTACCCCATCGCTGTTAATCCCGAAATTAGTAGTATCCCCATTCTCAACCTGACAGAACTGCAACTCAAGCGATTTATCCCCTATCTGTTTACCTTTAATCCAATCAATCTATACAGGTTTAACATGAAGTTTCGCTAACAGACTCCCATCATCGAATAAACTGAGTCGAGCGAACATCGCTCTCAGATCGGTCATAGTCTTACGGCTCAAAGCACCTACCACCACATTAGCTTTACCATGATGGTACTCGATGGTATAGTCATAATCCTTAAGCAGTTCAATCCATCTACGCTGCCTAAGATTTGACTCCTTCTGGGTGAGGAGATACTTGAGGCTTTTGTGATCAGTGTAGATAGTGCGCTTCTCACCATACAGGTACTGCCTCCAAATTTTCAAAGCAAAGACCACCACTGCCAACTCCAAATCGTGCGTCGGATAGTTAGCCTCATGCGTCTTAAGCTGACGAGACGCATAAGCTACCACTTTACCATCCTGCATCAGAACACAACGTAGACCCACATGCGACGCATCACTATATACCACGAAATCCTTCCCAGATTCAGGCTGTATCAGAATCGGAGCCTGTGTCAAAACAGATTTAAGCTTCTCGAAGCTCTCTTATTGCTTATCAGTTCAGACAAAGGAAACTCCCTTACGTAGAAGCTTGGTTAATGGTGCTGTGATCAAAGAGAACCCTTTTACGAAGCGTCGATAATAACCCGCCAGCCCCAGAAAGCTGCGGATTTCAGACACATTCTTCGGCTGTTTCCAATCCAACACAGCCTCATCTTACACGGATCAACACGAATCCCCTCCGCAGAAACTACATGCCCTAGAAAGGTTACTTCTCGGAGCCAAAATTCACACTTACTGAACTTTGCATACAACTATTTCTCGCGAAGCGTCTGTAATACCACTCAGAGATGCTCATCGTGCTCACCCTCAGTCTTCGAATACACCAGAATGTCGTCAATGAATACTACCACGAACCGATCTAGATAGAGCTGGAACACTCAGTTCATCAAATCTATAAAAGTTACTGGTGCATTAGTCAGTTCAAATGGCATTACTAGGAACTCGTAATGGCCATACCAAGTCCTAAATGTCGTCTTATGCACATCGGTCTATTTAACCTTCAGTTAGTGGTATCCAGATCGCAATTCGATCTTAGAGAAAATAGAGGCCCCTCTAAATTGGTCAAATAAATCATCTATTCTCTGTAGTGGGTACTTATTCTTAATGGTCAACTTATTCAATTGGCGGTAGTCGATACACAAACGCATGGATCCATCCTTCTTTTTCACAAACAGCACAGGTGCTCCTCATAAAGACACACTAGGGCAGATGAACCCATGATCCAGTAACTCTTGAATTTGAGCCTTAAACTCCACAAGCTCCTTCGGTGACATTCTATAAGGGGCGATGGACACCAGAGCTGTACCAGGAAATAGCTCAATTCCAAACTCTACCTCTCGGCTCGGAGGCAAACCCGGTAGTTCCTCAGGAAAAACATTCGAAATGTCCCTTACGATTCTGATGTCCCTAATCGAAGAGTCTACAGAATTTGAAACACTGATGTAGGCCAAGAATGCCTCACATCCTTCCCGTACCAACTTTTCTGCCACCAATGCAAAAATCACATTCGCTAGATAAGCCCGACGTTCCCCAATCACCACTACCTCGTTATCCTCCTCGGTTCTCAGAATAACCCTTTTTGTAGCACAGTCCAGACTTGCCCGATGCTTGACCAGCCAGTCTATTCCTAGAATCAAATCGAACTCCCCAAATGGAAGCTCCATCAGATCAGCAAGAAGTACTGTTCCTTGAACCTCTAGCAAAACGTCTCTAAACAATTTACTAACCCGGATTGATTGCCCTAACGGACTCACAACGATTATCTCGCTCGAAGTACTCTCAACCAGAATCCCCTAAGTTTCAGACACAGAGCTAGCTACGTAAAAGTGTGTTAAGCCTATGTCTATCAATGCAGTGTATGGTACATCAAAAATTAAGAATGTGCCCATAATGACATTCAGAGCATCCCCATCCTCTTGGCGACGTGCAGCATAAACCAGTGCAGGCTGCCTCGCCTCAGTTGGTCTCGCACCTCTTCCCGGTGCTCTCTGTCCTCGGCCCATGCCATTACCACCCTTGGCAAGACCTCGGCCCCTAGGTGGTTGCTGAGCTACTCTCGATGGCTGTGCAATACCAGTACCCACAGCTTGCATCTAATTAGTCCTCAGTGGACAATCCCAGACACGATGCTTAGTTGACCCACATCTCAAACATGCCCCAGTAGTCCTCCAACACTCTTCCGGATGGCGTCTACCACAGTGCTTACACAGCGCCACCCCAGCAGGTGCAACAGGAGGCCCAACTCTTACTGGCACATCTGGTCTAGCCTTTTTCTTAGGCCTCATAACAGAATTCGAGGGCTCCGATTCCTTTTTATTCTTTTTTTCTCACGGTTTTGGCGCTCAGCGTGCTTAACCTCCTCGGTGATCTTCGCCTTATCCACTAGAGCAGAAAAATCACGCTCCCTCTACGGAGCTATTAGAACCCGTAGGCTGTCCCTGAGTCCATCCTCAAAACGAGCACATTGCTCGTATTCAGTCGCCACCATGCCCTGGGCATAACGGCTTAGTCTCAGAAACTTGGCCTTATACTCAGCCACTGAACGGTCTCCCTAGGTAAGATTAAGAAACTCACGCCTCTTAGCATCGATGTAGCTGGTTCCCACATACTTATTCTGAAAAGCTGTCTTAAAATAATCCCAAGTTACCACGGTTGGGCTGAGTGCCCTCCTTAACAGTCAGCCACCACTGGTAAGCTTCATTGCGAAGCAGGGAAATAGCCCCATTAAGCTTCTGCTTAGTAGTAAAATCCAGATCATCCATAATTCTTTCCGAGGCCTCCATCCAATACTCGGCCACGCTAGGGGCGACTCCACTGATGCCCCTGAATAACTCAGCCCCGTTGGACCGGAGTTGTTCCGTAACCGACACTCAGCCCCCAGATCTAGTGTTGGGTCTAGCAACCCTTTCTAAAATTCATAACATGGCTCGAGATAGTGCGTCATCCCCAGCCTCACGACCAGGAGACCGAGTCTCTGTTGCAGGTGAGATTGGAGTCTCGCTTGTATCCAGATTGGACCCAGATCGAGCCTCCCTACGGCATCTACCACGACCTCTAGTACCCCATCCGCGGATACCACGTGCGCTCATTGTAAATTTAGAGTTGATCTGTATTAATAGTTTTATGCATTAGTTTATTGTTCCAATATTTATTAGCAAATTTTTTATAAAGAATAGTATCAGAAGTTCAGAGTTTGTTATCGCGATTCGTAGTCTCACTACGATTTTTAGTTTCGTTACAGTTTCCAATTTACACTACCTAGAGTGTTTCAGTACAGTGTACTACCTATTGGCTGTTTCAAGCATTCAAGTAGTATTTCAAACAAATTTAAATGAAGTTTAGAACACTTACAGGATCGGCACCGGAGACTCGGTGTACCACATATTCAATTCAAAATATTTTGAATCATTAAAAAAATCATTTCAGAGAAACCAATTTTAAAAGCCCAAATCCACCGCCAAGTTTTGCAACCTAGCTCTCATACCACTAAATGTAACGCCTCAAACTCAGCCTAGATGTTATGGCTGAATCTGGCGATGTCACATGATAGTGCTTTTAGAAATCGTAACTGCGTTAAAACCATTTTTAGGTATCTTCGGTTATCGTCAAAACGTGTCGTGTATTTGTTCATTATCAATTTTCAAAACTTTATACGTTGCGGAAGCTTTTAAAACGATTTGCAAGGTCATGCGTATTTTGATAAAACCTTTTTTTTTATTTTGACGACTCGCGTTTGTCCTACTGCTAGCAGTTTTTAAAACAATAATCCCAAGTTTTAAACAAAAATTCGAATGGCTTTATTACATAAAATTTACCCCCAAATATAACCAAATCATAATTAAAAATAAACCGTAAATAAGTGTCCAGAACCGTGGTCACCGCCGAGTCCTCCACTGCACCGACTCGTCTATTGCCGGGGATTACCTAAACAGATTAAATAGAAAAGGGAGAGTTTTCACAAACTCAGTGTGTACTCCCCACAGAAAACATACACATAGTAATATCAGATAATAGACATAATTCCATAGTTCAGGTTTGAGCCCAATACAGAAACGGTGGACCCTAACCCACCCAGCCCTACACACCAGGTTGTACCGAATGCGGCACATAATCAGAAATTTGCAGCTGAGTTGCCAAATAGCAGGCTTAAGAGCCTTTCAGATATTTCCTCCAATTATACTCAACCCACCCTGATGCAATGCAGCATACAAGTATGACATGCTCTTATGCAATTAAACTCATATATATTCAGTTCAATATACATGCTTAATACAGAAATCAGACAGACAGATCATTCAGTTAGGGGTCTAAGTATTGCTTACCGACCCTACGGTAGGTCCACAGTCGACTTGGGCAACCCGTGTAACCTTACAAAACATTTTAGAAATATGGACTTACACGGCTATGAGGCCTGCCCGTGTGGCCCACACGGCCTGGCCCAAAATCCCAGACGCCGGTGTGGTTCACCTGTGTGGGCCCACACGTCCGTATGACCCATACGACCCAATTGGTCGGGCTTGTGTCTCACAACGGGCTCGCTCGGTCCTCACACGCGCACGGCTGGGCTCTCAATCACACAGCCATGTGGTGAGTTACAGTCTTGCACACGGCCTACCACACGGGCGACCACACGCCCGTGTGGCATCGACAGTAAGGTTTTTGGCTTTTGTCAAAACCTCGTTTTCTGCGTTTCTGGGTACACACCTAGTTTGGTTTCGACGCGTAACCACTCCCGAGCACACCAAAACCTATATTTGACAATTGAAAACCCAATTTCAGTCACTTAATCCTAGTTGTTATGACAGGAAATTTCCCAAAACTTACCGACAACCTTACCTCTAACGAGCAAGAAATAGTGTCTTGCAACACGAAAACCCGATTAAAGCCTTCGAGTAGTACCTAAACGTGAGTAAAACGATTCCTCCATTAATCGCTTAATCAAAAATAACACTAAGACAATAGAAAAACCACTTACCGATCGCGCGTCTCAACGATAAATAACAAACACGGTTGAAAGGAAAGAGAACCGAAATAAGAGAGGGGAAAAACAATAGGATTTCGGCTGGGAATTTGGCAGAAAATGTTAAAAAGAACCGGAGAAAATTTTGGAAAACAAAGTGGAAAAACCGAAAAATAGCAAAGTAATCAAATTGGCAAAAATTCTGATAACTCCCCTATTCAAATCTCCTTAATTATCTCCATCAACCTCTCCACTATCAGAATTTCAGTCCATCTCAACCTCTTCCCATGGCACAAGTAGTAAAAATAAAGCCCTTGTTCGCACAGGGATTCGAACTCAAGACCTCAAACCTAACCAACACTCCACCTAACCACCAGACCAACAAGTCTATTCTGTCAGTTACCTACACACTTTAAATTATAAGCCTACCAACCAGAGTTTGGGCTTTACTCATAAAAATACCAAAATTTACCCAAGTTGAGACTTGAACTTGGGGCCTCCCACACACACCCAGAACCCATAACCACTGAAGCATACACTCCTACATGTCAAAATTAAAAAAGCTAAATTTAAAGAAGAATGGGGCGTTACAATAATTATTTCTATTTATTTTAAAATATTGAAAATACAAAAAGTATTTCCAATAACAAATGGAGTCTACGTGTTTGCGGGATTGGTTTCCGTGTATAGTCTATGGGGAACCACAAATCACCAGTTCACTGAATGCATATTCAGTGACTACCCTATGTATCGGCTATGCATAGTCCATGGAGTTTTAGTAATCAAACGTTTGGTTCATTACGTAATAGCCATTCCACACTTTCGTGTATAGTCTATGGGAAACCCCAAATCGTTTAGCATTTGAATCACCAGTTCACCGAATGCATATTCAGTGACTATCTTATGTATCGGCTATGCATACTCCATGGAGTTTTAGTAACCAAACGTTTAGTTCATTATGTAATAGCCATTCTACACTTCCGTGTATAGTCCATAGAGGACCACAAATCTTTTAGTATTTGAATCACCAGTTCATCGAATGCATATTCAGTGACTACCCTATGTATCGGCTATGCATAGTCCATGGAGTTCTAGTAATCAAATGTTTGGTTCATTACGTAATAGCCATTCCGCACTTTCGGCTATTCGTTGAAATAGTGGAATAGATCTTTTTTCTACCCCAAATACCCTCACACCAAAACTTAAAAACACACAGTAATTTCGATAAGAAAAATCTACAAAATTCAACTACCCCACAATAACCCAATAAACATCCTATTCCCCAGCAACAAAATACAAAGAGAGAAACTGTTTAAGGTGATTGTAAGGGTTTTGGTACTTCAAAACTTATGGAGAAGTGGAAGTAAAGATGTGTAATATATCCAAATATTGAAGTTTTGGGGGCCATGAATGACATTAAAAAAAGAGACAATAGCTGATTATTAGGAAAAAAATGATGTTCCGGGCTTATGCAACAACAATTGTTACCGAAATATGAAAACTAGGGACAAAATTACGATGGATTTCGTAACGGGTTGCCTTTGACTCTGAAAAAGAAAGATGTCGCTTCCGTCGTTGTTGATAGATTGACAAAATCAACTCATTTTATACTAGTACGTACCGATTACTCACTTGATAAGCTAACTGAATTGTACATTGCAGAGATTGTGAGATTGCACGGGGTGCCTATTTCTATTATTTCAGATAGAGATCCGAGGTTTACTTCTTGTTTTTGGAAAAAAGTTGTAAGAAGCTTTGGGTACAAAGTTGAACTTTAGTACTGCATTTCATCCGCAAACTGACGGCCAATCAGAGAGAACGATTTAGGTTCTCGAAGATATGCTTTGTTTTTGTGTTTTAGAATTCGAAGGTAGTTAGGAAAAATATCTACCTTTAGTCGAATTTGCTTATAACAACAGTTTTCAGTCGAGTATAAAAAATGGCACCGTATGAGGCATTGTATGGACGCAAGTGTCGAACTCTTTTGTATCGGGCTGAGCTTAGTGAGAAACAGATTCACGGGGTCGGCTTGGTTAGGGAAACCAAAGAAAAGGTAAAGGTAATCTGCGATTGCTTGAAAACAACTTCAGATTGAAAAAAGTTTGTATGCAAATTTGAAAAGAAAAGAGATCGAATTTCAGGTTGGTGATAAAGTATTTCTAAAAGTATCTCCATGAAAGAAGATTCTGAGATTTGTCCGTAAAGGCAAGTTGAGTCCACGTTTCATCGGATCGTATGATGTTATTGAAAGAATAAGACCAGTGGCATATCGGTTAGCTTTACTGATAGAGTTGGAAAGAATTCATAATGTGTTTCATGTGTTGATGTTGTGACGATATCGTTCCGATCCTTCAAATGTGATTTCTCCATCAGAGATTGAGATTCGACCGGATATGACATATGGTGAAGAACTGATTAAGATCTTAGCTCGGGAAGTTAAACGGTTGAGAAATAAAGGTATAGCCCTTGTAAAAGTTTTATGGCAAAGACACGGTGTTGAAGAGGCTACGTGGGAACTTGAGGAAGCTATGCGAAAACAGTACCCAAACTTATTTTCTAGTAAGATTTTCGGGGACGAAAATCCCGAAGGGGGATAGTTGTAACAGCCCAATTTTGGGCCTGGTTGGAACAGTGGTTTTGGGACCACACATCCGACATAGTAAAGTTTATTTTTATTATATTTTTATGGCCTACAATTCTATGAAATGATTTCGTGAAAATTTCGTTCGAAAATTTTGACGTTTGGGCACTCAATTTAGTTAAAAGGACTACATTGTAAAAAGAGAAAAAGTTGAGTTCTACATGCTAGAGGTGTCTAATTGCTATATTTTAAATTGAAGGTCCTTAGATGGTAATTAGACCATTTGTTAAGTTAGTGGACAAAAATGGACATGGTAAGATAAAATTTCAAAGTTTTAAGTGAAGGGCATTTTGGTTATTTAGTATCTAAATGAATTAAAAACCAAAAATCAAGCCAAAATTTAGTCCATCTTCTTCATGCTTGTGCCAAAAATTAGAAGGGAAGCTTTGGCCAGTTTCAAGCTCGATTGTAAGTCCGTTCTTGTCCCGTTTTTAATGCTCTTTACATTTTTAAAGTCGTTATCACTTGATCTATCTATTTTTACCATTAATTTGAGAGATGATTGAGGTCTAGGTTTGACCCATGTTGAACATGTGTGTATTTTGATGTTTAATGGTAGATTGTGCAAGTTTAATGTTAGATAAACAACTTTTGCCAGGTGATTTTGATCAAAAAGTCAAAAGGACCTATTTGTAAAAAGATTTCAAAATGTGTGTAAAAGTGTGATTAAATGAAAATTGTGGGCTGTTATAAACATGAAATTGGTTCGGCTAGGCTTGGGTCTTGAAGAAATCGAATAGATTTCATTTTACGAGCCTAGGGGCCAAAATGTAAAAATGTCAGAGTTTAGGGGCAAAAATGTAATTTTGCCATAATGTGATTTTTTGAACAGAATTGAGAAATCTGGATAATAAGTGAGTTAAATTTGCTATTATAGATCAACAGAAATGAGGTTCGGACCTAGATCAGGGGAAAAACAAAGTGTTTGATGATTAGGTCCATTTATACTATTTTTGTACCTAGGTAAGTTCGTATGTAAATAATGCATTGTTTTATTTATGTTTTAAATTCTTTAATATTGTATGGATTATGATTGACTCCTTGGATGTAATCGATAAAGTTTGACAAGTGAGAAATCCCGGTTGAACCTTAGGAATAGGTAGGATATGGATGTCATGACATTAGGGTTATTTGAGATTACGTGTAAGACCATATCTAGGATATGGCATCGATATGAGACTTTGTGTAAGACCATAGCTAGGCTATTGGAATCGATAAGAGATCCCATGTAAGACCATATCTAGGATATGGCATTGGTATAGTAATGTGTGTGCGAGATTCCCGAGTATCCTTTAGTAATCCAAGTGGTTCAACGGGAAATTCAACGAGTATGTCAAAGTTGTGAAAGGTTATGATTATGTTGCGAGTTGGTACAGGTACGTACATAAAACTCATTTACTAATGAGCTCGATATGTGATGAATCCCTCAGTAAGGTTATGAATGAATAAGTTATGATTAGAAGATCTTGATACTATTTATGCCAAGTTCATCATGTTTATTTGTATGATACATGTGTGATTATAATGCTTATTATTTGCATAGGAACTTACAAAGCTATATAGTTTACTCCCTTTTTTTCCCTTGTCTTATAGTGTCACCAAGCCAGCTCGGGGATCGAAAACTATCGGAGATCCATTCACACTATCAACTTAATATTTTGGGTACCATTGATTTTAATATTTTGAGTCATGGCATGTATTGGGACTTGGTCATTTTGTTATGTGTCATAATTGATTTAGCCAAATATGTTGGCTTATGTTGGCTGATTATTCATTTTGTAAATGGCCATTGAAATTTGCTAATATTGGTTTAAATATATATATGCATATGATGATACTTTTCATGGATATGGGAAATTGCATGATTTGAGTTGAGATATATGTGATGTTTGTGTATGATAAATGATAGCATGTGAATGAGGTGTTGATGCCTTAGTTGTTGTAACATCCTGAGTTAATGGGTCTATGCGTTTAGTATAGGAATATGTCTAATATGTTAACTTAGGTGAAAGGGGTCTAAATTTGGGCTTAGAATTAGGCAAAGGCCCAGATTAAATTATTTTAAGGTGGCATCATTAATAATTAAAAAGAAACAAGTTTTGGGTCACAAGGAGCCCATGTTTTTAGGCCAATTTCGGCACTTTAAATGAAGATAAGGTGACGCCACACACACAAGGAATTAGGGGACCAAATATTAAGTTTAATGAGGCCCAAATCTTAAATTTAAGTGAGTTAAATTCGGCACTAGGGTTAGTAGAGGTGGACGGCTACAAGGCTCAAAAATAGGAGAAATTATGTGGATTTTATAAGTGATATTATCATAGATAAAAAGGAGAAAATTTAGGAGCTTATCTTCAAGGGAAGTGTTGGCCAAAAATCCACCACCTAGAGGAGTGTAAAATTCAGCTACTATATGGCACAGAGGGTGCCAAATTTCTCCTCTCTTTTAGCTTGAATTTTAAGGGGGTTTTCAATTTTTAGCAGTAGGTGCCGAAATATCTATAAATAGGGGGGCTAGCTCCTTGATTCTGACACTGAAAACCCTAAATTTCTCTCCCATTGTGCCAAAATTCCCTAGCCTCTCCCTCTCCAATTTCTTTTCTCCAATTTCTTCAAAAGCCGAAACTCTTCTCCACTTTTTCCTCCTTGTGTCGATTTCTCTAAAAAGCCGAAGCAACCATAGTCTTTTCTTCTATTCATCCTATTTGAGAATTAGTTCTATACTTCCGGCATTTAAATCTTCCATTGGCATTGCCGAATCCTCTCTCTAGTGCTAGCCGAATCTCCTATGCTAAGGTAAGTGTCGATTTTTGATTAGTTCTCATGATCTATTCCCGTTTTTTGAAAGGCAAAAGCCGAAAGCTAATAGCTTAATGGTTTTATGATGGGCAGCAATTCGGGATTTGAAGGAAGCTTGGTCAACTAGATCTAAAAGCCAAAAATAGCTAGTCTCTAATTTCAGGATTTTAAGGTAAAAAGATTTTCCCTAGATTTTTACTAGATTCACTCATTATATGCAAGATCTAAACTTTAAGATGAGGATTAACGATTAAATATTGTGATAGTAGCTCTGATAAGGATTTATGATGGAATTAAATATGAATCAGGCAAAGGAAAGAATCCCTAAGTTTAAGAAACGAGTAGTATCTGCCGTTCGAGATTGGCCACTTGGTTATGGACCGGCTTTTGAACAACATCTTAGGCAGATAGCAGTTGTGTCAACTAAGGATAGCGTCGACATAGAAAGCATCGTTTTATCGGTAATCAGGTGTGTAGATCTCTAACACACTACTAATAAACCTGTATGTATATCTATTTATGTATGTTATGGGCTAAAAAGCTGGAATAAGGCTGTATAGACAGTCGAATGGAACCCTAAAAGCGTTAGGCAAGGATGCCAGATACGTAAACATAAAACTCCCTATGTGTATCGTAAAATACATATGTCTGCATGATGTTTCTTTATGTGTGTATGCATGGGATGGGATATTGATATGATGAAGGGGAAGTGCATGATAGGTCACGCAGTGATCGGTGGTAGAAATCCCAAAAATATAAATGCTAGGTCACATTGTGATCGGTGGCTATGCCACGTTTAATGATTCCTGAAAAACAGGAATAGGCAGTTCGGCTGTCGTTATGGTGTGTACCAGATGGAGGGTTGATTGTAGAAATCCCCACGGTGTGATGGTTGGTACGGGTTGGTGTGTAGAGGATGGAACCCTAGGATGGGATGGGTTATTAATCATTTATTATTTTGATGTATGATTATGATTGATGCCTTATGGGCCAGGGCCCATAATGTGTTTGTGGGCTCAGGTCATTGTGTGCTTTGAGATTTATACACTGAGTCTTGGTGACTCACGCTTTCATTTTCTCTACTCTCCGGATGAGCAGTAGATCGTGGACATGGGAGCCGAGACGGACTCGAGGGGCCATCAAGTTCTATTTCTACAAATTATATTTTCTTTAGGACTTCTTTAAGTTTGTTTTATTGTTATTCGAGGAACAGTCATGTAATAAGGCCCCTAGTTTTTATTCAACTTAGGAATTTTTTCAACTTATGAGTTTTCTATGTTATGCAACTTATGAATATACCACAAGGTTTATTTACATTTATTAGTAAAAATACAAAGAGGTTTATTTTCAGAAAGTCTCTCTTTTATTCAAAATTAATTAATTTAACTTGTGTTTTCAAAATGCGATAAAGTGTTATGTGTTCGATAACATGCAGGATCTGGTCGAAACGCATTGGCCGGGTTTGGGGTTTACAGTTATGGCTGATTTGGTTGATGGTATATGCTTGGAATGGTTCTATGTTTGTTGTGCAGATTTGTGCATGGAAGGGTGACAAAATGGCTTGGTAAATAGCCTTATTTTTGTCCACACGGGTAGACACACGGGCGTGTGTCTAGGCCGTGTGTGACACATGGCTTGCCCTATGGGCTTGTGTTCCGGCCGTGTGTCCCCTGCGCCTTAATTGTTGCAAAATAGAATGCTTAGTATTGACCACACGGGCAGAGACACGGGCATGTGTCTCAGCCGTGTGGACGGCACGGCCTTGAACCTGGGCGTGTGCCCTGGCCGTTTGAAGTCTACACCTATTTTATGGAAAATCATGAAAATTAAATCGACCACACGGCCTAGCACACGGGCGTGTGGCACAGGCATGTGGCACAATTCAGAGAGCTCCCTATTTTGAACAAGGCCTGTAGCACGGGCGTGTCTAAAGGCCACATGGGCGTGTGAGCCCTGTAACATGAAATTTATTTTCTAAGTTTGTAAAATTTTCTAACATTCTCGGTTAGTCCCGAACCACCTCCAAAGCATGTATTAAGCCTCGTAGGCTCGTTTTAGGGATGATATGAATGTATGTGAAAAGTTTTAAATTTGGATGGAAATTACATCTCGATTTTGTATGTTTGCTTGTGTTTAAGTCCGGTAATGCCTCGTACCCTGTTTCGGCGTCGAATACGAGTAACGAGTGTTACATTCCGAGTATATCTGGGATATCTTAGTACCCTCACAATAGCTTTCCAGTGGTTCTCCCTTAGATTGCTTGAGAATCTGCTTAAACTGCTTACAGTGAAAGCAATATTAGGTCTAGTGCAACTCATAAGGTACATTAGACTGCCTATGACTCTTGTATATTCCACTTGGTCAATACTTTCACCTTTGTTTTTGGAAAAATGTTGATTTATATCTATCGGAGTTCTGGCTACACCAAAATCAACCTTGCCAAATTTCTTAATAATCTTGTCTACGTAGTGTGATTGAGTCAATACGAGACCTTCAGATGACCTTTTGATTTGGATGCCCAATTTCATGCCAGCAAGTCCCATATCTTTCATATCAAATCTTGAATTTAACAAGTTTTTGGTGCGCTTTACCATTTCATTGTTACTTCCAACAATGAGTATGTCATCAACATATAAACATAGAATTACATATCCATCAACAGTGGGTTTTACAAACACACATTTGTTACACTCATTAATTTTAAATCCATTTGATATCATGACACTATCAAACTTTTCATGCCACTGCTTTGGTGCTTACTTAAGTCCATAGAAATATTTTACCAATCTACAGACTTTTCTTTCTAGCCCTAGAGCTACATGACCCTCAGATTATTCCATGTAAATCTCCTGATCAAGATATCCATTTAGAAAAGCTATCTTAACATCCATTTGATGAACTTCTAGATTCCGCAAAATGAAAATAGCAAGTATCATCCTTATAGAAGTTATTCTTGATAAGGAGAAAAGCATCAAAGTAATCAATGCATTCCTTTTGTCTATAACCTTTTATAATCAATCTGGCCTTGCACTTATCAATTGTTCTATCTGCTTTCATTTTTTGTTTGGAAATCCATTTAGAATTTAGTAGTTTAATTCCCTGATGTAGATCCACTAATTCCCACATATGATTTTTCATGATGGAATCAATTTCACTCTTAGTAGCATCTTTCCAAAAAATGCTTTCAGATGAGCATATAGCTTCACTATAAGTTTGAGGTTCAGTTTCTAGCATATAGGTTAGAATATTTGATCCAAAGGACTTTTCCACCCTTGTCCTTTTACTTCTTCTTGGTTCTACCTTGACTTCAACTTCTTGTTGAAAGTCTTGACTATCAATAGTTTTTGAAGTTCATTTTGTTGAACTTGACCCATCTTCCTTAGTCTTACAACGTAATATATTTTCAAAGAATGAGACATTTTTAGATTCCAACATCGTATTCTTATGAATTTCAGGATTCTTTGATTCATGCACAAGAAATCGATATGCATTGCTGTGGTGTGCATAACCAATGAAAATACAATCTACTGTTTTAGGACCTATTTTCATTTTCTTCGGCAAAGGAACCATTACCTTTGCAAGACACCCCCACACTTTCAAGTAGTTGTAGGAAAGTTTCGTGCCCTTCCATAACTCATATGGTGTTTTGTTCTTTTTCTTACGAGGCACCAGAACTTTTGCCATGTTTTAAAATTCTCTTCAGTGAATTTCACAGGCTTTTCATTGTGACTCATAGTCATAGGTAAAGTTTGGCTTGCAGCCTGAACCTGAGCAGCGACAATCGCCTTAGCCTTTGAATTGGATGAGTTGTTTGACGTATGAGACATTTCTGTAATTGGAATAAAGAACCATAATTTGTATATAAATTAAAATCCAAAACAGAAGTATAAACCAATCTTAAATAAGTTATGATGGTAATCTGTACACCTTAGATTAAAACTACAACAATTAATCTGTCTTAAGAATGTATGAAAATATGATATTGTATGTAGTATGAATATGTCAGTAACAATGATAATGCAATACAATGCAGTAGCAGTAACACAATAGAATACCTATAATCGGACAAAGTTAAAAATTAGAAGAAGAATTTTGTCGAGGCCTATATAAATAGTTTCCTTAAGACAGATTCGTCCTCTCCTCGGTGCTTTGAGTTACGTTGGATGTCTGTCTTCTAGGATACAACAACAAACGATCATAGTAGTAGCACAACAACAGTGATCAATCGAGCACAATCTTGCGTTTCTCTATTACCAGGAGAAATGAATTTTAGAATGAATTTTTTATATTGATAGTTTTGATGATATGTTTTTGAAATCTCCTAACTTGGCTTTATATAGAGGAGAGGAAATGAATGAAGAGGTTTGTTGAAAAATTAATAGACATGAGTGAGCAGAGACAACGAATGAAAAAATTCAATAGTAAACCAAGTGATACATTTTTTTCAAAAGATACAACTGTATGGAAAAACACACTATTAAACCAAGAGATACAACTATCATTCATCACTCATAATTGTTTTCCATCATCTATAAGTTAGTTAAATAATAATTAAAAATAATGTTATTATATAATTTTAATACTAACTATATTATATAATTTTAATATATTACTTTTATAAAATAATATATTTAATCTTTTATAATATTGAAATATTATTAAACGTTTTTATAATTTCAAATTAAATTTTTATAATCAAATAATATTTTATAATTTAAGAGTAAAATTGACATTTTTTGTTTATTCTTTACTTATTCTTTAACATCATTCTAATCAACCAAATAATATTATACTATTACTTATATTTTAATCAACCAAACTATCCAATATCGATTATTTTTGTATTCCATTCTCACTAAATATCTATTTCGGTTTCTCTTCGATTTCATTCCCGTGAACTAAACATAATGTTATAGTTTTTTTTTCCATTTTATTACAGTCAATGGTGGAGCCTAGTAGAGGCCTAGGGGAGGTATGATTTAAAATTTTTGCAATTTAACCTTTTGTAGATATACTATGGTCCTCCCTAAAATATAAGTAGGCCCCCCAAGGTTTAAGATTTTTGCAATTTCCCAAAAATATTGCTTCTTTTGGATCGGTTGTTTTTATATTTAAATTGATTGCCATGTTGGAATATTACTTCTTTTGAATCGATTGTTACGGTAGAATATTGCCTCTTATTTTTTTGAATCGATTGTTTATATGTTTAAATCGGTTGTTATGTTAGAATACTCTTCTTTTGAATTGATTGTTTTTATGTTTAAATCAATTATTATATAGCACATCTAATTTTAGCTTGAGTCCCCCTAAAATTATCATCCTGGCTGTAACACCCCCAAACCCGGCCCATGCGTTTCGACCAGATCTGGTATGCTACGAGTTGTACATTAAAAACTTTTGCTTTGTTGGTTTTGGAAGTCGTAAGTTATTTAGACATAATTTAACTAAATAAATGACATTTTAAAAATAAACTCCTTTGTATTTTTATTATTAAGTATAAATAAACCTTGTCATAAATTCATAATTTCAGAACATTGAAATCTACTTAGTTGAATAAAAAAACTAGGGGCCTTATTACATAAATAATCCCAAAATGAAATAAAATAAACTTAAAGAAATCCCAAATTAACTTGTAGAAATAAAAACTTGATGGCCCCTCAAGTCCGTCTCGGCTCCCATGACCACGATCTACTGTTCATCTGGAAGAGTAGAGAAAAAGGAAAGCGTGAGTCACCAAGACTCAATGTATAAATCTCAAAGCACACAACGACCTGAGCCCACAAATACATTATGGGCCCTGGCCCATACATAAAGGTATCAATCATAATCACATGATAAACAATAAATAATGAATAATAACCCAACCTATCCTAGGTTTCCATCCTCTACACACTAACCCGTACCAACCATCACACCTTGGGGATTTCTACAATCAACCCTCCATCCGCTACACACCATAACGACAGCCGTACTGCCTATTCCTGTTATTCAGGAATCATTAAATGTCGCATAGCCACCGATCACTATGTGACCTATCATTTATATTTGTGGGTTTTCTACCACCGATCACCAAGTGACCCATCATGCACTTCCCCTTCAATATCATAATTTTCCCCCCATGCACACACACATAAAGAAAACATTATGTAGACTTACATATATTTCGATACACATAGAGAGTTCTATGTTTACGTACCTGGCATCCTTGCCTTACCCATTTAGGGTTCCATTCGACTGTCTATACAACCTCTTTCCGGCTTTTTAGCCCATAACATATATATATATATATATATATAGACATACATACAGGATTAATAGTGTGTTAGAGATCTACACACCTGATTACCGATAAAACGATGCTTTCTATGCCGACGCTATCCTTAGTCAACACAACTGCTATCTGCCTAAGGTATTGTTCAGAAGCCGGTCCACAACCAAGTGGCCAATCTCAAACGGCAGGTACCGCTCGTTTCTTAAACTTAGGGATTCTCTCCTTTGCCTGATCCATATTTAATCCCATCACAAGTCCTTATCAGAACTACTATCACAATATTTAATTGTTAATCCTCATCATAAGGTTAAGATCTTGTATACAATGAACGAATCTAGTAAAAATCTAGGGAAAATCTTCTTACCTTAAAATCCCGAAATTAGAGACTAGCGATTTTCGGCTTTTAGATCTAGACAACCAAGTTTCCTTCAAATCTCGGAATGCCGCCCAACATAGAACCATTAAACTATTAGCTTTTCGGGTTTTGCCTTTCAAGAACCGAAATAGAACATGAGATCTAGCAGGAGTCGACACTTACCTTAGCACAGGGAATTCAGCTAGCACTTGGAGAGAAGATTCGACAATGTCAAAGAAAAGATTTAAATGCCGGAAGATTATAACTAATTCTCAAATAGGATGAATAAAGAAAAACTATGGAGATTTCAGCTTTTTAGAGAAATCAGCACAAGGGGAAAAAAATGGAGAAGAGGTTTCGGCTTTTGAAGAAATTGAAGAAAGAAATTGTAGAGGAAGAGGCTAGGGATTTGCGGCACAAGGAATAAAGAGAGGAGTTAGGGTTTTAAATGCCAGAATCAAAGAGCTATCCCCCCTATTTATAGAAATTTCGGCACCTACTGCTAAAAACCGAAAACGCCCTTTCTGATAATTAAAAGGCAAGCTTATAAAAGGGAAAATTCGGCACCCCTTTGCCATGCAGTAGCCGATTTCTTTACTCTTCTAAGTGGTGGATTTTCGGCCATCACCTTCCTTGTAGATAGGCTCCTATCTTTTCTCCTTTTTATCTTCTAAATTACCAATTATAAAATCCATATAAATCCTCCTATTTTTGAGCCTTGTAGCCGTCCACCTCACCTAACCCTAATGCCAAATTTAGCTAACTTACATTAAAAGATTTAGGCTCCATAAAACTTAAATTTTGGGCCCCTAACTCCTTGTGTGTGGCGTCACCCCTTGCTCCATTTTAAGTGCCCAAAATGGCCCAAAAACATGGGCTCCTTGCGGCCAAAACTTGGGCCCCTTTAATTGTTAATGACGCCACCTTCTAATTCCTTTGCAGTGCCACCTTTTGTTAGGCCACAAGCCCACGCTGGTATTTTAAACACAATTACCACCTTTTAACTTTATAATGCCCAATCAGATAATTTAACCAAGGCCTTTGCCTAGTTCTGAGCCTAATTTGGACCCCTATCACTTAAATTAACATATTAAACATATCCTTACACTAAATGCATAGGCCCATAAATTTAAGATGTTACAGTTCTACCCACTTAAAGAAATTTCATCCTTAAAATTTCCAACTAAATATTAATCGTACTACCCAAGTCTCACCACTATGCTTTCGCTGCGCACTCTAATTCTAAAGCCAAAAGAAACACTTAGTATACTATGGTAGAGTACGCACCGGTATTCGCATCTAGAGCGTCCTCGTCCCCTTGGCGACATGCTGCATAGACCAAAGCTGGCTTGCCTCACCTCAGCATAACCTGCACCTCTACGACCATGTCCTGTGCCATTGCCACCATTGACTTGACCACGGCTCCTTGGTGGTTGTTGACCTCCTCTTCCCAACAGTGCATTCTCTTGACCTATGGGCCTTTCACTGCCCCGTTGCTGCGGACAGTTTCTAACTTGGTGGTCCGTATATCCAAACCTAAAGCACTTCCCACTGCCCGCCAAACACTCACCTTCATGGAATTCACCACATCAAGCACACTTCTGTGTCTGACTAGCAGCAGCAGGTCTCTCATCCCGTCTCAGCCCGTCTGACCTAGGTCTTTTCTGAGCTTGCCCAGCTGTCTCTGACGATCCAAAATTCCTCTTACTTCTACCTCTATCTCTATCCCGATTCAGTTTCTCAGCCCGCTTCACCTCCTCGGCTATCCCGATCCAAAGTGACCTATCATGCACTTCCCCTTCAATATCATAATTTTCCCCCCATGCATACACACATAAAGAAAACATCATGCAGACTTAAACATATTTCGATACACATAGAGAGTTCTATGTTTACGTACCTGGCATCCTTGCCTAACCCATTTAGGGTTCCATTCGACTGTCTATACAGCCTCTTTTCGGCTTTTTAGCCCATAACATATATATATAGACATACATACAGGATTAATAGTGTGTTAGAGATCTACACACCTGATTACCGACAAAACGGTGATTTCTCTGTCGACGCTATCCTTAGTCGACACAACTGCTATCTGCCTAAGGTGTTGTTCAGAAGCCGGTCCACAACCAAGTGGCCAATCTCGAACGGCAGATACCGCTCGTTTCTTAAACTTAGGGATTCTCTCCTTTGCCTGATCCATATTTAATTCCATCAAAAGTCCTTATCAGAACTACTATCACAATATTTAATCGTTAATCCTCATCATAAGGTTAAAATCTTGTATACAATGAACGAATCTAGTAAAAATCTAGGGAAAATCTTCTTACCTTAAAATCCCGAAATTGGAGACTAGCGATTTTCGGCTTTTAGATCTAGACAACCAAGTTTCCTTCAAATCCCGGAATGCCGCCCAACATAGAACCATTAAACTATTAGATTTTCGGCTTTTTCCTTTCAAGAACCGAAATAGAACATGAGATCTAGCAGGAGTCGACACTTACCTTAGCACAGGGAATTCGGCTAGCACTTGGAGAGAAGATTCGGCAATGTGAAAGAAAATATTTAAATGCCGGAAGATTAGAACTAATTCTCAAATAGGATGAATAAAGAAAAGCTATGGAGATTTCGACTTTTTAGAGAAATCGGCTCAAGGGGAAAAAATGGAGAAGAGGTTTCAGCTTTTGAAGAAATTGAAGAAAGAAATTTTAGAGGAAGAGGCTAGGGATTTTCAGCACAAGGAATAAAGAGAGAGTTAGGGTTTTAAATGCCAAAATCAAGGAGCTATCCCCCCTATTCTTGATGATTTGACATGATAGATCCTAGTTTATTCAGTTTTATTTTAGATTTATTTTACAAATCTAACAAGTGGCATCCGAGCCTTGTTATGTTGAATCATTGAGAACGAATTGATTTTTTATTATTTTTGGATTGATTCATTTTTCTTTTTTAAATTTTATGGATTTGATATTTTAATTATATATTACGTTGAATATTTGTTATTCTTGATAAATTTTTGGGTTATGAGTCTTTAAATAAAATTTTAAAGTTTTAAATAAAGTTTTAAGGTTTTAATTTTCGTATAACTGTAAAGATTTACAGTTTTAATTGAGAATTAAAAAAAATTGAGGATTTTATGTTGTTCATACAATTTTAATAAATATTTAAAAAGTTGTGTAGGTTTGGATTCATTAGAAACTTTTTATGATATATTTGATTATATCAAAAGATGAATTGTTAATCGCTAATCGTTTGTTTTACTGTTTTACGGTTATATATATATATATATATATATATTGTTTTGGAGACACTTTAGTAATTATGTTCAGAATTTTACATGATGATATATGGTTGGTAAAAGAAATTGCTTCAGGTAAAGTGTCTCTTATATACCGGTTGTTTATTAATGAATTTATTATATATCTTGAATCCTTAAGATTGATGGTAATATTTGTTAGTTTTAATATTCTTTTTATCGATTCAATTTTAGGGTTTCATTATAATCATTTTTTAATTCAAATCTAGTTCAACAATTGTACAATTGAATTCAAATTTTATTGTAACACCCCAAACCCGGCCCATACATTTCGACCAGATCTGGTATGCTACGGGTTGTACATTGAAATCTTTTGCTTTGTTGGTTTCGGAAATTGTAAGTTAATTAGACAATATTTGAATTAATAGTTGACATTTGAAAATAAAACATTGTATTATTATTATTTTGAATAATTAAACCCTTGACAAAATTTCATAAGTTGCAAATATTAAAAACTATGTAGTGAAATATAAACCATGGGGCCTTATTACATAAATATTCCCAAAATTAAAAACTTGAAGAAAAGCCGAAATAATCTATAAAGATAAAAACTTGATGGCCCCTCGAGTCCGTCTCGGCTCCCATGTCCATGATCTACTGCTCATCTAAAAGAGTAGAGAAAACGAAAGGGTGAGTCACCAAGACTCAGTGTATAAATCCCGGACACACTGACCTAAGGCCCACAAACACATCATGAGCCCTAGCCCATACATAAAGGCAACAATCATAATTACATGAAAATAATAAATGATGAATAGCCCAACCCATCATAGAATTCCATCCTCTACACACCAACCCGTACCAACCATCACACCTTGGGGATTTCTACAATCAACCCTCAATCCACTACACACCATAACGACAGTCGTACTGCCTATTCCTATTAATCAGGAATCATTAAACGTGGCATAGCCACCGATCACTATGTGTAACACCCCAAACCCGGTCAACACACCACGACCGAATCTGGCATGTCACAGAGGAAAAACGTTTTGAAGAAAATCAAGTTACCAATTAAATTTTGTGGAAAACTCTTTGTTGCTCTATGTTTATAGAAATCAGGTGCATGATTAGTTAAAAACAGATAGTTTACTTTGAAATCCTGGGAATAAATCTTTAAAACTTAGTTGTCGATCTATAGATTTAGAAAACGTTTGTATCATTTACAAAAACCCGAATTATTCTTTCTTAGTTATTTCAAAATCAGTTGAATTAAATGTGGAAAACTTAACTTTGAAATCCATTTGAGTTGTTGTTGTTATCAATTGATTTGTATTACCCGATGGTAAAGTTTTGAAAACCATTGCGTTTTGCAGTTTAGAAAACCTTGGGCTTAAATTGTTAAATTAATCAAGTGATGTACTTAACCATGTTTAGAATAAATCCAAGCATATAAATAATTCAAAAAACGTAATTTAAATGGCCTTATTACAACCCGAAATAAAAATGAAACCGAATTTAGATAAATTAAAGTACCCAAACCAAAGTCCATGTAGAACCGAATTTATTTAATGCATGGCCACCTCAAGTCCACCCGGCTCCTCATCCGCGACCTATGAATCACCTGAAAAGATAAGGGAGAAGGTGAGTCACCAAGACTCAGTGCATAATCCCCCTCCCGGTTAATTCAACATACTTACACAAATCATCACCAAGCAATATATCCGTAACTCTGTTTCTACCCCGTGTGGTACCAAACCACTGGTGGTGCCAAACCACTGGTGACCCAAAGTCACGATATCCAATAATAATGTGGTGCCAAACCACTGGTGACCCAAAGTCACGAATAATCCATCTGTGGGGCCAACCCACGTTGTGATACCAAATCACTGGCGACAATCCCGTCATATCAAATGTGGGGCCAACCCACTGTGGTGCTAAGCCACTGGGACGAGTCGCTATGAGGTGCCAAACCTTTGGTGACCCAAAGTCACGAAATATCAATAATCCAAGTGTGGGGCCAACCCACCTGTGATACCAAATCCTTGGTGACGATCCCGATATGTCAACTGTGGGGCCAACCCACTGTGGTGCTAAGCCACTGGGACAAGTCGCTATGAGGTGCCAAATCTCTGGTGACCCAAAGTCACAAAATAATCTATCGTACCAAACCACTGGAGGTGCCAAACCTCTGGTGTCCCAAAGACACGGATATCAAACTTCCCCCTCCTCTCATATCACCCATAACAATGCATCACATGTACAAATCATGCCATCATGCCTTAGTACGAAACATATAGCCAATATATCATAGATCATGTATCATGCATCATACAGCAAAATCATATCAAAATGGACTTACCCGAATCCTTGCTCATACCCAGAAGGTATCATATCAGTATCTACACAGTTTCGGCTTTTAACAAGTTTAGGTTATTAGCATATATACTAAGTTATGAAGTGTGTAAGTTACACACCTGTTACTAATGCAAGCACTAAATCCCGAAGACCCGATCTACTGCACTAGATCTCCTCCTTGATCCTACATTCGGCCAAACCCAAAAACCATTAACAAGGCCATTCGGTCCATACCAATAAATCCCGAAGGGTTAACACAAGGAACCCCAAACCTTACCTCGATGCTCTTTGAATACTAACCACCACCCAAAGTATGTGATATTGAACCTTCCCCTACAATCGGCAATCATTAACACCCACTATCAATAGCCTTCGGCTTTTCAAATATCCAAAAGAAAGATTGAATCATCATGGCTACTTACCACAGACTTGAAGAAATCGATTGTCAGAGAATGACTGGCAGATCTACTGCTTCCAAAATCCCGGAGTACCTAGGAGAAATCGGTTCCTATAGATGGTTAACAAAACATCAACAAATGCCGAAATCCGGCTTTTGCTCTCCTGAAAGTCGATAGAGAGAAGAGAAAAGGAACAAAAGAAATTCGGCCATGAACACTTACCCCTTCTTAAAACCGATTGATAAAACAACCAAAAGAGATCAAAGCTTGATTGAGATTCGGCCAAAACAAAACAAAAGAAAAAGAGAGATTCGGCTATGGTTAATAGAAGAGGAACAATTAGGATTCGGTTCAACAAAGAAAAAGAGATAATGGGAGAAAAGATGATGGATATTCGGCTTAGGCTTAAAGAAAAAGGGATTAAGAGGTTTCGGCAAGAAAAGAAAATAAAGAAGAAGATGGGGTCTTGAGCAGTTATGAAAAGAAGAAAAAGAAAGGTGGGAGAAAGAGATTCGGCCAAGCACCTTGTTTGCCGAAAAAGAGAAGAGCATAAGATGTTAAGTGAGGTTTCAGTTTCAAAGGAGAAAAGAGAGAAAAGCAAGTGAAAATTCGGCTAAATGCCTAAGGAAGAAATCTGCAAGGGTCCAAAAGGGGTTTTTCGGCTTTGACACCAAAACAAGAGCTAGCCGAAGATGCACTCTAAGCACCTAAGGCATTCGGCACTCTCCTCTCCTAAGCTTCCCAAACCGAACACTCCTTTGCCAACAAGAGTTCAAAATTTGACCACTTCCTCAAATTCCTCCTGGCCAACCATTCAAATGAGTTTGACTTAATCAAACTCCTAACTTTTCTCTTTGCCACCCATTTCAAATAATTTGACTTAGTCCATGCTTATCTGACAGAGTTTGTGCTGAGCACAACTCCTCCTCAGCTTGGCGTAAAAAAGAATAAGCAGCAGGGGATCTCCACAGCTCGAACCCAGGCTCTCCTTCCCCTGCTTGTGGCGTCACCTTCAAGGCTCTAAGTGGCGCCTCCTTGCCACTTTACCAAGCCAACTCTTGTGCTTAAATTCCCCACGAATTATAACCCCTAGCTCCTTCAGCTCCCTTTAACTAGCACTTAAAAACAAATTTTTTTCCTACAGCTCGGGCCTACCTTTGGCTTATAACTAGCCTCTAGGACACTTCAAATAATAACACAACAATCCACATTCATGCAAAACAATTAAATAACAAATAACCCCTATTCAAGGATGTTACAGTTCTACCCCCTTAAAATAATTTCGGCCTCGAAATTACCTGGTCAAAAGAGTTGAGGGTATTGCTGTCTCATCATATCCTCTGGTTCCCATGTAGCTTCTTCCACACCATGGTTTTGCCATAATACCTTCACTAATGGAACTGACTTCTTGCGTAACACTTCACATCTCGATCTAGAATCTGCACTGGCTCCTCTTCCATAGTCAAATCTAGGCCCACCTCAATTTCCTCTACTGCTACAACATGCGATGGATCTGAACGATAGCGTCTAAGCATGGATACATGGAACACATCGTGAATCTGACTCAGCTCCGCTGGTAACTCGAGCTGGTAGGCTACTGGTCCCACTCGTCTCAACACCTTATACGGCCCAATAAACCTTGGACTTAACTTGCCCTTCCTTCCGAACCTCAACACTTTCTTCCATGGCGAGACCTTCAGAAAGACCTTGTCATCCATAGCAAACTCTATATCCCTCCGTTTGAGATCGGTATATGACTTCTGCCTGTCCGAAGCTTCCTTCAAATGAGCCTGAATCAACTTAACCTTATCCTCAGTCTCAGCCACCAACTCTGGTCCCAACACCTGACGTTCACCCAACTCCGTCCAGCATGTAGGTGTGTGACACTTCCTACCATACAACGCCTCATATGGTGCCATCTTAATGCTTGCCTGGCAACTATTGTTGTATGCGAACTCAGCTAATGGTAGAAATTCTTCCCACCTGTCTCTGAAGTCCAAAACACAACCTCTCAGCATATCCTCTAAAATTTGTATAACCCTTTCCGACTGTCCGTCCGACTGTGGATGAAAAGCCGTGCTGAAATCCAATCGAGTACCCAACGCCTGATGCAATGCCTTCCAAAACCTCGACGTGAATCTGGGATCCCTATCCGAGATGATCGGCACTGGTACACAGTGCAACCTCACTATCTCTGCCACGTACAACTTAGCTAATTTCTGAAGCGAGTAATCAACCCTTACCGGTATAAAATGAGCTGATTTAGTCAGACGATCCACAATTACCCAGACTGAGTCCTTCTTTCTAGGCGTAAGGGGTAATCCACTGACAAAGTCCATAGTGATCGTTTCCCACTTCCACTGTGGAATCTTCACTGGCTGAAGTAAACCCGACGGCAACTGATGTTCAGCCTTGACCTGCTGACACGTCATACATTTACCCACCAACTCAGTTACTTCCCGCTTCAGACCTGGCCACCAAAACTGCTCTCTTAAATCCCGATACATCTTGCTACCTCCAGGTTGCATAGCGTATGGGCTGCTATGTGCGTCCTGAAGAATCCTCTACCTCAACTCGACATCCTTCGGCATACAAGTTCTCCCTTGGAAACACAATACTCCATCACTGGACAAACTGTAACCCTCTAAATTACCATTCTGAACTTGCAACCTCCGAGCATTCAAACCCTCATCCTCTAACTATTTCTCCTTGATCTGCTCTACCCAAGTCGGCTTAACTTGCAGTTCTGCCAACAGACTCCCATCGTCATACAAGCTAAGATGAGCAAACATCGCTCTTAAGTCCAATACAACCTTACGGCTCAACGCGTCTGCTACCACGTTAGCCTTGCTTGGATGATACTCAATTGAACAGTCGTAGTCCTTCAACAGTTCAACCCATCTGCGCTGTCTCAAGTTCAAATCCTTCTGAGTCAGAAGATACTTCAGACTCCTGTGATCCGTGTAGACTATCGACTTCTCTCCGTACAAGTAGTGTCTCTATATTTTCAAAGCAAAAACTACTGCAGCTAATTCCAAGTCATGCGTCAGATAATTAACCTCATGCGATCTCAGCTGTCGAGATGCATAAGCCACTACCTTCCCTTCCTGCATCAGCACACATCCTAGACCAGTATGCGATGCATCACAATATACCGTGAATTCCTTTCCTGCCTCAGGCTGAATCAAAACCGGAGCTTCAGTCAGAATCTTCTTTAACCTGTCGAAACTTTCTTGCTGCTTCTCAGTCCACACAAATGGAACACCTTTCCTCAACAACTTGGTCATAGGTGCCGCGATCAAAGAAAATCCCTCTACAAATCTTCGGTAATACCCTACCAGACCTAGAAAACTCCGAATCTTTGCAACCGACTTAGGTGGTTTCCAGTCCAACACTGCCTCAATCTTGCGAGGATCCACCCTAATCCCCTCAGCTGACACTACGTGACCCAAGAAAGTCACCTCACTAAGCCAGAACTCGCACTTACTAAACTTGGCAAACAACTGCTTTTCCCTCAGGATCTGCAACACTACTCGCAAATGCGCATCATGATCCTCCTCTGAATTTGAGTATACCAAGATATCGTCTATAAATACCACGACAAACTGATCCAAAAACTACTGGAATACCCGGTTCATCATGTCCATAAACACTACCGGCGCGTTAGTCAACCCAAACGGCATTACCAGAAACTCGTAGTGCCCATACTGAGTGCGAAATGCCGTCTTGTGGATGTCAGCCTCTTTCACCTTTAGCTGATGATACCCAGACCTTAAATCAATCTTTGAGAAAATCGATGCACCCTCAAGCTGATCAAACAAGTCATCTATTCTGGGCAACGGATACTTGTTTTTGATCGTCAGCTTATTCAACTGGCGGTAGTCTATACACATCCGCATTGTACCATCTTTCTTCTTGACAAAGAGTACTGGCGCTCCCCAAGGCGAAACACTTGGCCGGATGAAGCCTCGGTCCAACAACTCTTGAATTTGAGCCTTCAATTCCACTAATTCCTTCGGCGCCATCCTATATGGAGCAATAGATACCGGCGCAGTTCCGGGTAACAGATCTATGCCAAATTCTACTTCACGATCCGGCGGCAGTCCCGGAAGTTCCTCAGGAAATACGTCAGCAAATTCCTTTACTATTCGAACATTCCCCACAGCAGACTCCTTAGTCTCCAAAGCACTCATATGAACCATGAACGCCTCACAGCCCTTCCTGACCATCTTCTCAGCTTTCAAAGCAGATACCACGTTGGATAGATAATCTCTTCTATTACCTATCATAACCACCTCTTCACCCTCAGCCGTTTTCAAAACCATGCGCTTATCTGCGCAATCCAAACTTGCCTAGTACTTAACCAACCAGTCCATCCCAAGAATCAGATTGAACTCCCCAAAGGGCAGTTCCATCAGATCAGCTACAAACACTACCCCTTGGAGTTCTAGGGGTACATCTCTATACAGCTTATTTACTTCTACAGAGTGACCTAGAGGGCTAATTACTGTCATCTCCCTAGAAGTAGTCTCAGAGTCTAAGTTCATGGTCTCTACTATGCTACTAGCAACATAGAATGCGTCGAACCCACATCAATCAAAGTAGTATATGGTAATCCAAAGATTAAGAACGTATCGGTTATGACATCCGGTGCGTCGCCCTCCTCTCGATGCCTCGCTGCATATACCAACCCAGGCTGTCTTGCCTCAGTGTTGCCTGCACCTCTGCCCGGTGCTTCGCGGCCTCGACCAGAACCATTTCCTCATCTACCATTACCACGACCCCTCTGCGGTGGCGGCCCCTCATTCTTGAACTGAGCATGGCCCTGACCCTCAGACTGAATCCTGGCTAACTTACGTGGACAGTCCCTCACACGATGATCCAGCGAGCCACACTCAAAGCATCCTTTTCCACCAGTCCAACATCCTCCCCAATGCGATTTCCCACAACGGTTACACTGTGCTGGTCCCTGATTAACAGCAACAGACCTCCCAGACTGATTCGGCCCACTCTGCCTAGCCCTTTTCTGAGGATTACTGGCAGCCCAGATGATCCAAAACCTCTCTTGTGTCTATTCCTATCCATATTCTGCCTCATAGATTCCTTAACCCCTTCGGCTACCTTAGCCTTTTCTACCAGAACAGCAAACTCAAGCTCCTGCTGTGGAGCAATCAGCAACCTCAGCTCATCTCTCAAATTGTCCTTAAACCTGACGCACCGCTCATGTTCTGTAGCCACGATACCCCTGGCATATCGGCTCAACCTTAAGAATTCCGCCTCGTATTCTGATACAGACTTACTCCCTTGAACCAACCTCAGAAATGCCTTTCGCTGCGCATCAATATAGCTAGACCCAACATATTTCTTTTGATAAACTGCCTTAAAATAGTCCCAAGTGAGATCCTCCGCTGCAGCACTATCCCGAACCGTGAGCCACCACTGGTATGACTCATCCTAGAGAAGCGACACTATCCCTTTCAGTTTTTCCTCAGCAGTCAGATCCAAATCATCCATGATTCGCTTCGTCGCCTCTAACCAATACTCAGCCGTAGTGGGAGCCACACCAGAAACACCTCGAAATACCTCGGCTCCATTGGCTCGAAGTCGCTCAGGTACAGATTTCGGAGCTCCCGCGCCTCCACCTACTCCAGCTACCCTCTCAAGAACTCGCAGCATCGCCTGTGACACAGCGTCATCCCCCGTCTGATCCTGAAACTCACCACCTACAGCTGGTGGTGGTGCTGGTATCTCATTTTCTGATCCCTGACCAGACCCCACTAGTTCAGACACTGCCATCCTACCCCGACCGCGTCCACGTGTATTACGACCACGACCTCGAGTGCTCATGACTAAAGTCTCGACTTATCTGATTTAAAAGTTTTATGCATTAGTCATTATTCCACTATCTTTAAAGCATAGTCTTATGAATAATTCTCATTAAGGGGTTTTGTTTTCCGCGAGTTATTATTCCACTAGTCATTCAAAGCTTATAACATCCAAAATCATACACAATAGTTAGGGGTACATACCTGGGCGGATTGGTGCCAGAGACTTGGTGCCATGCCTTTCAAACCATATACCAAAAGCATTTTAGAACCATACTTTAAAACATTTTGGGCCTCGGGCCCACAGCCGAGCGTTTGAACCTGGGTCTGATACCATAATTGTAACACCCCAAACCCGGTCAACACACCACGACCGAATCTGACATGTCACAGAGGAAAAATGTTTTGAAGAAAATCAAGTTACCAATTAAATTTTGTGGAAAACTCTTTGTTGCTCTATGTTTGTAGAAATCAGGTGCATGATTATTTAAAAACCGATAGTTTACTTTGAAATCCCGGGAATAAATCTTTAAAACTTAGTTGTCGATCTATAGATTTAGAAAACGTGTGTATCATTTACAAAAACCCGAATTATTCTTTCTTAGTTATTTCAAAATCAGTTGAATTAAATGTGGAAAACTTAAATTTGAAATCCATTTGAGTTGTTTTTTGTTATCAATTGATTTGTATTACCCGATGGTAAAGTTTTGAAAACCATTGCGTTTTGTAGTTTAGAAAACCTTGGGCTTAAATTGTTAAATTAATCAAGTGATGTACTTAACCATGTTTAGAATAAATCCAAGCATATAAATAATTCAAAAAACGTAATTTAAATGGCCTTATTACAACCCAAAATAAAAATGAAACCGAATTTAGATAAATTAAAGTACCCAAACCAAAGTCCATGTAGAACCGAATTTATTTAATGCATGGCCACCTCGAGTCCACCCGGCTCCTCATCCGCGACCTATGAATCACCTGAAAAGATAAGGGAGAAGGTGAGTCACCAAGACTCAGTACATAATCCCCCTCCCGGTTAATGCAACATACTTACACAAATCATCACCAAGCAATATATATAATGCACCCAAACCTAGCCATCCGTAACTCCGTTTCTACCCCGTATGGTACCAAACCACTGGTGACCCAAAGTCACGAATAATCCATCTGTGGGGCCAACCCACGTTGTGATACCAAATCACTGGCGACAATCCCGTCATATCAAATGTGGGGCCAACCCACTGTGGTGCTAAGCCACTGGGACGAGTCGCTATGAGGTGCCAAACCTCTGGTGACCCAAAGTCACGAAATATCAATAATCCAAGTGTGGGGCCAACCCACGTGTGATACCAAATCCTTGGTGACGATCCCGATATGTCAACTGTGGGGCCAACCCACTGTGGTGCTAAGCCACTGGGACAAGTCGCTATGAGGTGCCAAATCTCTGGTGACCCAAAGTCACAAAATAATCTATCGTACCAAACCACTGGAGGTGCCAAACCTCTGGTGTCCCAAAGACACGGATATCAAACTTCCCCCTCCTCTCATATCACCCATAACAATGCATCACATGTACAAATCATGCCATCATGCCTTAGTACGAAACATATAGCCAATATATCATAGATCATGTATCATGCATCATACAGCAAAATCATATCAAAATGGACTTACCCGAATCCTTGCTCATACCCAGAAGGTATCATATCAGTATCTACACAGTTTCGGCTTTTAACAAGTTTAGGTTATTAGCATATATACTAAGTTATGAAGTGTGTAAGTTACACACCTGTTACTAACGCAAGCACTAAATCCCGAAGACCCGATCTACTGCACTAGATCTCCTCCTTGATCCTACATTCGGCCAAACCCAAAAACCATTAACAAGGCCATTCGGTCCATACCAATAAATCCCGAAGGGTTAACGCATGGAACCCCAAACCTTACCTCGATGCTCTTTGAATACTAACCACCACCCAAAGTATGTGATATTGAACCTTCCCCTACAATCAGCAATCATTAACACCTACTATCAATAGCCTTCGGCTTTTCAAATATCCAAAAGAAAGATTGAATCATCATGGCTACTTACCACGGACTTGAAGAAATCGATTGTCAGAGAATGACTGGCTCAGATCTACCGCTTCCAAAATCCCGGAGTACCTAGGAGAAATCGGTTCCTATAGATGGTTAACAAAACATCAACAAATGCCGAAATCTGGCTTTTGCTCTCCTGCAAGTCGACAGAGAGAAGAGAAAAGGAACAAAAGAAATTCGGCCATGAACACTTACCCCTTCTTAAAACCGATTGATAAAACAACCAAAAGGGATCAAAGCTTGATTGAGATTCGGCCAAAGCAAAACAAAAGAAAAAGAGAGATTCGGCTATGGTTGATAGAAGAGGAACAATTAGGATTCGGTTCAACAAAGAAAAAGAGAGAATGGGAGAAAAGATGATGGATATTCAGCTTAGGCTTAAAGAAAAAGGGATTAAGAGGTTTCGGCAAGAAAAGAAAATAAAGAAGAAGATGGGGTCTTGAGCAGTTATGAAAAGAAGAAAAAAGAAAGGTGGGAGAAAGAGATTCGGCCAAGCACCTTGTTTGCCAAAAAAGAGAAGAGCACAAGATGTTAAGTGAGGTTTCGGTTTCAAAGGAGAAAAGAGAGAAAACCAAGTGAAAATTCGGCTAAATGCCTAAGGAAGAAATCGGAAAGGGTCCAAAAGGGGTTTTTCGGCTTTGACACCAAAACAAGAGCTAGCCGATGATGCACTCTAAGCACCTAAGGCATTCGGCACTCTCCTCTCCTAAGCTTCCCAAACCGAACACTCCTTTGCCAACAAGAGTTCAAAATTCGGCCACTTCCTCAAATTCCTCCTGGCCAACCATTCAAATGAGTTTGACTTAATCAAACTCCTAACTTTTCTCTTTGCCACCCATTTGAAATAATTTGACTTAGTCCATGCTTATCTGACAGAGTTTGTGCTGAGCACAACTCCTCCTCAGCTTGGCGTCAAAAAGAATGAGCAGCAGGAGATCTCCACAGCTCGAACCCAGGCTCTCCTTCCCCTACTTGTGGTGTCACCTTCAAGGCTCTAAGTGGCGCCTCCTTGCCACTTTACCAAGCCAACTCGTGTGCTTAAATTCCCCACGAATTACCCTTAACCCCTAGCTCCTTCAGCTCCCTTTAACTAGCACTTAAAAACAAATTGTTTTCCTCCAGCTCGGGCCTACCTTTGGCTTATAACTAGCCTCTAGAACACTTCAAATAATAACACAACAATCCACATTCATGCAAAACAATTAAATCACAAATAACCGCTATTCAAGGATGTTACACTATGTGACCTAACATTTGAATTTGTGGTTTAACCACCGATCACCAAGTGACCTATCATGCACTTCCCCTTCATTATCCTAATCCCACCCCATGCATACACACATGAAAAAATCGAAAACATCATACCATCTTTAAAAAAAAAACAGGCTTTCATATATTTCGTACACATAGAGATTTCTATGATTACGTACCTGGCATCCCTTGCCTACCCCTTTTAGGGTTTTATTCGACTGTCCACACAACCACATTCATGCTTTTAGCCCATAACATGTATAAATTACAGTTAACTAGTGTGTTAGAGATCCACACACCTGATTTATCGTTGGAACAAAACTTTCTACGTCGATGCTATCCGTAGTCAACACAGCCGTTATCTGCCTAAGGTGTTGTTCAGAGGCTGGTAATGAAACATTAGGTTAAGGCACGACCAACGAGAAGAAAACGATTGATCATCTTAAGGAGAATTGAAAACCTTACCTTGAAATCCCGAAATTAGAGACTAGCGACTTCCGGCTTTTAGATCTAAACGATTAGGTTTCCTTCAAATCCCGGAATGCTGCACAAAATGCAGGAAGAGAGAAAATATTAGCCTCAAACAAACCAAGTGGCCATTCGGCCTTGTCTCCTAAAAACCGAAAGAGATCTTAAGGAATAACAAGAGTCGACACTTACCTTACTAGAGAAGATTCGGCTAGCACTTGAGAGAAGATTCCGGCTTTTATGGAGAAATCAGCACAAGAGGAAAAAGAATGGAAAAGAAAGTGAAGTGAGAGGTTTCGGCTTTTGAAGAAATCAAAAGAAAAGATTGCAGAGAATGGCTAAGGGTTTCGGCACAAAGAATGAGAGAAAAGAATAGGGTTCCAACTGCCTGAATTGAAGAGATATCCCCTCTGTTTAAAGAAGATTTCGGTATCTACTGCTTAAAACCAAAAATGCCTTTCTTGATAACTAACAACTAATCAAATAGTAGGGGAAATTTCGGCACCCCTTTGCCATAAAGAAACCGATTTCTTCCCTCCTCTAGGTGATGGAATTTGGGCAACACGTAGCCTTGCAAATAGCTCCTATTTTTTCTCCTTTTATCTTCCATATTATCAACTATAATATCTACATTATCCAATTCACATAAATCCTCCTATTTTTGAGCCTTGTTGCCGTCTACTCCACCTAACCCTAATGCCAAAAATTAGCTAACTTAAATTAAAAGAATTGGGCTCCATGAAACTTAAATTTGGGCCCTTTACTCCCTTGTGTGGCGTTACCTCCTTGCTCCCTAAGTGGCACTACTGACCACTGGGCCACAAGTCCATTTTGATATTTTAAACACAGATACCACCTTTTAAACCCTATAGTGCCCAAACAAAAATTTAACCAAGGCCTTGACCACATCCTGAGCCCAATTTGGGCCCCTAACAGTTAAATTAACACATTAAACATATGCACATACTAAAAGCATAGGCCCATTAATTCAGGATGTTACAGTTCTACCCCCTTAAAGAAGTTTCGGCCTCGAAATTACCTGGTCTGAAATGATGGGGGTATTGCTGCCGCATCGCTTCCTCTGGTTCCCATGTAGCCTCCTTAGAGCCATGATTCCGCCACATCACTTTAACCAGCGGAACCGTTTTTTTTTTCGCAATGCTTTGACATCACGGTCCAGAATTTCCACTGATTCCTCTTCGAAGGATAGATCAGGTCTTACCTCGATTTCCTCCACAGGCACAACATCAGATGGATCCGAACGATATCGTCTCAACATAGAGACATGAAATACATCGTGAATTTGCCTCAACTCCGGAGGTAACTCAAGCTGATAGGCTACTAGTCCCACTCGTTTCAACACCTGGTATGGTCTGATAAATCTGGGACTCAATTTACCTTTCCGTCCAAACCTCAGTACTTTCTTCCACGGCGACACCTTCAGGAATACCTTGTCACCCACTGCAAACTCTATGTCCTTATGCTTTAAATCAGCATAGGACTTCTGTGTGTTCGACGCTTCCTTTAGTCGAGCCCGAATTAACTCAACCTTCTCTTCTGTCTCGGTCACCAACTCCAGACCCAAAATTCGACGTTCCCCTAATTCCGTCCAACAGGTAGGAGTACGACACCTCCGCCCATACAATGCTTCATAGGGCGCCATCTGAATACTAGACTGGTAGCTGTTGTTGTAAGCAAACTCTGCTAATGGTAGGGAATCTTCCCAACTACCTCTAAAATCAATGACACATCCTCTCAACATGTCCTCCAAGATCTGAATTACCCATTCAGACTATCCATCGGTCTGAGGGTGAAACGCTGTACTAAAATCCAACCTCGTACCCAACGCTTGATGCAACGCCTTCCAAAATCGTGAGGTGAACCTAGGGTCCCTATCTGATATGATCGATACCGGTACTCCATGCAACCTCACTACCTCTACTATGTATAGCTTAGCCAACTTTTGTAAAGAGTAATTGACACGTATAGGGATAAAGTGAGCAGACTTCGTCAAGCGATCTACAATTACCCAAACTGAATCTTTCTTAGTGGGCGTGAGGGTAACCCACTAACAAAGTCCATGGTGATTCTTTCCCACTTCCATTGTGGAATCTTCACCGGCTGCAATAACCCTGATGGTAACTGATGCTTCGCCTTTAACTACTGACAGGTCAAACACTTACCCACCAATTTAGTTACCTTTTGCTTCAAACCCGGCCACCAGGACTGATCTCACAAATCCCGAAACATCTTACTTCCTCCAGGGTGCATAGCGTATGCACCACCATGCACTTCTTGCAAAATCCTACGCCTCAACTCTGGATCTTTTGGCTTGCAAACTCTCCCTCGAAAACATAGCAGTCCTTACTCATTCTTACTGAATTCCGTTGGCCCATCCTTTGAGATTAGCTGCAACTTCCCCTTTAGCAACACGCCGGTCTGTTGCCTCTCCTTCACCTGACTGACCCAAGAGGGTTTCACTTGAAGTTCAGCTAATAAGCTCCCATCCTCATATAGACTGAGGTGGGCAAACATTACTCTTAAGTCAGAGACGACTATATGACTTAAAGTATCCGCCACCACATTAGCCTTACCCGGGTGATACTCGATCGAGCAGTCGTAATCCTTTAACAACTCGATCCACCTCCTCTGCCTTAGATTCAACTCCTTCTGAGTCAAAAGGTACTTTAAACTCTTACGATCAGTGTAAATACCAGATTTCTCCCAGTACAAATAATGCCTCCAAATTTTTAAGGCAAACACCACTACCGCCAATTCCAAGTCAAGGGTGGGATAATTTGCTTCGTGCGGTCTTAGCTGCCGAAATGCGTATGCAACAACCTTTCCATCCTGCATCAACACATATCCTAATCCCGTGTGTGAAGCATCACAGTAATATGAACTCCTTTCCCGCCTCCGGCTGAATCAACACCGGAGCCTCCGTCAAAATCCTCTTCAACTTTTCGAAACTCTCTTGTTGTTTATCAGACCAAACATACAGAACTCCTTTCCGTAGCAACTTAGTCAACGGTGTCGCAATTAGAGAAAATCCTTCAACAAATCTTCTGTAGTACCAAACTAAACCAAGAAAACACCTAATCTCTGCCACAACCTAGGTGGCTTCCAATGCAACATTGCATCAATCTTTCGAGGGTCAACCCTAATCCTCTCTGCCGACACAACGTGCCCTAGAAACGTAACTTCCCTTAGCCAAAATTCACACTTACTGAATTTGACGTACAACTGCTTTTCCCTCAGAATCTGCAAAACTATTGGTAGATGAGCATCATGCTCCTCCTCTGACTTTGAATAAACCAAGATATCATCTATAAACACCACGACACACCGATCTAGGTAGGGTTAGAACACTCGGTTCATCATGTCCATGAACACTGCTGGTGCGTTGATCAATCCAAAAGGCATCACCATGAATTCGTAGTGACCATAGTGAGTTCTAAAGGCCGTCTTATGAATATCCGCCTCCTTGACCTTAAGCTGATGGCACCCTGACCTCAAATCTATCTTCGAAAAGACTGAGGCCCCCTTCAACTGATCGAACAAGTCATCGATCCTTGGCAACGGGTACTTGTTCTTAATTATTAGCTTATTCAACTGGCGATAATCAATGCACATACGCATTGATCCATCCTTCTTCCTAACGAATAATACCGGCGCTCCCCAAGGCGACACACTTGGTCGAATAAGCCCTCTATCCAGCAACTCCTGAATCTGTGCTTTCAACTCCACCAACTCCTTTGGTGCCATTCTATATGGAGCAATAGATACTGGCGCTGTTCCCGGAAGAAGATCGATACCAAACTCCACTTCACGGTCCGGGGGTAATCCCGGAAGCTCTTTAGGGAAAACATCAGGAAATTCCTTCACCGTCCTAATGTCCCCAACAGTTATTTCCTTGGCTTCCAAAGCTCGAACCAACATTAATACTGCCTCGCATCCTTTCCTCACCATCCTTTCCGCTCTTAGGGCAGTCACCACATTCGACAGATAGTTCCCCCTTTCTCCTATCACCAACACTTCATCATCCTCGGGGGTTTTTAACACCATACGCTTGGCTGCACAATCTAGATGAACTTGATACTTCACAAGCCAGTCCATGCCTAAAATTAAATCAAACTCCCCGAACGGTAATTCCATTAGATCTGTTCGAAAGACTATCCCCTGAACTTCTAGAGGTACTTCCCGATAGAGTTTATCCACTACTATAGATTGTCCTAATGGGCTAACTACAGTCATTGCCCTAGGGGTAATCTCAGATTCTAACCTTAAAGTTCCAGATACGCTACTAGCTACATACGAATGCATCTATCCAATGTCAATCAATGCTGTGTAAGGTAAACCAAAAATTAAAAATGTACCGGTTATGACATCCGGTGTGTCAACCTCCTCTCGACGTCTGACAGCATAGACCAACCCCGGCTGTCTCGCCTCAGTATTTCCTGCCCCTTGGCCTGGTGCTCCACGACCTCGACCAGAACCGTTACCACCTCTTGCTGCACCACGACCTCTCTGTGGCTGCTGACCTCCTCTGCCAGGCTGAGCATTCCCTCGACCCGTGGGCCCTTCACTGTCCCGTTGCTGCGGACAGTTTCTAACTTGGTGGTCCATAGATCCACAACTAAAACACTTCCCAGTGCCTGCCCAACACTCACCGGTATGGAACTTACCACATCGAGCACACTTTTGTGTCTGGTTAGTAGCAGCAGGTCTCTCCTCCCGTTTCGACCCATCTGACCTAAGTCTCTTCTGATTACGCCCGGCTGACCCTGACGGTCCAACATTCCTCTTATTCCCACTCCTATCTCTATCCCGATTCAGTTTCTCGGTCCGCTTTACCTCCTCAGCTATCTTAGCCTTTTCCACTAGGACAGCAAACTCCCTCTCTCGCTGTGGGGCTATCAAAACATGCAAATCATCCCTCAGACCATCTTTGAACCGGGCGCAACGTTCATGCTCCGTGGCCACCATCCCTTGGGCATATCGACTAAGGCGTAAGAATTCAGCTTCATACGCAGCCACGAACCTACTCCCTTGAACCAGATTCAGAAATGCTCTGCGCTGCGCATCTACATAACTCGATCCAATGTACTTACTCTGAAACGCCGTTTTGAAGAGATCCAGGTGATACGGTCAACTACCGCACCATCCTTAACCGTAAGCCACCATTGATATGCTTCATCCCGCAGGAGAGATACAACCCCTTTCAATTTCTCCTCCTCCGTGAAATCCAAATCATCCATTATGCGTTCCACTGCCTCCAACCAATACTCAGCTGAACTCGGGGCTACACCAGAAATTCCCCTAAACACTTCTGCCCCATTGGCTCTAAGTCACTCCGGCATAGATTTCCGGGCTCCTGTGCCCATGCCTGCCCCAGCAACTCTCTCTAAAACCCTTAACATTGCCTGAGATACAGCATCATCTCCGGCAGTCTGATCCTGAAATTCCTCCTCCGCACTTGGTGGTACCGGTATCTCGTTCCCAGATCCATGGCCAGATCCCACTAGTTCCGACACCGTCATCCTACCCCTACCACGACTATGCGGCGGACGTCCTCGACCCCTTGTACTCATTCTACCGATTTGCGTTTATCTGATTAGAAATTTTATGCATTATTAGTTTTCTTCCACTGATTAACCACGAACAGTCTTATGGATAGTAGTTTTAAGAGTAGTTCTTTCGAATTCGAACCTATCTACAGTTTCAGTCTCAAGTTTATCTCCTAATTCTAGAAACCACATACATTCAACCATCACACATCCACATACATATAACATCCATGAACTCACATGCATCACATAAGGGTGTTTTCGTCATTTCACTACCGAGGGGTTTTTCCGTAATTTTGCCCTACAGGGTATTTCCCAAAATAAAGTATCTTGGTGATTTTTCTTTGAAATTAGAAGTACTTTGGTACACATTTTTTTTTTCAAAACGAGGGTATTTTGGTAATTTCCTCAAAATGGGGTATCTTGGTGGTTTTGTTTTTTTCGAAATAAAGATATTTTGATGTTGTGGTTGTTTTTTTTCTTTTGAAGCAGGGGTACTTTGGAAAATTTAATTTCACAAACCGGGTTACTCTTGTAAATCTAGGGGTTTTCGGGTGAATTTGCAAAACATGAGTATTTTATAAAATTACGGTTGTTTTGGAAATTTTCACAAACCAAGGGTATTTTGGAAATTTTGCCAACCGGAGTGTTTCGGTAATTCTCACAAATTTTGGTAGTTTTGCAATTCTAAAGTATTCTGGAAATTTTTCACAAATCAAGTGTATTTTTGGAAATTTTCAAAACTTGGGGTTTTTTTTTTGTGAAATAGGGTGGCTGGTCCCTTTCGGGTTTTAATTATAGATTTTGGCCTGCCAACAAATCCTCGTAACTAAGGTGAACAATCACTACGCACCAGGTAGGATTCTAGCGAAGAGGAGGTGAGTCACTAGGACTGCTTAAATACCAAGCTCTCCCTAAATCCAATCCTAGACATGTGTATGCTTGTTGCCACGCCCTAACCCATCGACTCGTTCACGGGTTTGTTTAGTTGGATTAAGTCTTATGGAATTGAAGAGTTGTTTATCTAAGCCTAAGGTCCATTAATACTATCATACTAGTCTACTTCCATAAAGCCCATCAACCCTACAAATATATCACATCAAGAGTTAGAATACTTACCTGCAGGGATCGGGTGCCCGTAGACTCGAAGGCCATATCTTCATCCAAGACACTTTTTTTTCCCAAATTCACATCAACTTTACAAAACATTACTAGGTCCATTTCACAGCTCGAGTTTTAAACTGGGCTCTCATACCAAAATGTAACACCCCAACCCGACCCATACGTTTCGACCAGATCTGGTATGCTACGGGTTGTACATTGAAAACTTTTACTTTGTTGGTTTCGGAAATCGTAAGTTAATTAGACAATATTTGAATTAATAGGTGACATTTGAAAATAAAACCTTGTATTATTATTATTTTGAATAATTAAACCCTTGATAAAATTTCATAAGTTGCAAATATTAAAAACTATGAAGTGAAATATAAACCATGGGGCCTTATTACATAAATATTCCCAAAATTAAAAACTTGAAGAAAAGCCAAAATAATCTATAAAGATAAAAACTTGATGGCCCCTCGAGTCCGTCTCGGCTCCCATGTCCACGATCTACTGCTCATCTGAAAGAGTAGAGAAAACAAAAGAGTGAGTTACCATGACTCAGTGTGTAAATCCCGGACACACTGACCTAAGGCCCACAAGCACATCATGAGCCCTGGCCCACACATAAAGGCAACAATCATAATTACATGAAAATAATGAATGATGAATAGCCCAACCCATCCTAGAATTCCATCCTCTACACACCAACTCGTACCAACTATCACACCTTGGGGATTTCTACAATCAACCCTCCATCTGTTACACACCATAACGACAGCCGTACTGCCTATTCCTATTAAACAGGAATCATTAAACGTGGCATAGCCACCGATCACTATGTGACCTAACATTTAAATTTGTGGTTTAACCACCGATCACCAAGTGACCTATCATGCACTTCCCCTTAATTATCATAATCCGACCCTATGCATGCACACATGAAAAAAATCGAAAACATCATACCATCTTTAAAAAGAAACAAGCATTCATATATTTCGATACACATAGAGATTTCTATGATTACGTACCTGGCATCCTTTGCCTACCCCTTTTAGGGTTTTATTCGACTGTCCACACAACCACTTTCCGGCTTTTAGCCCATAACATATATAAATTACAGTTAACTAGTGTGTTAGAGATCCACACACCTGATTTATCGTTGGAACAAAACTTTCTACGCCGACGCTATCCGTAGTCAACACAGCTGTTATCTGCCTAAGGTGTTGTTTAGAGGCTAGTAACGAAACATTAGGTTAAGGCAGAACCAACGAGAAGAAAATGATTGATCATCTTAAGGAGAATTGAAAACCTTACCTTGAAATCCCGAAATTAGAGACTAGCAACTTCCGATTTTTAGATCTAAACGATCAGGTTTCCTTCAAATCTCGGAATGCCGCACAAAACGCAGGAAGAGAGAAAATATTAGCCTCAAACAAACCAAGTAGCCATTCAGCCTTGTCTCCTAAAAACCGAAAGAGATCTTAAGGAATAGCAAGAGTCGGCACTTACCTTACTAGAGAAGATTCGAATAGCACTTGAGAGAAGATTCCGGCTTTTATGGAGAAATCGGCACAATAGGAAAAAGAATGGAAAAGAAAGTGAAGTGAGAGGTTTCGGCTTTTGAAGAAATCAAAAGAAAAGATTGCAGAGAATGGCTAAGGGTTTCGGCACAGAGAATGAGAGAAAAGAATAGGGTTCCAAATGCCAGAATTGAAGAGATATTCCCTCTATTTAAAGAAGGTTTCGGCACCTACTGCTTAAAACCAAAAATGCCCTTCCTGATAGCTAACAACTAATCAAATAGTAGGGGAAATTTCAGCACCCCTTTGCCATAAAGAAACCGATTTCTTCCCTCCTCTAGGTGATGGAATTTCGGCCAACACCTAGCCTTGCAGATAGCTCCTATCTTTTCTCCTTTTATCTTCCATATTATCAACTATAATATCTACATTATCCCATTCACATAAATCCTCCTATTTTTGAGCCTTGTTGCCGTCCACTCCACCTAACCCTAATACCGAAAATTAGCTAACTTAAATTAAAAGAATTGGGTTCCATGAAACTTAAATTTGGGCCCCTTACTCCCTTGTGTGGCGTCACCTCCTTGCTCCCTAAATGGCGCTACTGGCCACTGGGCCACAAGCCCATTTTGATATTTTAAACATAGATACCACTTTTTAAACCCTATAGTGCCCAAACAAAAATTTAACCAAGGCCTTGACCGCATCCTGAGCCCAATTTGGACCCCTAACAGTTAAATTAACACATTAAACATATCCACACACTAAACGCATAGGCCTATTAATTTAGGATGTTACATTTATAATCATTAATTCTTGAATTCAATATATAGTTGATAGAATATATTATTTATTATTGAGTTTATATACTTATTCCTCTCATACTATTCAGTTTAAGCATATATTTTGAATTTGGATTTACTTGGGATACGTAAGGCAAGTCGATCAGGGTTATATTTTTATGGTTTAATTATGATGAAATTCGATTTTGATGCAAATTGATGTTAATCATAATTTGTGTTTAAATAATTTGGTTTTAAGTTTGGTTCTATAATCTCAAGTTTTAGCATCTTATGGTTCCAAATATTTGGTTAAATTATGATGATTTATTGTCTGAATTGTGAGATATGCCAACTATTATGGTTTTGGTTTTTGAGATGTATTGGCTTCAAGTATTCATGTGAATATTTGTTTAATCATAAATACAACTTTGAATTTATATGGTAAATTCAGGGTAAGCTTTTCTATTTAATTATGAATACATGTATATTTGTGAATTGTTTTGGTGTTTTTTATCCATGCCAAAATTATGAATACATGTACTTGTTAATTATTTGGCTTTGAACCACTACATTATTTCTGTTTGGTTTTGATATATATGGTTTTGGAACAAAAAAAAAGTCAAAAATTAAGGTTTTCGATTTTTTATTGCATTATTAAGAGAACCTTATTTTGGGTTATTTCAGAGTTTATAAAGCAATAAAAAAATAGTTTTGACATTTGACTATTGGGGAAATTTTAATTTTGAATATTGGTATATTTACATATTTTAAAATAACTTAATTGAAGCAATAAGTCACCAAAGTGATTTTTTTTGTATAAATTAGTTTGTTTTAAAATATAAAAAGTTGTGTGCATGTAACTTAAGTTATGTTAATTTTGATCGGCCCAAATGAAGGTTAATAATATTACATGTGCAATTATGGTAATAAACATGTGACACTTATTCGGTTTTACATGTGAGCAATAAATTGACCCAAAAGAAGATTTATGGTTCGACATGTTCTTATTGTCAATGTTTGATTATTACATCAATATATCACTTACAAGTTAATATTTTGTCCAAAGATAAAATATTAATGGAGTGTCCGATATCTTGAGATGAGGTTTACCTTTATTCAAATTATTTTGGTTTAAATTTGAAGTCTTATGTGAGGTTATTTGTGGTTTATGATTTATTCATCTATTATTATATTTGTCAACATCATTGTATGTTGTTTTGGGATAAATATATATACATATATACTATTATCTTTAATTTGATTGAAAGATGAAATTAAAAGAGATATTTTGAAACAAATAAATTCATATTTTGGCTTTTAATTAAGAATGTCTAATATTTTAAATAGATTAGTTGAAACAAAATGCCGCCAAAGTGACCTCTTTTGTGTAGACTAGTTTATTTGAAATATCAAGATGATTATATGTTTTTGTGATTCATGCATTTATTAATTGACCCAAAGGTAAGTTAATATTTGGCAGAATTTCAACGACATCTGTGGTGATAAATGTGTGACAATTATAAGGTATTTTATGTGAGCAATAAGTTAGTCCAAAGATTAATTAATTGTTTGACATTATTTATTGTCAATGTTTGATTGCTACAACAAGAGTACCGCTTACTGTTAATATTACTGTCCAAAGACTTGATATTAATGATGTGTTTGGTATCTTGAGATGGGATTAGCCATTATCCTGAATTTATTGTTTACTTATGAATACTGATGTGAGCTTATTTTTATTTATTTTTTGTTCTATATTCAACTAATTCATATTCTACTGCCACAAAATCTGCTAATATAAATTCTATACCCATGCTTAATGAGACTAAATGAATGGAACATGCACTTATTTATAGTGCTTGGCTGTATGAACGTAGACCTTGCACTAAGGGAAGAACTACTTGCACCTCTCACTGCGGAAAGCACCTCCTATATTAAAAGGCATTTTGAGAGGTGGGGTCGTTCAAATTAAGAAAAGATTACTCAGGCCAAGGTTTCCTTGACGAAATTAAGAAACGTTTTGCTAAAAAAGATAATGTTGAAATGACATCACTTCTGACGTATTTGATGTCTATAAAGTTAAGGGTTAAGGAAATTCTGAGCGATCTAAGGGCTATGAGTTTTATGATCCCATAATAAGGAATATTTTTGAGACGGAAACTGCAACATTTTTTGAAGATGTTGAGTTTGGGGGGAGAAATAAGGTTAAAGACATTGCTTTTGAGGAGGAATTGGATTCTAACTCAGTTCCTACTATCACTTTTGACGATGTTCAGGTTCTTATACCTATCATTGATCAAGAAGTGAATCCAGAACCTCTGCAAGACAATGTTGAACAACTCCCCATTCAAAATGAGATAATTGTTCCAAAAGAACAAACTCAACAACCTCAAGAACAAGTGCCATTAAGGAGTTCCACAAGAGAAAAGAGAAATGCTATTCCAGATGATTATGTTGTATTTCTCCAAGAACATGAGGATGATAATGGAATGATGGAAGATGATCTAATCAACTTTCATCAGGCCATGAAATGTTCTAATTCTCAAAAGTGGATTGATGCCATGAAAGATGAGTATAAGTTTATGCAAGACAATAAAGTTTGGGAACTTGTCCCATTACCTGAAGGTGCAAAACCAATTGGTTGTAAATGAATATTTAAACCAAGAGGGATGCAAATGGTAATGTGGAGAGGTATAAGGCACGTCTTGTAACTAAGGATATACTCAGAAAGAATGTGTTGATTTTACAGAGACTTTCTCTCCAGTTTCATCGAAAGACTACTTTAGGATAATCATGGCGCTTGTTGCTCATTTTGATCTTGAGTTACATCAGATGGATGTTAAGACTGTGTTTTTTAATGGCGACATTGAAGAAACAATTTATATGGTGCAACCAGAAAATTTTGAGTCGGAAGACTTAAAGAATATGGTTTGCAAATTAACAAAATCCATCTATGAACTCAAACAAGCTTCCCATCAATGGTACCATAAGTTTCATCAAATAATTGTTTCGTTTGGTTTTGAGATGAATATTGTTGATGATTGTGTGTATCACAAAATTAATGGGAGTAAGTACATATTTATGGTTTTATATGTTAATGACATACTGCTTGTTAATAATAAGTATAGCCTCAATCAATACCTTAAGAATGATTTTGAAATTACAAAAATGCATTAGATTTTTTACATTTAAGCAACCCTGATTTGGACCATTGGATAGCATCCATGTAACATCCTAAATTTGGGCCTAGAATAAATGGGTTTCGTGTGTTCAGAAAATGGATTTTTGTCGATCGGAAAAAAAAATGGGAATAATGAATTAAGTGTGATTAAAAAAAATTATTATTTCATGTTTAGTTTAGTTTTTAGGTGGTTTAGGAAGGGTTGGTGGTGTTGGAAAAGTCCTAGGCTCGATCTAGGGCTTTAGCAAAAATGTTGTTTTTTTACCCTTAAGGGTGGTTGGTGGTACTTATAAGGCTTTTTAAATGTTGTTGGGTTAAAAGATATCACAAAGAAGTAGGTGGTCTGGTGGCTTGGGGCGTTTGTAATAACCTGGTGGTCAGAGGTTCAAGTCCTGGACTCGGCAAGAAAATTTTTATTGCCCATAAGTGGTATGAAGGCCAGAGTTTAGGCCTTATAATTAGTTGGGGCTGTTTCATGACACAAGGAAACGCCTGGCCCAGGGGCAAAGGGGTTAAGAGTAGTAGGGGAGCATGGTTCTAGCCGCGGCGCGCGCTAAATGTTTGTTTTTTTTAAGTAAACCTGGAGCACGGAATAAAGGTTGATAATTAATTGGGGAGGAAATATGACTCAAATAAAATAAGTGGCGCAGTGGCAAGGGACGTGCCTCATAGTGAAAAGGTCAGAGGTTCGAGTCTGGGAGTTGGTTAATATTTTTGGATTTCTTTGGATGATTCGGTCACTGGAAAGTATACTTTAAAACAAGTTGAGAATGGAATATATCACAAGAACAGTTGTGGTGCAGTGGCAGGGGGCGTGTGGTGGTGCTTGGAGGTCTTGGGTTTGAGTTGCCTTGTGCACACTAATATGTTATTTTGCTGTTGGCATGGGGAAGGTATTTGAGGTGGACCAAAATGCCCAAAAGATGGCTGCTGTTCGGGGAAGCTATTTGAATGAAATTCAAATTGAATTTTTGGCTAAATAAAAGGACTTTTTGATGAGGATAAACTTTGGAGATAATAAAGGAATTTAATTAGTGATAAGTTTGAGTTGATTAGGGAGTGTAGGTTTATTCTATTTATTTATTTATTTATTTTAGTATATATGGGTACCGAATTTTCCCTTTTTATTTGCTTAATTTTTAGTTATTAGGAAGGGTACTTTCAGTTTTTGATAGGTAAGTGCCGAAATTTCAATAAATAGGGGGGTTAGCTCATCAATTCTGGCATTTAAACCCTACTCTTTTCTTCATTCTTTGTGCCGAAAATTAGTGGCTAAGTTCTTGTCATCCTTTTCTTTTCTCTGCCGAAACCTCCACTCCATTCTCCCTCTCAACTTTCTTTCTTTTCTTTCTCCCTTATTGGTCGAACTCTCTGACAATCTCCTTCTCATCTCTTTCAAATACTTTAGCTGAAATCTCTAAATCTCCCCTTGCTTTCTTTCTTTCTAAGCCAAAGCCGAAACACTTTACTTAGATCTTCTAAAAACCGAAAGCGCATCAGTTCATCTTTTCCGGGATTTTTATAAAAGCCGAAATCCTTAGATCTCATCTCCTGTGTTTTCCGAATTCTCTTTGAGGTATCTGCTTGTGCCGAATCTCAAAGGAAACTAAAGGTAAGTATTGATTCGTAAGATTTCAATCTTTTCCAGCTTTTTAGGGACTCTAGCCGAATGGCTATAAGGAAACTAATTTTAAGTTTTTCTCTTATTTGTGGCATTCTGGGATTTGAAAGGGGATCCATTTGCCTAGATCTCTAAAGTCAGAGTTCAGTAACACTCGAATCGTGTTACTTTCGAGATTTCAAGGTAAGGAGATCTATTGTTTTAGCATGTAAATTCGGGTATTTATTAACCTTGGCCGAATGTAGGGGAGGCCTAATCTTCGTATTCTTCCGGCTTTTGACCCAAGTTATAGATTGAGGGTAGTAGATCCGGATAGCAAGGATATTGGCTAAGAGTGTAGTACTACGCGATATCAGGTGTGTAACACTTCCACACCATTTAGATTGCCTGTTAAAATATGTTTATTAATCTGTTATAATCTGATAAATGCTGAAATCCCGGCATAATGTTTGAAACCCAAAGAGGGTAAAAGCGAATCACCAGGTTAGTGATCTCTGTCATTCCTAAGTGAATGTTCCTGTTAAGATGACATATGTGGTAAGTATGCTGATTTCTGTAATTGCATGGGGTTGGGTTTATTGAAAGGGGAAGTGTTCTGTTGTAGCGGTTTCTGCCGTGACCTGTTGTAGCGGCTTTTGCCGTGACCTGTTGTAGCGGCTTCTGCCGTGATCTGTTGTAGTAGCTTTTGCCATGATCTATTGTAGTGGCTACGGCCATGATCTGACGATGAGCAGCATGTCTACCATCAATGGTGTGTAGCGGTGTGGGTTGATTGTAGAAATCCCCAAATGGTGTGACTGGTAGGTAAGGGTGGCGTGTAGCGGATGGAAACCTAGGATTTGGGTTGGGCTTTGCTTATTTTCTGATATATTATATTCTGTTATATGTTCTGTGGGGTTAAGGCCCAAATCTAATGGTGCATGAGGGTTGCACACTGAGTCTCGTGACTCACCCTATTATTTAACAATTTCAGGTAGCACCTAGTGCATCGGACCGGGCTGGAGAGGAGTGCGAGGTGGCCATGCGAGAGAGTACTTGATCCAGCAGAAGATTTTACTTAGAACATTGTTTTTGAATATTTTGATTAAGGGTTTTAAATTTCGTTGTAATAAGGCCTTGGGCCAGTAGATTATTAGTTATGTTTTGGTTTTAAGTTGGGCTTTTAAAATTTCATGTTTAAATTAAGCTAAGACATGTATGAAATTTCGGTTCTTATTTAAAATTCACCAAAGCATTTTATAACTTTATATCTTATATAACTTAATAAATTATTAAGTTTTCAATTTAAATATTTAAACCTGATAATTGTTTTCCAAAGTGCCACGTCTTATTATAAAATTCCCTTAGTGACAAACCAGATTCGGTTGTAGTGTTTGGGCCGGGTTTGGGGTGTTACAATCCAAGAGGGTTATAAGGTATTTTCAGAGAACAAAAGATTACATGCTCACATATCGGAGGTCTGATCAGTTAGAGATCATCAGGTATGTAGACTCCGATTTTGATGGAATATGGATATAAGATTTTTCCACTAAGGTGCAAATTGTGAAAACAAATTGCAATCTTTTATTCCAGTAGCAACAGGAACACATCAAAGTAAAAACACATAGACTTTAGGTTCCTGGTTGTTAAAGTAAAAGTTCAGAGTGGTTAGGGGCTTATAAAGCATATTAGGTCAAACTCCATAATTGCGGATCCGCTTACTAAGCAACTACACCTAACGTTTTATAAGAGCACACTGCTCATATGGGTGTAATGTCATTTAAAGGATATTTGGTTTTAGTGGGAGTTTGTATTTTTAAATGCTTTTATGTCATAGACACATTTTCAGTTATTTCAGTTTAAAGATATTAAGTTTATTTTCTGTAGAAATAAAGTTTATTTGGTTTATTCACACTCTGATTTTGGTAAGATTTGATCTCACTAAGGAGGACCATTTGGAAATAGACATGTTTAGATCATATTGCATGTAATTTCCATGCTACACCTCCATACTTGATCTATGTCATTTCGTTGTGTTAATATACGTGATCATGGATGGATTTAGTTACGATATATGTAACGAAAGTCGCCTTGGTTCTATGTTAACATAATTAATGGACGAGATTGTTCGAAACACCTTTTGGATATGATAGTAAAATTTTGAGCTCATAAGGTTATATAATGACATGTAATTATAAAGTAATTAGTATATATATGTGGTCCAAGTGGGAGATTGTTGGAAAATTAGGACATCACATATATAATAAGGATAATTACATGTTATTATTTACTATCATGATAGGTTAGCCCAAATTAAAAGTGATCTAATTTGGTTAAAATTTTATTGGGCTTTAATTATTAAATAAAGTATGGGTTAAATATGTGTAGTGTAACACCCCAAACTCGGCTCATGCATTACGAGCGGATTTGGTATGTCACATGAAGAAAATGTTTTGAGAACTTATGAATGTACTAAAGAATGACATTAATATAATATAGTTAAGAAAGCAAGTTTGATTTATAACTATTCTATAAAATACAAATTTCGAGAAGTTGATTGATGTATCAGAAACTGAACTATTGAACTTTAAAACCATGAGGAAAACGTAAAACATCATGAGATTCTTACTAAAATAGGCGTTACTTGGTTGTGTTTAAGTAAACAAGTTTTGGATGTAAATATTTGATAAAATACAGCTATTTTTGAAAAGTTGATTTACGAGTCGAAAATCGAAGTAGTGGACTTTAAAATCATGACTTTTGAAAATGACGTTGAAAATTTGAAAGAGAATCCGAGTTAAATTATTTGTAAAAGTTTGCTATAAAATCCATTTATTAATCAATTTTGAAAACCATTATTTATATTTTTAGAAAATTCCCTTTTAAACAATTTGAGAAAAATAATAAAAACATCCCAAACATAAAGAAAAATAAAAATAGTCTAGTGGCCTTATTACAACTTTAAAACCCAAAATAGTAAAAGAAGTAAAGTAAACAGAAATAGAAATCTAAAGTTTAATAACACCATTATTGAAGTATGGCCTCCACCGAGTCATCCATGGCCCCAAGTCCTCGTCACTGAGCATTACCTACAAGGGTTAAGAGAAGGGGGGTGAGTTACAAGAACTCAATGTATAATCCCCTTACCGTCGTTCACAGGGCTTGAACTCGTTTAGCAAAAACTTGGGCCTAAGCCCATATAACAATAACTTGGGCCGAAGCCCATTTATAATAACTTGGGCCGAAGCCCATAAAGCATAATCTTGGGCCAAAGCCCATTTACAAAACAGAATATATCAAATGGATCAAATGAATGTAATGCAATTCCCAAACCAATCCTAATAATCCATCCGCTACACACCACCCGTACCAACCAACACACCTGTGGGGATCAAGTCAACCCACCCGGCCAACACACCAATCGCAGGCATTATGCCATTTATAAAAAATTTAATTGTGGACAAGCCACCAGAATAACAGAATATACGTGGCATTGCCACTATACAGATTTGTGGCAGAGCCACCAGAACTTCTCTTCAATATTATGCCATCCCATGCAAAATCATGTATATAATGCATAACAATTCATGATTTTTACAATATAACAACAGTAATTTTTTCAGATATTCATTACAAAAGTACGGCCCATTATAACAATTTATCAAATAGGCCCATTAAGCAAAATATCATATTGGCCCATTTAGCAAAATATCAGATCGACCCATTTAGCAAAATATCAGATCGGCCCATTAAGCAATATATCAATTCGGCCCATTAAGCAATATATCAATTCGGCCCATTAAGCCAATCTATCAAATCGGCCCATTAGGGGCATTTTTGTAATTCAGTAGTTTACCCACTAAGGGTAATTTGGTAATTTTACAATCCAGACTTAACTACTAATTTGGGCATTTAAACTGTCCATCTGCGTCGTACTAACTAAATTAACTATAACTTGAGTTAGGAATCTCTATGTAACATCCCGAAATTGGGCCTAGTAGGATTGGGCCCATTGGGCCTTGAGCGTAGGAGTGTTTAAAAATTTGAGAACAAGAGAATGACATTAATTCAAGTTGGACTTATTAAGAAGGTGATTTTAGAAAAATTACGGGGTCCTATGAAGTTTCGGGTTCAAGTTAGGCCTGAGTGAAATTTTGTGTTTAAGCCTACTAAGGAGAGATAGTAAGAGGCATCAAAGCTTATGGAAATAAGTGAGTAAATTGCTAACATAAATGAGCAATTCGCAAGGAGGTTATGGCATCAAGTGGAAAGCATGGAGGGAAGAGGTTCAAATCCCATTGTGTGCAAATTTTGACAATTATTTTTGCATTCTTTCCCTAAGTGTCGACCAAGCATGTAAATAAGGCAATGTGGACTTTTTAATTTTGGCAAGGTGGCTAAGGGAATAAGGAAAGGATGAGGATAGGGAAAGAAATCAAAAGAAAAAGGAAAGTTGAGGGAGCATGTTGGCATTTTTCGTAGGGGATGTTTTGGAAAGGTTTTATTTGGTCTATGTTCATCTTTTGGTAAAGATGATAATGGTTTGGAAAGGGAGAGGATAGCCGAATTTTCTATAGGCAATTGGCAAATTTTTGGTGCTTGAGAGGTTGTTTTCTCCTTAGCATTTTGGTGTCTTTTGCTTTCTCCAATTTCTTCTCCTATTGCCGAAACTCTAAAGCCATTAGTGAGTACTTTTCTTTCTTTGTTTTGCCGAAACCACCTAGCCTAATTGATCATCTTCTCCATCTTCCAAGTTGGGCTTTTTTTTCTTGATTAAACCGGGTAAGTGTTTTATTCAAATCTTTTCATTTTTTTTCTCTTTAGCCGAATGAGAGTCCCTCATTATTTGGTTGTTTCATCTTAATTCTAAAACCGAAATGGTGTTCTCCCTTACTCCCTCACATCTTGATAATTTTTTATTTGTAGTATTCTAGTGGATTGGCCAAATACCACATCATTGCCTAATCATCTCAAGTCATAAGCCAATTGGTGGGAATTGGATTATCATCGATTAAGGTAAGGAGTCTTTTCATAGTCCATTCGATATCACTACTCGGTTATTGTGTTCATCGGATCGAAGTTTCGACTAATCGATTATGTTTTAGGGACGAAATCATTTGATATATTCTACCTTCGGACATAGTGGTAAGTGATTCAAGTGTAAGTGATACGAAATCTTTTGGAAATCCGAGGCTAAGTTTTGGTTGGTATTGTTCTAGGTCAACGACGAGTGGTTCTTTAGGAAATCAAAATCAGGTGTGTAATCCCGTACCTTCCGTATACACATCTGAAATGGTGTGTAATTCCACACTTCTCTGAAAGTTTGTATGAAATATTCAGTGAAACGGTCGAAATACCGAAGAAAACCAAAAATTGGCATCCGTGATCACTTGGACGTGCGTATGATCGTAGTGGTAATCATATTTTGTAATAAAAATAGTTTCGATTAGAAGCAGTGACTTGTTTTTAAAAAATTCATGAAAAATAGGAGAAAAAAAATTAGAAAGTGAATAAGATATCAAATTAAAGCTTACTGTGTCTATTTTAATATGGAAGAAATGGAGAAGGAAAAGGAAATTTATATTCTGAGATATCTTAATTTTAGTGAGACTGGTTCTGATTGACTTCATGGTTCCCTGATTTGTCTTGGAAAAATTGTATAAAATTTTACAAAGTGAATTATGGGTTATATTTTTTATGTATGGATTCCTTAGTGAGCCTATTTTCATTAGAAATAAGTGGGAGCAATATATGAAAACCGTATAGTGAGATATTTGAAATTAAGTTAAGAGAGGTCAGAATTGCTAGATAGTGAAACAAGTGAAACTTTAAGGAATAAACTGTACTAAATGGTTACGCAAAAAATTCTAGAAACATTTTAGTAAGAAGATATGTGAGTCTAGTTCCAAGGAAAATTTACGGATTTAGATTTCGATAAAGTTATAGTCAATTTAGTCAGTACAACGAAGATGGACAGTTTAAATTTTTATGCCCAAATTAGTAGTTAAGTCTAGATTGCGAAATTACCTAATTACCCTTAGTGGGTAAATTACCGAATTACGAAAATGCCCTTACGGGCCAAATTATGGAAATGCCCCTAATGGGCCGATTTGCAAAAGTGTATATGAGCCGATCTGATGGTTTGATATATGGACCGATCTAATATTTTGTTATATAGGCCAATCTGATATTTTGCTATATGGGCCAATCTGATAATTTGCTATATGGGCCATAATTTTTGTAATAAACATCCGAATAAATTATTTTTGTTATATTGTGATTTGTTATGCATTATATACATGATTTGCATGGGATGGGATAATAATGAAGAGAAGTTCTGATGGTTCTGCGACAAAATTTTGGTGGCTCTACCATAAATCTGTATAGTGGCAATGCCACGTATATTCTGTTATTCTGGTGGCTTGTCCACAATTAAATTTGTTATAAATGGCTTAATGCCTGCGATTGGTGGGTTAACTTGATCCCCACAGGTGTGTTGGTTGGTACGGGTGGTGTGTAGCGGATGGATTACTAGGTTTGGTTTGGGATTGCATTACATCCATTTGATCCATTTGATATACTTTGTTTTTTAAATGCGCTTTGGCCCAAGATTATGCTTTATGGGCTTTGACCCAAGTTGTTATAAATGGGCTTCGGCCCAAGTTGTTGTTATATGGGCTCAGGCCCAAATTTTTGCTAAACGGGTTCAAGCCCTGTGAATGACGGTAAGGGGATTATACATTGAGTTCTTGTAACTCACCCCCTTCTCTTAACCCTTGTAGGTAATGCTCAGTGACGAGGACTCGAGGCCTTGGATGACTCGGTGGAGGCCATAATTCAGTAATGGTGTTATTAAACTTTAAATTTCTATTTCCGTTTACTTTACTTCTTTTACTATTTTGGGTTTTAAAGTTGTAATAAGGCCTCTGGACTATTTTTATTTTGCTTTATGTTTGGGATGTTTTTATTATTTTTCATAAATTGTTTAAAAGGGAATTTTCTAAAAATATAAATAATGCTTTTCAAAATTGATTAATAAATGGATTTTATTGCAAACTTTTACAAATGATTTAACTCGGATTTTCTTTCAAAATTATCTACGACATTTTCAAAAGTCACAATTTTAAAGCTCACTACCTCGATTTTCGACTCATCAATCAACCTCTCAAAAATACTTGTATTTTATCTACGTTTCCGCAATGCTTTCAAAATGCTTCTGCAACTCTATTTCCAAACGTCATATTTTTGTAAATTGTTTATTTCAAATATGTTTTCGCAACTAAAAAGGTTTTTAAAGATAATTACTTTTTCAAGTAGATAACAATTGCTTAAGTGTTTTGGGTTTTAACAAAGAGGCTGTAATTCTCAAACAAGTTTTTAACAATCGCAAAGATGGTTTTGAAAAAAAAAACACTTCCATGTTACACGCCAGATTCGGGCCTAACTTTTAGGCCGGGTTTGGGGTGTTACATTTTATGGTATCAGAGCCCAGTTTCAAAACTCGATTGTGGTTTGGGTTCAAAAACGTTTTCAAAGCTGTTTAAAATTTTAATTTATACATGTATGTTCTAAAAGGAAGTATGGCGCCACGGGTATCCGACACCAAGTCAAGTAAGTATTTGTTTTCATTTTATGATTATTGTGTTATTACTGTGGTAAGAAAATTTCACAAAATAGAATACTCTAGAACTGTTAGCTTTAGGATTTGAAACTATAGAGACTGAGACTCTAGGATGCAGATTCGACTCTCGAAAACAACTTTTCTACTCACACTTCATAAAATATTGTTTAATAAACATCAAAATAGCATAATGATTTATAAAACTCTTAATCAGATTATATCGACTTAGTGAATATGAGTGCTAGAAGACATGGACGTGGTAGACGTGGACGTGCTAGAGGCCGAGGTGCTAGGATTAGATCTTCAGCATCGGGGCATGTTTCTGAAAGGGAGGTGTTGGCATCGCCAGTAGCTGAGACGGGGTCTCATGACCGAGTTGGGGTTGTCGAGCTGACTCAGATAGTTAAGGAAGTATTGGAGGAGGTTAAAGGAATCGGTGAAGCACTTCGAGTTGGGTCTGTGGACTGTAAGAAGAAATTAGATCGCAGTTCTTTTAGGACGCAGTCTCGTTCCATAAAGCATGTCAAGGCACGACCAGACTTTCTGGCTTGCGATTATTATAGAAGGCGTCATTTGGGAGAATGCTGGAGGAGGTCAGGAGCATGTTTGAGATGCGGGTCTAAGGAGCATAAGGCTCGGGATTGTTTTATCACCATCAAGTTAGGTATGTTTTGGTTGGACGATGATTGAATGTAGAAAATATTAGTTATAAGTGGTAGATAACTGCTTGCTTCTGTGGTTAGATGTTTGGTTGTGTGAAAGAGGATTCAAGATTATGTTAAAAGTACATTAGTGTTATTAAGATCAAAGTGCGCAGCAAAAGCATAGTGGTGTGATTTGAGCAATGCGTTTAGTAGTTGGTTGGAAATTTCGAGGACGAAGTTTCTTTAAGGAGGGTAGAATTGTAACATCCCGAAATTGGGCCTAGTAGGATTGGGCCCATTGGGCTTTGAGCGTAGGAGTGTTTAAAAATTTGAGAACAAGAGAATGACATTAATTCAAGTTGGACTTATTAAGAAGGTGATTTTAGAAAAATTACGGGGTTCTATGAAGTTTCGGGTTCAAGTTGGGCCTTAGTGAAATTTTGTGTTTAAGCCTATTAAGGAGAGATAGTAAGAGGCATCAAAGCTTATGGAAATAAGTGAGTAAATTGTTAACATAAATGAGCAATTGGCAAGGAGGTTATGGCATCAAGTGGAGAGCATGGAGGGAAGAGGTTCAAATCCCATTGTGTGCAAATTTTGGCAAGGTGGCTAAGGGAATAAGGAAAGGATGAGGATAGGGAAAGAAATCAAAAGAAAAAGGCAAGTTGAGGGAGCATGTTGGCATTTTTCGTGGGGGATGTAACATCCTGGATTAATGGGCCTTTGCATTTGATGTGTGTGCTACGTTTAATATGTCAATTAGAATGTGTAAGGGGTTCAGAATGGGCTCAGGTGTGGGCCGAGGCTGTAGTTAAAATTCTTGTTTGAACACTTTAGTGGAAAGCTTGTTAAGTTAGGGCATAACAGATATTAGTTGTGTTTGAAAACACAAATGGGCTTGTGGCCCAGTGGCAAAATGGCGCCACTAAGAGGGAAGGGAGTTGGCGTCAATTGAAGGTCCAAGGTTCGAGTCACCTGGTACCTTTTATTTTAAATATTTTTGGCATTCATAAGAGCAGTAGTGGAGTTCAGCAATGATGCTTAAATTTAGGAATTTATTTAATGTGATAATAAGGTGGATAATGTTCTGATAAAGGAAGGAAGAGGTGGTGTCATCCATGACACTGTGGATGAGTAGTCAGATGAGGATAAGGAGAGAATCGAGGAATTATCTGCAAGGCTAGGTGGTGGCTGAAATTTTGACTCTAAGAGGGGGACGAGAAATCGGTTTCTGATATGGCTAAGGGTTGCCGAAATTTCCCTTCCTAATTAACTGGTATTAGTTGTCAAAAGAGGGCAATTCCGGCTTTTGGATAGTAGAGGTGCCGAAACTTTAAATAGTCAGGGGAGGGTTCTTTTCTTTATTTTCGGCATTTAGGGTTTCCATCTTTTCTTTCTCTTCTTCTCTGAGTAAAAGCCGAAAACTCCATTGTTCTTTTCTCTTCTTTCTTCTAAAAGCCGAAATGTCATAATCCTTTCTTTATATTTCTTTTGATCCTTGCTAAGGCCGAACCCACCCCTAGTCTACCGAAATTCTCTTTTCTTCTTCCTGCCGATTTCTTCATTAAAAGCCGAATCACCATAGACTTCTTTGAATCATCTTCACTTCCTGATTTTCACAAAAAGCCAAATTCTCCTAAGAGTAGCCGAATTTTCTCTATTGAGGTAAGTGTCGACTTTTGCTCTTCCTTAAGATCTCTTTCGGTTTTTTTTAGGAGACAAGGCCGAATGGCCACTTGGTTTGTTAAGGCTGTCGATTGGGGCTAATACTTTCTCTCTTTTTGCGTTTTGGGCGGCATTCTGGGATTTGAAGGAAACCTGAACGTTTAGATCTAAAAGCCGGAAGTCGCTAGTCTCTAATTTCCGGATTTCGAGGTAAGGGGTTTCTTTAGATTTCTGTTAGATTCGCCATCATACCTGTGATCTTCACCATAGGTTATGGTTTAACAACCCTATTTCGTTATAGTAGTTCTGACAAGGACTTTTGATGGAATCGAATATGGATCAAGCAAAGGAGAGGATTGGGTCCGTACCCAATCCCTAAGTTTAAGAAACGAGCGGTGTCTGCTGTTCGAGATTGGCCACCGGGTTGTGGACCGGCTTCTGAACAACACCTTAGGCAAATAGCGGTTGTATCAGCTACGGATAGCGTCGACATAGGTAGTATCATCTTGTCGATAATCAGCTGTGTAGATCTCTAACACACTAGTTAATTGTAATATGTATGTTATGGGCTAAAAAGCCGGAAAGAGGCTGTGTAAACAGTCGAAATAAACCCGAAAAAGGGTTTGCAAAGGATGCCAGGTACGTAATCATAGAAACCACTCTATGAGTATTGATATATGTGAAAACCTGTTTTTCTTGTTTTTTTTAAGTACGTATGCATGGGGTGGGACTATGATAATAAAGGGGAAGTGCATGATAGGTCACTTGGTGATCGGTGGTTAAACCACAAAAATCTAATGTTAGGTCACACAGTGATCGGTGGCAATACCACGTTTAATGATTCTTGATTAATAGGAATAGGCAGTACGGCTGTCGTTATGGTGTGTAGCGGATGGAGGGTTGATTGTAGAAATCCCCGAGGTGTGATGGTTGGTACGGGTTGGTGCGTAGAGGATGGAATGCTAGGATGGGTTGGGCTATTCATCATTTATTATTTATCATGTAAGTATGATTGTTTCCTTTATGTATGGGCCAGGGCTCATAATTTGTTTTTGGGCCTCAGGTCGTTGTGTGTTTCAGGATTTATACACTGAGTCGTGGTGACTCACCCTTTCATTTTTCTCTACTCTTTCAGATTAACAGTAGATCGTGGACATGGGAGCCGAGACGGACTCGAGGGGCCATCAAGTTATTCATTTTTACACTTGCCGTAATATTCTAAGTTTTAATTTTGGAATCATTGGATGTAATAAGGCCTCCATAGCTTAGGTTATAAGTTGATATATGTTAATGTTAATGTTTTTCTTTTATTATTCATAATCAAAGACTTGTGTTTTAAAGAGATAAAAATGGGATTTTTAAACATTATTTAAATAACACTTATTTGGAAAGATAAATTACAAAGATTTTCTACAAGTGCCACCTATTTAACAAATATCTACAAAGACGAACTAAGTTTTACAAAGCCCTTTTTTACGAAAAGTTTTTAACATCAAACTCGTAGCATACCAGATCTGGTCGTGATGTATGGGCCGGGTTTGGGGTGTTACAGGGGATGTTTTGGAAAGGTTTTATTTGGTCTATGTTCATCTTTTGGTAAAGATGATAATGGTTTGGAAAGGGAGAGGATAGCCGAATTTTCTATAGGCAATTGGCAAATTTTTGGTGCTTGAGAGGTTGTACTCTCCTTAGCATTTTGGAGTCTTTTGCTTTCTCCAATTTCTTCTCCTATTGCCGAAACTCTAAAGCCATTAGTGAGTACTTTTCTTTCTTTGTTTTGCCAAAGCCACCTAGCCTAATTGATCATCTTCTCCATCTTCCAAGTTGGGCTTTTCTTTCTTGATTAAACCGGGTAAGTGTTTTATTCAAAGCTTTTCATTTTTTTCTCTTTAGCCGAATGAGAGTCCCTCATTATTTGGTTGTTTCATCTTGATTCTAAAACCGAAATGGTGTTCTCCCTTACTCCCTCACATCTTGATAATCTTTTATTTGTAGTATTCTAGTGGATTGGCCGAATACCACATCATTGCCTAGTCATCTCAAGTCATAAGCCAATTGGTGGGAATTGGGATTATCATCGATTAAGGTAATGAGTCTTTCCATAGTCTTCTCGATATCACTACTCGGTTATTGTGTTAATCGGATCGAAGTTTCGACTAATCGATTATGTTTTAGGGACAAAATCACTCGATATATTCTACCTTCAGACATAGTGGTAAGTGATTCAAGTGTAAGTGATACGAAATCTTTTGGAAATCCGAGGCTAAGTTTTGGTTGGTATTGTTCTAGGTCAACGACGAGTGGTTCTTTAGGAAATCAAAATCAGGTGTGTAATCTCGTACCTTCCGTTATCTGAAATGGTGTGTAATTCCACACTTCTCTGAATGTTTGTATGAAATATTCTGCGAAATGGTCGAAATACCGAAGAAAACCAAAAACTGGCATCCGTGATCACTCGGACGTGCGTATGATCGTAGTGGTAATCGTATTTTGTAAAAAAAATAGTTTCAATTAGAAGCAGTGACGTGTTTTTGAAAAATCACGAAAAATAGGAGAAAGGAAATTAGAAAGTGAATAAGATATCAAATTAAAGCTTACTGTGTCTATTTTAATATGGAAGAAACGGAGAAGGGAAAGGAATTTTATATTCTGAGTTATCTTAATTTTAGTGAGACTGGTTCTGATTGACTTTGTGGTTCCCTGATCTGTCTTGGAAAAATCGTATAAAATTGTACAAAGTGAATTATGGGTTATAATTTATATGTATGGATTCCTTAGTGAGCCTATTTTCATTAGAAATAAGTGGGAGCAATATATGAAAACCGTATAGTGAGATATTTGAAATTAAGGTAAGAGAGGTCAGAATCGTTGGACAGTGAAACAAGGGAAACTTTAAGGAATAAACTGTATTAAATGGTTAAGCCAAAAATTCTGGAAACTTTTAGTAATAAGATATATGAGTCTAGTTTCAAGGAAAATTTATGGATTTAGATTTCGAGATTCCTAACTCAAGTTATAGTCAATTTAGTCAGTACGACGCAGATGGATAGTTTAAATTTTTATGCCCAAATTAGTAGTTAAGTCGCGATTGCGAAATTACTAAATTACCCTTAGTGGGTAAATTACCGAATTACGAAAATGCCCTTACGGGCCGAATTATGGAAATGCCCTTAATGGGCCGATTTGCAAAAGTGTATATGGGCCGATCTGATAGTTTGATATATGGACCGATCTAATATTTTGTTATATGGGCCAATCTGATATTTTGCTATATGGGCCAATCTGATAATTTGCTATATGGGCCATAATTTTTGTAATAAACATCTGAATAAATTATTGTTGTTATATTGTGATTTGTTATGCATTATATACATGATTTGCATGGGATGGGATAATAATGAAGAGAAGTTCTGATGGCTCTGCCACAAATCTGTATAGTGGCAATGCCACGTATATTATGTTATTCTGGTGGCTTGTCCACAATTAAATTTGTTATAAATGGCTTAATGCCTGCGGTTGGTGTGTTGGCGGGTGGGTTGACTTGATCCCCACAGGTGTGTTGGTTGGTACAGGTGGTGTGTAGCGGATGGATTACTAGGTTTGGTTTGGGATTGCATTACATCCATTTGATCCATTTGATATACTTTGTTTTGTAAATGGGCTTTGGCCCAAGATTATGCTTTATGGGCTTCGGCCCAAGTTGTTATAAATGGGCTTTGGCCCAAGTTATTGTTATATTGGCTCAGGCCCAAATTTTTGCTAAACGTGTTCAAGCCCTGTGAATGACGGTAAGGGGATTATACATTGAGTTCTTGTAACTCACCCCCCTTCTCTTAACCCTTGTAGGTAATGCTTAGTGACGAGGACTCGAGGCTGTGGATGACTCGGTGGAGGCCATACTTCAGTAATAGTGTTATTAAACTTTAGATTTCTATTTCCGTTTACTTTACTTCTTTTACTATTTTGGGTTTTAAAGTAGTAATAAGGCATCTGGACTATTTTTATTTTGCTTTATGTTTGGGATGTTTTTATTATTTTTCTTAAATTGTTTAAAAGGGAATTTTCTAAAAATATAAATAATGCTTTTCAAAATTGATTAATAAATGGATTTTATTGCAAACTTTTACAAATGATTTAACTCGGATTTTCTTTCAAAATTATCTACAACATTTTCAAAAGTCACGATTTTAAAGCTCACTACCTCGATTTTCGTCTCATCAATCAACCTCTCAAAAATACTTGTATTTTATCTACGTTTCCGCAATGTTTTCAAAATGCTTTTGCAACTCTATTTCCAAACGTCATATTTTTGTAAATTGTTTATTTCAAATATGTTTTCGCAACTAAAAAGGTTTTTAAAGATAATTACGTTTTCAAGTATATAACAATTGCTTAAGTGTTTTGGGTTTTAACAAAGAGGCTGTAATTCTCAAACAAGTTTTTAACAATCGCAAAGATGGTTTCGAAAAAAAAAAACTTCCATGTAACACGCCAGATTCGGGCCTAACTTTTAGACCTAGTTTGGGGTGTTACACTTGAAATCTAAATCCGTAAATTTTCCTTGAAACTAGACTCATATATCTTCTTACTACAATTTTTCCAGAATTTTGACCTAACCATTTAATACAGTTTATTCCTTAAAATTTCCCTTGTTTCACTGTCCAACGATTCTGACCTCCGTTACCTTAATTTCAAATATCTCACTGTATATATTGCTCCCACTTATTTTTAATAAAAATACGCTTACTAACGAATTCATACATATAATTTATAACCCATAATTCACTTTGTACAATTTTATATGATTTTTCCAAGACAGATCAGGGAACCACGAAGTCATTCAGAACCAGTCTCATTAAAATTAAGATATCTCAGAATATAAAATATCTTTTCCTCCTCCGTTTCTTCCATATCAAAATAGACACAGCAAGCTTTAATTTTATCTTATTCACTTTCTAATTGCTTTTCTCCTATTTTTCATGATTTTTCAAAATCATATCACTGCTACTGACCAAAACTGTTTCATTGTAAAAATATGGTTACCACTATGAACCTACGCACGCCCGAGTGATCACGGATGCCGGCTTCTGGTTTTCTTTGGTATTTAGACCAAATCATAGAACATTTCATGCAAATTTTTAGAGTAGTGTGAGATTACACACCTTGATTACGAGTTATACTTTCTACCAATTTCAACACCTATAATGATAGTTGATAGAAGGTTAGTCTCTAATTTGATAATCGTAACTAGAAACACTTTATTAGGCTAACTCCACTTACCATGAATGTGATCTCCCTTGATCCTACCCTTTGGCTACTGAAATCCCATTCTAACAATTTTTGGTGAGCGAAAGAGTTGTTAGCAATTATCCCACCTTTAGCCAAAACAAATCTTATAACAACGTTCTTACCCTATTTACTTGACGAGTCGACGATAATGATTTGGTTAACACAAATCACTTGTGCCCCTTCACCTTGTTGAAAGTCCTAAGCCCAACGATGGCCATATCACAAAAAAGAATGTAACTCAGACCCAACGAGAGAGAAAGAAGAACACATGATTTATTAAGGAAAAACTCGAATGAAACAAAGTTATTGACAAAGAGAAAACTACTACTTACCGATTCGATCAAGATGAGGTTTTCCCACACGTTAGGGAACGAAATGATGAAGAAATAAGATGATAATGGGTTCAGTTATGGTCGAAAAATGGGCAAAATATTCGACTATGGTGGTAAGGATTAGAGAAGAAAAATAAAAGAAAGAGAAAGAAAGGTGTTTGACTAGTTTCGGTTTACAAGAGAGGACGAGTGCACAATTTTGGTCTCAATGGTTTGGTACTTTCGGCATACAAGAAGGAAAAGAAGAAACAAAATGCACACTCAAAGCTTGAAGATTCGGCAAGGAGGAGAAGGAATTTTGGAGAGAAAAGAAAAATGACACAAAGGTTGCAAGTAGGAATTTTGGCCGAAACAACACCAAAGCTTTTACCAAATGCCAAAGAAAAATTCGGCTAAGCCCTCCCTATGCCAAAACCGTCCACATCCATGACAAAAATGGTCAAAAATTGGCCAACCACACTTTCCATAACACTTCCCTTGAAAAAGGCCACATGTTCCCCTTACTTGCCCTTTTTCTTTTGATTCATTACCTTACCTTCACCCTTTCCTTATTTCCTTAGCCACCTTGCCAAAAATAAAAAGTCCACCATGCCTTATTTACTACCTTGACTGACACGTAGGGAAAAACACAAAAATATTAGTCAAAATTTTGCATTTGATAGGATTTGAACCTCTTTCCTTAAAGTCCTTCACTTGATGCCATAACCTCTTTACCAATAGCTCATTTTTTGTTAGCAATTTACTCACTTATTTCCATAAGCTTTGATGCCTCTTACTATCTCTTCTTAATAGGCTTAAACACAAAATTTCACTAAGGCCCAACTTGAACCTGAAACTTCATAGAACCCCGTAACTTTCTAAAATCACATTCCTAATAAGTCCAACTTGAAATAATGTCGTTCTCTTATTCTAAAAAAATTTAAACACTCCTACGCCCAAGGCCCAATGGGCCCAATCCTACTAGGCCCAATTTTGGGATGTTACAATTCTACCCTCCTTAAAGAAATTTCGTTCTCGAAATTTCCAACCAACTACTAAACGTACCGCTCAAAACACACCACTATGCTTTCGCTGCGCACTCTAATCTTTATAACACTAATGTACTTTTAACATAATCTTGAATCCTCTTTCACACAATCAAACATCTAACCACAAAAACAAGCAGTTATCTACCACTTATAACTAAAATTTTCTACATTCAATCATCACATCCAGCCAAAACATACATGAATTGATGGTGATGAAACAATCCCGTGCCTTATGCTCCTTAGACCCGCATCTCAAGCATGCTCCTGACCTCCTCCAGCATTCTCCCGGACGACTCCTTCTACAATAATCGCAAGCCGAAAAGTTTGGTCGTGCCTTGACCCGCTTTATGGAACGAGACTGCGACCCAAAAGAACCGCGATCTAATTTCTTCTTACAGTCCATAGACCCAACTTGAAGTGCTTCACCAATTCCTTTAACCTCCTCCAATACTTCCTTAACTATCTGAGTTAGCTCGACAACCCCAACTCGGTCATGAGACCCCGTCTCAGCTACTGGCGATGCCAACACCTCCCTTACGGAAACACGCCCCGATGTTGAAGATCTAGTCCTAGCACCTCGGCCTATAGCATGTCCACGTCTACCGCGTCCACGTCTTCTAGCGCTCATGTTCACTAAGTCGATATAATCTGATTAAGAGTTTTATGAATCATTATGCTATTTCAGTGTTTATTAAACAATGTTTTATGGAGTATAAGAAGTAAAGCTGTTTTCGCAAAACACATCCTATAGTCTCAATCTCTATAGTTTCAGTTCCTAAAACTAAAAGTTTTAGAGTATTTCTACAGTCATACCACAATAATCATAAATTGAAAACATAACTTACTTGACTTGGTGCTGGATACCCGTGGTGCCATACTTCCTTTAGAACATGCATTATAAATTAAAATTTTAAACAGCTTTGAAAATGTTTTTGAACCCCAAACCACAACCGAGTTTTGAAACTGGGCTCTGATACCATAAAATGTAACACCCCAAACCCAGCTCATGCATTACGAGCAGATTTGGTATGTCACATGAAAAAAATGTTTTGAGAACTTATGAATGTACTAAAGAATGACATTAGTATAATATAGGTAAGAAAGCAAGTTTGATTTATAACTATTCTATAAAATACAAATTTCGGGAAGTTGATTGATGTATCAGAAACTAAACTATTGAACTTCAAAACCATGAGGAAAACGTAAAACATCATGTGATTCTTACTAAAATAGGCGTTACTTGGTTGTGTTTAAGTAAACAAGTTTTGGATGTAAATATTTGATAAAATACAGCTATTTTTGAAAAGTTGATTGACAAGTCGAAAATCGAAGTAGTGGACTTTAAAATCATGACTTTTGAAAATGACGTTGAAAATTTGAAAGAGAATCTGAGTTAAATTATTTGTAAAAGTTTGCTATAAAATCCATTTATTAATCAATTTTGGAAACCATTATTTATATTTTTAGAAAATTCCCTTTTAAACAATTAAAGAAAAATAATAAAAACATCCCAAACATAAAGCAAAATAAAAATAGTCCAGAGGCTTTATTACAACTTTAAAACCCAAAATAGTAAAAGAAGTAAAGTAAACGGAAATAGAAATCTAAAGTTTAATAACACCATTACTGAAGTATGGCCTCCACCAAGTCATCTATGGCCCCAAGTCCCCGTCACTGAGCATTACCTACAAGGGTTAAGAGAAGGGGGTGAGTTACAAGAACCTAATGTATAATCCCCTTACCGTCGTTCATAGGGCTTGAACCCGCTTAGCAAAAACTTGGGCCTGAGCCCATATAACAATAACTTGGGCCAAAGCCCATTTATAATGACTTGGGCCGAAGCCCATAAAGCATAATCTTGGGCCAAAGCCCATTTATAAAACAGAATATATCAAATGGATCAAATGAATGTAATGTAATTCTCAAACCAATCCTAATAATCCATCCGCTACACACCACCCGTACCAACCAACACACCTGTGGGGATCAAGTCAACCCACCCCGCCAACACACCAATCGCAGGCATTATGCCATTTATAACAAATTTAATTGTGGACAAGCCACCAGAATAACAGAATATATGTGGCATTGCCACTATACAGATTTGTGGCAGAGCCACCAAAATATGTGGCAGAGCCACCAGAACTTCTCTTAAATATTATCCCATCCCATGCAAAATCATGTATATAATGCATAACAATTCATGATTTTTACAATATAACAACAGTAATTTATTCGGATATTCATTACAAAAGTACGACCCATTATAACAATTTATCAAATAGGCCCATTAAGCAAAATATCAGATTGGGCCATTTAGAAAAATATCAGATTGGCCCATTTAGCAAAATATCAAATCAGCCCATTTAGCAAAAAATCAGATCGACCCATTTAGCAAAAATATCAGATCGGCCCATTAAGCAATATATCAATTCGGCCCATTAAACAATATATCAATTTGGCCGATTAAGCAATATATCAATTCAGCCCATTAAGGCAATATATCAAATCGGCCCATTAGGGGCATTTTCGTAATTCGGTAGTTTACCCACTAAGGGTAATTCGGTAATTTCGCAATCTAGACTTAACTACTAATTTGGGCATTTAAACTGTCCATCTGCGTCGTACTAACTAAATTGACTATAACTTGAGTTAGGAATCTCGAAATCTAAATACGTAAATTTTCCTTGAAACTAGACTCATATATCTTCTTACTACAACTTTTCTAGAATTTTTGACTTAACCATTTAGTATAGTTTATTCCTTAAAATTTCCCTTGTTTCAATGTCTAACGATTCTGACCTCTCTTACCTTAATTTCAAATATCTCACTGTACGGTTTTCATATATTGCTCCCACTTGTTTCTAATAAAAATACGCTCACTAAATAATTCATACATATAATTTATAACCCATAATTCACTTTGTACAATTTTATATGATTTTTCCAAGACAGATCAGGGAACCACGAAGTCATTCAGAGCCAGTCTCATTAAAATTAAGATATCTCAGAATATAAAATTCCTTTTCCTTCTCCGTTTCTTCCATATCAAAATAGACACAGTAAGTTTTAATTTTATATCTTATTCACTTTCTAATTTCTTTTCTCCTATTTTTCGTGATTTTTTGAAATCATGTCACTGCTACTGACCAAAACTGTTTCATTGTAAAAATATGGTTACCACTATGAACCTACGCACGCCCGAGTGATCACGGATGCCGGTTTCCGGTTTTCTTTGGTATTTTGACCAAATCACAGAACATTTCATGCAAATTTTCAGAGAAGTGTGAGATTACACACCTTGATTACGAGTTGTGCTTTCTACCAATTTCAATACCTATAGTGATAGTTGATAGAAGGTTAGTCTCTACTTTGATAATCGTAACTAGAAACACTTTATTAGGCTAACTCCACTTACCACGAATGTGATCACCCTCGATCCTGCCCTTTGGCTACTGAAATCCCATCCTAACAATATTTGGTGAATGGAATTATTGCAAATTGGACTTATTAGTTAAGTGAATTTGGAAGGTTACGAGGTTTCTATAAAGTCTCGGGTTTAATTGGGCCTTAGGAAAAATTTGGTATTTTAGCACTTTAAGGAGAGATGGTAAGTAGCTTCAAGACTTATAGAAATAACTGAGTAAAGTGCTTGCATAAATAAGCTATAGTAAAGAGGTTAAGGCACCACTTATAGTACCTTGAGGGGAGAGGTTCGAATCACCTTGTGTGCAAATTTTGACTAGCATTTTTGCACTCTTTCCTTAAGTATCGGCCATGAGGTATTGATGGCAAGTTTGACCTCTTTATTTTTGGTAAGGTGGCTAGAGAATTAAGTAAAGGTTGAGGTTGGGGAAAGGAATCAAAAGGAGAAGGCAAGTAAGGAGAGCAAGTGGCATATTTCATGGAGAATGCTATGGAAAGAATGGTTGGCATAATGTTGACTCTCATGGCTATGAATGTGGACAGTTTTTGGGACTAAAGGGGTGTTGGCCGAATCTTCTTAGTGTCATGGTAAGATTTTTGGGTATGGTTTTGGTCAAAACTTCCTCATACCACCTTTGTGACATTTTTTCTTTTCTCTCCAAACTTTCTTTTCTTCTTTGTCGGATTTTAGAACTTTAAGTGTGCATATTTTCTCCCTTTATTTTCTTTCTTCTGGCCGTATGGACTTAAGCCATTGAGACCTTATTGTGCATCCTTTCTCCTTTGAAAAATCAAAACCTCACAAACCCTTCTTTCCATCTCTCTTCTCTTTTTACAAGATTTTCCAAATACCTTTCTTGTTCCTCTCAAATTAATATTTTTCATAATCGAATATTATTGTTTGTTTCACCCCATAGCCGAATCTTCTATCTCAGCCATATTTTCTTCTCAACCATATTACTACTCATACTTCGATCAATCGGTAAGTGATTCATTTCAACATTTTATTTTTCTTCCTCCTCTTAGTGCCGAATTCATACCTTGGTGTGGGATGGCCATCACCTTACTTTCTCTCATACAAGATTGTTTTCTTCTTCGTAGTGATATAGAGGGAGGCCGAATACCACAACATCGCCTAATCATCTCTAGTCATAGGATGATCGTGAGAAACGAGATTATAATTGATTAAGGTAAGGAAGATATTTCATAGTCCATTCGATATCTCCATTTGGGTATTGAGTTAATCAGATTGAAGGTTGGCTAATTGATATTGTTGGTAGGATTGATTCTTGGTGCATCGAGGGAGATCACAGTCGTGGTAAGTGGAGTTAGCCTAATAAAGTGTTTCTAGTTACGATTATCGAAGTTGAGACTAACCTTCTATCAACTATCATTATAGGTGTTGGAATCGGTAGAAAGCACAACTCGTAATCAAGGTGTGTAATCCCGTACCCTTCTGAATATATGTTTGAAATGGTGAGTAAATCTCACATCTCTCTGAAAGTTTACATGAAATATTCTGGGACTCGGTAGAAATACCAAAGAAAACTGATAACCGGCATCTGTGATCACTCGGACGTGCATATGCTCGTTGTGGTAAACGTATTTTGTATTAAAATAGTTTCGGTCAAAAACAGTGACGTGTATTTGAAAAATCACGAAAAATGGGATAAAAGGAATTACAAAGTGAATAAGATATGAGATTAAAGCTTACTATGTCTATTCTAATATGGAAGAAACAGAGAAAGAAAAGGAATATTATATTCTGAGATATGTTAATTTTAGTGATACTAGTTCTGAATGACTTTGGCGTATTCTTTTCTGTCTTGGAAAAATCGTATAAAATTGTACAAAGTGAAATAAGAGTTATAATTTATATGTATGGATTCCTTAGTGAATCTATTTTCAATAAAAACAAGTGGAAGCAGTATATGAAAATCGTACAATAAGATATTTGAGGTTAAGTTAAGAGAGGTCAGAATCATTGGACAGTGAAACAAGGAAAAATTTAAGGAATAAACTGTACTCAATGGTTGAGCTAAAAATTCTGGAAAAACTATAGTAGAAAGATATATGAGTCTAGTTTCAAGGAAAATTTACGGATTTAGATTTTGAGTTTTCTAACTCGAGTTATAGTCAGTTTAGTCAGTACGATGCAGATGGACAGTTTCGATTTTTATGCCCCAAATTAGTAATTAAGCCTAGGTTGCGAAAATTACCATCATACCCTTAGAGGGTAAATTACCGAATTACCCTTAGTGGGTACGATTACCGAATTATGAAAATGCCCTTACAGGCCGAATTACGAAAATGCCCCTAATGGGCTGAATTACGAAATGTCCCTATGGACCGAATTACGAAAATACCCTTTATGGGCCAAATGTGATATGTTGCTATATGGGCCGTTTGGTATTTGCTATATGGGCCGTTTGATATTTGATATATGGGCCGTTTGATATTTGATATATGGGCCAAATGTGATATTTGATATATGGGCCAAGTGTAATATGAGCTATATGGGCCAAAATGTGATATGGGCCAGATTGTGTAAATTTTTATAATGGGTCGTATGTTTGTAATATATGAATAATTGAATGTGCATATTATATACATGATTTGCATGGGTTGGGCTATTTGACGAAGAGAAGTTCTGGTAGCTTTGCTACAAAATTCTGATGGCTTCGTGCCCAATTTGATATATGGCTTCGTGCCCAGTTTGATATATGGCTTCGTGCCCAGTTTGATATATGGCTTCATGCCCAGTTAATATATGGCTTAATGCCCAGTTTGGTGTGTTGGCGGGGTGGGTGACTAAACCTCCCCACAGGTGTGTTGGTTGGTACGGGTGGTGTGTAGCGGATGCAAAACTAGGTTTGGTTGGGAAATTGCATAACACATGCATGTTATATATATGATATTATGCTATGATTGTAATGGGCTTAGGCCCAAAATATTGCTATGTGTGTTCCGACCCAGTGGATGATGGTAAGGGGATTATACACTGAGTTCTTGTAACTCACCCCCTCTTTTCTTAATCCCTGTAGGTGATGCTCTGTGAGGTGGACTTGGGCTATGGATGACTTGATGGAGGCCATACTTCAGAAATGGTGTTATTAAATTTTAAATTTCTATTTCCGTTTATTTTATTATTTTGCTATTTTGGTTTAAATTGTAATAAGGCCTCTGAACTATTTTTATTTTTGCTTTATGGTTGGGATGTTTTTATTATTTTTCTTAAATTGTTTAAAACGAGAATTTTTCTAAAAAACGTAAATAAAGGTTTTCCTAAATTGATTAACAAATGGATTTCAAAATAAACTTTTACAAATATGATTTAACTCGAACTTTCTTTCAAATTATCAACGACATTTTCAAAAGTTCAATCCCTTGATTTGTGATTCATCAATCAATCTCTCAAAAATACTTGTATTTTATCTACGTTTCCGCAATGTTTCAAAATGTTTTTACAACTCTATTTCAAATGCCACATTTTCGTAAATTGTTATTTCAAATATGCTTTTGCAATCGAAAAGGTTTATTAAAGATAATTATGTTTTCACGTAGACACAATTGCTTCAGTGTTTTGGTGTAATATCCTTAAATCGGGGTCTCTGCATTTTGTATGAGTTTGCTTTTGATGGTTTGATGTGTTTTGGGGTCTAGGCACGACCTCGGGTTAGTCCTGGGTCGTTACCAAAATTTTCGTTTTAGCCCTCAAGAGGTAGGAGCTAGGTGAGTCGGGGGTTAAAAGAATTTAATGGAAGAGTTAGACACAAGGAATCAAGTGGAGAAATGGCAAGGAGGCGCCACTTAAGCACCAAGGTGACGACGCTACAAGGAGTGTGAGAGAGCCTTGGTTCGAGCTGCAGAAATCCCTTTCTGCTTATTTTTTTTTGACGCCACAAGCTAGGGGAGGAGTGTTCAGGTGGGACTCTTTTGAATGGAGGGAGTGGAGAAATTTGAGGAGCTTGACTTGTTCAAACAGATTCGAATTGATGGAGGGGAGGAAAAGGAGGAGTTTGACTCATTCAAACTGATTTGAATGAGTGGTTGGGAGAGCTTGGAAGAGTAGGCCGAATCTCCATAGCCTTGGAAGGGTGCAATTTCGGCTAGTGTAGGCCGAATTGTTCTTGTCATTTCAGTGGAGAACCGAAACCTCATTTGGCATTCTTTGTTTTCATTTCGGCAAGCTTTTGTTTTTGGCCAAACCATCTTGCTATCTTTTTGTAAAAGCCGAAACTCAGGTAGCTATTCTCTCCCTTTCACTTTCGTTCCTCATTGATTAGCCTTCTCATTGCCGAATTCATCTTGTACACTTTTTCTTCTTCTACTTTGCTCAAAACCGAAACCTTACTCACACATCTTTTTCTCCATTCTTCTTCTATTTTGTTCTTCTCTTCTCTCAACCTCACTGCCGAATCTATCTCTTTCTACTTCTTTTCTCTTCACCACTTTTCCCGAATTAAATCATCACTTGAGCTGAATCTTGATTCCAGCTTCTTCCATTTTGTTTTTCATTGTTTAAAATGAAAATCCGAAAGCTTTGTTGTCTCTTTTTGTGCTTTCCTCTTGGCCGAATACCCTTAGTCGCATTCTCTTCTTTTCTCTCATAATCTAGCCTTTAGTGAAGTGCCGAAATTGAGTTCTCTTCTTCTTGGGAGTCATAGCCGAATCTCTTGGTAGCCGAGACCCCAAGCATCATTTGGGGTGTGTCGATCTGTGGTGTTCAAAGACCAAAGCAGTTACTAAGGTAAGATGATGATAAACTCTTTTAGTTCTGGATTTATGCTATGGCCGAATGGCCTTGGATTCTTAATGATGTGTGAAACCGATTGTAGGAAGGGGTTTAGCCAAACACATTGAGCCTTCGGGATTTGGTGGTCGATCTAGGTAAGGGGTTAACATCTCAATATCCGTTTCTCAATCATTCAAAAGCCGAAGGCTAACCATCTATGTGTATTAAGGTTTAGCCGATTTCAAGAGAGATCATCACGTGGTTCGGGATTTGGTTGGTAACCAAATCGGCTTAAAGTGAGTACTATATTTGGGGTGACATCTTGTTGGGATTTCTAGTTAAGCCGAATAGGGCTTTTGATTACTAACTAAACAATGGCCGATTGTAGGAGCAGTGAGGGCATACGTTTCGGGATCTCGTAGTATCGCGTAGCTTTGGAATTTTTTGCTTAGATTTACGTTTAATCAGGTGTGTAAACTCTTACACACTTTGTTAGTATAACCTGCTTATTATGTTACTGCTTAAACATTTGTATTCAGTGATAATGCCCTTTGGGCATGAGCTTGGAAACCGGGTAAGTCCCCTGCTATGTGACTTTTGATATGCATCATCATGATTTGCGAAATGCTATATTTTACCTTAAAATGCATGATACATGATATTATGACTCTATGATATGGGCATGATGAGGATGGGATTGATGAGAGGAGGGGGAATGATTTATTTGGACTGTCACCAGTGGTTTTGACCACAAGATGGGTTGGCCCAATCAGTTGATTTGTGACTACGGTCACCAGTGGTTTTGACCACACTATTGATATGATTTGTGACTAAGTCCCAATGGTTTTGACCACCAGTGGTTTTGACCACACTATTGATATTTGTGACTATGGTCACCAGTGGTTTTGACCACATATGGATATTGTGACTCGTCCCAGTGGTTTGGTACCACAGTGGGTTGGCCCCACAAGATATTACGAGATTGTCATCAGTGGTTTTGACCACACGATGGGTTGGCCCCATCACTTGATATTTGTGACTTCGGTCACCAGGGGTTTCGACCACCAGTGGTTTTGACCACACGGGGTAGTTAAAGGAGATTGGATGGATAGGTTATGGGGTGCATGATTTGCATGTTTGCTGATGATCTGTGTAAGTGCATGAACTACCGGGTTGGGGATTTATACACTGAGTCTCAGTGACTCACCCCTTCCCTTATATTTTGCAGATGAGGCATAGATCACGGATATGAAGCCGGGGGGACTCGTGGTAGCTATGCATCTTAGTTTGGTTTTGACTTTAAACTGTTATTTCATTTTTATTAGCTTTCCTTAAATTTGGTTTTGGTTTTGTAATAAGGTCGCTAAGTTTATTTTGGGTTTTTATTTATTACTTACTTTTATTCTGTTTATACTTTACAAGTTGGTGTTATAAATGTGACAAAATTAACTGGTAAAGAAGCAATGTTTTCCAAATTATATCTCTTCGGTTTTTCAAACGTTACCATCGGGTAATAAAGTTCACATAGTAATAAGGTAACTTGGATATCTTTACAACTGTAAATGTCAAACAACTTCGGAAGCAAGTGGTTTTCAACTCGAATATACGCATTATACTCAGTTTTGAACAAGTATCGTTTTCTTATAAAATTTGTAATGTTGAGCATGAGTTTTAACAATCATCACACGATTTCAATATCATCTTAAACAAGGATTTCCAATATTTTAAGAAGGGTTTTCTAGGAAAATTTCTCGACAAACTTATGTTTGTAAAAAGTTTTCCCTACGTGACATACCAGATTCGATCGTGGTGTGTTGACCGGATTTGGGGTGTTACAATTGTGGTATCAGAGCTTGGTTCAACAGCTCGGCTGTGGGCTCGAGGCCCAAAAATGTTTTAAAAAGGATTATGAAAAGCTTTTTATGATAAAAGTATAGGGATGAAAGCATGGCACTGAGTCTCCGGCACTAATCCGCCCAGGTAAGTACCCCAAACTGTTGCTTTTGTTGATATGATTATGATGAATGGCATGATTGAATAGTAGTAGGAACTACTATAGAGACTGGAACTATAGGATGATGTGTACTCACGAAAACAACCCCTTATTAAACTTTTCATAAGACTGTGCTTTAATAGACAGTGGAATAAAAGTCTAACACATAAAACTTTTAATCAGCTCGAATATATCGGTAGACATGAGTGCATGTGGACGTGGGTGAAATTTTCGTGGACGAGGTAAGGGTAGGATGACGGTCTCGGAACCTGCAGGGTCTGGTCATGGATCGGAAAATGATGTACCACCACTGCCAGCTGTGGGCGCGGAATATCAGGATCAGACGGGTGGTAATGACGTAGTGTCACAGGCTGTACTGCGGGTGCTAGAAAGGGTTACAAGTGCAGGCATTGGAACTGGAGCTCGAAAATCTGTGACCGAGCGACTCAAGGCGAATGGTGCAGAGGTATTCAGAGGTGTATCTAGTGTGGCACCTAGTACTGCAGAGTATTGGTTGGAGGCGACGGAACGCATCATGGATGACCTGGATTTCTCAGCTGAAGAAAAGCTGAAGGGCATAGTATCTCTGCTACGAGATAAGTCATATCAGTGGTGGCTCACAGTCAGGGACGGAGCGATGGCGGACGATCTCACTTGGGAATTCTTTAGAACAGCCTATCAGAGAAAATACATAGGGGCTAGCTATGTTGATGCGCAGCGCAGGGCTTTCTTGAATTTGGTTCAGGGTAATAGGACTGTAGCGGAGTATGAGGCGGAATTGCTCCGGTTGAGTCGGTATGCACGGGGAATAGTGGGCACTGAGCATGAGCACTGTGTCAGATTCGAGGATGGGCTGAGAGACGAGCTGCGGATGATAATTGCCCCACAGCAGGAACGAGAGTTTACCGTTCTAGTGGAAAAGTCTAAGGTTGCTGAAGGGGTGAAACAGTCTGTAAGGCGAAATCAGGATAGGGGCTGGAATAAAAGGAGTTCTGGATCATCTGGGTTTTCTGGGAATCAGCAGAAGAGGGTTAGGTATAGTGGGCCAAATCAAGCTACTAGACCTGCTGCTACTAATACTCAGTGGCCGTCGCGGCGTGCTCGGTGTGGAAAAACTCACACGGGGGAATGTTGGACTGGCAACAGGGGATGTTTTGAGTGTGGATCGTTGGGGCATCGAGTTAGGGATTGTCCACAGAGGTCAGCTAGGCTGCAGTCTGACGATCAGGGTCGTGCACAATTTAGGAGGGATAATCAGCAGCCACAGAGGGGTCGTGGTTCAGGCAGGGGAGGTAATGGCTCTGGTAGAGGTCGGGGAGCACCGGACGTCATAACCGGTACGTTCTTAATTTTTGGAGTACCTTATAATGCTTTAATTGATGTTGGTTCGACGCACTCGTATGTTGCTAGTAGTGTAGTAGAAACTATGAACTTAGACTCTGAGACTACTTCTAGGAAGATGACTGTGATAAGTCCTCTAGGTCACTCTGTAGAAGTAAGTAAACAATATAGGGAGGTACCCCTAGAACTTCAAGGGGTCATTTTTCTGGCTGACTTGATGGAACTATCGTTTGCGGAGTTCGATCTGATTCTCGGGATGGATTGGCTAGTGAAGTATCAGGTAGCTTGGATTGCGCAGCTAAGCGCATGGTGTTGAAGACCATGGAAGGTGAGGAGGTGGTGATGATAGGTAATAGGAGAGATTACTTATCCAGTGTTGTCTCTGCACTGAAGGCTGAGAAAATGGTTAGAAAGGGTTGTGAGTCATTTTTGGTGCATGTTTGTGCTTTGGAAGCTAAGGATGCAGCTGTGAAGAATGTCTGAACCGTAGGGGAATTTGCTGATGTTTTTCCAGAGGAACTCCCAGGTATACCTCCTGATCGCGAGGTTGAGTTTGGTATAGACTTGTTACCTGGAACTGCGCCAGTATCTATTGCTCCATATAGGATGGCGCCGAAGGAATTAGTGGAGTTAAAGGCTCAGATCCAGGAGTTGTTGGATAGAGGTTTCATCCGACCGAGTGTATCACCTTGGGGAGCTCCAGTGCTTTTTGTCAAGAAGAAGGACGGTACGATGCGGATGTGTATAGATTACAGCCAGCTGAACAAGTTGACTATAAAGAACAAGTATCCGTTGCCTAGGATTGATGACCTGTTTGATCAACTTAAGGGTGCATCGGTTTTCTCTAAGATCGACCTCAAGTCGGGGTATCATCAGCTTAAAGTGAAAGAAGCTGATATTCATAAGACGACATTCCGTACTCGGTATGGGCACTACGAGTCTCTGGTAATGCCTTTCGATTTGACCAATGCACCGGCAGCATTCATGGACCTGATGAATCGGGTGTTTCAGCCGTATTTGGATCGGTTCGTCATTGTGTTTATAGACGACATTTTGGTGTACTCGAAATCTGAGGAGGAACATGACGCACATCTTCGAGTGGTTCTGCAGGTTCTAAGAGAGAAGCAGCTGTACACCAAGTTTAGTAAGTGCGAGTTCTGGCTTAAGGAGGTAACTTTCTTGGGTCATGTTGTATCAGCTGAGGGAATTAGGGTGGATTCTCGTAAGATTGAGGCAGTATTGAATTGGAAACCACCCAAGTCGGTTGCAGAGATTTAGAGTTTTCTGGGTTTGGCAGGATACTACAGAAGGTTCGTAGAGGGTTTCTCTTTAATCGCATCGCCATTGACTAAGCTGTTGAGGAAAGGGGTTCCGTTTGTGTTGACTGAGAAACAGCAAGAGAGTTTTGACAAGCTGAAGAAGATTCTAACTGAAGCTCCGGTTTTGATTCCACCTGAGGCAGGGAAGGAATTCACAGTTTATTGCGATGCATCACATACTGGTTTAGGGTGTGTGCTGGTGCAAGATGGAAAAGTGGTAGCGTATGCATCTCGGCAGTTGAGGCCTCATGAAGGTAACTATCTGACACATGACTTGGAGTTGGCTGCAGTGGTTTTTTCCTTGAAGATTTGGAGGCATTACTTGTATGGGGAGAAGTCAATAGTGTATACGGATCACAAGAGTCTGAAGTATCTCTTGACTCAGAAGGATTTGAATTTGAGGCAGCGAAGGTGGGTCGAATTGTTAAAGGACTATGACTGTTCGATTGAGTACCATCCGGGTAAGTCTAACGTAGTAGCTGATGCGTTGAGCCGTAAGGTGGTAGTGGATTTGCGAGTGATGTTTGCTCACCTTAGTCTTTATGATGATGGGAGTCTTCTAGCGGAATTGCAAGTTAAGCCGTCTTGGATTGATCAAGTTAAGGAGAAACAGCTGACAGATCAGGTTTTAAGTGCTCGGAGGTCGCAAGTGCAGAATGGTGAGTCGGGAGGTTTCAGCTTGAGCAGTGATGGAGTAATGTGTTTTAAGGGGAAAGTATGCATGCCTAAGGATGTGGAATTGAGACAACAGATTCTTCAGAAAGCTCATAGCAGCCCATACGCCATGCATCCTGGAGGTAGTAAGATGTATCATGATTTAAGGGAATAGTTTTGGTGGCCAGGTCTTAAGCGGGAAGTAACAGAGTTTGTGGGCAAGTGTTTGACATGCCAGCAAGTTAAGGCTGAGCATCAGTTGCCATCAGGGCTGTTGCAGCCGGTAAAGATTCCCCAGTGGAAGTGGGAAAGGATTACGATGGATTTCGTCAGTAGACTTCCCTTGACGCCTAGCAAGAAGGACTCAGTTTGGGTAATTGTGGATCGTCTGACTAAGTCAGCTCACTTCATACCGGTAAGGGTTGATTATTCGCTTCAGAGATTAGCCAAGTTGTATGTGGCAGAGATAGTGCGGTTGCATGGAGTACCAGTGTCCATTATCTCAGATAGGGATCCCAGGTTCACGTTGAGGTTTTGGAAAGCTTTGCATTAGGCTTTGGGTACCAGGTTGGATTTCAGCACGGCTTTTCATCCGCAGTCTGATGGACAATCTGAAAGGGTAATTCAGATTTTGAAAGATATGTTAAGGGGTTGTGTTCTAGATTTCAGTGGTAGTTGGGAGGAGTATCTACCTTTGGCAGAGTTCGCCTATAACAATAGTTATCAAGCGAGTATTCAGATGGCACCATATGAGGCATTATATGGACGGAAATGTCGTACTCCTACATGTTGGACAGAACTGGGTGAACGACGTATGTTGGGTCCGGAGTTGGTGGCTGAAACAGAGGATAAGGTTAAGGTAATTCGGGCTCGTCTTAAAGAAGCGTCAGACAGGCAGAAGTCTTACGTCGATCTTAAGCGCAGGGATATTGAGTATGCAGTGGGTGATAAGGTCTTTCTGAAGGTATCGCCTTGGAAGAAAGTGTTGAGATTTGGCCGGAAGGGCAAGCTAAGCCCTAGGTTCATCGGGCCGTATAAAGTGTTGAAGCGAGTGGGATCGGTAGCTTATCAACTTGAGTTGCCAGCAGAGTTAAGTCAAATCCACGACGTCTTTCATGTTTCAATGCTTAGGCGCTCTCGATCAGATCTATCACATGTTGTACCAGTTGAGGAGATAGAGGTGAGCTCTGATTTGTCTTTCGAGGAGGAGCCAGTACGGATCTTGGATCGGGATGTCAAGGTTCTGCGTAGGAAGACAGTTCCTTTGGTGAAAGTATTATGGCGGAACCATGGTACGGAGGAGGCCACGTGGGAACCAGAGGATGTGATGCAGCAGCAATACCCTCAACTTTTCTGATCAGGTAATTTCGAGGCCGAAACTATTTTAAGGGGGTAGAACTGTAATATCCTTAAATCGGGGTCTCTGCATTGCTTGTGATGGTTTGATATGTTTTGGGGTCTAGGCACGACCTCGGGTTAGTCCTGGGTCATTGCCAAAATTTTTGTTTTAGCCCTCAAGAGGTAGGAGCTAGGTGAGTCGGGGGTTAAAAGAATTTAATGGAAGAGTTAGACACAAGGAATCAAGTGGAGAAATGGAAAGGAGGCGCCACTTAAGCACCAAGGTGATGACGCCACAAGTAGTGTGAGAGAGCCTTGGTTCGAGCTGCAGAAATCCCTTTCTGGTTATTATTTTTTGACGCCACAAGCTAGGGGAGGAGTGTTCAGGTGGGACTTTTTTGAATGGAGGGAGTGGAGAAATTTGAGGAGCTTGACTTGTTCAAACAGATTCGAATTGATGGAGGGAAGGAAAAGGAGGAGTTTGACTCATTCAAACTGATTTGAATGAGTGGTTGGGAGAGCTTGAAAGAGTAGGCCGAATCTCCATAGCCTTGGGAGGGTGCAATTTCGGCTAGTGTAGGCCCGAATTGTTCTTGTCATTTCAGTGGAGAACCGAAACCTCATTTGGCATTCTTTGTTTTCCTTTTAGCAAGCTTTTGTTTTTGGCCAAACCATCTTGCTATCCTTTTGTAAAAGCCGAAACTCAGGTAGCTATTCTCTCCCTTTCATTTTCGGTCCTCATTGATTAGCCTTCTCATTGCCGAATTCATCTTGTACACTTTTTCTTCTTCTACTTTGCTCAAAACCGAAACCTTACTCACACATCTTTTTCTCCATTCTTCTTCTATTTCGTTCTTCTCTTCTCTCAACCTCACTGCCGAATCTATCTCTTTCTACTTCTTTTCTCTTCACCACTTTTCCCGACTTAAATCATCACTTGAGCCGAATCTTGATTCCAGCTTCTTCCATTTTGTTTTTCATTGTTTAAAACGAAAAGCCGAAAGCTTTGTTGTCTCTTTTTGTGCTTTCCTCTTGGCCGAATACCCTTAGTCGCATTCTCTTCTTTTCTCTCGTAATCTAGTCTTTAGTGAAGTGCCGAAATTGAGTTCTCTTCTTCTTGGGAGTCATAACCGAATCTCTTGGTAGCCGAGACCCCAAGCATCATTTGGGGTGTGTCGATCTGTGGTGTTCAAAGACCAAAGCAGTTACTAAGGTAAGATGATGATAAACTCTTTTAGTTCTGGATTTATGCTATGGCCGAATGGCCTTGGATTCTTAATGATGTGTGAAACCGATTGTAGGAAGGGGTTTAGCCAAACACATTGAGCCTTCGGGATTTGGTGGTCGATCTAGGTAAGGGGATAACATCTCAATATCCGTTTCTCAATCATTCAAAAGCCGAAGGCTAACCATCTATGTGTATTAAGGTTTAGTCGATTTCAAGAGAGATCATCACGTGGTTCGGGAATTGGTTGGTAACCAAATTGGCTTAAGGTGAGTACTTGTAACACCCAAAACCCGGCCTAAACGTTACGACCGGATCTGGCATGTCACATGAAAGGAATGTCTAAAAACTGTGCGTTCGTTAAAAAGCTCGTATTCTTTATAGTTGTTGTGAAAAATCGAGTTTAAGTAATTTTGAATAAGAAACGGTTTATTATCATCTTAGGAAAATCCCATATTGATCATTTAATAATAAGCAGTAAACAAATCAAAAGCTAAACCAAATAAAATACCAAAAATACAGTTAAAGTGGCCCTATTACATAACAAAAATCCCAGTTACAAATAAGTTTAACTAAGAGAACGAGTTTACGAGAAAAACATTGTATGGCCACCACAAGTCTGCTCGGCTCCCAAATCCGCGATCTAACGATTACCTACAAAATTAACTAAAGGGTGAGTCACCGAGACTCAGTGTGTAAATCCCCATCCAAAAGATGTTAAGCTCGTACACAAATTCATATCCAAATATGCATGTCATGCAACCCATCCAACCTATCCATCCGAAACTCCCAGATCTACCCCGTGTGGTACCAAACCACTGGTGGTGCCAAACCACTGGTGACCCAAAGTCACTGATATCAATATAATTGTGGTGCCAAACCACTGGTGACCCAAAGTCACGAATAATCCATATGTGGGGCCAACCAACGTTGTGATACCAAATCACTGGCGACAATCCCGTTATATCAAATGTGGGGCCAACCCACTGTGGTGCTAAGCCACTGGGATGAGTCGCTATGAGGTGCCAAACCTCTGGTGACCCAAAGTCACGAACATCAATAATCCAAGTGTGGAGCCAACCCACATTGTGATACCAAATCACTAGCGACAATCCCGATATCAACTGTGAGGCCAACCCACTGGGGTGTTAAACCACTGGGACGAGTCGCTACGAGGTGCCAAACCTCTGGTGACCCAAAGTCACGAAATTAACTGTGGTACCAAACCACTGGTGACCCAAAGTCACGGATATCAATCTTCCCCCTCCTCTCATCATACCCATGTCCATGCCATGTTCATCAGTCATAATAATTCGTGTATGCAGTATGCCAAGTATGCAAATCATATATCAAAGATAACGCATGAAATGTATGATCATCATAATCAGAACAACAAATACGATATAACCAAGCTAATCAACCTCTAAAGGGTATAACAGTAATTTTTACCTACCAAGGGCATTTTCGTAATTTACCTTTCAGGGGTATTTTGGTAATTTACCCACTAAGGGTATTTCAGTAATTTCGTACCTGAAATGGCCTTTCTGAAGGCCCAATGTCGCCACTAGCGACTCAGCTGCCATTTCTGGTCCTTACCGGACTATTGGGCCTAAAACCCGATTTTGGCCCATTCGGGCCCACACGCTTGTGTGGCCCACCTAGCACAAATCTAGCCACGTATATAAGTTCCACCTAGTCTACTTCACTATATACTATATCATCATACAATTTACTCATATGGGCCAACGGGCCTATTGGGCCCACTTCAGCCCATCGTGGCCCAAGCAGCCCAACCCACAAGAATACTATTGATGGCCTCAACTATCGCGCCGTAGCCCCACACGTGCGCTCACACGCTCGTGTGGCTACTATTGCCGTGACCGGTACTTCGGCATTTGCCGCTCTACAACTAGAGTAGAGAGAGTTACACACCTGATAGGACTCTGGTATTAAACCGCGCTGCGCACACTGCTGTGCCCAAACGCCCACCAAGGTATGTTAACTCTCCTCCTGGAATGCTCTTTATATAGCTAGCTCTTCACCCTTCTTCTTTGTATCTTTTCGATGTGGGATCCCTTCGTCAGTAGAGTTTAAATTCAACTGAAACTCTTGCCGTCCAATCCGCAAAATAAATACTCCTTTGCTTCTCACGAGATTCGAACCCAGGCTCCTTGTAGCATAATCCACGTCGCTAACCACTTGGCCACAAACTCCTCTTGTGTCTTAAACCATGCGCAACTAAATATAAATCTATAGCCAAATTCTAAGATCCAAGTAAAAAGAAACCAAAATGCAAAAGCCAAGACTTGAACCTTGGACCTCCTTCCTTCCTTGTGGCGTCACCCCCTTGTCTCTTATGTGGCGTCACTTTGCCACTACACCACACACTCCACTTGTGTCATTTTTCTCCACTTTTTATTCTTAAGGCCTACCTGCCAACTTCCAGGGCTTTTTCCGCCTAAAACCAAAATTTCCCTAAAGCCTAAATTTGATCCCGGGACTTCCTAGAAGCCCTCTAACCTTCCAAAATCACTTACGTAATAAGTCTAACTTGCATTAATACCGTTTTCTAAAATTTTAAACGCTATTACGCCTAAGGCCCATTGGGCTCAATCCTACTAGGCCCAATTTTAGGATGTTACAAATCTACCCTCCTTAAAGAAATTTCGTCCTCGAAATTTCCAACTAACTAACAGTCGTACATCCTAACCTACCACACTACGCTCTTGCTGCGCACTCTGATCTTAATAAAACTAATATACTTTCTAACTAAATCTTGAAACCCCTTCACATAACCAACTATCTAACACCGAAGCAAGCATATATTTTTCACACATACATACAATTCCTATATTCAAGCATCACATCCACACATCGCAGAATAAAGTACAAAGGAACTTACGGATTTGGTGCCGGAGACTCGGGTGCCATACTTCCAGAAAAGAGATATATATTTTTCTAAACCATCCTTTGAAAACATTTTTGAACCCAAACCCACAGCCGAGTTTTTGAACCTAGGCTTTGATACCATAATTGTAACACCCCAAACCCGGCCTAAACGTTACGACCGGGTCTGGCATGTCACATGAAAGGAATGTCTAAAAACTGTGCGTTCGTTAAAAAGCTCGTATTCTTTATAGTTGTTGTGAAAAATCGAGTTTAAGTAATTTTGAATAAGAAAAATCCCATATTGGTCATTTAATAATAAGCAGTAAACAAATCAAAAGCTAAACCAAATAAAATACCAAAAATACAGTTAAAGTGGCCCTATTACATAACAAAAATCCCAGTTACAAATAAGTTTAACTAAGAGAACGAGTTTACGAGAAAAACATTGTATGGCCACCACAAGTCTGCCTCGGCTCCCAAATCCACGATCTAACAATTACCTGTAAAATTAACTAAGGGGTGAGTCACCGAGACTCAGTGTGTAAATCCCCATCCAAAAGATGTTAAGCTCGTACACAAATTCATATGCAAATATGCATGTCATGCAACCCATCCAACCTATCCATCCGAAACTCCCAGATCTACCTCGTGTGGTACCAAACCACTGGTGGTGCCAAACCACTGGTGACCCAAAGTCACTGATATCAATATAATTGTGGTGCCAAACCACTGGTGACCCAAAGTCACGAATAATCCATATGTGGGGCCAACCCACGTTGTGATACCAAATCACTGGCGACAATCCCGTTATATCAAATGTGGGGCCAATCCACTGTGGTGCTAAGCCACTGGGATGAGTCGCTATGAGGTGCCAAACCTCTGGTGACCCAAAGTCACGAACATCAATAATCCAAGTGTGGGGCCAACCCACATTGTGATACCAAATCACTGGCGACAATCCCGATATCAACTGTGGGGCCAACCCACTGTGGTGTTAAACCACTGGGACGAGTCACTATGAGGTGCCAAACCTCTGATGACCCAAAGTCACGAAATTAATTGTGGTACCAAATGACTGGTGACCCAAAGTCACGGATATCAATCTTCCCCCTCCTCTCATCATACCCATGTCCATGCCATGTTCATCAGTCATAATAATTCGTGTATGCAGTATGCCAAGTATGCAAATCATATATCAAAGATAACGCATGAAATGTATGACCATCATAATCAGAACAACAAATACGATATAACCAAGCTAATCAACCTCTAAAGGGTATAATAGTAATTTTTACCTACCAAGGGCATTTTCGTAATTTACCTTTCAGGGGTATTTTGGTAATTTACCCACTAAGGGTATTTCAGTAATTTCGTACCTGAAATGGCCTTTCCGAAGGCCCAATGTTGCCACTAGCGACTCAGCTACCATTTCTGGTCCTTACCGGACTATTGGGCCTAAAACCCGATTTCGGCCCATTCGGGCCCACACGCTTGTGTGGCCCACCTAGCACAAATCTAGCCACGTATATAAGTTCCACCTAGTCTAGTTCACTATATACTATATCATCATACAATTTACTCATATGGGCCCACGGGCCCATTGGGCCCACTTCGACCCATCATGGCCCAAGCAGCCCAACCCACAAGAATACTACTGATGGCCTCAACTATCGCGTCGAAGCCCCACACGTACGCTCGCACGCTCATGTGGCTACTATTGCCGTGACCGGCACTTCGGCATTTGCCGCTCTACAACTAGAGTAGAGAGAGTTACACACCTGATAGGACTCTGGTATTAAACTGCGCTGCGCCCACTGCTGTGCCCAAACGCCCACCAAGGTATGTTAACTCTCCTCCTGGAATGCTCTTTATATAGCTAGCTCTTCACCCTTCTTCTTTGTATCTTTCCGATGTGGGATCCCTTCGTCAGTAGAGTTTAAATTCAACTGAAACTCTTGCCGTCCAATCCGCAAAATAAATACTCCTTTGCTTCTCACGAGATTCTAACCCAGGCTCCTTGTAGCATAATCCACGTCGCTAACCACTTGGCCACAAGCTCCTCTTGTGTCTTAAACCATGCGCAACTAAATATAAATCTATAGCCAAATTCTAAGATCCAAGTAAAAAGAAACCAAAATGCAAAAGCCAAGAATTGAACCTTGGACCTCCTTCCTTCCTTGTGGCGTCACCCCCTTGTCTCTTATGTGGCGTCACTTTGCCACTACACCACACACTCCACTTGTGTCATTTTCCTCCATTTTTATTCTTAAGGCCTACCTGCCAACTTCCAGGGTTTTTTCCGCCTAAAACCAAAATTTCCCTAAAGCCTAAATTTGATCCCGGGACTTCCTAGAAGCCCTCTAACCTTCCAAATCACTTACCTAATAAGTCTAACTTGCATTAATACCGTTTTCTAAAATTTTAAACGCTACTACGCCTAAGGCCCATTGGGCTCAATCCTACTAGGCCCAATTTCAGGATGTTACAGTACTATATTTGGGGTGACATCTTGTTGGGATTTCTGGTTAAGCCGAATAGGGCTTTTGATTACTAACTAAACAGTGGCCGGTTGTAGGAGCAGTGAGGGCATACGTTTCGAGATCTCGTAGTATCGCGTAGCTTTGGAATTTTTCACTTAGATTTACGTTTAATCAGGTGTATAAACTCTTACACACTTTGTTAGTATAACCTGCTTATTATGTTACTGCTTAAACCTTTGTATTCAGTGATATGCCCTTTGGGCATGAGCTTGGAAACCGGGTAAGTCCCCTGCTATGTGACTTTTGATATGCATCATCATGATTTGCTAAATGCTATGTTTTACCTTAAAATGCATGATACATGATATTATGACTCTATGATACGGGCATGATGAGGATGGGATTGATGAGAGGAGGGGGAATGATTTATTTGGACTGTCACCAGTGGTTTTGACCACAAGATGGGTTGGCCCCATCAGTTGATTTGTGACTACGGTCACCAGTGGTTTTGACCACACTATTGATATGATTTGTGACTAAGTCCCAGTGGTTTTGACCACCAGTGGTTTTGACCACACGATTGATATTTGTGACTACGGTCACCAGTGGTTTTGACCATATATGGATATTGTGACTCGTCCCAGTGGTTTGGTACCACAGTGGGTTGGCCCCACATGATATTACGGGATTGTCATCAGTGGTTTTGACCACACGATGGGTTGGCCCCATCACTTGATATTTGTGAATTCGGTCACCAGTGGTTTCGACCACCAGTGGTTTTGACCACACGGGGTAGTTAAAGGAGATTGGATGGATAGGTTATGGGGTGCATGATTTGCATGTTTGCTGATGATCTGTGTAAGTGCATGAACTATCATGTTGGGGATTTATACACTGAGTCTCGGTGACTCACCCCTTCCCTTATATTTTGCAGATGAGGCATAGATCACGGATATGAAGCCGGGGGGACTCGGGGTGGCTATGCATCTTAGTTTGGTTTTGACTTTAAACTGCTATTTCATTTTTATTAGCTTTCCTTAAATTTGGTTTTGGTTTTGTAATAAGGCCGCTAAGTTTATTTTGGGTTTTTATTTATTACTACTTTTATTTTGCTTATACTTTACAAGTTGGAGTTATAAATGTGACAAAATTAACTGGTAAAGAAGCAATGTTTTCCAAATTATATCTCTTCAGGTTTTCAAACGTTACCATCAGGTAATAAAGTTCACATAGTAATAAGGTAACTTGGATATCTTTACAACTGTAAATGTCAAACAACTTCGGAAGCAAGTGGTTTTCAACTCGAATATACGCATTATACTCAGTTTTTTTGTAACATCCCCAAACCCGGCCCACAAGCCCTGACCGGATCTGGTATGTCACTGCGGAAAAACGGTTGAAAATTTATTTTTGACCTTAGAATAAAGCATGAGAATTTGATTAC